>OY979704.1:60682419-61882419 GCA_963855925.1 Inga laurina | reverse complement strand
GCCCAAAGGCCTTTATCACCAGAAACCAGTTTCCATGCGAGTTTGGCCCCACAAGCATCATTTAGGGAAGAGAGCCTTTTGAATCCTAGGCCACCCTGATTCTTAGGCAAAATAAGTTGTTCCCACCCTATAGGATGAAAACCATGACCACCATTATTATGACCCCAGACAAAATTCCTTTGAATTCTCTCCACCTCTTGACATATAGTTTTGGGTATTTTAGCAACATGCATAGGGTACAATGGAATAGCACTCAAAACAGATTTTGCCAAAGTTATTCTACCAGCAGTTGACAAAGTTTTCTCCTTCCAAGAAGCTAATTTCATCCTCACTCTCTCCACTATATAGTGAAACGTGTCTGAAGATTTCCTCTTACGAGTTAATGGAAAACCCAAATATTTCCCAATCTCCAAGGAAACCGATAGGCCAGTGGCATCACATATTAATCTCTTTTCTGATGGAGCTACCCGAGGTGAGAAGAATATAGAAGACTTAAACTTATTTATCTTTTCACCCGAAGCCCCACAAAAATTCTCAAGGCAACGCAACATGCATTTGGCCTGCCTTACTGTAGCCACTCCAAAAAGTAACAGATCATCTGCAAACATTAAATGAGAAATCGCTGGACCTCCTCGTGACACTATGACAGGTTTCCATTCTCCGCTGTCTACTGCATCAGTGATAACATGTGATAGCTTATCCATACAGAGAACAAACAACAACGGAGAGATGGGATCCCCTTGCCTTAAGCCTCTTCTTGCTGGAAAGGATTCAGTTCTTGAGCCATTCCATAACACATTATATGAAACTGAAGTAACACAAGCCATAATTAATTGAATAAATTTGTCCTCCATCCCAGTACTAATCAGAACATTCTTCAAAAAGTCCCACTCAATACGGTCATAAGCCTTTTCCAAATCTATCTTCATGGCCATTAACCCCTTCTTGCTTCTGGATTTTTTCATGATGTGCATAATTTCTTGCCCCATAATAATGTTATCCTGAATACTTCTTCCTTTAATAAAGCTAGATTGGAACGGAGATATTAAATCATTCATCATAAGCCTCAACCTACTAGTGATTACTTTCGATACGCACTTATAGTGGACTGTGCACAATGAAATAGGGCGAAAATGGCCAACCACCTCTGGACTTTCTATTTTAGGAATCAAAGAAATCAATGTGCTATTTGCCTCTATCACGCTTTCAGATCCTTCAAACACTCCTTTCACGAATTTGCATAGAGATGGGCCCACTATATTCCAATTTGCTTGATAAAAGATGGTTGGGAAACCATCAATCCCTGGCGCTTTGTAAGGACCCATTGCAAGAAGGGCCTCCCTGATTTCTGCCTCCAGTGGCACTCTAGATAATGTATCATTCATTGCACTTGTAACGCACGGAAAGGAAGTATTAGTAGACAGATAGTCTCTAATAGGTTCCCTACCTTGAAATAAATCTTTAAAGTGGCGTAATACTAGTAACTTCAAATTTTCTTCCTCCTCGATCCAATGGCCTGACTCATCTTTTAACATCAGAATTTTGTTCTTCCTTCTTCTGATAGTTGTCTTGAGATGATAGTACCTTGTATTCCGGTCACCTTTAGAGATCCAATTTGTTCTTGCCTTCTGAAACCATTTCATTTCTTCCATTCGCAATAAACCATCCAGCTCAAACTGAAGCTCACGTTCAAGTGAACATAAGAACTGGGAGCCCGGATAACTGGGTGAATTCTGAATACCACTTAAACGAGCCAATATGATTCTCTTCTTCTTCTCTACTAGCCCAAAAGACTCTGTATTCCAGACCTTTAATTTTTCCTGCAAGCCTCGTAGAGATTGAGAGATACCAGTAACATTGTCCCAATTATTTTTAAGAAAATCAGGAAATTGCTCATTTGACATCCACATGGCTTCAAATCTAAATGTCGAAGAGGACGGTTTTCTCCTATTTAAACAGCCAAATTGTAACAGTAAAGGATTATGATCAGAAAAATTAGATCTCGTGAGTACCTTCACCACACAATTTGGATGCGACGATATGAACTCCGAGTTTCCCAGAGCGCGATCCAATCGTTCATAAAGACGGGAGCATCCCTGAAGTTTGGGTCCCTTCCATGTAAATCTAGGTCCTTTAAATCCCAAATCAGAGAGACCACAAACTGATACACGGTCGTTAAACCAGGAAATTCTTGAAGAGTTACATTGCACCCCTCCGATACGCTCTTGTGTAGACAAAATATCATTGAAGTCTCCATAGGCAACCCAAGGTAACGAAACTCCAAACGAAATTTAGTGTAGCCGAGACCAAAGCATTTGACGGTGATTTGAATGCGGGATTGCATAAACAGCTGTTAATAAGAATATACCCTGTTCTCCTAAATTGCAATGGAGATGAAGGAATTGGCGATTTTCTTCCAGGAGCCTTACACTAACACAATCACTTCTCCAGATCACTGCTAGACCTCCAGAACGACCTTCGCTTGGGACTACCTTGATTGAATCGAAGCCCCAAGTTTTTAGTGATTGAAACGGAGTATCCCTTGTACATCTGGTTTCTGCCAAGATGAGCATCTGGGGCTTAAAACCACAGCAAACTGCTTTAATATTTCTAAGGAGACTTTTACCACAAGCCCCCCTTGTGTTCCAATAAAAAATAGAATCCATAAAAAACTAATAGATGGATAGGAAGGCCCTCATTAAAGCCCAAAAACTCATTGCCCACAAGCTAGGGGAGTCTCAGGAACCATAAACTCATCAATGGTCCCCTCAGTATTTCTGCTATCACCAGGCCCACTTTCCTGAGGTCCAGTCTCTCCAGGGCCACCTGTATCCTCAACAAGATCCGTGTCCTCCATATAAGGGTCATCCGGATCCATAAGTTCATGGTCCATGAGACCCTTTTCACAAGGCTCCTCTTGTACTGCATCACATTTTTTGTCCTCTTCTAGTGTTTCCACTACCATAATGGCCTTGTCACCTTCCTCCTCATTTTTCTCATCAATATGACTCCTGTCGTTGTTTTCCTCTGGGATGATCATCGACATCTCGCCACATCTCGCCTCATTTCTCATCTCTCTAGATCTCTTCTCGGCTCTTTTCCTCAACTCAATCTCGCACATATTATTAGTTATCTCATTCGGAAACTCGCTGTTTGAGGGACCACCTTCAGCCTGCTTTCTTGTGGGTCCCTTTTTGGATCGTGCCTGGGGACGTACTGCAGTAGTGCTCTGGTAACAATTTTGCTGCTGCTCCAAATTCTGAGGTCCAGCTATCCGTATAACCTCATTCTCTCGTCCCTTAGACGCTGATTCGTCCATGTCAGCTAATACTCCATACCGGGAGCCATGTTGTTCCTGACGTAGCTGTTCTCCCCTAATTTCCTTTGTTTTCCGATTCCGGCGAGGTTTTTGCACCACTATCCATTGATCCCGATAGTCATCCTTACTAACCTTGTTCAGCTCAACTACCTTTTCCTGACCCTGAGGAACCTCTTTTTCTCCTCTACTGCAAGGAGTTTTCTTAGTAGGACACATTTCGAAACGGTGCCCATAGACTCCACAACCCGAACAGAGCATGTGGAGTCCTTCATATTCCAGAAAATAATCCTCTCCGTCCAACTTAAAACCAGACATCAGTTGCTTACTGAGGTCCACGAGCACACAGATTCGGGCGTAATGACCACGAAGTTGATTTGATGTATTAACATCAACCTTAATCGTTTCACCAATTCTGTTTCCAATGATAGTTAAAGCTTCCCTATCGTAGTACTCTAGGAAAACATTTGGTAACCTTACCCACACAGCAACCTTGTTAATGGTTGCTCTCGCCGGAGCAAAATTGGGTTCCCATGGACGGACCGTGAGGTAATGGTCAAATATCATCCAAGGTCCCCCTGTTAAAGCATGAAAATAATCCTCCCTGTTTGTTAACTTAACTACAAAAAAGCCATGGCCTATATTAATGAGACTCAGAACTCCATGCTTTGCCCATAAAGTTTGTAGACGACTAAGAAGAGCCTTATACCCAATGCTTCCTTCTAATAGTTTCACAATTACTGCTTTATGCCATGCTCTGTATAATCTTTTGTTCATCCTCACAGAGAAGGAAAATGTAGGAAAGTTCCGATCAGGGTCCTCAATAGTCTGGCACAAGGGCTCTCCTGCTTGCTCTCCATCATCGTCCTCAGACATATCGTCATCAGTAAGCGCACTCTCCTTCTTATCCAGCCCTTCAGCAGAGTTTTCTTCACTGTCATCAATACCCTTCAGCTTATCTGCAAATGAAAGGCCACCCTTGCTATATTCTGAACTTTTAGACCCAAGCTTGGGCCATGCTTTTTCTGTCAAAACCTCTTCGACCTCTTTAGTTGCATTTTTTATCTTTTTTGAACTCCGCATGAGAAGATCATCTTCCTCCTGCGAGTGGGGAGCCAGAAGGCTTTTCCGTTCAGAGAGCACCAGAGCCATATCCGCACTCCTGATTCAAAAGTTTCTAGTACAGCAGACTGCATTTCAAGTATCCCAAAGTGGCTCTTTGGATAAAAGGCAGCATAGGCCCATTAGAGGGACGATTGGATTGGTGGTAGGCGAAATGCGCTTTTTAAGTGAAAACAGAAAAGTGACTTGGGTTGAAGGGAATACCGGGCACCAAATTTGGGTCCTACCTACTTTCAGTAAAGAAAAAAAATAACTTTAAAAGGCTCAATATACTTTTGAAAAAATATCCTAAGGAGAAAAACATTAACTAATTAATTTTTAGCATTTACAATTTTTTCAATAATATAATATTCTTTTTATTTTTATAATTTTAACTTTAATTTTTCTTTTAAAATTATCAAATTATATACATATAATGCATGTGAGTGAAATAACATCTATGTCATTTTCAACCATTTATATTTAAATATATTTTTCAATTATACTATCCAAACAAGTATCATTTTGTCAAACTAACTTTCACTTCTTCTTTTTTGCCAATGTCAAACTAACTTTTACTATAACTTGAGTTTTCAGAAGTTACATTACACTAAATCATAAACATAAATCACATTATATTACCCGACTATTACCCTAACTTGAGTTTTTAAAAGTGAATTGAAATAAAAGTCATTTGTGTTACTTAAACCCAACAAGCCGTATTCTGCGTTATTATAGCTGGTAAATGCAATACTCTTTCATATCCTAACTATAGGAACTTCTTGGTTAAACAAAAACTATAGAAACTGTTTGAAGAGTTTATTTTGGTTTAAATTTATGCATTAGAGAGAGTCTAAGGAAAAAATATGGGGAAAATTGTAATTGTGTCTCAATTAACATAACTAATTATAATTAGGTCCCTTTAAATCATCAAATTGCAATGAAGTCCCAAGGGACTTGAATGCTATTAATTTCAAATATGAAAGTACAATTTTGCCCCAATGATAAGTTTAGAGCATGCAATGACAAGTTTAAAGCAACCATTGACAAGTATATATGGAAATCAATGACAAGTTTAGAACAACCAATAACAAGTTACATAGAAACTCATAACAAGTTTAGAGGAAACAATGACAAGTTACATGACAACAAGTGACCACACAAAATATTAATTCAAAAAGCAAATACAACTTACACGTGTTCCTCTCTTACATCATCTCTCATTAGTTGTGTATTGTTATCTACATTCTCTTCTACATACACATGTATGATCACTTTCTCCATTGAATTTAATAAAATATTATACTTCTTCATCATTTACAATGTCCACAAATGTTGTTGCTTCATCAAAGATCAGTGTGAATTTCATGGTAATTCCACTATTTTCTTTTCTAACAATATAATTGATGTTACAATTGTTCTCAACTCCTCATATGCAGTATCTTCCTTTATAATTTTTGTTTTAATGCTTCCCCCATATTTCAAATCACAACCTTCTTCATTTAGAAATTATCCCCTTATATACAATAAATATAATATATGCTCAAAACAAAGTTGTTATTGTCAACTACATGAGCAACATTAACAATTGTAGAGTACTATATATATTGACATGTTTTAAAATCATATAATAGGGGTTATAAACACATACAGTTTTATCCTTTCCATTCATCCTTGTCTAAGCACACGAAAACATAGCACAATCTCCATAGGAACATAGCAGAAATCCAAACCATCTCTCACACTCAATGAAACAACAATATAAATCATAAAGATAACATATAATTAACAATCTTTGCTTGTCTGTGGTATTTATTTATGAAACTTATGTTGTTGCCATGTAACTTGTACTCTAAACTTGTCATTAGTTGCCATGTAACTTGTCATTCATTACTCTAAACTTGTCATTGGTTTGCACATAACTTGTCGTTGGGGCTAAATTGTATTTTCACGTTTGGAATTAATAGCATCCAGGACCCTTAGGACTTCACTGCAATTTGATGATTTTGAGTGATTTGATTGTAATTAATTTTGTTAATTGAGACCTGGTTACAATTTTCCCAAAAATGTATGTTTGGGAAAGAAAGAGCAAATATATATTTAGGAAACAAAAAGCATTAAGACCTTCAATTTAGAGTTAAAACAAACCCCTTTGTTAGCTCTTATATTTAAGATTGGAGAGACTAATCAAAGGATGTGACGTCACTTTTAATTTTGGATCCGCAAAAAGTTGAACTAAAATGTCGAAGTTTATGAAGAGAGAAGCTTGTTGAAGAGCACAAGGTAGAACGCCATTTGTGAAGCCTGATTTTGGCAAGTTGATTCTTCAAACTTTGAAATTATATGTCGGCTCTAGAGCCATAAATTATGAGAAGATAATGAAAAATAGGAAAAATAGAGTATCCTTTTCCTCACCAGCGTACACATATAGCATTCGTGTTCTGATGTCTGAGCTAATATCAATGACATGATAGTTTTTAAAATTAAATTTAAATTTTTTAAGCTCAGTATTTTCTTAAGAAAATATCACCAAAAAATTAAACTTAAATAAATAAATTTAAGCCATCCATATTTAATTTAAACGATTTCCTAATTATTCGGCTGAATCTTCATTTCTAGCCTCCACATGGAAACTTTATCGGAAAAATAGGCAAGACAAACTTTCTTGTCCATTTTCCCATTTGTCCTTTTTCTCCTTTCTCTGAACCTGAGAAATATTGTAGCAAACAAATTTCCTCTGAATTCATCATTGAAAGGTTTCACTTTTGGTGTCGAAACCTGTTCAAAAATATTTGTTTCCAAGACATTTCCTGCTTTGATTCATCAACCATAGTCTTCAAATCAGAGGGTGTATCTAAAATTTCAATAAGCTTTCATTCGTATTCATCCAAATATTGAATTTAGACATGCTTGGCATAAGCAGCTCCATACAAGCACTTATGCGTCTCCAGGTGATAAGACCTACGTCTTATCATTTTGCCTCTCCACTAATTTGAATTTGAGTCAGATTGAGAGTTTTCATAAAAGAAGCCTTCGATTATAATTCTTTCATCCATATGATTTGAGATGGGATCTTTTTGAAAAGCATCAAGTCCCTTCTCTTCCCTTCATCCTTTTTCCCCAAACGATTATGTATGTGAAATTACCAAGCTGCCCTTGAGCTTCAAATGAGAGAAATTAATTCTCCCATCATGGATTTTTTAACCACAAGGCTCGAGCCAAGACATTCTGGACGTCAAATCCCTTTCATTCAACCCAATCACTAACATTTTGATCCCAATTTTGATGCCAAGTTCTAAGGGTTCAAAATCTCTTGACCACCTCAATTCAATATTCTAGAGATTATTAATTATTATGGCTTCTCAAATCCGTCATCAAGGTTCAACTTTTGAAAAGAAAAAACCAGATCAAGAACCCCTCCCAAGCAAAATTGCTCAAACCACAGTGACTTGTATATACCAAGCCAACATAGGAAGGTGTTGGCGAAATGTGAGCATGACATGGTGCAAAACCTTAATGAGCCACACATTACACCTTACAATTGATAGCACAATAGGGAAACTTAATTACACCTGCAAGATTGACGTGAAGCCATGGAGTTTCTGGAGCAAGAAAGGGTACAAATCATTGAACGTCGACGGCCATGAGGTCGAAGTCTATTGGGATGTCCGGTCGGCAAAATTCTCTGGTGGATGTCCGGAGCCGACGAGTGAGTACTATGTAGCCGTTGTGTCTGACGACGAGGTGCCATTATTGGTGGGGGATTTAAAGAAGAAAGCATACAAGAGAACAAAGTCAAAACTAGCCCAGATTGAAGCCATGCAAGTTGTAAAGAAAGAAAACGTCTTCGCCAAGAAATCCTTCGTCACCAAGGCGATGCTCAACAGTGAGAAGACAACAGTGGCGGCAACTATGGCGAAGACGAAGACAAAAGAAAGTGAAGTTATTGTGGAGAGCTTGTTGAGTAGCGGAGTGAGCGAGCCGGAGATGTCAATATACATAGAAGGAGTAAAGTTGATACATGTGAAGAATCTACAGTGGAAGTTCAGAGGGAACGAGACGGTGATGGTCAATAATAATGAGAAAGCAATTCAAGTGTATTGGGATGTTCATGATTGGTTGTTTAGTGATTCAGATGATTCATCGGGGCCTGGTGTGTTCATATTCAAGCCAGGATTTGCAGAAGCAGAAGAATCAGATTTGAGAGATAGAGAAGGTTGTGACAATGAATATGGTAATTCTTCTGTGTATTATTCAACTAGAAATGCTTCCTCTCAATTTTGCCTTATTCTTTGTGCCTACAAATTAGATTAAACTCAAAAAAAAAAGGCTAATTATATTTTTTAAGCTCAAAGCAAAGAATTTCAAACTATATATTTTTACATGCAAAGGATGATTGATGCATTTGTCAATATTCTATTTGTACACGGTTGACTGTAACCAAATGAGTGCGGACAGGCATAATTGACATTCAATTAATTACAAGGAGTTTGTTTTATGCTCCTCTATTTTCCTCCATTATTATTCTTTTTATCCATCTGTTAATTTGTTCTTTGAAATTGAGAGCATCTTTTGGAAAGATAAAGCGTTAAAATATAAATTTAGCCTGAAAGTTTTTAGTTAGGTATTAGTATCTTGAAAGTTTTTTTTTTTTTTTGGCTTAAAAGATTCCCTAAAAGTGTGAAAATTGGGCAATATTGCCTAATAGCCAATGTTAACAATCAACATTAATTAACAGGATGGAGTAACATTGCTCCATTTTGAAGCGCTTCCGAAGCGACATTGAACCCCAAAAAACTTCAGGGCAATATTACTCCAAAAACCGCAACATTGCTTCTGAACAAAAACTTTCAACATGAATTAGCAAAGTTAGATTATATAGAAGCCAATTTTGAAATCCATGAGCACGCATAAACAATTATTTTTAAACAACTAATCTCACACGACTAAGTATGAAATTAATATTATTTATTAAAAAAACAGTGTGACAGAAAAACTCTGTTTACAAAAAAAAAAAAAAAAAAAGTCTTGTTCGGAGACAAAAAAGTAATAAAAGGTAATGACACTTTTGCTGGTGAGCAAATCAACAGGTACCTCTATAATTTTAGCTGATACTCATTGAACAATCCAACTATCCTGATCATGAAAAAGCGTTAAATCCTCTCAATTTACAAGGTAAACAAAAAACAAATGCACAAGCGCGTACAAAATATATATACGTATATATGAACAATAATATGTCTACATTTTACACACTGTAAAATCTCCCAGAAAGCCACAATCTATGAGGAAAGAAAATGACCACAATCTTGTAAGGGAAGTTCAGTTCTGAAGCAGTTCATACCATATTTTCATCTTGACATGCCCTGGAATTCACATTACTTGAAGATTTATCTAAATCTACATGAGTGCTTTGGATTGAGAAGTTACCACTATATCTGGGGATTAAATTCCCCCCGACGTGGCTACCTGAGGCGCTAGCATGCAGTGCCTCAACATACAAATGCTTTACCAGATTTCTGAATCGCCGCCGGAAGGTTGGTAGGCGTGACATGGAAACTATGATCCCCTGCAGCCTAAAATGAAAAAGAAAAGGGGAAAAGCAATAATTAAATTATATGAACTAACGGCAAGGACCCGTTAGTTCATATATCCACATCAGAGTGGTGGAATTACACGTGAGATAAGAAAACAAGGTTATTGAAAGATATCAGAATCACCATTAAAAGGTACTTCTAGACATTTTGAAGAATTTGCAAACACTTGATATTATCATCAAGTATCACCACCCTTTAGGATTTAAAGCTGGCTTGTAATCATTTGGAGATGCTACATTAGACTCTCATTTGTCACATGCACATCACCTTCACCATTAGTCTAAACAACAGCCTCCAATCCTTGGTCCTTATTATATGTCACTTGGTGAGTATTTGTTACTCACTCTAGCCCTTAATATAAAAGTATATTTACCTAATTTGATTAAATTAAGAAAGTTGATTGAGTTAGTTAATATGTTATGTATTTTTAAAACACCCAAGTCATCTTCTTTAATTTTCTCATTTCCTCTCTTCCTTGAATAAGACTGACAAATATGAATACTATGTCTTTATATTTAGGATCAAAATCAACTTCCTATATATGTCTTTTATTCGTGAGAGAGCATCAATAAGAGTAAATTAGGAAAAAATCGCAAATATGAAAACTATGTTTTATATTTAGGATCAAGATCAACTTCCCATATATGTCTTATTTTAAGGACTGGAGAGAGTAAGTTTTTTCAATATCACCCCTATTTAAAGTCAATTAATAGTTTTTTCAATATCACCCCTATTTAAAGTCAATTAATATAAGAGAGAATGTAGTACAAATCTGAAAATTTTCTACTTAAATATAGGTAAAATCAAATATTTATTTCATTTTAAAGACAGAGTTAATGACTTAACCACCTCTCTTAACCGATGAGGTATTAGAGATGCATTATGATAGGGACCAGAAGGAGTACACATGACTAAAGTTTCAAGGGATGGAATCTTGATTAAGAAGTAATGAGGAAATGAGGCAAGGGTTCAAATCCTAAATAGTAATAGTTGTGGATTGGGAATGATTAGGATTTTTGCAATATTTCAAATATACAACTATACCTTCTTATTATAGCTTGCAACTGCGCTCTCCTGACAATATCATTTGAAGGGAATCCAGAGCTATCCCATTCTTCAGGTATCTCATTTTTGCATCTTATAACTAACTCTTTGAGGCAAACTTCTTCTGTTTCTTTCAACTCAAGATTCTTTAATTGCTCTTTCATGATCAGTAAAGGCCCATAAAACCACTCAAACACTTTATCCCGAGGCTTATTCATCCTAGTCAGCTCGGTATCATCAGCTGCAAAGAAACGCATAAGTGAAAGGCATGAAAATTGATGTAACCCCAAAAGAACAGAGGATTGAGTAAGAGAAGTACAGATCACCAATCCATCTGAATTGGACTTTGCTGAAGTTAGCAGACATTGAAGCAAGGTCCAAGCTGGTAACACGATGGTTAAAGTCTTAGAATTGTCTTTCATCAGACATTCCTCAATGTCCTTGACACTTATTAAATCATCGCGAAGGAGTATTCTGCCATTTACCTCACATGACTTGAACAACCAATCCCATACCTGCCAAAGATTTTTAAGTCACAGACAATCTCATAAATTGCTTACTTGAGTAATTATACATACACCAGTCCATTTTCCATACTCATTTAACAGTGAGCCTATAGTACTACTGCCATATATATATAACCATGAAATCTAATTTTTTATGTTAGTCACTACCTCCGGTCCTCAATATAAGATCTATTTATCTAATTTGAGTAGATTAAAGAAATTAGTTAAATTAGTTGTTTGCTAAAAATATGTGTTGGTTTCTCTAAAAAACCCTCTTATATCTTTTGCATTGAAACTATCTTTTGATGCAAACTCCCTTAACATCTACAACCAATAGGGATAATTTTGGAAACAAAATGAAGGGACAAAGTTGATTGAAGTCTTATATTTAGGACCAAATCCAAACCCCCCAATTAGCTCTTATATTAGGAACCGGAGGTAGTATCTAATCTATTTTAGCTTTGAATCATGGTTGAATTGGATGTTAAGTTTTGAGCAAAAATGTTTTCTATCAAGATATGGGTATCAGTACTCAAATGACTACAGTTGATATTGCTTGTCAGCATAGTCATTTCACTACCTGTACAGGTCTGTATAGCTGTAATTTCTCCTTCAAAGTTCTGGTTTGCTGCGAGATAAATCTTGAATTCTGTGGGCCATCTCTCCTGTACTTCATATCATTGTCTCCAAGGCTCTTCCATTCATGGATATGCTTCGCTTCTCTCTTGTATTCCATATCATAGCCATCACTTTCTCCAGAGTTTTTCTGTTCATGGGTCTGAGTCATTGTCATTTTTCTACGGTATCTCGGCCTAACTGTCACAATAATATCTCATAATCAGTGATTCATACCTCCAACAAGAACAAAATGTCACTTCAGAGGGAGAATTAGAAGGCACCTGGGAAGGCAGGATCCTTCTCTCAAGTACAGTAAATCATTTACATATTCATCAAAGAGGGAAACTACTGCAACAATATAGGCAAATCCCATCTTCATCGAGTCTTCCTACAAGTAAAAAGATGAAAAAAGAACTTAAAAATCTTTCAAATCTTACTAAGAATGGTAAGAAAGAACCGATTCAATTAAGATTAAAGTATTACACCAAAATTTTACTTTAGCCATTAAAAGTATAAAAATCTACAATTAGGCCCTTATATGTAGGCAGATTTTAATCAGTCCCTATCAATAAACCTCTGTCACTATACCCTTAAATTCTACAAATGCGTTTGGCTCTCTAAATACACAAGTTCTCTCATATGAGTGAATCTCACTCCCTCGTCTACTTTTACAGAGCTATAGCATGAATCATGAATATTTAGAGTGCAAAGATGGCATATAATTGGCCAAACCAATAAAATTGAGTGACAGATGAGAGTTGAATGATAGGAACTGCGTGTAAAAATCTTTAAACTCAATTGCAAACTTCAAAACTACAAGGACCACATTTTGAAGTGAGAGAAACATATCAATTTAACCTATAAATAACCATCACTTGCATAATCAGCACATACTAGCATCATATGAATAAAACTTGGGATAGTTGGGGAATCCCCCATTTAAAAATTAATTGGTGAGAAGGACCTGAATAGCACTCTGTGTACAAAATATTCGCAAAGTACTATTACTCTATGTGCATAAAAATTTATCAAGTCTTTCTCACCAATTAAATTTCCAATGACGGACTTTTCCCCAATTGTCCCATAGAACTTGAGGGGTCTGCTAAAAGCATCATACTTTGACAGACCTGATGTACAACGACTCCACTGTAAAGGCCCAGAAATAAGCTGGATATGCTCGCTGCTATTACAGCCCCCACAACAGCCAAAGGCCAGAGGATGATGGCAAGGCCAGCAAACGGAACACACATAGTTTCCAAGAAAGGTCCCTCTCTTCCAATCAGATCTTCCAATAGCCTCTTCCATCCTCTGAACAGCATGTAAGGGCTTTTCCATACAGCAATAGACATGATTAGAATAACATCGATGGGCACCCCAATTATGATCACCAACAAGCAACTCGGTAATAATGACAATCTGCCATGAAAAATGGGCAAGCGTCTATCAATTCACTGGCAAATTTGATGCTTCATTTTTAAACAAGTAATCAGAAAAGGAAACAACTCACTTCACATCTAGTGGCTTTTCATTAGGAGGTAAGTTCTCCCTCAGTTCATCCATGTATGAGAAATATGAATGGAAGCAAAAGTTTGTGAAGTCCTGAACTACCATGCAGCTTCTTTCAATCGTGGACCAACAACCATCCTGGTTTCAAAAGCAAGAGTCATTTAAGTTTCCTGCACTCCAAAACTGAAGTTTACAATCACTAGTCTTATGAGATAGGATAAGATGAATACTAAGTATCATCCATTTTAGTCAACACTAACCAAAATTTTTGAAAAGCATAACTATCTATGAAACACAGATGTATTCATGTCCACCGCATACCAGTCACTCATATTAGAAATGACAAGATGCACTAAGTTGCATATAGACACTTCAAATTTGGCCACATGAGGGAGCGTCATGTCCTGTGTCCAAATCCATACTTCCTACATAGTCATTTGCATGAAAGGAGAATGGGAAAACATAAGTTGAAATTGACACTCACCATTATGCAATGGTAAAATTTGTCAACGACGCCATTTCCAACAGCTTCAAAAGTTGCCAGAAGGGGAGAGAAAAAGCCATATCCTATTCCACCTAAAAGGCTTCCAACAATACCAACCATTGGTCCAAGAAACAAGGGAACTGGCAAACATATTAGCATCAGAGTCTTCAAAACCATCCCAAACCTTTTGGTTCTGATTCAAGAGGAAAAAATAATTAACAAAAGAGTAAACATATACGAGAGAAAGAGAAAAAAGAGGGAGATTTAATTTCAAGAAGCCAAAACACTAAAATCTATGACCAAAACATTAAAAAAAAAAAAAAAAAAACAGAATCTTTTTTTAATAAGAAAAAAATTAGACATCCATTTCCAAGAGAAATTAAAGCAACCTGGCCATGCAGTAGAAAGTCCAAACAACATGTGCTACCCAAAGTCCAATGATCACAGCTGAATTGCCAATCACAATGATGGCAACTACAAATGGGCATATAATCGTCGCTGCCAAAAGGAATTAAAAGAAAGGTTAATTCGTTATTAAGGGAAACTTGCCAAATACATAGTTTCATGGAGGAACCACACTTCACTCCCTAAACTATAACCTGATTACAAAATCGTCACCCACATCCCCTAAATTTTATATTATAATGAAAGCATTATATTTCGCTCAATTTATGGAACTGGAATGAAATGCAAGCTACTAGATAGTCTGAACATTGAAACTATGCCAAGAACTTTTTATAACAGCCAAAATCACAATGCCTCCTGCTTTATAACAGTAACAGAGATATAGCTTCTTTTTTTCGCTTGATTCTAACGTTTACAAAGTAACCTTTCACAGTTTGAAGTTCATTCGCATTTGTAATTCTCATCAATTAAGTCATATACCTAAGCAAATATAGCGACGTTAGTACAATAATATGACTAAGAAACAAAACAATCCTAGAGAAAGTAACAAAAATTGGGAACCGAGAACCAACGTGTGTACCTTTGAGAAGGCCCAGGATCAAAAGCAAGAAGAAGAAGGGGAGGAAAGAGATAAAGCTCCATAACTCGGCCATTAAACCCACGGGAAACTCCATGAGTGATATGGCTGCGAGATAAATTTGAAGGGTTTTTATGGTGATCTTTGTTTTTCCTCGAACTTGGTATACTTCACAGGTCACACTCACAGTCTGTGAGAGTGAAAAGCAGACGAAAGCGAAAAGTGAGAGAGACACGTGGCAAGACTGAAAGAAGGCACGTGTTAGTGATGATGGGGTCAATGGAGAGTCGTGGCCAGATTGAAAGAGTTGACCAGGGACCGCGCTTCTTGAACAATCCCACCGCATGGGAGTCCCAAGGGAAGCGGCCCGAGGGGATAATTTTTGCTTTTTGGAGCCGAACATGCGTTTCAGGATTCGGTTTTTTGTTTGGAGTTTGTACAAGTGTCTACTCCAACACCGTTCCATGCCAGCAGTACTGAGCATGTTTATATATAAAGAGTGAACCCGTGCAATGCGTGGGCACAAAAGGCAAATTATATTATAATATTTGAGAAGGGACCAAAATCTCATACTAAAAAAACAGGAAAAAAAAGACCAAACTCATAACATCTCTATACTAGATAATCTATTTTCAACCCAAATAAATATTGAAAAAATGATTAGGGACATGCTGCAATAAACCTACCACACCATCTTCCATTTATTATATTTTGTTCTAAATATGATCTGTATTATATATATATATATATATATATTTCTAGATGTGCATGCTCTGGACCAAAAATTTATTCAAAAACTTTATATTTTTCTATTGATTTATAATCTTTCAATTCAAGAGAAATAATTGATCATGGTTAGGAAGTTATATTATATCAATTTTGTAAAATTATAAATTCCAATAATAAGTAGGAAGTTGAACGAAATAATCCTTGTAAGAAGGTTTTGGGTTTTTTTTTTTTTTTTTCTCTATTGATTTATGAGAAATTTGCAATATCCTTTTATCAATGGGCATAAAGTCGTGGTTTTTTAATATTTTTAAAATTTTAATTTAAGAAAATGATGGGAAGCTATAATTTATGATAAAATTATGAAAGAATTACTCTCAAGTCTCAAGGAAGAAGATAAATGAAGAAATAATCCATTGAAATTGTAAAATGAAAAAATGGACTCATTAACAACTCCAGAAGCAAGTTATTGACAACTCTAAGAACCTGCATTGACAACTTCATGGGATCATTTTTTCATTTTGCAATTTCAAGGAACCATTTCTTCATTTCTTTTATGTTGGTGAACCCCTATAAACACCGTGAAATCCGAGTCACGTCCAAGGACGCCATCCTTAAGAGCTGTTTTGCGACCATCAGTTGACTGGAAGCGGCACTCCCTAGGATAGAATGGACTCTTCCTGCAGATACAAGGTGAACAGAACAGCAAAACACGAAACAACTATAAGGCAAAGAAAAAAGAAGAATGTTAGAGAGGAAGAGGGAGCTCGAAATCTCTGAGCTTGGTGCCTGAACCTCTTGTAGGCAACGCCTTTTATAGGCGTCTCATGCATCTAAACATTGGGCAACATTTTAATGGCAATTAACAGAATTAAACTGGCAGTTTCTGAACGTTTAAGGCCATAAACACTTTTTAATGATCCGTTTTTGGAATCTGGAGGTTATGAACGTTTGTCATGATAGTCAGTTAAACTCAATCAAATCTGGTTAATGCCTTTGTAACCGAAATGTTCAAGTTTCAAAAATCAAATGCCTCAAAATTGGGTTTTTCCGGTAAGCCATTTTCACAAAAATAAATTGTGGATTTTTCCAAAAACATTTGATAAAAAGTGCCCAGTCCATATTTAACTCACTCGCAAGGGGAGAAATCATCAGATTTCCACTACGTTTGCCTCCTGGTGACCCTTTGTTGTGCACGCTAGCCTACTCTTTCTCTTGGCCCATTTACTAGCCCAAATTCACAAGGTGTAATATATACACTTGCATTCTCTCTTTCCTAAGCAATGTGGGACTTGTTGCATTTGACACACCCACATATAACTTAAAACTCCAACAATCCCCCACATGTGTCAAAAGGAACATCTTTAGCTTAGTTGCGAGTATAACCATTGTGTTTGGTGGTCCTATGAACTTAAAACCAACATCTCTTAGGTGTATACTAGAGGTATTAAAAGTCAGATTATACATCGACATTTCGCTGTTAACACGGTTTTGCACGTTAAGACGGTCATGCGCATGCCTGATTCATAATGAATGCTCTAGAGATTTTGCCACGATCTCATAGGAGCGGCCTCACTCCACATTCGTAGAGGTAATTTCATTAAATGTACCTGTAATGAGCACACCATTCCGTAAAATTATGAAATCATTAAGAGCTTTTGCTCATCCTCACCAAAATGCATTCTAGCACATTCTCAGCATCATAGCAAGGGGCTAACAATTTACTTTAGTGCTAGCAGAACTAACGCACGACTTGTTCTATCCATTGAACCTCCTTTATGGGATCACCAATCATAAAGGTTGGGTTGTCATCGCTGTTAATTTTGTAATGGCTTAAGTCTCATTCCCCTCGATGAATCAAATATTTGTTTCCTTCCCAGGGGTTTTGTAAACGGATCCGTAAGGTTCACCGCTGACCTTACATAATCGATTGAGATTACACCATTTTTTAGCAGCTACCTTATTATATTATGTCTCAATCGAATATGTCTACTTTTACCATTAAAGGTTTTATTTTTAGCCGTAGCTATTGCAGATTGGCTATCACAATGTAAAGACACTGATGGTGTTGGTTTTTCACTTAGTAGATATTCGCCAAGAAGTTTTTCAACCACTCAGCCTCAGTATCAGTCAACTCCATAGCAATAAACTCAAAATCCCTTGAGGAACTAGTTAAGATAGTTTGTTTGATTGACTTCCACGTTATGGCACCACCACCAAGTGTGAACACATAGCCATTAGTGGATTTGATCTCCTCTAAATCTGAGATCCAGTTAGCATCACTGTATCCTTTCAATACAGTGGGAAATCCACTATAATGAATACCATAATTCATGGTACCTCTCAAGTATCTTAATACCCTTACCAGAGCCTTCTAATGCTCATTGCTTGGACAATGAGTATATCTGCTCAATCTATACACAACATATGCTATGTCTGGCCTAGTATAGTTCATTAAATGCAACAAACTCCTAATAATCCGTGCATATTTAGATTAAGCAATTGGTTTTTCTCCATTTTTCTTTAAATGCACATTAGGATCATAAGGAGTATGCATAGGAGACTCATCAAACAGTTCAAACTTTCTCAGAATTTTCTCAATCTAATGTTCCTGAGAAAGTATGATACCATTATCATTCCTTATGATTTTTACACCAAAAATCACTTTTGCTTCACCCAAATCTTTCATATCAAAATTAGAAGACAGAAAATGTTTTGTCTCAAGCACAACACTCATGTTAGTACCAAAGATAAGCATGTCATCTACATACAAACAAATAATCACGTAATCATTGTTTACAAGTTTTGTATAAACACATCTTTCTACCTCAACAGTAGAGAAACCGCCACTTAACAAAACTTGATCCAGTTTTTCATGCCATTGTTTAGGCACTTGTTTCAAACCATATAAGGATTTAACAAGTTTACAAACTTTATTTTCTTGCCCAGGAACAATACACCTTTTAAGTTGCACCATATAAATCTCCTCTTCTAAATCACCATTTAAAAAAAGCTGTTTTAACATCCAATTGATGAATGAAAAGCTTATGAATGGAAGCTAAGGCAATTAGGATCCTAACAAAAGAAATCCTAGTTACAAGAGAAAAGGTGTCAAAATAATCAATATTTTCTTTTTGAGTATACCATTTTGCTACCAATCTAGCTTTGTATTTATCAATAGTTCCATCAGGAAAATATTTTTTTCTAAAAACCCATTTACAACCAATAGGCTTTGCTCTTGGAGGCAAATCTACCAAAACCCATGTTTTATTTTGATTTAAAGAATCAATTTTAGCTTTTATTGCTTCTTTCCAAAAAATTCATCTGGAGAAGAAATAGCTTCATAAAACTTTTTTTGTTCATCTTGTACCAAGTAAATATAAAAATCATCTCCAAAAGATGTTTGCTTTCTTTATCTTTTACTTCTCCTTAAATCTTCAACCAAAACTTCATTTGAATTTTGTTCAAAAGAAGCAGAGGAATTTTCAACTCTTTTAGGAATATGCTCAACCTTCAAAGGAAATATATTTTCAAAAAACTTTATATCTTTTGTTTCAATAATTGTGTTATGATCTAAAACATCGCCTTTCAAAACCAGAAAAAGATAAATAGAACTTTGTTGAACATATCAAATAAACATGCAATCAGAAGTTTTAGAACCAATTTTCCTCTTTTTAACATCAAGTAGTAAAACTTTAGCAAGACTCCCCCACACTTTTAAATATTGAAGGTTAGGCACAAAACCTTTCCATAACTCATAAGATGTATTTTAAGTTTTCCTGTTGGATATTCTGTTTTGTAAAAAACAAGCAGATAACAAGGCTTCACCCCACAGGTTATTAGGTGCTGTAGAACTTACAAGTAAAGCATTCATCATTTCTTTTAAAGTTCTATTTTTTCTTTCTGCAACACCATTAGATTTAGGTGAATAAGGAGGAGTTACTTCATGAATTATCCCTTCTTTTTCACAAAAACTATTTAATAATAAATATTCTCCTCCTCTATCCGACCTGACCCTTTTAATCTTTTTATTTAATTGATTTTGTACTTCTGCCTTGTACAAAAGAAATTTTTCAAAAGCATCATCTTTATTTCTCATCAAATACACTTTGGTATATTTTGAAAAATCATCAATAAAGGTAATATAATACCTTTTACCACCTCTAGTCTCAGTTTGTTTTAAATTTCCCAAATCAGTATGAATTAAAGCTAACAACTCAGTTTCTCTTTGAGTAGAAAAATGCGGTTTTTTAGGTTGTTTGGTTTCTACACAAACTTCACACTTTTGAAAATCATCTTTAGTTTCAGAAATAAGCCCAAGATTTTGCAATCTTTTAATATAAGACTTATGAACATGTCCTAATCTAGCATGCCACATATCATAAGAATCAATCAAGTAAGCAGAAGAAGGTGCATTCTCATTCATTTCAAAAACACTAAGAACAAATAGACCCTTCCCAATAAAAACATTGTTCTTGGTCATGACAATCTTGTAGACTCAAAACACACCCTAACCCCAACTTTCCAAAGCAACACCACAGAGACTAAGTTAGCTCTGACTTCGGGTACATACAGCACGTCATTTAGTGCCAAGGTCTTTCCAGATGTGAGCTTCAATACCACCCTCCCTTTTCCATGAACCTTTGCGGTTCGGGAGTCAACCAGATAAATGTGGTCTTCCCCTTCTTCAAAGAAGGTAAACATCTCTTTGTTTGCACAAATGTGCTTGGTAGCTCCTAAGTCTACCACCCAATTCTTCACATCAGAGACAAGAAGGGCTTGTGACACCACAACAATAATGATTTCTTCATCACTGATATCATCTCCTTCATTCAAATTCACATTTGGCTTAGGAGGATTTCCACCTTTTTAAGAGTTATCTCTGTTAGCCCTTTTCCTACACTACGCTAAATAATAACCTAGTTTTCCACAGACAAAGCAACTGCCAATCTTCTTCCTAGGGTTAGTATCATTGGGCTTGTAGTAAGGTTTCTTGTTTTTTTTCTTTTTGTTTTTAGAGTTATACCTCTTGTTGTGAGGCTTTTCCTTAACTAAGTTTGCTTTAGCAGCCATTTTTTTGCCCTTTGCAGCTTGTATCGCCTTTCTATTGGTATCTTCAATGATGATATGAGTAATCAAATTATTCAGGGACAACTATTTTTGTTTGTGTTTCAGCTGTTACTTGAAGTCATTCCATGATTCTAGTAGCTTTTCAATCAGTACTCCAGCCACGAACTCATCTGGTAAATTGATCTTCTCAACCCAAAGCTCCGCATTCAGCTTGTGGTACTCGTTGATCTGGAGCTTGATGTCCTTGTTATCTGTCATCTCCCACTTGTAAAAGTTTCCTATCACGAACTTCTGCTTTCCAGCATCCTCAGCAATATACTTGAGGATAAGTGATCCCCATATCTCATTTGCTTCTTTGTAAATATGGTACACATTAAACAGATCATTAGATAAAGTAGTGATAAGAGTATGTCTACAAACCTTGTTAGCATAGGCCCAAGCATCCTTCTAGGCTTGGTTAGCATCTGGGGATGGTGCAGATTGGGTAAGTGCATAAGCAACTCCATGCATGTCAAGAATAGAGTAGACACATTCCTACCAGCGTTTGAAGTTCTTCCCTTCAAACTGTTCTATCTTAGAAATGTCTAGAAACTTCCTGGGCATAGGCATCGCCATCAGAATAAGACCAAAACCAGCATTGTTAGCTTCAGAAGCAGCATCATTGTTAGGTTGAGCACTAGTTTCAGAACCAACAGGAGCAACAGAAGCCATATTAGCTCTTAAAATTGTTGGTGAACCCCTGCAAACACCGTGTAATCCGAGTCACGACCAAGGACGTTGTCCTTAAGAGCTATTCCGCGACCACCGGCTGACTGGAAGCGGTACTCCCTAGGATAAAATGAACTCTTCCTGTAGATACAGGCTGAACAGAACGGCAAAACACGAAGCAACTATAAGGGAGACAGAAAAGAAGAATGTCAGAGAGGAAGAGGGAGCTCAAAATCTCTGAGCTTGGTGCCTGAACCTCTTGCAGGCATCACCTTTTATAGGCGTCTCATGCATCTGAACGTTGGGCAACATTTCAATGGCAATTAACAGAATTAAACTGGCAGTTTCTGAATTTTTAAGGCCATAAACACTTTTTAATGATCCGTTTTTGGAATCTGGAGGTTATGAATGTTTGTCATGATGGTCAGTTAAACTCAATCAAATCTGGTTAATGCCTCTGTAACCGAAATGTTCAAGTTTCAAAAATCAAATGCCTCAAAACTGGGTTTTCCCGGTAAGTCATTTTCACAAAAATAAATTATGGATTTTTCCAAAAACATTTGATAAAAAGTGCCCAGCCCATATTTAACTGATGCGTAGGGGGAAATAGTCGAATAACACTACGTTTGCCTCCTGGTGGCCCTTTGTTGTGCGCGCGAGCCCACTTTTCCTCTTGGCCCATTTACTAGCCCAAATTCACAAGGTGTAATATATACACTTGTATTCTCTCTTTTCCAAGTAATGTGGGACTTGTTCCATTTGACACACCCACATATAACTTAAAACTCCAAAAATTTCTTCCTTGTGGACTTGAGTGTAATTCCCCCTAAAATTATCTATCATTTTCTTTTGATTTCAAATGATCTAAACTTTAATACTTAAAGTTATGATTAAAACATTTAGATTAAAAATTCCAAATCCAAATCTTTATTGATTTCATTGAACTATACTTTCTCTAATTTATATTTTTAACTCAGTCTCATCATTATTCATAAAAATAAATAAAAATTTTAAAATTTATTGATTATGACTACAAATAAAATAAATTCACCCAAAGTAGCTTGATAATACATTTAATCAGTCAAATAAGAGGGGAAAATATTCTACTACATTCATATTAAATATATATTTGAAAAAATGTGCAGCTTTCCTACACATTGAGTTAAGAAAAAAAGAAGAATTAGAAAGATTTATAATAAGTAATTAATATAATATTTTTATGAAAATAAAAGATATATAGGATAACAGAACAAGAATTAAGAGGAGAGAGAAATTCAAGAGAGAAATAGAAGAGTAATTCTCATTTATTTGTGTGTGTTTTGTATGACTACAATGTTTTGTGCAAGGCCTCTATTTATAGGCCTCCAAAAGTCACCAGCAAGGGTTACCACTAAGATACAATGAATGGTACAGTTAATACAAATGAATGTACACTATATGACCTTTTGTATCATTCATGTATTTGAATGTACATTAAATAGCCTTTTAGTTCCCCAACTACTATTCGTGAATGATGACTAGAATATGAGATGTAAAGAGTCAATGGAGATCCATAAATTATATATTCATAACACTCCCTCTTAGATGTTCATTATGAATGCGCCTCATTAAAAACTTTAACTAGAAAAAACTCAATGGGACAAAAACCTAGCAAAAAAAAGAGTACATCATTCATTGATACACTATCTAGTGTTGCCTCATTAAAAGCCTTTCTAGGAAAACCCAGTAGGACAAAACCTAGATAAGGGGAAAAGAGTACAATGTGTATCGACTCTCCCTCTTGACAACATCAGTTAAGATCTTTGAGTCTAGGAAGACCGATGTCATGGACAAGCTTCCAAAGATAGCACCTGAAAGTGACTTACTGAATAAATCAAGCTCAATAACATTTACTTCACTAGAAAACTCAAAACAAAATAAGCGATGACTAATTAAACTCATTAAAAACCAATCTCAATTAATTTCAAAATAATTTTGGAAATCTTGTTTACAATTGTCTAATTAGACAACTAGACAATTAACAAACCCAATTAAACAACCAAGAGGATAAACCAAATTGACAATTAAAAGTTTGCAAACAAAAATTCCACCAATTGTCTTAGCATAAATCAATCCAAAATATCAATCCAATTTCAAAGAAGTATGTTGACAATCTGAACTTAGATTATTCTCAAGAAAACAACTCAAAATTATCTAAAACTAAATAATTTCAAGTTTTGTGTAATATCCTGAATTTTAGGTCTAGAGACTTAAGGATATGCCTATATCAGGTAGACTACTAAGCTTAGTTTGGGAAGAGTCCCAAGAATGATGAGAGATAGAAAGACTATTGTGGACATCCAGCCTTACCAGGCAGAAGGCCTAGTACATGTAGGCAGTAGGATCAAAGTGTTGGTGCAGATGTGCACAGGATACATATACAGTGCCATTGGGTTGGTAGAAAGACGCCACCCAGATATGTCATAAGGTATGGGACTAATTGGTCGAGTGAAATATGCCGGTATAGGTGTTCACATGGCATTTCCAAGGTAGACATATGTACCCTGCGTTTTTGGAAAAGACATTAGTATGTGGTGTCATGTGGGGCTCATACACATACTTCTACCTAGCATCATCTTGTGGGCTCCGATACGCTTGACGCAATCTTGAGTAAGTCCCGAGTGAAACCCAAGTAGACATCGATAAAGTAACTTTGTTAAAGTAGCTTTAATAAAGTCAGTCATGATAGCTACTGATGACACAATTTTTTGTGTTGACACCATAAGAAATTGACAAGTGTCCCATTATCATGACAAAGTTGTGTTGGATGAATGAGAAGATGACAAGTGTCCTTCATGATGACACTTATTTTTTGCCTTTTGTGTTGGCATCCCCGGGACGCACCACCTAGCACCTGAGTCCAGGGAATCCACCAGTCTTCGGCTTTGGTCGAGTACTTGACTTCCCGAACATCGAACTCGGGAGTCTGGGAAAATTGTCAGGCCTCTTATTCCCCTGACCAAAAAGATTCCTAAGAGGAGAGAGGAGTGAAATTCCCGACGTAATCGACCCCGAATCGCCGCTATCGTCCGGTAAGCCCTTCAGGAAAGCTCTTCTACTCACTGAGAGCTTTATTTCTATGGTAACAATTTTCTAATCTGAGGTGTTTTGTGTCATCTAGTTAGCCGGAGTGCCGCTGTAATACCAAACCGACTATAGAAATGTGAAGAGGTAAGCTTAAGCATCGTTTTGAACCGTATACCTTGTGATTTTGTTGAGTTTTTTTAACCCTTGGACCACCCTAATGTTTTGCCCATAGGGGTTTTTTAGGCCATATGTGTTAAAGCATGAATATATGATGATATATAGTGTTTAATGATAAAATAAGACTAGTTTAAGTGCTGCTAGATTTGAGTTCTGTGAGGTAGTCTATTTGTGATACGTTTTTGACTGAGCAAATGATATCCAATGGCTATGAAAATTTTTAGATTTAAAGTAGACATCGTAAGATTTAATTTTGATAGTCATTTGTGCCATTAGGATTAATATATTAGGAGATATGAATTTTTGAAGTTGGATTTGTAAAACTGGTGAAAATCAGTGACAATGTAAGTTTATTGGCGATTCTAGATTTTTGTGCTTCAAACTAGCTGGAGAAAATATTTTTCCCTTATAATAGACTTGATAAGTGACACATAGAATTTTGAACCACCTAATTTGGATATTTGTGGAAAAAGATATGAATTGTTAAATTTTCTTGAAAATTCTACTAACTTTTGGAAATTGTGCGAAAATAAAAGGTTATAGCATTTGGTAATTAAGTTGACTTCGAAGGGTTAAGTTAAACACTTGGAGTTAATGTGAGCTCATTAAATACCCATTGGGCCTAATGTGTTACTTTTAAAGTTAACCAACCAAAGCGTTATGAGTTATAAAAATTAAGACAAGTATAGGTCCAAAGATAAGGGACATGCCCTAAATGCTAAAGTAACCCATTGAACATTTATTTGTCATAATAATATGGCCACTTATCTAGGGCTATGAGATGACAAAGAAGAGACAATGGAAGTAACTTCAGTGGTTGGAAGAAAATGTATCAAAAAGGGGGCTCGAAGACAAAAGGTAGTGAACTTACCTTATTTACATGTCCTTGATATTTATGCTTATGTATTTATGGCCATGAGTATGAAGTATGATACATTAAGCATGCATATATGTCATTGTGTTAGCATAAATTCATTTATCGTAACCATGTCATGCATTAAGCATTTATCTTGCATGCTAAGTGTAACCCCTCACTGTAATTGTAACCCCCTTCCGTAATTATATCCGAAATATGTGATTAAAGTGAAATAGAGACCAATAACAATTAAATAACATTTACAAACCCATCTACCAAACGGGGTTTTCACAAATACGTTTCAAAATCTAATTAACCTGGTCTCATATTCAATTTCGAATATAATTACATCATGCGGAATATGACATTTATACAAATATCAGAGTGTACAACAATATCATCCCGGCAACTCCCGGATTCATATCTTTACTAAATATACACAGGGCACAATTGCCCATTACAACTTCCATATGGGGATTACACAAATTCTCTCAAATACATCTACAAATATCGTATCCAAACACATTCCAACCCGTACATATCTAAATCTGAATCCAAATATACATAATACTTCCAACTATGATAACCAACTATCAGAATGACACTCGAAGGAGTCCTTGCCGCCCTTGGTTGCATGCCTCCCCCTCGAGCCTCTTGCCCTGTCTACATGGTTAGTAGGGGAGGGTGAGATTCGAGAGAATCTCAGTAGGTAAACAATATCAATATGCATGTACGATAGATGTTTAATGCATGACATGCTTGCATCACATAACTCATGCTAACACAATGACAATTGTAAGCTTAATGCTTTGAACAACATACATATGGCCATAGCATAATTGAAACATAGCTTCAAATTACACATAATCATGCAAAGCTAAGACATGCAACAACACACTAACACATACATCAAATACAAGTAGAAGAGATATGTTCCCTACACTCTTTCCATTTATGCTCCAGCTCCGCTAACTCACGATCAGAACGAATACCAAACCACGTTCAGAGCGAACATCAACCCTATAATCAAAGCAAGGACATAGGGTTATTTTCTATTCCAAACTCTTACTTTCATATCATTTAAGGTTGGTTACCATTCACACCCTTTAGGTGGCTAAAATAAGCTCAACGAAAGCTTAAAGGATTGGGACGTACTAGGTTGGAAATCACCTTTCAAAATCTCAAAATACTGAAAATGGGGGTTGGCTGCAACCAGAACACGCACAGAAGGTTTTTGGCTGCAGCCAAGAATTTCTGGCTGCGGCCAAAACGTGCACAGAAACTTTTGCGCTGCAGCCAAGATTTTCTGCTGCAACCAAGACTACTTCAAAAATTCATAATTAATTCCAAAAAAATTGAAACGAGGTGATCCTAAAGCCAAATGAAAGCTATATAAGTCCTCTTTATAGGAAAAATATGGGCCATTATTGGAAATCACCACAAAAATACAGAATTCCACGAAATTGCCTTGCTGTTCCAGATTTGCACCCAGTTTCGACATCAAACTTTGGGCAAACATAAATCTCAGTTCACAAAATGAAATGACACAAATTATATGTCCATTTTGAAGCTTAAGATGTGAAATTTAATACTGGAAAGTTTCATAATTTTCTAACATCATTTGCCTATTCAAAACGCCAACACAAATAAACTGCCCAAAACAGACTTCCAAAGGACAGATTTTTCTAGTTTTGCACCAATGATTCCAATGGTTCCCAAATTCACACCAAATACCATTTCCACATAAATTTGCACAAGGAATCCATTGGAAATACAAAATCAACCAAATTCACATTATATTGACATGTTTCACAATGAATTGCAACATGTCACACAATATCACATTTCAACTCAACATTGCACAATTTTCCATCACAAGTTCCCAAATCAATTCCAATGACCAAATTACACAACAAAACACCATTTTCAACACAAAACATATGACAATTCATGCATTTCACAATTCCACCAAAATCAGGGCAAAAACCAAAATTCACAATACTCATCCACAAATCACAAAACTTAGATCAAAAGGCTTCAAATACTTACCTCTTCCTCTTTCCCAAACCAATTCCTTGATTCTTCATCTTTCCACTTTTGCTCAAGCCATCAAACACCTCCAATCAAGAATCTAAAACCATAGAGATGAAGCTCTCATCACTATGAACAACTTTATTGAAAGGTGTTTAAGCATTAGAGGACATTAAGCCAACCAAAAACTCACCTTTTGATTTATCTTTCTTCCCTTAAGCATGGCGCCATGGAGAATGAAGGAGAGAGAGCATGAGATCAGTTTTGGCTCCCAATTAGCCCACTTAACCGACCTAAAAGGGAAGAGAGGAGAGAGGGAAGAGTTTGACATCTTGACCCAATCCAAAGGTCCACATTTTGCCACTTGTCTCAATCTCACCACATCTCCTATGAGCTCACACGCACACAAGCACATGGGATTCCACCCTTTGATCTATCACACAAATCAATCCTAACCATTGATCTTTAAGTTACCAATGATTTTCCTCTTCAGTAACTGACCAATTGATCGGTAACTTTACCGTTTTGCCCCTATTTGTGGCAATTCCCTTGGAATCACCATCAAACACTTCATATCGTTTCATTTATCACCAAAACATGCCTTCCCTCTATTCTAAGTCAATTTGGATGTTAATCCACAATTGAACTCAAATATAGGGTTTTGGCGTTGCTCAATGCCTATACGAATCATAATTCACATCATATTCCCCAAAAGGGTTCATTTATCACTAATGACATCCACTTTTGGAGTCATTAACCCTTAATCACAATTTGGGATTTTGCTAAACCGGGGCTTAGCAATCCACTAATCTTAGGCTTATTCTCTAGCCTCAAGACTCAAAATTTGGGGTATTACAGTAATTACATCCGGATTACGAAATTTAAGTGATATGGAGACCAATAATACGAAATCAACAATTTATAATCCCACATCCAAGAGGTGGGGTATTTCAAAAATCAGTTCAAAATCCAATTAATCCTGGTCTCACATTCACGTGCGGATATAACTACTTGAGAAACCGAATCACATAATAAATATCAGAGTGCGGAAACTGAAATCCCGGCAAACCCCGGGTTACTTACATATATAACATGGGTTTAGAATTCCCAAAATGGGGATTTCATGTCCAAAATATTCCTTTACATCTCATATACACTTAGTAATCCCAAAACCAAAATAAAGATAACCAAATACCACTAAAGTCTCGAAGTAATCCTAACTACTCCTGGTTGTCTGCTGTAATACCCCAAAATGTGACTCAAGATAATGACTTCAAAAGTGAAGGTAAAGTAGGATTAAACCAACACTTTTGGAGGATGTGACGAGAATTATGACTTGAATGTGTTATAGTCAGAGCTAGACCCTGTATTAAAGTTCAATTATGAATTAACATCTAAATTGACTTAAAATAGGGGAAGGCACATATTGGTGTTATGGAGTGATAAGATGAGTTTGATGGTGATTTAGTGTGAATTGTCGTAATCAGGGGCAAAACGGTAAAGTCACCGACCAATTGGTCAGTTACTGAAGAGGAAACTCATTGGTAACTTAAAGATCAATGGTTGAGATTGATTTGTGAAAGAGATCAAAAGGTGGAATCAAGTGTATATGTGTGTTTGTGAACTCATGGGTGATGGATTAAGATCTTGACAAGTGTCACCATAAGAGCCATAGATTGGGTCAAATTGTCAAAAGTTATTTTTCTCTTCTCTCCACTTCTAAATGTCGGCCAAGAGTGTATTAGGAGCCCAAAAATTTTATGCTTCTTCATTATTTCATCTCTCTCTTCTCTTCCATGGACGTTCCACCTTGAACAAGAAAGAGAAAGGAAAAGCTTGAGTTTTGGGTGAGTATTTGTCTCTAAATGCTCAAGTGTTCTTCATTAACATTATTCATAGTGTCAAGAGCTTCATTCCTATGGTTTCATATTTTTGATTTGTGGTGTTTGAAAGCTTGGGAAAATTTAGAAGTGGTGGAAATCAAGAATAAGTCTTGGGAAGAAGTTAAGGTGAGTATTTGGAACCTTTTGGTATGTTGATTGTAGTCATTAGCTTGGTCTTGAGATTTTGTGATTTTGCCCTGATTTCTTGTGAATTTCGAATGGTATGTAATGGTTGATATGTGATGCTAAATTTAGTGTTAAATGGTGTCTTTGTGCCATTGGGTTGGTTGGGAATTTTGGTTTAGAATGGAGTGCAATGTGGTGACTTGAGTGAGTTTTGGTGTGACATGTTGTGTTTGTGTTGGAACATGTCCAATGTGAACGGAATTTGATTGATTTGGTGTTTCTAATGGTTTCCTTGTGCAAATTTATGTGGAAATGGTATTTGGTATGAATTTAGGAACCATTGGAATCATTGGTGCAAAACTGAGAAATCTGTCCCTTGAAGTTTTGCTCTTGGCAGTCTGGTGTTGTGGACATTTTGACTAGGCATATGATGTCAGAAAATTATGAAACTTTCCAGTCTTAAATTTCACCTCCCAAGCTTCAAAATGGACATATAATTTGTGCCATTTCGTTTTGGGAACTGGGAGTTATAGCTGTCCAAAGTTATAGGTCGAAAATGGATTCTGTTTTGGGGCAGTGATGAAATGTGTGGAATTCTGTATTTGTGTGGTAATTCCTAGTAAAGGCCAATATTTTTCCTGTGTAGAGGACTTGAATAGCTTTCATTTGGCTTTGGGATCACCTCATTTCGATTTTTGTGAAATTAGTTATGATTTTTGGAAGTTCAGCCAAGAAACTGGATTTTCTTGGCTGCGGCCAGCGGATTCTGGGCCGCGGCCCAAATGTTTCTGGGTAGTTTTTGGCCGCGGCCAACCCACAAAAATCAGTATTTTACACTTTTTAAAGGTGTTTTTTGGTATAGCATTTCCCAACCCTTTAGGCATATGTCTAGGCTTCTAGTAGCCACCCATAGAGTTCAAATGATAACCAACTTAAAGTATTATAGAATTAAGAACTTGGAAAAGAGATTGATTGGTTGTCCCTGATTTGGTTTATAGGGATCGACATTTGCCCTACTCGTGAACCAACGGTAGCAAAGAACGTCCGGAAAGAACAAGGTAGTGACACTTCCCTTATACTTTGTGTAAATGTATTGTATGTATGTTGGTCATGTGTTGTGATGCAGTTGTGATGCTGCTGCTTATACAGCTAGTGATAGCTGGTGACTACATTATACAGCGAAAGCTGGTGACTATATTATACAGCGAAAGCTAGTGACTTATGTATACAGCAAAAGTTGGTGACTTTATTATACAGCCATGAGTGCTGTCGTTTATGGTGAAAAGCATGTTTGATTATTGCTGTTGGTTGTGATTTACTTACCTGCTATATGTTTACATATTGTATGAGTGAATTTGTTACTACTAAGATTCTTTTGAATCTCATTCTTTCCAATGACTAACATTTCAAACAGGGCAAGTGGCTTAAGAGGGAAGCAGCCAACCAAGAGCGGTTAAGGATTTTGGGAAATATGGGATAGTTGGTTATCTACTTGGATTTTGGATTACTGTATATTATTTTTGGGTTGTAAATAATATTCTGATCACGGTTGTGTAATCCCCTAGTAGGGAATTTTGGAAACCCTTAAACTATATATATGAACCCGGGGGTTGCCGGGATTTTATTGTACACTCTGATATATGAATGTGATATAACTGCATAGGTAATTCTATTCGATATTTGAACGTGAGACCGGGATAGCGAAGAAGTTTTGAAAAACAAAATAAACTTGTGAACAATTTTACCACCATGTGGGAATTTACAATGATTTCTAAACTATCCATTGGTCCCTAATCCATTTAAGCACGTATTATCGAATCCCAATTACATTTATTAAGGCAGGGTGTTACATCCGCTTTCCTTTCGAGCCACTCACCCTGTCTGAAAAGGTTAGTTGATAAATCACAATTTTAATATATTTTATCCCACCTTATTCATTTATTTTGGGGATTATTTTAGGCTAAATTGGATTTATGAGATAATATTTGGATAATTAGCCGATTTTGGGAAATAATATAAATCTGAATTAATTATTATATTATTGAGCTTAAATTATTATTATTTTGATTGATATCTTGTGATTGGAAAATATTTCCAATTATATGATAAATCACGATTTTATTATATCTTGCAGGATAAGGAAAAACATATTGAAAGATCATACGGTGCATAAATTTTCTGAAAAGTTAAAAGAATATCTAAGGTTGAATATTATTGGGCTTCTTAAATTTTAATGGGCTCAAGTTGATACCCAAAAAGCTCTCTTCTTCTCCCTTTTAATTACCCTAACCGTCACAGAACGCTGGGAGGGGATACACGGATATACGCAGAGACACTGAAACTGTTCGGCGCCATTATCACATCGTGAAAAAAATTCCCTCGGCCTCTTCCTCAATTCATCACCACACATACATTCATATATACATTCTTCTCCTTCCACGTACACACTGTACGAATTCCACCCACCAATTCACCAATAATTCATCCACCAACATTAAAGAATTCTTCATCCACAACACAGATCAATCATATTTGTCAATGGCGGTGATTTGCTTGAGGCGTGAGGAGAGGAATTCTATGGCAGCTTAAGCTATTTTGGGAGGCAACTTGGGAGGAGCATGGAGGAAGCTAGAGCCTAGGAGCTTACACTTGAAGACTACAAGGGAGTGTCTTTCTTTTATCTTTTTTATTCAAGACCTAAGATTATTTAGTTTTAAATGATTTTTGAGTTGTGTTAATTGAGAACAATCTAGTTTTAGATTGTAGACTTATTTTTATTTGGATTGAATTGATAATTTGGATTTGATTTATTCTTAATTGATTATTGGGATTTTTGTTTGCAAACTTTTGATTGTCGATTAAATTATTAATTGAGTTTTCATTATTAATTTAATTGTCAATTTGAGTTTAATCTCTTGATTGTTTAATTAAGGTGATTAATTGTCGAATTGTTTAATTAGGCAATTGTGAACAAAATTTCCAAAATTATCCTAAACAATTGAGATTGGTTTTTAATGGATTTAATTAACCACCGCTTTTTCCATTATGAGTTTTCTAGTGGATTAGGTGTTATTAAGCTTGAGGGTTTCCCATGTCTTAATTAGGTGATTAAATTTATTAATTCCAACTTTTGATGAATCTCCCTTTGGTCTAATAAATTAAATGGCTAAGAAAGCTAAATTCATGTGAATCCTAAGTTGTCCCTTTCATCATCATAATTGAATTAAACCTTTGTTATTTGTCTCACTTTTTCTTGATCTTTTTTATTAGCATCTTAATTCCTTTTTCATAAAAAACCCCAAAGATTGCATTCCAATTCATTTAGGTTAGTTTCATTCTCATATAGATTTTAGAGTCATTTGCATTTAGGTAGTGAAGTCTTGCATTTTAGTTTAGGTTCATTGCATTTTTTATCACCTAAATTCAATTCTAGAGAAAACCCACATATTGCTCCTTGGGAGAATGACCTAGGTTGCCACTATATTGCATTAGCAGGTTGTCCTAGTTATTAATTGATTGCTTTAGCGACAGAAGCACGCATCAATTTTGGCGCCGTTGCCGGGGAGCAATGGTTAGTCTCTAGATTTGAGTCTTTAGATGATTTCTTAGGTAGTTGTTATTTGCATTACTTGATTTTTTTAAACAAAAAAAAAAAAGAAGAAGAAGAAAAAAATTAAATTGATCCTATTATGGCTTGGAATGCTTCACCTTATGGAAATTTTTCTTACACTCCTATGCCTTATCATTATGACTATGATGTTGAGCAGATATATTATGCATATTCAAGTGTTCATAATCCAGGATATCATGATTACTCAAATCATGGATATGTCAATCAAACTTCACTAAGTCTAGAAGCGGCATCAAGATTAGAAAGCAAGCTGGATGCTATGATGGAAATCCTGATGCAACGACAACAACAGATTGATCAGTTGTCCAATGCAATTTATAATATGCAAAGTGAAGAATTAGAAGTTCATGATGCATTTCCATGTGGTAATATACTTTTACCTTCTAATGATGTACTCCCTTTTTCTTCTACCACTTCAAATGATGGGATAATTGATACATTCACTAAATATCCATGCACTAATGTGGTTTCTGAATTGACTTGTTCCATTGATTTAAATCATGTTGAACCTTGTGACTCATGCATTAATGCTTATTCATGTGCCTCTTGTCCTATGAATTCCATTGATTCTAATAATGAGGTTGATGAAGAGATTGTTGTTGAACCCTCTGACACTATTGATTTTAAAGATACCCTGCTTAACACTAATCATGATGATGCTTTAAATGATGAAAATAATACCTCTATTGAGGCTATTGATACTACTCATGATCTTGACATGACTATTGTTAATGGGGATTCTAGTAAGGATAAGTTTAGGGGGAGCCTTGATTTGGATGAGCATTTAGATAGTAAGAGCATAATGCATCATGATGTTTCACATGTGGAATTTGTTTTGAGTGATGATTTGAACAATCATAATGAGACCATTTTGAGTGATCACTTGATTCATCCCTTAGAGAACTTGACTCTTACTAAGGAGAGTCATATTGATTTTATGGGTTGTTCAAAATATTTGGAAGTTCCAACACTTTCTATTGATCAATTTCTCTTGGGTTCTTCCCTGATTCTTGATAAGTTCCTTTTTATTAAGCACATCCATATGGGACAAGGTACTGCTTGGTGGTATGATTTTGTGCAGGTACATGGATTGCTTCCTCCCATCCAGACACCTTCTATACTTGAGTTGAAGTGTTATCTGAGGATCTTAAAGAGGGAAATAATTGCTGACCATTGGAAGCGAACACCACTAGTGCTTTCATATGACTTACAACCAGACAAAGGAGAGAAGCCAGTTATGCTACTTCATTTGGATATTCAATCTTTTGATATTCCGGTTGTACTCCTTCCTTACTCTTTTACTTGCATTGCTTGTTCTTGTTTGTTAGATCTATCTTTTGCATTGAGGACAATGCAAGATTTAAGTGTGGGGGAGGGATTTTGCTCCTACTCTTGGTTCTTGTTCTTTGTTTTTAAAATGAGAAAAAGAAAAATATTTTGGACTTTACTTTGGTTTTTGTTCCTTGTTTTCAAGAAAAGAAAGAAAAATTTTTTTGAGAAAAAATTGCAAGTTTTAAGTAACTTCAGTATTATGCATTCTTGATTTGAAAAGCGATTGATCATGCTTTGAGTTAATAGACTAAGTGGCAATGGATTTGACTTAGGTGAATTTAGGCTAGTAATCATATAGACCTAGTGAGATTTTGAGCCTGATGCATATTTTTCAGTGTGTACCCCCTATCTCTTTGCTTGATCTAGAACTTGACTTGAATCTTATTTGAGGCCACATTTTATGCATGTGTATTCATGAAGATGATAAAGGCATTCATTTCATTTTAGCCAGATAAGCCAAATAGCCTATCCTTTTCATACATATATCCTTTGTTTAGCCCCTTTGAACCTATATTTTATTTTTTTTTCTCACCCCATAACACATAAAAAAAATCCTACCCTTTTGAATGTCTTAGGAATTGAAGAGCATTGCATTATATCTATTTTGGATGGAAGAACACGTATAAAATTAGGAATTGGGTCATTGTGAAAAGTATGATATGTTATCTTGAAAAAAAAAAGAGCAATAAGATTCCGTTCCGCTGGTTTAAGCTGTGCTTAGTAACCGGGGATCTTCATCACCAATGTTGATCTTCGCGTCAAACGGCCAGTAAGAGCTATGAGCGTGCTAGTAGCATCTTGGTGCTATTGAGTTATAAATGTTTGAGTAACTGGGCCTTTGTATCACCAATATATAGGTTCACGTCAAAAGAACATATATATAACAGCCCAAGAGAATTGCAAAAAAAAAAAAGGAAACAAAAAAAAAAGAAAAAAAGAAAAAAAGAGAAAGGAAAAGTAATGACCCAGTTCGAATGTGATTTGGTTTCTTTTATCCTGTTTCATCCTATTGCATCATTCTCTTCATCTTCTAGGTTATTCAACTTTGTTTCTCCAAACACTATACCCTTTCTTTCTTAGCCTTAGCCCCATTACAACCTAATAAAAGTCCTTTGGATTTATGTTTGCATTTGCTTTGCTAGTGGTGGAGAACTTAGATCCTTGTCAAGCCTATGGAAAGAGTACTGGATAGGGTGGATTTGAGTGTAAACACAAGCCGATACACTTTTGAGTGATGAGAGACATACACATATCCTTGGTGAGGGATTTCTAGCTTAGATATTCCTTTGTCAAGTAAATTGCCATGAAGTTTGCTTTCTTGAGTCATGAGAAAATCACTTGGATAAAAGAGGTGTTGAAATGCTTTTGTTTACTTTTTACTTGTGATTGGAACATTCACTTTTGAAGTTTTGTTTTATTTTGTCTTGTTATACTCCCTTGATCTTGATTTGTTTTGCCCAGGAGTGCAAATGATAAGTGTGGGGGAGTTGATAAATCACAATTTTAATATATTTTATCCCACCTTATTCATTTATTTTGGGGATTATTTTAGGCTAAATTGGATTTATTAGATAATATTTGGATAATTAGCCGATTTTGGGAAATAATATAAATCTGAATTAATTATTATATTATTGAGCTTAAATTATTATTATTTTGATTGATATCTTGTGATTGGAAAATATTTCCAATTATATGATAAATCACGATTTTATTATATCTTGCAGGATAAGGAAAAGCATATTGAAAGATCCTACAGTGCATAAATTTTCTGAAAAGTTAAAAGAATATCTAATGGTTGAATATTATTGGGCTTCTTAAATTTTAATGGGCTCAAGTTGATACCCAAAAAGCTCTCTTCTTCTCCCTTTTAATTACCCTAACCGTCACAGAACGCTGGGAGGGGATACACGGATATACGCAGAGACACTGAAACTGTTCGGCGCCATTATCACATCGTGAAAAAAATTCCCTCGGCCTCTTCCTCAATTCATCACCACACATACATTCATATATACATTCTTCTCCTTCCACGTACACACTGTACGAATTCCACCCACCAATTCACCAATAATTCCTCCACCAACAGTAAAGAATTCTTCATCCACAACACAGATCAATCATATTTGTCAATGGCGGTGATTTGCTTGAGGCATGAGGAGAGGAATTCTATGGCAGCTTAAGCTATTTTGGGAGGCAACTTGGGAGGAGCATGGAGGAAGCTAGAGCCTAGGAGCTTACACTTGAAGACTACAAGGGAGTGTCTTTCTTTTATCTTTTTTATTCAAGACCTAAGATTATTTAGTTTTAAATGATTTTTGAGTTGTGTTAATTGAGAACAATCTAGTTTTAGATTGTAGACTTATTTTTATTTGGATTGAATTGATAATTTGGATTTGATTTATTCTTAATTGATTATTGGGATTTTTGTTTGCAAACTTTTGATTGTCGATTAAATTATTAATTGAGTTTTCATTATTAATTTAATTGTCAATTTGAGTTTAATCTCTTGATTGTTTAATTAAGGTGATTAATTGTCGAATTGTTTAATTAGGCAATTGTGAACAAAATTTCCAAAATTATCCTAAACAATTGAGATTGGTTTTTAATGGATTTAATTAACCACCGCTTTTTCCATTATGAGTTTTCTAGTGGATTAGGTGTTATTAAGCTTGAGGGTTTCCCATGTCTTAATTAGGTGATTAAATTTATTAATTCCAACTTTTGATGAATCTCCCTTTGGTCTAATAAATTAAATGGCTAAGAAAGCTAAATTCATGTGAATCCTAAGTTGTCCCCTTCATCATCATAATTGAATTAAACCTTTGTTATTTGTCTCACTTTTTCTTGATCTTTTTTATTAGCATCTTAATTCCTTTTTCATAAAAAACCCCAAAGATTGCATTCCAATTCATTTAGGTTAGTTTCATTCTCATATAGATTTTAGAGTCATTTGCATTTAGGTAGTGAAGTCTTGCATTTTAGTTTAGGTTCATTGCATTTTTTATCACCTAAATTCAATTCTAGAGAAAACCCACATATTGCTCCTTGGGAGAATGACCTAGGTTGCCACTATATTGCATTAGTAGGTTGTCCTAGTTATTAATTGATTGCTTTAGCGACAGAAGCACGCATCATTAGTCATGTGGAAATAGTGAGATTCTAAAGAATCCCACTAGTAACAAATTATTCATACCACACGTAATCACATAGCATGTAAACAAATCATCTCATAACAGTAGCAACACAAATCACACTCCACCCTCATCCCCTTTTACCGCTGGGAAGGCGCACCGTCCTAACCCGAACCATTGTTAGCGACTCAGGGACTATTGGCGTGGCAGTGCATACGAACATCCTTACGGCTCGCATATAGCCTTTCGGCTTTCACAATTGGCCCGTCGGCCTTCACAAATAGCCTTTCGGCTCATAATTAGCCTTTCGGCCCACATAATCACATATAGTACACCCTAACCTCATCCCTTTTTACCATCGGGAAGGCACACAACCCTTACCCAAACCGTTGTTAGTGACTTAGGGACTATTGTATAGCGGTGCTTTACAATTTCACGTAAATACATATATGACACCCTAACCTCATCCCCTTTTACCGCCAGGAAGGCACACCGTCCTAACCTGAACCGTTGCTAGCAACTCAGGGACTATTGGATAGCGGTGCTCACACAATTTTTACAAAACTTGTAGCATGCGAAATCCATCTCATCACAATGATACAGCACACATACAATGTATCACATAAGGTATAAAGAAAGAGTCACTACCTGTATCTTTCCTGACTGGCTCCTGTGCCATGGCCTCACGAGGGCGACAGATGTCAAATCCTATATCAAATTAGGGACAACCGATCAATCTCTTTTCCAAGTTCTTAATTTCATAATACACTTAGTTGGTTATCATTTAGGACTCTTTAGGTGACCACTAGAGGCCCAAACATATGCCTAAAGAGTTGGAAGACACTACCCCAAAGACCCCTTTTTTGAAGCCACAATACTGATTTCTGACAGCCTCACTCGAGTGAAGACGACCTCACTCGAGTGATGAGAGACTTGTGCTCGGGTGAGAACGACTCTCACTCACGAGTGTTTGACAGTGAGCAACCTTCACAACCAGGAAATGCTCACATCACTCGAGCACCAAGCTCTGTACTCGGGTGATGACCCAAATTATGCTCGAGTCCCAGAAAGTGCTGCACCACGAGTGACAACCTGAGAGTACAACCCACACCAGCGGCACCAGCTCACTCGAGCATGACCCCCAGTACTCATGTGAGACAACTATGCTTGCGAGTGTCAGAGCACACTCTTAGCATCAACCAGCGAGTGAAGACCTGAGAGCAACCTTAACTCTGGATTCACACCATCACTCGAGCAAACCCAAGCTCACTCGAGCATGATCTTCCCTCACTCGAGAACAAAGAAGTGCACTCGAGCCTCATTCATAGAACTCAAGCAAAACTCAAAGCAGAAAAGGGAAAAATGCACACGGTACTCGAGCATGATCTTCTTCTGCTTGAGTATTGTGCATTAGAGACCAGAAACGCAAAAAACATTAGAAAATACCAGATGGTCAAATTCACACCCAATGATTCCCAAACTCTACCAAAAGCTCACACACACCTAGTACTAATTAGGGAACACATTGGCCACTTCAAAAATACTCCCAAAACCAATTTGACCACAATCATACTCTTAGGTCTCTATAACACAACAAATGTCCAATTTCCCTTAACACATTTCCCACATACCAAACTAAATCCAATACTCAAATATCTTAACAATAAATCGTTTCCAACATCAACCATAATGAAATCCATACTTTCAACATTTGGCATAACTAGGGCAAATTTCCAGATTTTACTAAACTTCATCAAAAATCACAAATCAAACATCAAAATGCACTAAATGCCTACCTCTTTACTTTACCAAATCCAGAATCTTGATTCTCCGACTTTCAATTTCAACCAACTCACAAATCAATACTATTTCAAGATTCTACAATCACCACAATGGAGCTCTCAATGAGACACACAACATTAGAGAAGAGGATTTTAGCAAAGGAGGATCATTACTTACCCAAAATCAAAGCTTTATCCTTCTCTTTCTTGCTTGATTCAGCGAAAATGGAGAGAGAGAGAGAAGAGAGAGAAAATGTGAGATGGAAGAGATGATGATGATAAAGCAACTCCTCTCCATTGCCCATGCCTCTTAGCCGAATAGGAGAGAGAGAATGAGGGAAAAAGTGGTCCTTTGTCCTCTTGTGGCCTCATCCAACAACCACCACAATGCCACATGTCACCATCTCCATACTTCCACCATGAGCTCACATAGACACAAAGCATATAATTCCGACCCATGTTCATTGAATCTCAACCTTGATCTTTAATAACCCACACATGTATACCAAAATCACATCATATAAATTCCCAAAAGTGCTTAATTACACTAATTACAATAATTATCAGAGTCATTAGCCCTAATCACAAATCAGGATATTACACTAAGTGGTATTGTTTACTAATAAGATCCCTCAAATCTCACCCTCCCTCAACCAACCATATAGGCATGTAAGCACAAATGAGGAGTGCAGGACAATGTGCCAGATGAAGAAGTTGCGATGAGGAGATGAAGTCTAAGACACACTAATCTGTTTTATATAATTAATATTTGAAATGGTTAATTGTATAACCTGCCTGACGGATGGATGTTTTTCTGAAGTATGATAATTAAACTAGTAACGGGTAATTGCACGGTACAAACCGATTAGTTAAGTAAGTAGAGCAGTTTAATAAACATAGAGATACTCTGATAATAAGGAATGAAAAGAATCAAGTAACCTTGTGAATAAAGTTAAACAATATAATAAATATGTCCTTTACCAAACGAATAATGCCCCAAGAATAAATGTGAAAAATTTTACCTAGGAGATTATTTACTGATCCTCCTGAGCCATAATAATAATGACATTACTTCCGATGCATAATAAAGAGGGATAAGGAATGGGTGTTACATTTATTGGTATCAAAGCATGAGATTCTGGCATTTGGCTAGTATGCTCTGTTTGTGTGAATGGTATCCAACTCAATATTGTGATAATCCTGAGTGATACTAGGATTAAGAATTATGGGAATACATAGAAAAGCCATACAAAGAAGTTGGTACTGCTTATGTTTCCTTGTAAGGATAGCATCTAGTATCTCTAGAGGACTAATGGATGTCATGAGAAATCTCTAGGCTAAACGAACATCTTAGTTAGATGAATCATATTCAAAGGCATATGGTATGATGAATAGTACTGAACTAGAAGAGGCTAGGAATTGGTATAGATATACACTGTTGTCTGGTTGGTTAGTGCCAGAGATTGATTAAGAATATCTCCCAAATCACTTTGCTATTATAGAGCTCTTATAAATGAAAAAATTGTGTTTGAGTGGAATAGTAACTATGAGAGTAAGCTTCTGAAAGTTGAGGGAGAGGCCGATGTTCACATTAGTATTGGTTATCCCAGATCCTAGTACGGCCGGTGTGGTCTGTAATGATACAACCTGAGTGGTGTACAAATGAAGCGAGCGTTATGGGTTTGAGTGAATGAGTATATAGAATTGGGAAGTGCCTAGTGTAGCAAAGCAGAATGGTCACATATGCCTCTTAATAGTTAAAGCCTCATAAGATGAGTTACCCACTTATGATGTAGAGCTGGCAGCGATTGTCTTTGAGGTGAAAGAATGATGATTAGAATATGCCTGTATAATATCGAGGATTGAGGTAGAATTAGAACCTTGTGATCAATGTTGATGCTATGAGGATTCGATCTTATGATACTAAAGGTTGAGGATAGGCTTGAATTAAATCTAAGCTGAAATAGTATTTAGGTCAAAATGTGAATCAGGTTGTACTATGGTTCTGTTCCATGACAAAAGTTTGGACCTTGTGAACCTTGTAGATAGTGTTAAACCTTTAGTAATGTTTTGAGGATAATACCCGGATATCGTGAAGGTTAGAATATGCAATATTGATTATGATTTTAGCACGCATATTGGTATATTTGAGGAAAATGATTTCCAATTTGTGCGATGTCAAGGTTCTAGAGATAGTGATGAATCTAAAAGTTGGATATCTATCCAACAGCTAGAGAAGGGTTACCAAGTGAACTGTAACCTAGGAATCAACTGTTTAGTTTTGATTCCTTAAGAATTTGAAATTGCCCAGAATGATTCAAGGTATTAGAATATGTTGAAATGTGTATGAGGTTTTCTAAGGTTGCTAGTTGCTGATCTAGCATAGGGAAAGATCTTAATGATAGAATATTCCCCTAGAAAAATTGAATGAGAATAGTTCTCTGATAGAATAGAGGGTAAACATGTGTTATGGTCTCAAGATTGAGATAGAGAATAGAATGTACTAGTGGCTTCCGGATTTCCTATACAATGTGGGTAGATTACCCTAATAAGGGAGTAAACTTATGCTTGGAGGGGAACCAATATTGAAAGTCCATTCAAAATGACCTTAGAGGGGATAGTGGAATTAAAGAAGTAGATTTCAGAACTGCTAGAGAAAGGGGTCTGTATGACCTAGTGAATCGCCATGAGATGCTCTAGTGTTATTGTTGAAAGAAAGATGGGAGTCTTAGACTCAGGAAGAGCAGGCTTGATAGTATAAAGGAAAGCAACTCTTGCTTCCGTATCTTATGTAATGGTTCTGCATGTATGTGCTTACATTGAGTATATTCATGTTATGAATATACGGTGGGCACTAAGATCTAATAGACCAGTATGTCCTTAGGTCGTAAGACTTGATGGGCAGTGTGCCTTGAGGCAGTAAGACCTATTGGGCCAGTATGTCTTTAGGCCGTAAGACCTGATGTGCATTCAAAGTGTAAGGCCTCGACTTACCTACCCCTTAATACTGATATTAACCAGAGTAGCAAGGTGCAATTCGGTGGGCACACAAGAATAGCATAGACATACTAATAATATGTACATGATTACGGAAATTCTCTACAGGGATTATACATAATGATAACAAATAATATAGCCACACATGGCTACTAAGGTGTCTATAGCTATTACAATGAAATGCAGACATATTTCCGTCTTCGTTCCACCACTATTTCCTTGGCTAGGGGTTTAGTTAAGGGGTCTGTGACCATCCTCTTGGTCAAAATATGTTGTACAGTAACAAATTTCTATGCTACATAATCTCTCACAAAATTATATTTTATATCTTTGTGTTTGGTCTTGCTATGATATTTGGGATCTTTCATATAAGCTATGGCTGCAGTATTGTCACAATACACTAACATCAGATTTGTGTTTTAATTTCCAAATCCAAGATGTTCAATAAATCTCTTAAGCCATATAGCCTCTTGCACTGTTAAGGTGCATGCCATGAACTCAGCTTCCATAGGGTGTAGAGCAATGTGCATCTGCTTCTTGCTGCTCCAATATATGGTGCCATTGTTCAGCAAGAAGGTATATCCTGAAGTCGATCTTCGCTCAACTTCATCTCCACCCAGATCAGCATCAGAGTATCCAACCAAGCACAGATTGCTTCCTTAATAGCATAGTGCATAATCTGACATACCCTTTAAGTATCTCAAAAGCCTTTTCACTGCTTTCTAATATTGCTCACTAGGATTTAACTGGAATATGCTAACCAGTTCAACTGCGTAACAAATATCTGGCCTTGTACACATCATTGCATACATCAAACTTCCTACGACACTAGCATAGGGAACCCTTTCCATTTTTTTCTTTGCTAACTCAATTTTGGGACACATATCAAGACTCAAGTTTACTCCAGAAGCTACTGGGGTATCTAAGGGATTGTAGTCTTTCATATTGAATCGCTCAAGAATTTTCTTGATGTAATTCTCTTGTGAAAGAGAGAGAATCCTTTTAGAGCGATCTCTTTATATTTTAACTCTAAGTATATACTCTGCTTTACCCATATCTTTAATCTCAAAATTTGATGATGGCCATTCTTTAATAGTTAAGACCAACTTGAGACTATTTCAGCCAATAGTATGTCATCTACATATAAGGATAATATCACAAAATTACCCTCAAACCGCTTAATGTAGACGTAGTGGTCCTCTTCAATCATTTAAAAGTCATAAAAGGTTATCGCTTTGTGAAACCTCAAACACCACTGTGTAGATGATTGTTTCAATCCATAAATGGACCTCTTAAGCTTACAAACTTTGCTCTCCAGTCCTTTCTTAATGAAACCTAATGGTTATTCCATATAGATTTCCTTATCCAGATTACTGTTTGAAAATGCAATTTTTACATCCATCTGATGCAGTTCCAAATCTAAACTATTTACTATTGCTAGAATAAGTCTTATAGAATTAAAAGGTACAACAGGTGAGAAAGTATACTCGTAATCTATACCTTCATGTTGTGTGTACCCCTTTGCAACCAATCGAGCCTTATATTTGTCAATTGATCCATCAACTTTTCTCTTAATTTTGAGAACCCATTTGTTCCCAATGGCTTTTTGCCCTTTTGGTGGATCAATTAGTTACCAAACTTGATTCTTCTTCATTGAATCAATTTCCTCTTCCATTGCATTCTTCCATTCATCCTTAGCAAGACCTTATAAGGCTTCTTACATAGAACGAGGCTCTTCGTCTCCGTCTGGAGTAACAATAAGTGCCTCTCCTTCTATGAAGAAGCGTCTCCTGGGTACATTTCCCTTGTCACTCATTCTTGTGGGAGCTTCTTGTCTCCTTCGCTTCTCTTGCCTAGGCCTTTGTAAAGACCTTTCTAAGCTCCTACTCAAGTCAATGTATTGAGATGATTAAGGATCATTAGTCTAAGTTTGTTTCATACTGCCTTGTTCTTGTGTCTCATAAAGAGATACTATACGATTAATATCTCCCCTGCTAGGAAATTCATTTTCTTGAAATACGGTATCTCTTGATTCAATTTCAGTCACAGTTCCATCTTTGTTTTCACCTATGAAAACATATCCTTTTGATTGCTTAGAGTATCTTATAAAGATACACTTTTTTCCTCTAGGACCCAATTTCCCATACCTGTAAGAATCATTATGAATGTACGCAGCCAACCCCCAGGGTCTCAGGATGTTTAAATCTGGTTTACATTTATCCATAACTCATAGGGTGTAAAAGTGACTTATTTTGAGGGCACATAGTTAAGAATAAAGGCAGCAATCAGTAAAGCATCACCCCAAATATGAAATTGGCATATTTGCTTGAGCCATCATTTACCTATGAAAACATATCCTTTTGATTGCTTAGAGTATCTTATAAAGATACACTTTTTTCCTCTAGGACCCAATTTCCCATACCTGTAGGAATCATTATGAATGTACGCAGCCAACCCCCAGGGTCTCAGGATGTTTAAATCTGGTTTACATTTATCCATAACTCATAGGGTGTAAAAGTGACTTATTTTGAGGGCACATAGTTAAGAATAAAGGCAGCAATCAGTAAAGCATCACCCCAAATATGAAATTGGCATATTTGCTTGAGCCATCATTTACCTAACCATGCCTAGAAGAGTTCTATTTCTTCTTTCAACAACTCCATTTTGTTGTGGGGTGTCAAGGATAGTCAGTTGCCTAATTATCCCTTTTTCTTCACAGAGCTCCTTAAACTAATTAGATAAGTATTCATGACCCCGATCAATTCGCAACGCCTTAACTTACAGTTTGTTTGATTCTCTACTTCATTCATGTATGGTCTAAAGCACTCAAGAGCTTTAGACTTGTGTAAGATCAAATAGATGAGACCAGATCGCGATAGTCATCAATAAAGGTAATGAAATTACAAGCTCCGTGTCTCGCCCTCACACTCATTGGACCGCATATATCATAATGGATTAATTGCAACAGAATCTCAGCTCTAGTTCCCTTACCGAAAGATTTCCTAGTTTCCTTACTAGCTAGACAATTCTCACATAAGGACATTTCCATATTCGAAATTTCACCTAGCAAACCTTCTCTAGCTAGTTTAATTATTCTATTTTGGTTAATGTTCCCTAGTTTAGCGTGCCAGATATTCATATCAATAGTTATATTGGAGGAAATAATGAAACAGTCATGCAATATAAAATTGCTAACAATATCCATAACAAAGAACTTTCTAGAAAGGAAAGCTAAACCATAAAAGGTCTTGTTGCTAAAAATGTCTGCAACTTTGACATGAAAGTTTACATCAAACCCATAATCTAATAAACAAAGTACTAAAACTAAATTTCATCGGATGTCAGGTGCATTAATAACATCATGTAAGATCAAAGTCTTCTCACCACGTAAAACTAACTTGCAGGTGCTAATTCCTTTGACTTTGATGTTTGCATTGTTGCCCATGTAAAGCCATTTGCTTAGATGTGGCAACCAACAGTATTCCATGAAGGATCCCCGATCCCTCGTCACATGGTCTGTTGAGCCTAAATCTAAAATCCAACAAGAACAAACAGGTTTTGTTAGAAAAGGAGTACTTAAAATAAAAAAAATGTGTGAATTCACATAATCCACTAGTACATTTTCACGGACATTTCGATCAGTATAGTCCCGTGAGAAGTGACCTATTTTCTGGCAGGTGTAACACTTGACTTTATTCAAGTAACTTTCTTCTTACCGCCCTTCTTACCTTTCTTCTTGAACTACTTTATGCCCTTTTTAAACTTAGAGCCATCCTTTTTGCCTCTCTTCTGAGATTTCTTGCCCTTTTTGGAATCAGGCTTTTCATTAGAAGGACTAGTATTTTCAGTATAGTAGGCTTGTCCATAAGCCTTATATGCCTCTAGGCGTTCATCCTCAAGCTCAATATGTTTCACTATATCATCAAAAGTGACGACATTGTCATTATGAGTCAAGTTCACTTTCATGTGCTCCCAGTTAGAAGGAAGTGATCTGATTACAACCTACACTTGTTGTTCATTAGTCAAGGTGTGTCCAGTAATGACCCAAAAATAGGATTAAGGGCTAATGACCTCCAAAGTAGATGTAATTAATATTAAACAAATACTTTTGGAGAATGTGATTTGAATTGTGATCGAAATATGTAATAGTCAGTGCCTAGGCCCGATATTTAAGTCAAGTATAGATTAATATCTAAATTGATTCAAAATAGAAGAGAGCGCATATGGCTAAAAGGAATAAAGTAATGAGATATGATTTGGAAAGTATTGTAATAATCAGGGGCAAAATGGGAAATTCGTCGACCAATTAGTCAGCTACCGAAGAGGGAGTTTACTAATTTGGTTAGAGCTATTGTGGAATGTTAGTTGGTTAAGAGATTGTTATGGAATGATCCAATGCAAGCATGTGTATGGAAAGTTGGGAGGTGATCATGACAAGTGTTTAAATGTAAGCCCTTGATTTTGGTCAAACTTTCAAAATTTATTTTCCTTTCGTCTCCCTCCCTCCAAGTTGGTTTTGAGCATGGAAAAAAGGGGAAAATATGATTATCTTCTCCATCTTATTTTCTCTCTACTTAACCTCCATTTTCGTTGGGATTAAAGGAAGAAAGAGAAAGGGAAAGGTGAGATTTTGATGTAATTATGGTTCTCTAATGCTCAAATGCTCTTCTCTAATATTTTCCACCTTGATGAGAGCTTTATCTTGATGGTTGTAGAATTTTGAAAGAAGGTGTTTTAGAGTTTGAACAAATTCAAAAGTTGAGGAATCAAGAAACCAACCTTGGGAAGAGTTAGAGGTGAGTATTTGAAGTATTTTGACATGTTTATTGTGAGCGTTGTTTAATTTTTGGAAATTTGTGATTTTTCCCTGACTTTGGTATAATCTTGAAATGCATGAATTGGCTAATGTATGGTGGTGGAATTGTGGCATATTGTGTCTTTAAGCCATTGGTATTAGTTTGAAACTTTGGAAACCAAATTGGTTATTTTGTGGTTTTGGAGTTCAATGTGGTTAGAAATATAGAGTATGACATTGTGATGGGAATTTGGTTGTTTTGGTGTGTCCAATGAGTTCTTTATGCAAATTTGTGTAGGGAAAGATTGTTTGGGGGATTGGGAAGTCATTGGACACTTTGGACAAAATCTAGGAAAATTCTGTCAGTTGTTGCATTTTGTGTAACGCCCCAAAATTTGATTAAGGGCTAATGATGACTAATGACAATGTATTTGTTAATTAAATCTGAATTATTCCATGTTTTGTGGCAATTTTAATTAATATGCCATAATCAGTGGAAAAATTGAAAGAATGGAATTATTAGGCAAATAGTTAGTAATTAATGGAGAAATCAATTACTAGCTAAGAGAAAATGAGAAGTATAACTAAATGATCACTTATCTTATGTGAACCAATCCAATGGTGACAAGTGGCAAGTGAAGATGAAGTGAGAGAGTAAGAGAAAGGTCAATATTATATTTTTATCATTTCTCTCTCTTCCCTCCCACCTTTTCGACTAAAGCAAGGCATGAGAGTGTGTGTGTGATCATTTCACCTTCTTCTTCAAGCTTTCCTCTCTCTCTCTCTCTCTCTCTCTCTCTCTCTCTCTCTCTCTCTTCACTCTCATTTTTGTGCTGCCATTGTTGGCCAAGGAAAGAAGAAGAGAAGCTCTACTTTAAGGTAAGAAGATGACCTCAAATGCCAAAATTCCTTTCTATAACTTTGTTCCTTGGATTGAGAGCTTTATTTCTATGGTTATAGATTGCCCATTGGTGTTGGTTTATGCCCTCAAGGAAATTTAGAAGTTAGAGGATCAAGAAACTCCTTTGGGAAAGTTATAAAGATGAGTAAGAGAAACACTTCTATCTAATTTTTATAGCATTTGATTTAGTTTGAAATTTCTGGAATTTTTAGGTTAATTTTGAAAATGAGGGTCATTGGGAGTTTGGTATGTTGCGGTCATCAATATAGTGTTTTGGTATGAGTTTTGGATAGATAGAAATGGATTAGAAGTTGAAATGTTAATTTTTGTAATTTTGAAATTTTGGTGTTTAATGTTGCCTAAAACCAAAGCATGGTAATGGAATAGGAATTTGGTGATTTTGATGTTTCCATTGGGTTCCTTGGGTGATTTTACGTGGGGATAGCTTTGGTTGAGAGTTTAGGACCATTGGAAAGATTTGGGTAAAAATCTAGAAAGTGTTGTGAACTCTGCTGCGATCTGGGTTCTGATAAGCATCACTCGAGTGAGGATGAGTCTCACTAGAGTGCAATAGTGTTTTTCCTCTTTTTGCCTTCAGTATTCCGTTGCACTTCCACATGAAAGGCAAGAGTGTTGCCTCACTTGAGAAGTGTTATGGGTTCTCACTCGAGTGAGCCTCCTCTCACTCGAGTGCAAGTGTATTTGACACCATGAATTCTCGTCTCGGGTTAGCACTGTTGGAAATTGTGCCCTAAGGGCCAATCATTATACTTTGAACATTATTATTTTAATGAAATTTCTCCATTCTGTTATCATATTATTTTCATGTTAACTATGATAATTATATCCTTGGATAATTCATGAAGATTGTCCTAAAATGTCCCTGGTCGGTCATCTCTGCGAGAGTACAGATGAAACAAGACCCGTTTGACTTTGATAAGATATGGAGATACGATCAAAGTCTTAGGCACTTGTAAAAGTACAAGGTGCTGGACCGACCCACTATGAGAAAGCTACATAGATCAAGCTATAAGCTTTTCTCATGTATGACCACGTCACAATGCCCTTAGATCTGAGGTCATCATGGATTCCTACATGAGAGTTGCTAGGCTTTGAACTAATCAAAAGTCACTTTTGACCAGGTGATGATAAAGGCTACAATCAGGCTTGGTGGTCTTTCATACAAAGGAATATGAATGATCAAGATGGAATTTGTCCCTTACATTAGTGGAGAGATATTACTGGGCCCCTCGATAAGTAAATCTGAGAAATGTATGGTCATACTACAATGGAAAGGAGTTTCCATTTCTATTGTCGGCTACTCAGGAATCGAGAAAGTAATGGTCAGGAACAAGAGGATGACATTATCCATGCCTTATCCTTGATCGATGTATCGTGTGACAAAAGGGACATGACATGGTTGTATGACAGGTTGCATCGTGATAATGATCATGATATGAATTGGGTAGTCGTAATGTCTTGCTAGAGGCTGCTTGCGACTTTTGGGTTAGTACAGTTATTGGCCCACTGCCAACTTCATATGGACCTACGGGGTCGCACACAAGAATGACCCAACACGAGATAATGTTTAATTCAGGGTGAACGAATTATATATATATAATATAAAATTCGTTAATATTATATATATATATATATTTTTTCAAAATATATATCTTATATATATTATATATGTGTGTATATATATTATATGATATTATTATATTGTGTTAGTTTTAAATTTAATTTATTAAGATATATTAAATTTAATAACTAACATGATAGAGATATAGTATCTCAGATTTAATGGCTCTTTATTTGAATTAAATAAATATGTTAAAATTAAAACTGTTGGATAGATTTAATTTAAAATGAATTTATTTAATTAGCTCATCAAGATAATTAATTGTTAATCAATTTCGAAATTAATGATGATTAATTTTGAAATTTGAATATAGCCCTCATAGGTTATAAACTCTATAGAGCAGATATACTCAGACATGCATGAGAATTTAGAGCCGCAAGGGAAACCCTAAGAGACATTGGAGGCGCTAGCACGCAGTCTCTATTGGAGAGCATTCGTGTGGATACTGTAATATCCTGGATTGTAATCAAGGGATAATAACTTCAAATGATGTAATTAATGATAATTAAGCACATTTGAAGTATATATTGTGTAATGTGATATCAAGATCATTAGTAATGATTTAATGAGTAATGTACTAATCAGGGGTAAATCGGTAAATTTACCAACCGTCTGGTTAGCTAATGATGAGGAAAACCCCTTAGTAATCAAGATCAATGGTTGAGATTGAAAGATCAAGGGGTGGAATTGTGTGCATGTGGATTTAGGTGAGATTATGGTGTTAAGAATGGGATGGTGCCAAGTGGCAAAATAATGACCATTGGATGAGTCAAAGGTTTCAAACTTTCCCTCTCTCCTCTTAGTCGGTTTTCTTGCATGGGGAAGAAGGAAAGAATGATCATCACTTTCAACAACTCATCTCTCTCTCCATTTCCTTCATTTCCGGCGAGCTAGTCAAGGAAAGAGAAAGAGAAAAGCTTAAGCCTTGGTAAGTGGAGGTCTTTATATGCCTATGTACCCTTCATTAATGTTGATCAAGAGGATGAGAGCTTGACTTCTATAATTTCAGAATTTCCATTGGTGGTGTTTGATTGTTGGACAAATCTGGAAGTTGGTGGAATCAAGGTGTTGATTTCAGCAAGTTGAAGAGGTAGGTTTGTGATGCATTTTGGTATATATGTTAAGATGTTTGCCTAATCAATGAGAATTCTGGAAATTTGACCTAATTATGATGTTAATTAAAGGTTAGGCTTTGATTAGTGGGTCACTGTTCATTTGGTCAGTTTTGACACTTGGGAGTGATTAGAAGTTGATTTGAAGTGGAATAAGGGAAATGTGTTAAGTTGTGGTTTTGGTGGATTTATGATTTAGAGTGAGAATATGTTGATTGAGTGGAATTTGGGTTGTTTTTGGTTGCCAATGGGTTCCTTGTGTTGAAACAAGTGAGAATGAGCTTTGACACAAGTTTTAGAACCCTTAGAGTTCATTTGGTGAATTCTGGAGAAGTTTATCAGTTGCTGCGATCTGGTTCTGATGGGTATTACTCGAGTGAGAAGGAGTCTCACTCGAGCACAAGATGAACATGCTCGAGTGAGCATGTGTGTGCTCGAGTGAGGGTGCATAAAACACTGGGGGTGAGCGTTGCAAGTTATCACTCGTGGGCAGTTTGCCAAGAGTGCGCTGGCACTCGCGAGCATTGGGAGATCACTCGAGCACTGGAGTTTGTGCTCGAGTGAATCTGTTGCCTGGGAGTTGGGTTGCTCTCGGGTGGACACTCGCTGGACCTCATTTCCTTGTGCTCGAGAGCACTGAGGATCAGTGCTCGAGCACAGGTGTTTGTGCTCGAGTGAAGGTGGAGGAAGATGTGGAGAGATGCTCTCGGGTTGTCACTCGCAGGCCTCACTTGCGTGGTGCTCGAGTGCTTCTGAGGTCTCTGCTCGAGCACAGCCTCTTGTGCTCAAGTGAGAGTGTAGATTTGTCGCGTGAGTTGCTCTCAGGCAAGCACTTCCTGCGTCTCACTCGCATGTGCTCGAGTGAGAATGGGGGGTCATGCTCGAGCACGGCCTTCTGTGCTCGAGTGAAGGGACCAAAAATCAATGTTTAGTTTTCTTAAGAGGGATCTTTGGGGATAGGTATCCCAACCCTTTAGGCATATGTTTAGGCATTTAATGGCCATCTAAAGAGTCCAAATGAATACCAACTTAGAGTGTTATTGAATTAAGAACTTGGAAAAGAGATTGACTTAATGTCCCTATTTGATTATAGGATTTGACATATGCTATCCTCGTGAGCCTATTGTGCCAGCAACCGTCAGGAAAGGATCAGGTAGTGACTTTTCTTTCGTACCATATATGATGCATTGCATGTGTGTGATATCGTTGATTGGGAATGGATTCGTATGCTGTGATCTTTGTGGATTTGTGTTAGCACTGTCATTCCGATAGTCCCTGAGTAGCTAACAACGGTTCGGGTTTAGGCAGTGTGCCTTCCCGGCGGAGAAAGGGGATGAGGATGAAGTGTGATATATGTGATATGTGAGCCGAAAGGCTATTTGTGAGGCCGACGGGCCATTTGCGAGAGCCGAATAGCTGTATGAGCTATAAGGCTATATTTATGCACTGCCACGCCAATAGTCCCTGAGTAGCTAGCAACGGTTCGGGTTAGGACTGTGTGACTTCCCGACGGAGAAAGGGGATGAGGGTGGAGTGTGATATGTGCTGCTGCTGTTGATGATTTGCTTACATGTTGTGTGTTTATATGTGGTATAAATGTTTTGTTACTACTGGGATTCTTTTGAATCTCATTCTTTCCTTGAACTAACCTTTCAGACAGGGCGAGTGGCTCCAAGGAGAAGCGCGTGACCCGGAGCGGGTAGAGTTCCGTAGGGACATTTATTTTGGACATGTTGGTTAGACTGTTTAATTGGGGATTACTGTATAACGTTGAGTTGTAAATGGTTTGAATACTTGAACCTGTAATTCCCTCATCAGGATTTGAAACTATATATATGTAGTTGAACCCGGGGGTTGCCGGGATTTTGGGTTTCACACTCTATCATACATAAATGTAGATAAACTGTACAGGTGATTATATTCGATAATTGAACTTGAGACCGGAAGAGGAATGAAGTTTTGAAAATTTCGTAAAGTCCCTACTACTAAAGGGAACATTTTATGGGTTTTGAACTATTTGACGGTCTCTGATTTAATTTAATTACTTAATATCGAATTATAATTACGTGATTAAAGGCAGGGTGTTATAGATACCAGTAGAGGGAGCGGACCTGAGGTGTTGGCTCCTAGAGATCGTGAAAACCCTAAGTTGAAAAGGTACGAATCTTTCTAACTCGATTTAAATGTCGTTGATAGATACTCGATTAGGATCGGTAAAATTTTAAAATTCTTCCACTGTGCCTGTCGATCCTAACAAGCACTTGCGGTTAAAGAGCAAGAATGTGTCTTAACACTCATGGGTATTTAGCCTTCACTCGAGTACAAAGATCCGTGCCCGAGTACTCCTCTTCTTTGAAAATTCTTGTGCTCTTGGGTTAATACTTTCTGCACCTCACTTCTTGAACTCGGCTGAGCATTTGGCCATCACTCGAAGTGCTACTTTCTGTGCTCGAGTGCAGCGAATATTTCTTCCTTCTATCGTTGCCTCGGCCAAACACTTGCATGAGTGTGCTTCTATACTCTGGTGCAAACCGTACCATCACTCAAGTGACGCCTTCTTCACTCGAGTGCAACAATGAAAAACCAGTATTTTCACTTCCAAAAAGGGATCTTCGGGATAGTTCTTTCTACCCTTTAGGGCTTTGGTTAGAGGCACTTTAGGCTTCTTAAGGGACATCAATGATAACCAAATTAAGTATTGTAAAGTTATTTGAGTATTGGAATAAGTGATAGCGTATCGTCCTTAATTATGACTTTAGGATTTGATATTTTCCTGGAGCATAGAAGGCCTGTGCCTGAACAAGAACGGAGAGACCAAGGTAGTGACAATTTATCCTATACCATGTGTAATGTATTGCTTGTTTGTATTTATCATTGAATGAGCGAGGGGACGTGGCGGTAAGCCCGGCCTTGAATATTGTTGAGGGGACGTGGCGTGAGCCCGACCTTGAATATTGTTGAGGGGACGTGGCGATATGCTACATTGTGATATATGCTTACTTGCTTTATTTTAATTATGCATCATATACTAAAATGTTGCTATTAGGATTCTCTTAAATCTCACTCTTTCCAAATAACATATTTAGATAGGGCAAGTGGATCGAGTGGCAAGCAAGTGAGCAAGGACGATTAGGACTGCCGGTGGTAGTCTTTGCTAAATTCCTTTTTGGTTTTTGGTTATCATTGTGGACAAATGTACATATTGAATTGGCCATAGATTTGCAGTTATTATGTAATCCTCGGTTTGGGAAACTGATATGGGTAATGATGCCTGTAAAACTCTTAGATTAATGATCTTATCTCGGGTGAATGTCGGGAATTTTGTTAATACTCTGATATTGTATATGTGACAAATTGAACAGGCCTATTGTTTTTATAAATGAATGAATGAAGATCTACTTATACAGGTTTTTGTAAAAAGTTTTAATTACTCTTGATCTCTTATTCAGTTATAAAACAAATTTAAACACTAATCATGGCCTTGATGACAGTAGGGGTTACATTTTGGCTTCTGATAAGCCTTACTCAAGTGCACAGGGGTGTCACTCGAGTACAGCATCTTGTTTCCATTTCCTTCAGTTGTCAATCACACTTCCATGCCAGAATCCAAGAGTGCACGTTCTCACCTGCGAGTGATATGGGTCATCACTCGAGTGAACCTTGTTTCACTTGAATGCAAAGATATTCTGCACTATGAGGTCGCGTCTCAAGGAAACACTCGCGGTCAAATTGTCAAGAGTGTGTGCTAGCACTCGCAAGTGCTGGGCTACCACTTGAGTGCCAGAGCTAGTGCTTGAGTGCATTTTTTATTCTAGGGTCTCTGTTGCTCTTGGGTAGACACTTCTTGTACCATACTTTATGGGACTTGAGTGAGTATGAGGCTATCACTTGAGTGTTAAGTCTTATGCTTAAGGGTAGCGAGCAATTCTTGTCTCAGTTTGTGCTCTCGACCAAACACTCACATGAGTGATCTTTTGTGCTCGAGTGCAAGTCTCGATATCACTCGAGTGAGGCTATCTCCACTCAAGTGCCTAAGTCAAAAATCAGTGTTAAGCTTCGGAAAAAGGAATTTTTGGTAAAGTGTTCCCAACCCTTTAGGCATGTGTTTAGGCTTTTAGTAACCACATAAAGAGTTCAAATGATAACTAACTTTAGGTGTTGTTAAATTAAGAATCAGAGTAGAGAATTAACCTCTCATCCTTGATTTGGTTTATGATTTATAGGATTTGATATTTTCCCTGTTCGTGATCAGCCTATGCCAGAGCACGTTAGGAAAGAACAAGATAGTGACTCTTTCCCTTATATTATATGTGATACATGGTATGTTTGATTGATCATTATTTGTGGGTCTATCACCTATGGCCCATCGGTGTTGACGGTGGGAGGATCGTGCCTTCGGGGTGGTGGGATCTGGGGGATGAGACTATGTGAAAGTCATAAGGCTATATGTCATAGCCGAAAGGCTATTTATGAAACCTTCACCCGCGGCCCATCGGTGTTAACGGTGGGAGGACCGTGCCTTCAGGGCAGTGGAATACGGGGATGAGATTATGTGATTATGTGCATATATGGCAGCCTACGTGCTGTGCTTTATGCTGTGATGTTGCTTGATGATTTACTTGCATGCCTTGTGATTATATATGGTATGAGTGATTTGTTACTACTGAGATTCTTTTGAATCTCATTCTTTCCTTTAACTAACCTTCAGATAGGGCAAGTGGCTGCAAGGGGAAAGAGACGACCAAGGGCTGATAGGACTCTTTCGGGAGATTTATATTTTGGTTGATGGTTATCAGTTTTGATATTGGGATTACTGTATATAAACTGAGATGTAAATTTTGGATATGATTTCTTGTAATCCCTTATATGGGAATTTGTAAACCCTTAATATTTATATGAAACCCAGGGGTCGGCAATATTTTTGTTGTGCACTCTGGTATATTACTGTGATTTAACTGCACAGGGTAATTATATTCGAATTGTGAAATTTGAGACCAGGGAAAGGCAGAAATTTTGCAAGAAATTGTGAAAACCCTACTATAAGGAAGGGATTGGAAATGAATTTTAATTATCCATAGTCTCTAATCCACTTTAATTACTCCTTTTCGAATCATAATTACGAAGGGGGTTACATGCCCAGCTTCTTGAAGTTCTCTGACCATGTTGGACATCTCTCTCAGATGCTGCTTCATAGGAGTATTTGCTCTAAGCTTGTAGGTATCAAACTTGATTGTGAACCTTCTAAGCTTAGTGGTTGATGTGCCACTAAACTTATCCTTGAGTGCAGCCCATATAGCCTGAGCAGTTTGGTATTTCTCATATTGGCACACCAGGTCATTCTTCATAGTGCTTAATAGGGTGACTCTCACAATGCTATTCTTCTTTTTCCATGCTTGGTAAACTTCCAATTTTCTCTTATGCTGAGTAGTCCTCCTAGCTTTAGGTTTCACCAAAATGGTGGCCAGTGGCTCGACAGCCTCCTGTTCCTCTAAAATATACTGCACCTTACGATAACAGATGTCCCATTTATAGCCATTCAATTTCTCCCCCTTATTCAGTTCAGCAATGATGCCTTTCGTGGCCATTTATCAATTCTGAAGCAACGTTTTACATTTAGAAACGTTGTTCTCTCTGGGAGAACATAGCCAAATGATTATATAGCACAACACAATATACAATGTCTGTACTTATATAATTCTTGACCAGAAAATAAGTTTATTACTAGATCCATTATTAGGAGAATACGTTTGTATCTTCTATCACATAAATGCTAGTAACTTTATTATTGTCTATCAAAAACTTCATATAATTACTTTAAATAAGTCATCAACTTTTAGAAGTTTCACCTTCTAAAAACTCTCACTCATCAAGGATACATGGTATTATAATGCATAATTAAAAAATTAGCATTAACTGACAAACATAATTCATTACATGAAAAATACCATGTCCATACATAAAACATACAAACAATAACACTTGGAGTCATATTCTCAATACAACCAACATAAAAGGAGATAGGAACATTATACAACATTAAATGTCAGAACAACAGTAGTCAATAATGGCTTTCCTTAGTTTCATAAAGAATCTTTTCTTTTTCTTCATGAATTTTGTTGTTTTTGTCACAGCATCAACCCAAGCAACAGTCATAGAGAATGTGCCCCTTGCTCTTACAGCTGCGCGGTATTTCATCATTATGCTCACGTAGAACTTTGCACTCTTTTTGTCTTTTATGCTTTCCACATAATTCGTAATGATTGAGTATATGATTTTTATATTATTTATTCTAGTTGTTTTGTCTGCATCAAGTTCTACTATCTTCTTAGCCATAGCAGCAAACTCAATGCTCAATGACCCATACTCATGTATATGGGCTTGATCAAGATCATCTATATGGGCTTGATCATCCACAAACTCAATGCTTAATGACCCATACTCATGTGTTTCAAAGCTGTTAGAAGCCTCTTACTTCATTTTTTACCTAAACAAACAAATATGAGTCGTTATCATAATTTTTGGGATTTTTAAATGTAAAAAAAACACTTAAATAAGCACTAAAACCTCACATACAGATCCTAAATTACCACAAAAATAGGCAAATACCATTTTATTATGAAGATCTAGAATTTAGGGATTTTTAGGAACAAACAGCTTCTCAAACAGAGCTCTTACGCGGCCTCGCACGCCCCAAGAAGAAAAAATCCAGGAAAAATCAAAAAAATTGCAGAAAACCTATTCTCGCTAGAAGTGCGTGCCCCACATGCGCCACCCTAGAGTTGTCCAATAGCCACACATGCTGCCTTGCTGGACTCCATATGCTGTCTATTGTCGGCCTATGTTCGCCACATGTCAAATAGGTCTATCATGTGGCCACACGTGCCACGTGGTGTTTCTGTCCCTTTTAATTATTAAAAAAAATTTGTTTGGGTTGCTCGGTCGAGTTGCGCCTTACCCGCCTGACACGATTCATTTTTAAAAGGGTTGGGCCAACTAGGCCCAATCATTTTTTTTATGGGTGGGCCAACTTTGACCCACTTCTTCTTTTTGTTTCTTTTTTTTATGAATCAGGTTGGGTTTGACTAGTGGTATCCGACCCAAATTTTTTAAAAAAAAGGCGCAAAAATGATGCCATTTCGGGGTGCTAGAGGTTGTTTTCAACCTCTAGCCAGGTCAACCCGGACCCGATTTCAGGCACAAGACGGACCTGATACATCTCTCTTCCGTAACTTAGTCATTTAACGTCCGTTTTTCACGTTCTTGGTGTCGGTTTCCATCATTGTTTTGAGATCTATGCAATGGGACTAATTTCAAAACCTAAAACACTCATTTTAAGATGATATAATTCAATTTTGTGTTTCATTTCCCATTCATTCCTTCGATTTCTTTCACCATATAAGTTATTTCATTTCATACAATTATGATGTGTATTATAAGGCTTTTGTATACACTAATACTCATAGAACCAAGGCATTACCATACAACTGTAATTGATAGAAAGTAGACTACATAGTAAAGTATTGAAAAGAAACGCAAAACGCAGAACGGAGTGAACTCAAACACAATTTCATACTTTCATTTAAACACATGAATCGAAACACAATCTCATACAGAAAGATATATATATTAGTTAGAATCATATACTCTCATATCCATGAACTTGAACTGACGTACAGAGCAAATTTTCTACATATATGCTCTCAATAGAAATTCATGAACATAGTGAACTCAAACATGTTCAGTGGAAGTAATTGGACAGATTTTAAAACCTGGCTCTGATACCAATGTATGGTGTCGAGCGTACATGAAGTGTTGTTTTGAACTCTTACGGTACCCACGTGAACTAGATCACCAGGGCTCCAGCTATCTTACACAGCAAATTCATCGAGAGAAAAGTAGAGAGAGAATTTTGTTTTCACAGTCTGTTTTTCTTCTAGGGGGAATATGTCCCATTATATTACAGAACATGAAGCCACATTCGATCACAACTGTTCCCACCAAAACCTTTAGGGAAATTGTTCCCGCTTGATTTTAGTTTTGAACCCTTAGGGAATATTACCAACTAATACCCCACATATATTTATGTATTTTATTTGGTTTCAAAACTAATGGGTTTTGGCCTAACCACCAAGGATAGACCAAGCCCAATTCCCAACAAAAAAAAAAAAGGCATATGAAAGCGCCCACACCTATAGCTAACTTCATATAACATAATTGTGGCATCACACATATATATTATATGAACTTCCTCGTACAACGCACATGCACCAATTCTTGTTTAATAGTAATACTTAGTACAAATTAAATATCTTAATTAATATAATTAAAAATTTAAAAGAGTAAAATAATAATTAATAATATATAACTTATCCGTCACTTATAAGAATAAAAAGATTTTGTATCAATTTTTTCATATTGAAACTTAATATATTCATGTGGCTAGAACATGTTGGTGTGTGTGTGTGTGTGTGTGTGTGTGTGTTTTATTTGGAGTTTATATCATTTGTTTTGTAATTTGTACAATCTTAAGGGAAAAAATAATATTTATTATAAAAGACTATAAAAACTATAATTACTTAGAAGAACCAAACATCATAATATAATTTAAAATTACTAAATTGACCGCAAATTAATCTCCTATGTTATCTCTTGTATTCATAATTAAAAAATAACTAAAACTAAAACTGTCCATCATTCATATGTAATATGATTGTATTTGTTTTGATTTTTACTTTTCACTAAGTTTCATATTCATATAATCAATATAATATATCATTTAATTCATCAATTTTTTTTGTCCAAACAATTAATTAATCAATATATTATCAGGTTAACCAATTTATATCATCAATGTTGATACCAATTAACCTCTTTTTATAAAAATAAAAGCAAAACTCATTTCATGTTTTTTTAGGATATAATAGATTATTTAGATTTTTAAATTTTATTAACATTGAATGAATTTTTTAACCCACATAAATGTCTTATAAAATAAAAATAAATCATATAAACTATCTTGGTTTAACTTATAAAATAAATTATAAAATACCTTGAGTTTAATTAAAATTATATAATTTTATTTTTAATTAAAATTTTTTTTATTTTAAAAAAAACTATTTTTTTTAAAAAAATTGAAGAATGTGTACTTTTATTCCCCATAGATATCTATGCAAGTTGAGAAAAATGAAAATTGAGAAAAGTTTTGTTTAATTCAGTGAAATTTAGAATTTTATATTAGTTTTAAAAATAAAATGTGGGAGAGAAGGTAGGAGGGAATGCAGAAGATTTAATTAGGGGCATTTTAGTATTTTTAATTTTATATCTTTGTATTTTGACCCTTCTAAGTTCTAAGTAATTATAATTTTTATGATCATTCTCACTAAATATCTTTCCCTTCAGGTCCTTCATTTTAATTTACCCCAATCTTATGTCATTTTTTATTAGTTGGGTGAGTATAAAAAATATAGAAAGCAAATGTACAGCAAATGTAGATAATAATTTTGTGTCAAATCAATAGATAATTATATTTTTATTCAATATTTTATATTTGGTATAACGTTTTTTTTCTAAATTTATAATTTTATTAATTAAGAGGATTCGATTTATTCCTAACTAATTGGATTATCATGGCTGGAAATAAAATAAGGATATGAAATAGATAAACAAAAATACTGTTAAAATTTATGATCTTCATAGGCTCTTATTCAATTAAAAAATATGAAAAAATAGATTAATTAGTGTTGGACAGTGGATTACGAATTTAATTTAATTAGTTAATTATAATTAGTTTCTGAATTTAAAATTTAAATGCGTTTGAATTATTTTGAATAAACGCTAGTTATTTCATGAAAAAAATTATATTTTAATATTTGATCCTCTTAAACAATTACATTTTTTTTTAAGGTCCTCTCAACTAAATATCATTTCACTAACTTGATCCTTCTCCCTAATTTTCCTTTTAAAAAAAAGTTCATGAGCATATTGGCTCCTTAACATAAATAAAAATGTTAAAGTATACTTTTAATCCTTTAAGTTTACTTGAGGTATACTTTTTGATCCTATAATTCTAATATTGTTAATGTTGATGATGGAAAACGCTGATACAATAAACTTAAGTGATGATTATATAAGTTTTAGTGATGACCATGTAATCAAATTCTATTAATACTAAATTTAAAATATGTATAAATTAAAAAATTTATGAAAACCTAACGAAACAGTCAATATCAATAGCTTGATTGTGTTAAAAAATTGTATTTTAATAATCTAAATATCAAAACCTTGATTTTATTTGTAGCAATTTGTCGGTTTATTTTAATTTAATAATATAAATATATTATATTAAAAAAATTAAAAATTAAATTAAAATATGCTTTGTTAACTGCACAGTCATCATTTAATTTTGCTACATCAACATTTTCTATTAGCAACATTAACAATGTTAGAAATATAGGATCAAAAATATACTTTATAAAGTTAAAAAACCAAAAAAAATATCTTATATAAAACTTAAAGGACTGAAAATATATTTTAGCCAAATAAAAATAACATGTAAAAAGAGTGGCTTGCAAACAATTTTTTTTTTTTTGGATTTCTTGGGAACCTCACTATCCCCAAAGCGCAAAGCTATCAAAATAAATTCCGAGGAGCATATTTGTTGGGAGATGTGAAAATTCTTTATCCCATAAGCTTCAAAAGGGAAAACTCTTCATATTATATAAAAAACATTTGTTGTGGTATGATGCTCCCTCCGGTCCTAAGAATAGAATGACTATTTTTGGAGAAGCTAGTGGGTCATGCAGTGCGACTTTGTGCGGCGCGCACTTTTGCAGGTTGGCAAAATATCAACCCTAACCCGTAGTTTTTTAAAAATATTTTTTTCATGTTTTCTTAAGACGGTTGAAAAGTATGAGACACATATATATATCAGTTATCAAATTTGTCTTCCTAGCATCAATTATTTCATTTATAAAAATTCAAAAATAAAATCCATAAATCAAAAGATCAAGTTATCAAATTTGCTAAAATTTATTGACAAAAAATATCAAATCATTCTCAAGCAATCAAAATATAATAATTTAGTTTAAAGGAGTAATGAGGTTGAAATTTTTTCTCTTTAGAATTGGAAGGTATCAAGTGGAACTATAGGAATTATGAATTTTGCGAAATTATCATATTTAAAAAAAAATGTGTGGGCCAACCCGCCAACCCCCTAGCTACACGGGTTGGGCCTATGTGGCCTGGACTTTGCGGATTGAGAAATCTCCAACCCTAACCCTACCAGAACCTGCGGGCTACAAGTTGAGCCCATACTACTTATGAGAGATTAAAAAAACTAAATAAGTTAATTAATGATATCATATATTGCATATGATTAAATTATATATCAGTTTATAAGTCACACTAATTAGTTTGGAGAAAAAGCAGTAAATATAAGTAAAATATTTAAGTCAAGTTCCTCACATCCATTTCATTAAATTTTCTAATCACATGTGACCATATGTTCTATTTTTTAATTATTATCATTCAACTATAAACCTATATGAAAAAAAAAGGACATACAATCATATGTGATTGGAGAACTTGATGTATGTATAATACTAAACATAAATAATTTAATTAACTTTCTTTTTTTTTGGCCAATAATTTAATTAACTTTCTAATCTTTAAAAAAGAAAAAAGTTATATATTTTGGACAAGAGGTGTCATTTTGTAATGCTTAATTTTCCCTTCTATGCCTCTTGAAGCCTTGAATTCGAAGGGAATTAATTTACCAGGTAAAATAGAGAAGGCGAAATGAGAATCAGAAACGCCATGAGAAGAGGGAGAGAGCTTCTTCGACTCTATTCTTCTCTTCGCTGTGGAAATTCGAAATCACCATCTTCTGCTTCTGCTTCTCTTCGGCTTACCATTCCCTTCAGTTCTTCTTTCTATTCAAACCCTTGTGATGAGGACGATAAGAGATCACCCAAGTCTCACAGGGATTCGATGCTTCTAGAAAAATTTAGACTCAGAAAACTCAAAGGTTCTTCTACATCTTCAAAAAGTAGCCCCCAAGCATCATGTTCAACTTCAGAGAAGGTAGTTGAAGAGGATTTGAAGAATGAGGATGAATCCTCTAAGGTAGTGAACAATTTTAAGGAGTTAGGTTTGTGTGAGGAGCTTATTGAGGTTCTGGAGAAACTAGGGCTTCTTGTTCCTACTGAGATTCAATGTGTAGGAATTCCTGCTGTTTTGGAAGGGAAAAGTGTGTTGATGAGTTCAGTCTCTGGGCCTGACAGGATTTTGGCCTACTTGTTGCCCCTTATACAGGTAAACTTTATATTATTCAGTATCTTTCTGGAGTTCTTATATTTTAACTTGTTCAAGAAATCTTTCTTTAAATTGGTGACATTTTGGATCGTGGATTTTGGAAGTGAAAGGTTGAATGCTTGGCTTCATGTATTGGGATATACTATCTTTGAATATGTTTGATAAAGGAAATTAGCCGCCATGTTATATGGTATAGTTTCTAATATTATTTCTATTTTCCCTTTGATATGAAATCAAATGAAACATTACCTAGACGATACTACTATTATTCGTTTCATATTTTTCATTTCCTCTACTTGAACTTTCTTATGTTGCACTAGTTATGAAGTTTCAACTTTATGATAAGGGAACCTAAATCTCCAGAGCTCCTTGTTTTTTTCCCCCCAAAGTCGCCCATTAATTCTATAAAAAAGTGCAAAACATTATTTTGTCCTTCATGTTTTTTATGTCATTTTGTGGAAGGAATGACAATGATAGAATCTTAGAACTAATGAATTTGGGAGGTAAGGAGAATAGTAGTAAAAGCTATTTATGTTTGTTTTGGGAAGCTAAGAATGCTTGAATGAGTGAAAATTATGCCAACCATAGCATGAGGTGTCTTTGGGACAGGGAAATGAAAGGGAAGAAAAGGGAACAGAAGTTTTTTTACCTCTAAAAACCATTCCTTTATTGGGAGTTTGTTATAAGATGTTTGTAAAGCCATCGCTCTTTTATTTTTAAAATTTTGAATTCTGTACAATTTGGAGAATTTTGGAAGAAATAGTTTTCTCAATTGAAGGAAGAGAATTGTGTTAACTTGTTAGCTTTTGAGACAGGATACGAAGTTCCTTCATGTTGTTCCCGAATGAAAGATTAGATGAACATGAATAAAAAGATTTTGTAATGTGTTAACTTGTGTAGCTTTTGAGACAAGATACGAAGTTGTCCCATTCAAATTTGCAGCATCCTCGGGCCATTGTGCTTTGTGCCACAGAGGAGAAAGCTGAACAGGTGATCTTCCTTAACACTGTTAACTCCTTAATCCAATGGTTTATGGGCCTCATTATTTATTGATTTTCCCTCGGCCTTGCAAATTATTGTAATGGCCATTGCAGTGCTTTAATGCTGCAAAATATATCATCCATCAAGCAGAAATAAAATCTACAAAGGATGATTCACCGAATACTGAGAAGTCAGATGTTTCAATTGGCCTTGTAATCGGACCTCCCAGTGAGATTCTTCAGTACATTGAAGATGGAACAGTTATTCCTGAAGAAATAAGTTATTTGGTTAGTATCAGTGATTTAAACTTCTGTGTTTAAATATGGTTAATTGGTCAAGCAAGGTGTTTTATCCACACTCCAAGCTTAAAGGACCTTCTAGTTATTTAAGGTGAAGTTGTAAATGACAATGATAGTCTCCGGACTTTTTTTAAGGACTGAAAGCAGAAGTTTAAAACCATCCAATGTGGATGGTAATCAAACAACGTAAATGTCTGCTTATACACTCTTGCACACAAACTTAATTCTTCAATGTAGTACTTGAAGGCCCTACTCTCTGAAGAGGATGGGGCCCCCAAGTATGCTGAGAGTGATCCAACGATGAATTCCCAAGAACACATACATGTTCATGCTATTTTTGGATTAAAGACTAGGTTGCCTATTGCTCCTTGCATTGATCACACTTGTATGTTAAGCAGGTAGTAGATGATGCAGAGTGCATGTTTGATAGTGGCCTCGGCCTCGAAGTTCGCAAGATTCTCAGACACTTACCAGATTATACTTCAGAGTTAACTACCAAAGGGTTGCAAACTGTTTTGGTTGCTTCAACAATAACAGAGGTTTGATCTTGATCCACATTATTGCTGTTGGATTCATTAGTGAAGTTCTTAATGCTTAGACCTTTTATCGAATTGGTTTTGCTGGAGTTAATTCATATTTCATTTATGGTAGGTGTTGGGTGAAGAGTCTCCTGTTATAAAGCGTCTGGAGGATAATCATGCTGGACATGTCTCTGCAATGTTGTTAGAAATGGATGGTGCGGAAGAAGTTTTTCAATTCACAGAATCCTTTGATGGTTTAAGGCAAAAGATGACAGAGGCCATGAATTCCTTTCTTAAATGACAACAACAACAACAACTTTGCAGAGATATTCCTTTCACTAAGACTAACTCCAGACTTGGTAAACTAGAGGTAATATTCTTCTGGTCCTTAATGTGGGACCTGATTAATGAGCTGATATTAATTTTAAATGTAAGATATATTTTACCTATTTAGCAATTTTTCTCAAATTAGCCCGATTGACATTCTTTCAATAATAATCGAGGAGGAGAGAAAATGAGGGAATTAAGGAAAATGATTAGGGTATGTTTTAGAAAAAAAAACATGTCATATTAATTAATTTAAGCAACTTCCTTAATCTTTTTTTAAAGTAACATTCTTAATCTAATCAAATTAATTCAAGAGATTTTACTTTGAGGACTAGAGGTGTATTATGTATGTAGCAATGAGAGTACATACAATTGCCTAGCTTATCATGTCTATGGGTGAAAGTATTGTATGTATATGTGGGAGAGGCAAAGGAACTATACTAGAGGATGGTTAATTAGTTTGAGGCAATGGAGTAAAAAAGAAAAATATATTAGCAATGGTTTTCAGGTCACACATGAGATTAATGAACATCAACCATTTCTCCGGTCATTCATCACATAGAAGTCCTATGAGAACATCATCACTTGTTTGAAAACCCAACGTTGGTCATACCGCTGGAGTTCACACGAATTGTTTCCAGAATTTTCAGAGCATCCATGGGTAGTAGATGTGCCACACGTGGCAAATGTAAAGCACCCGATGCTGTTACAGAGTCAGCCACTCGCAACTTAGCAAGATTCTCTGGTATAGGCACCCTCACGTAAGATTCTAAAGGTTCAAGATCAGCAACCCAACGGTCTTTCCAAAAACGAATCCCTGAACCGTCACCCACAGACCACTTCAACCCTCGGAAGGTATTCTCCCAGTCCTTTTTTATAGCCTTCCATGCCTGAGAGCTAGTATGAGGAACAGCAATGGTAGGGATAATATCATCCCCACACTTAAATTTCTCCCTTACGAAACGAACCCATAAAGCATCTCTACCCTTAATTAACCCCCCACATAGTTTCGTCATAAATGCATCGTTCTGGTAACGAGCAGAATGGAGACCTAAACAAACCACCTGCAGCTTTAACTTTACACACATCCTCCCATGCACGTTAGATCGTCAGTATTGTACCAAGGGTGCCTTAGAGTAACCAAAATCAGTATAGCTATCCTTATGACACAACAACACAATTTCACAATCAATAGCGAGAATAAGTATTAGATAATTTTTTTCTTCTTTTCTTGTTGCTTGTTGCGATGTACTTAATAGAGAATTCCTCCATTTTTATAAGATGAGGGTTTTCTGCATTATTAGCTTCAGACTAGAAACTGCGGGTCAAATAAAACGTGAATCTGAAGGATTTTTTTTTTTCCCAAAATGAGGTTTTTTAGAATTTTCTGTTTGGTCCCGCAAAATGAACAATTTCCTGACAGACCCCCGCTAGTAGCCGACAATTTTGCATAGCATAGGAAGGTATGGCTGAAATCACTGAGGATACAAGAGTACTCAGAGCAGCTAACGATAAAGAAGAAGCCTTTCCACCTTGATAGTCGCCCATCCATGTCATCTAAAATCCCTTGATTAGTGGATTTAGTGTGTGTTTGGTTGGGCTTATATTTGGATAATAAATCCTTATTACGCAAGTCGAGATAAAACTCTTCTCACATACTTACCTCGTATACCGTGAATCATAATTTATAAGCATTTATTACCCAAAAATAAGCTATTCCAAACGAGCACTTAGAAACTCTTCTATGGTGCAACTGAACTCCCAGGTACTTCCCACCCCCAAGAAGTCACTAATATGAGAAATAGCAATACCATTCCTTTTCAATCGAAAAGGCTTCCGCACCTCATTTACAACCTCAGCTTCAATCAAATGGCCAAAACGCTCCGTAGCAATAACAAACAAATATGGGGATAAATGATCATCTTGTCGAATCCCTATAGATGCCCGGAATGCGCCTGCTTTCTCACCATTCTTCATAAGATGCATACTTGGCGACAATATACATTCATATAACTGCAATAACCCATGTAGGCAAATTCAACTCTTTCAAACACTGGACAATGAAACTCCATGTCAAACGATCATAATCTTTCTTTATATCGATTTTAAGGGCCTTAAAACTCTTTCTTCCACGCTTTTGAGACATTGAATGGATAATTTCTTGAGCTAAATAATATTATCTGTCCTTTGTCTGCCAAGAACAAAACTGCTTTGATTAGGGGAAATAATCAATGGCATGACCCTCCGAAATCTATTCGCTAGAACTTTCGTCACAATTTTATAAATAACATTATAAAGACTAATGGGACAAAAGTATTTGAATGTTTCTAGAGTCTCAACTTTAGGGATGACAACAATGGAGGTATCATTAGTATTTATAATTTGACTTGGGTCTGCCATGATAGATAAAACCTTACGAATAATGGAGGATCCCACTACATCCCATTGGCTTTGATAAAACAATGGGTTTAAACCATCGGGACTCGAAGCTTTCAATGGTCCCATGTTGAACACCGCTTTCTTGATCTCATCATTCTGAACTCGTCCACCCAGCCAGCTAAGCAAATCGCCACTTATTCTCAGATGTGGCAACTCAAACTGCAGGTTGGTAACAGAAGAACCCTCCTCACTATGTAACGTACTAAAATAATCCGATCCTTCCATTAAAATTTCCTTCTCATCATAGGACCACTCACCATTCTCTAATTTAATTGCCTCGATCCGGTTACGCTTTCTTCTACTATTTGCCACAGAATGACAGTAACAGGTATTTCTATCCTCAAAAGAATACCAGTTGCATCTAGATTTCTGCAGCCACATTAATTCCTCTTGCAATAGAAGGCCCTCAAGACTCTTCCATGTCTCCTCCTTCTCCTTGATTAATGACTCACAATCAGGTTTGCGGCTAAGACGCCATTCAATATCCTTCAATTGCCTACACAGCCGATTCTTCTGAAACCCAATATGGCCAAACAATTCTTTGCTCCAACAGACAACCTGCTTCGAGAAGTTACCCACTGTACCCACCCAATCAAACGAACTATCCCAACCCAACTGAACGAAATCACTAAATTTTTCATGTTGTGATTTCTTTTGACTAGTTAAAACAGCTGCATACGGTTTCAACATAATGGGTGTATGGTCAGACTTGAACTTTGGCAAATGAACTAATTTACCATCTAGAAACTTCAGCCTCCAAATATCATTTACTATTGCTCTAACAAGTTTGCTATGACACCCCTTTCTTCCCCACGTAAACTGTGGCCCATAAAACTCCAAGTCTGAGAGATCATAAGCTTCCACCCATCTTCAAAGTTAAGGCTCCACTAGGGGTGGAAAGAGGTTAGGCCAGGTCAGGCTTTGACTTTAACAAGCCTGGCTTGTATTGTAGCAAATCGGCCTGTGTCTGACCTGTAATCTATTATAGACCTTTTTGTCAGTCTAAGCCTAGCTTGTTCACAAGTCTGGCCTGGCCTGAGGTATGTTAAAAGCTTGCAATTTTTTATACAAAAAAAGCTTACTTTTTTTTTTTTTTAATGAAACCTACATTTTTAAAAGAGGCAACTATTTTTTTTTTAGATATTAAAAGAGACAACCAATTCTAAGTGTGTGTTTGGGAAGGCCCTTAAGCCCGATTGGGGAAGCAAAAACCCAATTGGCAGCAAACATTTTTTTTTTTGAATGTTTGGAGAGGCTAATTGGCAATTGCGTTTTTGTCAAAACCCAATTGGTGAAAGCTCAATTAGGAGAAGCTAGAGAATAGAGCTTTTATTAAAAGTTAATGGTAGATTGGGTTATCTAAAAATTAGTTACATGATATTGGATTTTCCTATAAAAATGTTTTTTAAATAGTATGTAGTATCAAAAAATATTTTTTTGAGTGCTTTTAACCCCTTAAAATATTTTTTTAGTTGTACCCGTTACTTAGTGTGCTATCAAACTGATTGCAATTTTACCCACTTTTTAGCTATATCCACTCAAAAAATATTTTTTGAGTGTTTTTAACCCCTTAAAATATTTTTTCAGCTGTATCCAGTGTGTTATCAAACTGATTGCAATTTTACCTTTAATGTATTTTTTCAGCTCAAAAAATTACTTTAAAATATTTGTTGGTGTTTTTAACTCTTTAAAATAATTTTTCAGTTGTAACTAGTCTTAGGAGACTGACTACAATTTTACCTTTAATTTATTTACTTTTTAGTAGTAAAGAGCACCCAAAACTTAGAATACTGATTTATTGATTTCCACCCACTCTAAAATATTTTTCCACTAGCACCTAATAATTTAAATTAATTTTTAAATATTTACTTGATTTTGTAAATATTTTTCCACCCACTCTCTCTTACTATTATCACAAAAGTCACTTATGCTTAAGCCAATCCAAATAAGTTTCACTTTTGCAAAAGTCATTTATACAACCGTCAATCCAAACATAAAATCATAATACATAATATAACTTTTATCAAAAGTAATATTATCAAAAGTTTAATTGAAACAAACTCAATTACCAATCGCTGATCCAAACACATACTAAATCGATTAGGGAAAAAAATCTGTAAAGTTGTACATCACAATGTAATTATGGGTTTGTAGCCTTTATAAAGAAAATGAATTAACCAAAATAAACTAATTAATCATAAATCAATTCTATCACTTTTCCTTAAGGCCTCAACTCTTTGCCAGGTCACTTTTTCTACCTTTATTCATAGATGCATCTCTAGGAGGATTGATAAATTTGCTCAAGCTCATTCCTTCCAAAGAGGAAAGCATCTTCCTACCCTTCAAACAGAAATGAGAGCTCTGTTATCATTCATAAAAAAATTAAAAGCAAAATATATTTTCTTGCAGAATTATAGCAAAGTGTAGTGGGATTGGAAAAACCATGGTAGAATCTCATTCACAGCACTATATACATAACAGCTACAAAGTTCTTCTCTATGGAGTAACAGTAGTTCAGATTCTAACATACTCGATGGTCTCTTTCCTTCTCTAAATTCAACCAAATTTATTCAAGTATATATCGAAATTTATGTATTACAAAGTTTGAACAAAATTAAACAACAAAAATAAAAATAAACAGAGTTAAACTACAAACACGCACACATATATTAGTTCCTCAAAGATAGAGGTTTAACCAAAACATGTTATTCACAATTAAGCTGATATAGATCAGCATGCTGAGAATCATGAAACTTCATTCCTTGCCTCCATACATACTGTTAAACAGAATTGATTTGGTGAAAAACAAAAAGAACTTTATAAACTCGAATCTAGCTAGTACTAGATGATAGAACGATTAGGAAGTTAATTTTCTTTTTCTTTTTCTTTTTTTTGACCCAGATTGGGAAGTTAATTTTCAGATATAATGAATTAGAAAGTTAACTTCTGGACATAACGAACTCCAACAAATATGCTAGATAATATGTAATTATTTATTTTTCTTTTTCAGGTAGAGTAATTATTTTTTATTTTTTATTTTTTTACAAGTACTTAATAAACTCAAGCTTGCCTAAAAGGCCTATTAGCAAACTTTGACTTGGCCTATTAAAAAAAACAAACTTAAAAAAGGTCTTGATTTGATCGATTTTACTAACAGGCCAAAGCTGACCAAGCCTCAAACAGGCAAATCACAGGGCTTCTGGCCTATTTCTACCCCAAGGCTCCACCCCACACTACATACAGCTTTAGATATGCCTTCATCTTCCCTCAAAATGGCATTAAAATCACCTATATTGCACCATGGAGATACCATATCATCACTAATACCACGAAGACATTCCCAAGGCCCTTGACATTGTCCAAACTGTGGTTTGCTATACACAATAGTAAAACACACTTCATCTGCCCTTCCCTCATTTAATACTCCATGAATCAACTGCTCATGCTTAAATTTGACACAGAAATCAACACTATGTTCCCAAAAGCACCAAGTACCTCCGGTAAATCCTTGTGCCTCCACAAGCTCCACATTACGCTAAGAGAGCCGCTTTATCACCATTAGGGTGGGTCTCCAAGACAGCTATGAATCGAAAGCCATGTTGCTTCTTCAAATCCTGTTAAAGACGGGAACGCCTGGCCACCCGCCCGCAATTCCAAACTCCACAATTCTTATATAAAAACTAAACACAATGTTCATTTGGGATAGCTTATTTTTAACTTATAAATGTTTATAAATCGTAATTTACAGTACACGAGATAAGTATGTGAGAAGAGTTTTATCTCGACTTATATAATAACAGAGTTCTTAGACCTGGACCAGCCGGTCTGACCCGAGAACCGTCAAACCGGGCATCAGATCGGTCCGATCCGGTCTGAGCTTTTTTAAAATCAATTTTTTTTTTTAAATTTTTTTTTTAGAATTTTATATTAATAATCCTAAAATCTTTCATTTCTCACCGGTTCAATCCCGGTTTAGTAACTATTTGACTCCGGTCTGACCCACTGAACCTTAACCCAATACCCCGACCGGTTCAATAATCGGTCCGTGTTTGATTACCTTGCGTAATAAGTATTTATTGTCTAAAAATAAGCTATCTCAAACTCTCCCCGAGAGAAACAACACATAAGACATAGTCTCATGTTCACCCTCCTTCACACCCTCATTCTCACTTTCCTTAACCTCTTCCTCCATCCAATCCTCCACACGCGGAACCAAAGAACTCTGATTTGAGAATTTCTATCTGTAGGCACCTTTTTCCTGCTCCGCACAAGGGCATCAGCTTCCTCCTCTGTCGGCGGCAACGGCAAAATTCTACTCGTTAATTTGTAGAACTTATTACCTAAATTTTGTGAGTTTATCTTCAAAATCTGTACATAAATATTTCTCGTCTTTTTTTGAAACTGCCCAGAATTCTTTAAATGTTGAAGACATTTGTAGAAATGTCCTATGAAAATAGAATAGGCCTATACATGATTTATACAAAATTTAAGAATAAACACAAAACAGTCTTTACAATTTTTACAAAGCTGTGGGTAATTTGGTGTGTTCTATAAATTTAATTTTTTAGAAAGAATACATAAAATTATATCTGTGTGCGCGCTCTATAATTTATATTAAAAACCAATTAGAATGAGATAAACAACATAATAATGGAATTTTTGATGATGTTTTGATGGTACCACGTGGTACCCTTTAATATTAGAGACGAAGCGAAAATCAAATGAAATTTACATATGGAGAGCATGTCTTTTCTTCTTTTCTTCAAACGAAATAGCCACACTCACAGTGCATCAAGTAGTAACATAAAAGTGATGGCCAAAAAAAAAAAAAGTAGTAATATAAAAGTTAGTTGACTAATTTAGGTAGATTGAGGAAATTAGTCATATTAGTTATTTGTAGCAAATATATGTTGGATTTTTTAAAGTACAATATTTCATGATCTAATGTGTGCAATCAATAGAGAAATATTTTGAGAAAATATTATAAATTTAGAATATGGAGTGGATTGATGTCATATATTTAAGACTAAATACATCCCCAACTAACTCTTATATCAAGGATTAGAGGGAATATACAAATTCGAATTCATGTATTGTCCCAACACAATATAAACAATTAACAAATGCTTTTCAATAATTATTAAAAAAAATAATAACAATCACAAGTTTGGCCAAAAACATTTAACATTTAAAAGATATAGGCAATATTGCCTACTATTGGAGGAGAATACCCTCATTGTCCTCTTTCTTACTATCTTCTCATCATTCCATCTCTACCCTTAAATTATAAAATGAATGATTTAGATATAATATTTTATAAAATTATTATTATTATATTTTATAAATTAAAATTTATTTAATTTTTATGGATTGTAATTATGAATGGTATAGATCAGATTTTAAGAGTTTAAATTTACTTATTTATGTTTATAGAAATAATTTTATGAAAAATTGAATCTAAACCATATGTTGTTTCAATCTAACAGTGGATATGAGATTATGGAAAGAAAATGAGAAAGATGACGATAACAGAAACTGATCCCCATACTACCTTTCTTTTATTTATATGCATTTTCAATAACTGGATTGCATATTGTACTTGCTTCAACGATTTTTGGCCTGAATATGCACAGGTTTACGAGCCTGTTTTGTAGGGCATCATTTGGTCCCATTTTGATGAGTTTGTTCATTGGCCCAACTTGTGCTCCTGCCCTAACTTTTGCAGTGTTTGTGCAGAGTGAAAATTAGGGGACATAAAATTAAAGGAGAGAAAAGTGAAAAAATGGAGGAAAAAATGGATTTTCCCTGGTTTTAAGTGGAAGAGAAAATAAAAGAAGCGAAAAGTGAAAGGGAAAAGATATGTGGGTCTCATATGTTTTCTCTCCAAAAATAGAGAGATTTTGGGTAAAGAATTATTTTTCCGAAACGGTCCAGTCTTCGCCGACTCCCTCACTGGAGGGCGCCACAGTCTACATTCTTTAAAATGATTCGTGGCACAAGTTCTTTTTTTTTTTTTTTTTCCTCCATCCAAAAAACATAGTGTTGGAGCAAATTTGGAGTGGTATGATTAGAATCTAATGATTAATATCCATCACTTAAAGCTAATTAATAGTTTCAATTGAGGGGATCCAAATCCATAAAAGAGCATTCGCATGAAAATTTAGCCCAAAAAAAAAAATCACCTGCGAATAATCACAAAATTGATTTGATAAATTTGAAGGGGAGAATAACAATGAAAACAAGTGAAGTGCATAAACGTAGGAAAGTAGAGAAAACTAAAAGCCCGACATACATAAAACATGATAGATTCTAGCGAGCGGATGTGAGCCATCCCAAAGGGGAACAATAGAAGGATTTTTCTTATATATTGCAACATGTTGAGATGTGGCACGTGGCAGGCTGTGGGGCTATGAAGATGAAGATGGATGCAAATTCAATTGTAGAGTTGGGAATACGGGCTGGCTCGGCTCTATAGGGCATGCTCTTCACGGGTTCGGGCCTCAACGGGCCGGCCCGTTCAGGCCCATTTGTTAAAAAGTACAATATTTTTTAGGCCATCGACCCTACAGGGCTGGCCCTTCACAGGTTTGGGCCTAAACGGGTTTAAACTCATTTTAATTCAAAAAAATTTATTTTCCAAGTTTTACAATTTATTTATTATTTTGCTTTAAATTGAGATACATTATTTTTAAAACTCATAAATTTTTAGTTAAAATAATCATTTAATGTCTAAATTAGCCTATTTTTTAAAGTTTCAATTAATAAATCATTGTAGAAAATAAAATAAATCAAACCAATTAATAATTGTTTGCCTGTTATTAATACTCTATTAGGTACTTAGGTATCTCTCATATTGATAATTTGATATAATGATATTATATTTATTAATTTATTTTAAAAAAATATTAAACGGGCCTAAAAGGACCGGCCTTCGGGCTGCAGGGTCAGCCCTACAGGGCTTGTGGCCCTACAAGGCCGGTCCTTTTAGACCCGTTTTTCTTTTTAGCCTCTAAATCATAAGTCCGGCCCTTAAAGGGTTCAGGCCTAAACGGACTAGACCTGACGAGCTCGGCCCAAATTCCCAACTCTATTCAATTGTAACAATCAGAACGACAAATATAACCCAAAAAAAAAAAAAAAACATCAGAATGACAAAAACAGTAGCAGAGTTTATCACATGGTTGATTTTATGTCACTAATATTCCGGAGCCCATGGTGAATACATTATAGGACGCTTCTTCAGAGAAGTGCTCCTTCCGGGAAAACATGAAAGCAAACAAAATGAAGTTGGATTTCCAAACAGTGTATGGTATCATTTGGTGACTCTGAAAGACTGCACACCAAAGACCAATTTCATTAAAAACGAAGTCAAATCGCTAGGCAGCATCTAAAACATTGTTTAACATATTACTTTTTTTTTTTTTTTTGCCATCATTGTTTAGGGAGAATTACTGATAAATACCTTTTTGGCAAATTAATTGCTGAATGCTACCATTGCACATAACGGAAGATGTTTTGCACATAACGGAAGATTGCTTGCACATTTATACGGAAGACTTTTGTACACACGGAAGATGATTTGCACAAAACGGAAGATCGCTTGCACACACGGAAGATCACTTGCACGCTTGGTAGCAATCAGCAATTAATTTACCTCCAAAGTATTTTTGAGCAATTCTCCCCATTGTTTAACATATTACGAGTATTAACTTTCTAGCTATATGACTCGAATATTTTTTTTAAAAATATTTTTAATAAAAAACGCTATGCATATTGTAATCCACTGTATATTTAAGCATATTCTAACCTGAAAAAAAAAGGGCATATTCTAACATTTATATCATTGACTTTTTTGTTTGACATGCTCCAAAATGATCAAGAGTTCACATGAATAAAGATAAAGATTGGCATTTAGAATAAATTGAAAAGTATAATATTTAGAGTTAAGGTGTAAATATATCTTGAAAGTTTTCCTTCATAAGCAATATTAGTTTGGAAGTTTTTTTGGGTTCACTAATGCCTGTGAAGTATTAAAAAGGAGTAATATTGCCTCTTATTGTTAAAAAATTAAAAAATAGATTTAGTCCTTTATGTTTGCATTAGGTTTCAATTTAGTCTTTTAAGTTTAGGGTTAAGAGACAAAAATACCTATAAACTTTTCTCAAAAGTGCATTCATCACCATAAATATTTTTTTTGGTGCAGTAATCATGAACTTTCAAAAATGGGGCAAAAATGACACTTTCGTTAAAACTAACTAACAATCGTTAACTCCAATATAAAAGCACCAAGATACCCCTATCTAAAAAAAGTTTAAGGTAAAAAAATACCCACAAACTTTTTTCAAAAGTGCGTCCATTATCATAATTTTTTTTTAATGCAAGAGTAACCATGAACTTTAAAAAAGGGGCAAAACTGACATTTTCATTAAAACTAACTAACAGTCGTTTACTCTAGTGTAAAAGTACCAAAATACACCTCTCTCAAAAAAAGTTTCCCTTTCTATTCTTACTACCATCACCGTGGGTTGTGAGTTCACTCCCTTCGTCAAGCATCACTATCATAGCAGTCGACATTTTTTGGTAGAGAGGAGAGATCAAGACTTTGGAACAAGGAGGAAGAGAAAGAAATCAAAGCTTCACCATCAACTATCACAATCGGTGTTCACCAACTTTATCGCCGTTGCCATCGACCTTTCTCTCACTTTCTTTGTCGAGCACCACCATCATCATTTTCCTCACCACAATTATTGTTTTAATCCTTTAGTCACACATAGATTCTTGTCTTGAGGTTCTTGCTAGGCAATTGACATAGCAAAAGGTAGAGCTCCGAAGACGACCATCTTAGGAAACGTCAAACCCGATGGGTTGCTGTACATCATCTACAACACACTATTTGCCTCCCTATGATGTTCCTCCCATATGTATTTTGGTACTTTTACACTAAAGTAAAACCCTAGCCGCCCAAATTTCATCGGTGGAGGGGATGCCATTATCATAGCGAGGAAGACACATTTTTTATTTATTTTAATTTTAGAATATAAAAATCATTATATGAAATAACTAAAATTTAAAAATGTCTTGTCATCCTTTAATTGCCAAGTCATCATTTTCTGTTTAATATAAAAGGACTAAAAGTATATTTTATAAACTTAAAGGACTAAATTGAAATCTAATGTAAACATAAATGATTAAATCTAAACTTTAGCTTTATTAAAAATTTAACAGTCAATATTAGTTTTTTAACAGTATAAGGCAATATTGCTTCTTTTTAATACTTCCGAGATACTATTGCATCAAAAAAAAATTTTAGGACAACACTACTCCTTGGCGAAAACTTGTAGGACCAATTTACACTTTAACCCTAATATTTAACTTTTTTATACTTTCATTGAAAACTTACCATGAAAATCTTTACATTACGTTTGAGAGACTTGTTAAGCTCAACTTTCTTCATGGGATCGATATGCTGAGTTGTAAAAAAAAAAAAAAAAAATTGTACGTGTTGGCAAAAGAAAATTTGTATATGACATGCATTACCAAAATTTGTTCAACTAAGATTTCTAGCGTGGACTGTCTATGCAGTGGATATTATTCTCCAAATTAAAATCTTTATATTTATTATTGGAATGTTCCATCACTCACCTTGACCTCTCTTTCCTGGTCAGCATTGTCAACCTTTCTGAACTGTTCCCTGATAGGCTGCACACAAAGAAGGATTTAGGTTGCACCTACTGAAAGGAGAAAAAGTAAAAGCCATACGTTTGCACATATTCTCAAAATGGAAATGTCTTGTTGACAAACTATTTTACAAGTCTGAGCCCCTTGTTGACAAAGGGGCTTTATTTTTTAACAGCCCAGGTTTTGTGCTGATGCTGCTACTAACACTACCCTCGCTCGCTCTCTAATGATATCTCCGTTTCTGAACTCATTCTCTAGACAATAAGTGTCTTCTTGCAAGAGTTTTTTACAAGTCAAAGCCCCCCTTCTAAGGTTAATAATACTACTTAGGTTAGAGACCGAATAGGGCTGTGTGTGTGTGTGTGTGTGTGTGTGTTGGGCCAAACATACGTCACAAGAGCATGTCATCAACATATAGTTGCCAAATATAAAGTTAACTGAGTTTTTTCTAAGAAATTGCAAAAAAGTCCTAAACAAAATTCCCTCCTAAAAAAAGCCTCTAGGGATTACATTGTGATTAATTTGGAATGTAAAATTACTTTGTTGCCCCCATTATATAAAAAAGGAAAGGAATAGCATATGCCTTTTTTGATAAGTGCTTATACCTATTTTAACAAGTGGATGAGCTATTTTGATAAGTTTATTTTCCTCCCTAGAGAAGTTTTGAAATTTCAGAACTTAATGTCCTTATTTTGATAAGTGTATATATATGCCTTTTTTTACAAGTGCTTATACTTATTTTAACAACTGTATAAGCTATTTTGATAAGGTCATTTTTCTAATTAGACATGTTTTGTAAATTCAGAACTAAATGTGCCAATTTTGACAAGTGCATATCCCTTTTTTGACAAGTGGTTATGCCTATTTTGACAACTGTATGAGCTATTTTGATAAGTTCATTTTCCTTTCTAGAGAAGTTTTGAAATTTTAAAACTTAATGCTCTTACTTTGACAAGTGCATATGCCTTTTTTTTACAAGTGTTTTTACTTATTTTGACAACTGTATGAACTATTTTGCAAGTTCATTTTTCTCCCTAAATTAGTTTTTCAATTTAAGAACTAAATGTACCAATTTTGACAAGTGTATTTGCCTTTTTTGACAAGTGCTTATGCCTATTTTGACAACCGCATGAGCTATGCTGACAAGTTCATTTTCCTCCTTGGTAAGGGCAAGATGCATCAAGGAAGGCACAACCTATGAGAAGTTTCAAAGAATCATATCATCTATAATTGAAAAAGAAAGTAATGAAATTTGTCTGAAATTCAAAGTTACCCTTGAAATTTCAAAACTTCTTCAGGGAGGAAAATAAACTTGTCAAAATAGCTTATCCAATTGTCAAAATATGTATAAGCACTTATCAAAAAAGGCATATGCTGTTCCTTTCCTTTTTTATTCAATTTTTTTGTAATTTTTTAGGGTCCTTAGAAACCCATCCAATGCATTGTGCAATCTCGGCCAAAGGAAAACATGGAAGAAGAGGCCTTGACAAATGTCATCTACTGTGCACCTAGTGATGGCATACCATGTGATAAAGAACCTTACAAATTCCTTCTCACTCTAACCCATTACAAATGCAAGCAACATGACAATTATATTCAATCATCAATAAATATAATATCGTTAAAAGATAAGGTATAATAAATCATGCTTCCATTCATATCAAATATCATCACATATTCAAACATTCCTAAAAGGAAACAATAATCTAACAATATATTAATTATAATTAAATTATTAACTATGTGAATAAAGTGAGTTATAAAGAAATTTACTTGTAACATTACTTATTTAAGAATTTACGCTCGCGCGCACAAAATTCAGTCCATTTATTTTTAAATAAAAGATAGTCATCCATAATCATACATAATTTATAGGTATATAGAAGAATATCCAGAGTTACATGCTGCCTTCCATTTTATAAGTAATCACATAGAGTTAATATAAAGACCCAAAAATAAGGAACCCCGAACAAGAGAAAAAAATAAGGAAGGAATGGAGCTACCTGAGTGCCTGTAGATGATGCGACAACTATAGGGGAGGAGGGAAGGAAATGATATTTATATGGAGAATGACGTAAGGCTTTTTTTTTTTCAACAGTTGGGCTTTTTTATAATTGGGCTTTTAAAAGGTTTGCATATGTTTTTTTTCTCTATATTTTAACTCTAAACTACAATTTAATACACTTATTTAATGGCTATCACATATTAAAACTTAGTTAAATATAAATAATTTGACTCAATCCATTTAAAACCTTACAATTATTTTTTTCTAATTATTATTTATTTACAAAAATAAAATTTGTTGACTTTTACTTAATACATATTCTTATATGTATAAACAATTTTTTTATGGTGGAGTTTTATTTAATATTTAATTGTAATTATTTTATTTGAAGAAATAGACACTTTGTTAAGATGTGAATTAATTCCAAAGATAGGCCCTTACATAACCTAAGTTACAATTGATTTCTACATTTAAAAATAGAATGTTACAGTTGAATCCCATCACTTGCTTGCACAAAACACTGGTAGCCATTGAGCCGCCAATCCCATTCAATATAACTAATACAGAAATATATATATATATATATATATATTAACCTTTGATATTTGACCCAAACCTATTAATAAGATTATATAAGGAATCGATAAGTTTAGATAAGGAATTCGCAATTTTCGTTTAAGTAAAAAGTTTACTTACTCTTTCAGGTCATTCACAAGTTTAGATAAGGAATTCACAAGTTCAAATAAGGAATTGACAAGTTTAGATAAAGAATTCTCAACTTCTGTTTCTTTTAAATAAAAAGTCCACTTACTCTCTGAGGTCATTCATTCAGAAGTTTAGATAAGGAATTTGTAACTTTCGTTCTTTAAGTAAAAAAAATCATTTACTCTCTCAGGTCATTCACAAGTTTAGATAAGGAATTCACAAATTTAGACAAGGAATTGACAAGTTTAGATAAGAAATTCATAACTTTCATTTTTTATGTAAAAAATTCACCTACTCTCTCAAGTCATTCACAAGTTTAGATATGGAATTCACAAGTTTAGATAAGGATTGCAAATTTGACGCCTATGTTCCAACTTGATTTCTGGTGCCAGCTATCATCCACAACTTTACTCACAATAATAAACCATCCCAATTCCCAAATATAAACAACATAATCACTGTATTTTTCCATATAAAAAAACTTCAAATATATATGAGTATTCAATATATATTTGTTAAAGTAAAAGCTTACCATTAATCCACTTGTTTCCTTTAGTGAACACATAAATAGCCAGATTCCTTGTATTTTTTGTCTCCACGTATCAAATAAATTTTGAAAAAGATATACAAGATAAATTTTGGAAAATTTATACACACTAAATTAGAATAATTAGTTGTTTACATAATTCGTGCCCTTTTTTTGCGGGGAAAAAATCACCTAATTACTCTTTCAAATTAAATGCTCTGATCATTTTTTCAATATTTTAGAGAATCAAAATAATATCAGAACTTTGCCTTGTATTAATTCGTTGACATACCTTTACTTTTAGGGTTTAGGGTTTTTTTAGGTTGTGAATTTCTTATATGAACTTGCGAATTCTTTATATGAACTTGTGAATTCCTTGTCTAAACTTGTGAATGACTTAAGAGGATAAGTGGATTTTTTACCTAAAGAGTGAAAGTTGCGAATTCTTTATCTAAACTTATCAATTCCTTATCTAAACTTGTTAACGATGGGCTTGGGTCAAAGATCAAAGGTTAATGCATATATTTTTGTTTGCATTAATTATATTGAATAGCATTTTGTGGTTCCAATGCCTACCACTTTAGGAATATTTATTCCCATTCAAAATATTCCCACCAGAGCTCTGGGGGATGGCTAGCCGCTGGTCGGAAGTCGGGGTACTTTTTTTTTAAAATAAAAAAATGTAAAGGCAAATGTGTCTTTTTTTTAATTTTAAAAAAGACAAATTGAACCTAAGATCTCTCTATGATTATGAATATTCAAAACACTTTTTTATCTTTTCATAATTTTAAAGTTCTTTCTAAGGATTTTCCCTAAAATTAATCAATAAATATGAGCTGGTTTTCATAAAATAATAACTAATTTTATTAAAAGTAGAATACAAAAACATTAGTTTTTAGGCTTCTCTACCAGGGCTCCTAATTGAGGGCTCGTCGAAAATGGTGGTGGGAGAGAGAACTCTGTCGCTCGCTGCGACGGAGGAAAAGAGTGGTCTCTTGAGCGCGAATTGCGACAAGAGGCGAGAGAGTAATCGAATGGAGAAGGAAGTAGACGATTTGGGTAGAAGGAAAAGGAAGGCTGGGATGAGGGGTGGAATGATGTTCACCAGAGATGTTGGTCTGAAACCAAGGGCAGAGAGCTAGATAGAGAAGGAGGATGCGCTGGAGTCACCGAAATTGTATAGGGAATCATTGCTGAGAAATGTCATGAAGAGGAAAGGGATGCTGAAGATTATGGAGCTGGTACGAATTTTGATAAGGTGTTGAATATGGGATAAGGTATTTCAGTGGATTGTTTATAACCTCTGTGGTCGAAATTTTACTTGGATGATAAGGAAAGGGAACGTCTGATTAAACCTTTCTGATCCACTCTAATTGTGAAATTGATGGGGAGGAGACCGATATATAGGTTCATGGTGGTGAAGCTGAAGCAGCTCTGGGCTCGAAAGGGTGAGATTGATATTTCTGATATAGAGAACGACTTTTTCTTGGCTACATTCCAGGATAGAGGAGATTACATGGATGCTTTGACGGAGGTCCGTGGGTAATAGCAGATGCTTATCTCAGTGTTGCTCGATGGAGGCCAGAGTTTAATCCAAAGTAGGAGAGGATTGATTCGTTGATTGCATGGGTAAGAATTCCAGATTTGCCTGCTCCTTTGTTTGATAAAAAATTCCTGTTGAATCTAGGAAATGTTATAGGAAAGGCTATTCATTTATATATCCATACTGCTCAAAGAACTAGGGGGAGATTTGCAAGGATTTGTGTAGAACTAGATTTGACAAAACCTCTTGTTTCTGAATTTGTTGTTGAAGGGCAAGTGCTATATGTGGTTTATGAGAGTATGGGGCTCCTGTGTAAAAAATATGGGTGTTTTAGGCATGTGATGGATTACTGTGATGATGTTAATAAGAGGAAGAGGGAGATGCAAAACTACAATGTAGGAGACAATAATGGTGTAAATGGAAAGGAGGGGGCATACTTGCCTAAAGAAGGATTATGAAAGACGGTTCAGAAGGGAAGGAAGCTGAGGAGAGGGGCAGTTTATAAACAGGGACAACAGAGGGGATCACGGTTTTCAGTGTTGGAAGTGGAAGAGATCCAGGATCAGAATGAATCAGTGCAGGAAAGTTCTAAGAAGGAGGTTTTAAAGGAAGTAACTAATTCTCAGCGACATTTGGGGGTTAAACGAGAGGTAAAAAAAGCAGAGCACAAAAAAGGAGGGGAAGAACATACCATTGATGAGGAATGAAGGGAATATCAATCAGGTTGAGTGGAAGGAGAAGGTGTTAAAGTTGAAAATTAAAACACAGGAGATCAAGAAGACAGGCAAGAGTGGTGGGAGCTCAAGTAAGGGAAATATGTGTGGGGAAGATGAGTATGTTGCAGAAACAAATATAAAGGAGGTTGAAGAGGGGAGGGTTGCGATTCTCAATAAGGATTTATTAGATCCGAGAGAGTAGAGAAAGGAGGGTACGGAGTTGGGGGAACAAGTTGTAGGAGAGGAAGATGATGAAATTGAATGCTCGGAGATGCATGTGGAGGTGGAAGTGCCTACTCCTCCTCTTGATGCAGATTGTTAAGGGTGTGTATGGCTGGTTATTAAGCTTAACCATGAAGATTTTAATCTGAAATGTTAGAGGAGCGGCGAGCAAAGGGTCTGTAACTGCTTTAAAGGAATTAAGAAGGAGGTATAGAGTTGATTTTGTGGCTATATTAGAACCATGAGTTAGTGGGACTAATGCTAGTAGGATAATCAAGAAATGGGGATTTAAAAACTCTATTAGGATGGAAGAAGAGGGGCTTTCAAGAGGGATTTGGTTACTTTGGGATTTGGAAGATGTTAAGGTAGAACTGCTAATTAAAGAAACACAATTTGTACATTGTAGAGTGCAGATTGGGAATGATAAGATGTTGTTTACTGTTGTGTATGCAAGCCCAAACGAACAAGTAAGGAATCAGCTGTGGGGAAGGATTAGAGAATTAGTAGAGAGTGCGCATGAACCATGGTTGATAGGAGGGGATTTTAATGAAATCAAGACACCACTGGAGCAAAAAGGAGGGGGATGGATAAATGCAGCTAGATGCAATAAATTCAATGACTGGATTAATTTCTGTAATTTAGTTGATATTGATGCTAAAGGGCCTTTATACACATGGAAGGGGTCAAAATGGGAGGGATTGGAGCAAGTGTATAAGAGGCTAGATAGATGTCTGAGCAATACTTTATGGCAACAATGTTTTGAAGATGCTGTAGTAAAAGTTGTTCCAAGAATATGTTCAGATCATCACCCTTTAGTCATTGAATTGCACCCAGAAAATTATAATGGAGGCAAGAGAATTTTTAGATACTTGGCTGTGTGGCAATTACATGAGAAGTTTGATGATTTGTTGAGGAGTTGTTGGAAGAACAAGGAGGAGGTGAGAGGAAATCTGTGCAGACTAAGACAAAATTTAGAAACATAGAATAAGGATGTGTTTGGGAAGATTGAGCAGAGAAAGAAGAGGTTGTTAAATAGGTTGGATGGAGTACAAAAGTCTATGGAAAGGCACTCAAATCCTTTCCTTATAGAGCTTGAATAGGCGCTTGAGGCAAATTCACTGGATACTTTGAATCAAGAAGAACTTTTATGGTTCCATAAGTCTAGAGGGAAGTGGATTGAAGAGGGGGATAGAAATACTAAGTATTATCATACAAAAATGGTAATACGAAGATGAAGAAACAAGATTAAAATGCTGAAGAATAATGCGGGAGAATGGATTGAGAATGAGAAGGATATTGTTAGTTTATTCCAGACCTTTTATAAACAATTATTTGCAGAAGATGTTGTTGATAGAGGGTGGATTAACACCAACTAGAGGTGGGTGAAGGTGGACCAAGAGATATTGAGGGGTTTGAATAGAGATGTATCACGAAATGAGGTGCGATAGGCGTTTTTCCAAATTGGTGGGTTCAAAGCCCCTGGGGAAGATGGGTTTCCAGTAGTGTTCTATCATGAGAATTGGCAAGTAGTAGGAAGCTCTGTTAGTGAATATGTTCAAAAGATGTGGAGGAAGCCAGAGTTGATTAGAGAAGTGAATAAGACTCTATTAGTGCTAATTCCAAAGACAGAGAAGCCAAAAAAGGTGAGTGAATTTCGGCCTATTGCTTTATGTAATGTCCTTTATAAAGGATTGTCTAAATTAGTAGTTAATAGATTGAAAGGTTTGATGGAAAAGTTAGTGTCACCATTTCAAACTAGCTTTATTCCAAAGCACAACATTCATGATAATATCATAATTGCAAAGGAAATGGTACACTTTATGAATAAAATGTAGGGGAAAAAGGGTATATGGCTATTAAGATCGATTTAGAAAAGGCCTATGATAGAATGTCATGGAATTTTGTAGATAAGGTTTTGTTAGAAATTGGTTTGGAGGAGCATGTGAGCAAGGTGATTATGGGATGTATTAGTTCAACAACAATGAGTGTGATGTGGAATGGAACTAAAAATGATGAGTTTTTTTCCAGGAAGAGAGCTGAGGCAAGGAGACCCTTTGTCTCCATACTTGTTTGTTTTGTGGATGGAGAAGTTATCCCACATGATTGCTGATTGTGTAAATATGAAGAAATGGATGCCATTGAGAATGGGTAGAAGGGGTATAGCAATTTCTCATCTTTTATTTGCTGATAACCTTTTATTATTTTGTGAGGCAAACAAAGAGCAAATCAACACAGTAATGGAAGTATTAGAGGAGTTTGGGAGGATATCTGGGCAGAAAATTAATATACAGAAGACATGTATTTTTTTCCTCAAAAAATACAAATAGAGTTATGCAGAAGGACGTATGTGATATCTCAGGATTTAGGAGAATGGAGGATATAGGAAGATATCTAGGCACATATGTAACTAGAGGAAGAAGTACAAGAGGAAAGTTTCAGTTTATGTTGGATAAAATGCAGAATAAACTAAGTGGATGGAAGAAGCAAACACTTTCTTTAGCTGATAGACTTACTCTAGTAGAATCAGTCACAAATCAGATGGTTGTTTATTATATGCAACACTCACATGTTCCTATTGGTGTTAGACAACAGATGGTTAACTATAGAGGGAGTTTGTATGGGGAATGGAGGAAGGAAAGCAGAAGATTCCAGCTGTGAGTTGGGAGGTTTTATGTTCACCCAAGGAAAGAGGAGGATATGGACTGAAGGAGCTAGGGACCATGAATGATGCACTTTTAGGGAGAATTGGGTGGAATTTGATTGCTAACCCTGAAAGCCTTTGTTCTCTGGTTTTGAAAGGGAAATATGGGAGAGGAATAGATGAGAGTAAGGAATGTATTATTAAGAATGCAGATTTAGAGATTTGAAAAAATGTGGGAAGATTGTGGCCAAATTTGATTGATAATGTGCAATGGGAAGTGGGGGATGGAAGAAGGGTTAGTTTTTAGTTGGATAAGTGGGTTGATGATGGGAGTAAAATGATTAATCATTGTGTGGGTTCTTTGAAGGAGAAGGATAAGATGTGCACGGTGAGAGAATTGGTCAACCACAATGGTGATTGGAATAATCAAAGATTGCAGGAACTTGTTTCACAAGAGGAATGTGACTTAATAAGAGCTATACCACCACCTTGTGATGAGTTTGGGACTGATAAAATAAAATGGGGGTCCAATTTAAAAAACAATTATGTTGTTTCAGAGATGTATAAGAAGTTGAGAGAGGAAAAGGGCTCAAAGGACGAGATTTGGAGGCTAGTTTGGAAATGGAAAGGACCTTGTAGAATCCAAGTTTTTCTTTAGCTTGTTGTGCATAATAGATTGCTTACAGGGGAACGTAGAGAGCACTTATTTGGGTGTTTTGGTTTGTGCTTCAAAAATGATGGGCAACTAGAAACACTCACACATGTGTTGAGAGACTGTACAACTGCTCGGATGGTGTGGTTTGCATTGGAATAAGGGATGAACAGGTTGAATTCTACAAGCTTTAGGGAAGAGAATGGATGAAGGGAAATTTAAGTAGTAGGGATGAAGAATGGAAGGTAATATTTGGGGTTACATGTTGGAAGCTTTGGTCTATTAGGAATATGTCTCTATTTGTGGAGGACTATCAAGCTCCAACGGATTTAAAGACTCCAATCATGAGATATGTTCATGTTCTTCAAACTCAGAATATGTGGTGTGGAGGAAATGGGCACAGGAGGAGTATGCATAATATATGCTGGGATGTTCCGGATGGGGGCTGGGTGAAATTGAACGTGGATGATGCGTATAAAGCAAATTCTGGTAGAGCTGGTTGTGGGGGTCTACTTCGAGGAAGTGATGGTAGATGGATAAAAGGATTTTCCAGAAGCCTTGGAAATTGCTCAGTGGTAAAAGTAGAGTTAGGGGGTGCAATTATAGGTCTGAAAATGGCAAGTAAATTAAATGTAAAGAAACTGATTTTAGAAAGCGATTCTCCTACACTTGTATGTATGGTTGAGCAGGTGCTGCATGACACAGAGTTTGACAGCAATTTGTGAAAGCTTGTAAAGAGTTAGTTAATTGTATTTTCATCTTTTAGAGTCCAACATGTGTATAGGGAGGGAAATAAGTGTGCTAACTTCCTAGCAAACATAAGCATAGGACAGGAAAATTTGGTGGAGATGTATGATGATCCACCTTTGCAAATTAGACAGTATCTGTACAGGGACTCTGTGGGGGTGGCATATCCTCGTTCAGTTTTGATTAATGAATAGGGCGTGAGCCCCGCATTTTACAAAAAAAAAAAAACGTAGAATACAGAAACGTCGCCGTTTTTTTGTAGATGAGGTGAAGCGGACAGAGTGGAGATGAGAGAAACCGAGTGATTCAACGCAGCATTTGTCCTACTCCCCCAATCCACTCCTCTGATCCACTCTCACTCCAGAGTGTAGAGAGAGAGAGAGAGAGGCTGGCCTTCTCTGATTCTTCTACCATAGCTCAAAACCCTATCTCCACTTCCACATTCCATAGCCTCGAACCTTTGGCCCTTCCTCTCTTTCACCTCTTTTATCTTTATCGCCGAGAAAACTTTGTTTTGTGGTTGTTTATCATCTTTAAGCTCTTCTCACATTGACTTGCATCAAATGTAGCGAATTGCCGAGTCATAGTTCGATTTCATTTGACGGTCCTTCGGGTTTGATATTGTCAAGCATTGTCGGGCTCGATTTCGCTTGTGAGATTGATAAATTGCTCAAGAACTCTTTCGAGGACTTTGGTCAGGTGGGGTAGCAGAGCTTCAACCGCGGCTGAGCACGCGAAAACTTGCTTTTTTTTTTTTTTGTCTGAGGACTCAGATTTTTAATTTTCTCCATTGGTGAGTGTCATACCTGTTTCTGTAAAAACTGATTTCTTCTTTTCTGAAAAGGGGTATTGTGGCCTTAGCTTCATTCCATGTGGACTTCATTGTTACTGCTGGGTAGAAAATACTTTCTGATTTCAGTGAGCAACAAGAATGTGCACTTTTAAATGGTTCCAATTTGAATTTCCCGCCTTTATTAATGCTAGAATTAATGAAGGTAGATTCTCTGCAACATTGAATTGATGTAAAATCAATGATAAAGGGCAGTGGTTGTAATTCAACCTTTGAGGAATAAACCCCAGAAATTTACTGTGGGTTTCAATTAGTGGCATTGAGTTTCAGATTGGTGTTTATATCTATCCACGGTCAAAACATGTTTATTTTCATCATCTTTCTATTAGTCTTAGAGAAATGCAGGTTTTTCCCAACAAATTTTCTTCTCAACATTTTGTTTTGGTTTCCCTGATATTTGCATGTCTATTATACTGAAAATCATTTTCCACATTTACAGAATAACATGGAAATCTCTAGCACCCACAATGGCGGCGGCATGATGTGGTTTTTTAAGGATAGAGGATTTGATGATAAAAGCATACAAGGAATGTTCAGAAAGTGCAAGCGCCTTGAGGTTGTGCGTCAAGAAAGAGCATCTGAGAATTGGGCCTATTTGACAAGCATTGGCATTCAAGAGAGGAAACTCCCATCTATTGTTTCAAAATGTCCCAAGATTCTTACTCTTGGCCTTAATGAGAAGATAGTTCCCATGGTTGAATGCCTCAAGACACTGGGAACAAAACCCAATGAAGTTGCTTCTGCCATAGCCAAGTTCCCTCATATACTCTCACACAGTGTGGAAGAGAAACTTTGTCCTCTTTTGGCCTTCTTTCAGGCATTGGGCATCCCTGAAAAGCGACTTGGAAAAATAATACTGCTCAATCCAAGGCTTATCAGCTACAGCATTGAAACAAAGCTCACAGAGATTGTGGACTTCCTTGCTAACCTTGGTCTTAATAAAGATGGTATGATTGGAAAAATTTTAGTCAAGAACCCATTTATTATGGGATATAGCGTTGATAAAAGACTCCGCCCTACTACTCAGTTTCTGAAGTTAATCGGTCTGACTGATCTCGAACTTCAAGTGGTAGCTGTGAACTTCCCAGAAATTTTGAGTAGAGATGTGAACAAGGTTTTGGAGCCCAATTATGCCTACTTAAAGAAATGTGGATTTCAAGACAGACAGATAGCTGCTTTGGTAGTTGGATTTCCTCCAATCCTGATCAAGAGTATCCAAAATTCTCTAGAACCCAAGATAAGGTTTCTAGTAGATGTGATGGGAAAACAAATCCATGAAGTTGTTGATTATCCCGTCTTCTTTCGTCATGGTCTGAAGAGAGAAATAGAGTTGCGGCACAAATTCTTAACGCAGAGGAACTTAAATTCTAGCTTGAGTGAAATGCTTGACTGTAATAAGAAGAAGTTCTTCGTAAGATTTGGTTTATCAGAAGGACCTGTGTTGAGTAATAAGATTTCATGCCACTGATAACTTACACATGATTTTTGTATAACTGGCTTAGTTTAGTTGTCATTTTCAGATTTCTGCCCTTGATGTGGATTCGTTTGAGTAGTTCAAGGTGTTGGGCATTCCACATAAATTTAATTTATTTCAATTGAAATATCTATGATTAAGATCTTCTGAGATGACAGGTTATGCCTTTTCTGAAGTTTGTACATGTTTCAAAGATAGAGAGAAGGTATGCTTAATTTTAACAGAGCTTATGGGAGGTTTGTGTAGTCTAGTATTTGTTTCAAGGCGTAGGCTATGAAGGAAAGTCTGTGGAATGTTAGCCATATTTCCAAAAAGTTTGTTTTGATCTCAGAAATGTAGTCATGTCCATTAATATCTCAAAGGATGTATGCCTAATTTATGCTTATGGACTTTTCTTATGGGTTACACACACACACACTGATATATAACTGTAATAATAGTTCATCAAGTGGTTGGAAGGGTAGTTATGATATAGCTTTTAGTGTATTAGTTAGTTAGTTTTAGCCTAGTCTTAGCTTGGTCATTAAGTCAGTCTAGCCTATAAATAAGATTCTAATCCCTATTGTAATCTAGATTATGGTTGCTATGAAATTGTAGATTCTCTTTTGCTTCTATATTTCTCTGTGTGTTCCTTCTCTACCTGTCTTCTTCTTTAACCCTTCTAATTATGTTTCTTCTCTATTCCCTCTCTTTCTCTCTCATTACAGAATGATGATTCTGTAACATACACACACTCCTTTAGTCATAAAGTAGATAAAGAATGAAATTTTTGATCTTATTTATAAGGGTATGTTATTGACTTTTTCCTTTTAGCTTTTAATTTACCCCCATTAAATGTTGTGTATTTTATTAAAATAGAGGCAAAGTAAATATGTGCTCGTTTGGATGAGCGATTGGAATGCTTAAAAGCAGCTTTTCAATAGTAATTTACGGTATACGAGGTAAATATGTGGGAAGAGTTGTGTCTCGATCTACGTAAAAAGCAACTTATAAGCAATCTAATCGTTGAAACAAACATGCCATGTCATTAAATGGGAGCAAAGTTTGTATATGTTTCAAAAATAAAGAGAGAGTGAAAAGCAACTTATAAGAAATCTAATCGTTGAAATAAACATGCCTTATATTAAATGGGGACAAAGTTTGTATATGTTTCAAAAATAAAGAGAGAGTATGCGTAATTTTAACAAATTTTATGGGAGGCTGGCATAATCTATTATTTGTTTAATTGTTTCAAGGCGTAGGATTTAAAAATGAAGGAAAGTCTATGTAATGGCAGTCATATTTACTGATCTCAGAAATATAGTCGTGCCTATTAACATCCCAAAGGATGTAGGCCTAATTTACTCTTATGGACTTTTCTTATGGGTTTTATATACATGTGTGCGCATGTTTTCGGCTGTTCCTATTTATAAAATAGGGTGGTAATGTAATTTTTGATCCTATTTACAAGACATGTTATTAACTTTTTCTTATAAGTTTACTAACTTAACCTTATTAAATGTTGTGTATGTTATTAAAATAGAGGCAAAGTGTGTGTGTGTACATGTAATAGATGTAAAGTTAAAAACTTGTTAAATTTGAAAATATAATCAATGAGTTAAGATTTTTCTTGGTTTCGATGAAACATGTTAAAAATGTTTTATATATAGGACTATTCCCTAATCTTTGGAAATCTCAAATTTGATGGGCAAAAGTTTTTTTTTTTTTTTGTTTGGTTAAAAAAGTCATGCATGGACCTTGTTTTGACTTGCATGATTGGCGTGTGCAGTAGTCAAGCAATAGTAAGAAAGAAAAGGAATTTGATTTGTTCAATCTACAAATTTGAATATCTTTTAAGCAATATCAATGAACCTATGTTTGGCTGAACAAAATAAGTGATTTTCACATTGAGTCAGGGTTTAAATTCATCAACAGTAAATTAACAAGAAAAATAGGTTGGATTGCAATCACTCGTAAGGCATATTACATGGGTTTTTAAATGCACCACACAATCACTAAAAGAATTAATTTTACAGTTATAGTAAACAAATTTGAAGAATTGCTTGCACTTTTTTTCCATTGAGTGAAAATTCGATTGGTTTTTTAAATAACTAGTTACGTTAAAATGTGCATTATTTGGTCATAAAAAGAGTAGGGGGATTTACTTTGCATATTCATTGTATTTCAAGTTGTCAAGAATAAATAAATGAATAATAAATATTTGATATGCAAGAATATGTCTATAAAACATATTTCTTTTTTTAAAAAAAATGCTACCCTTCCACCACCTTGCCAACAGCATAGGAGAGAAGAAAAAATTATTCCAATAAGCCCAATAATTTGATATTTATAAATGCATCTAAAAGGGCAAAAATTAAATAATAAAATTGAGAAAAAATTAGGGAAAATTCTATTATTAAAAATTTAATTGGTAAGAATGACCTGATAATTTTTTATACAAATAGAACATCGTTATTATGCAAATTCATGAAATTTTCAGTCATTTTACATATAAAGTTGTTTTTTTTTATTAATCATCCAAACAAGTTTCAATTTTAAAAGTGACTTTTTTATGATGGCAAAAATAAAAGTGACTTTTACTCTAACTTAAGTTTGTAAAAGTCAAATATAACAAAAGTTACTTTTGCCACTGTTAATCCAAACAGACCCTATACTAATCTTTTAATATACAAAATCAAAATCCCATAACTCACCCAACAATGAGTAATTATATGTCCTGGTCAAAACAAAGGCAAAAGGAAAAAAATATGAAAAAATAATCCTATGTCCGTCAGTTCAAGACTTTGCACCTTTTGGCATGATAATCACAGCCAGCATACACCTCTAAGCCTGCTTGGCTCAGTTCATTTTCTTCAAAACAGGCACAACGTTTGCTCATTTTTCCAGTCAAAGCAATCTCAAGAGGCCTCTGAACAAGCCTTGGGAAGCCAGCATCACACCATACCTGATCAAAAGTGCCATCTGTGTTATACACCTGAGCCTATTCCAATATACATGAGCACAAGTTCAAAGAGAGAACTCATCTTGAAAGACTATTAGGTGAGAGAAACCTCGTTTCAATCATGAGGATCTTTGATGCATCACTCAAAACAATGCACCTCATTCTATCGGAATCTTTTGTGAACATCATCCTCTTAATGAAAACACTAATGTTACGAGCACAAGTCAAAGGGAGAACTCATCCCAAAAGGCTAGCCTTATTAGATAGGAGAACTCTTTTTAACTTGCAAAACATACTTCACTTGTGAGACTCATAACACATGAATGGAATGGATAATGACGTATCAATCTACATTAGTTAATGACGAATCATTTCAGAACAGTACGACTCTTGTTACACAAACCAAAGTTCCATATGTTTGCATGTGGCTTGATAAAACCAAAAAAAAAAAAAATATCTAACAGGGAAGGGTTAATACCGAATTTTGTGATTAAAACTAAAAATATCAGTTAGTCAGTCACGTTTGGAAAGATTTAAATTACAAGTGTCAACAAGTCAATTAGATTTCACCAGCAAACAAGTAAATTAGATCAGTGGCAAGGTTGTTGCCATGTGACTTGGAGGTTATGGGTTCAAATCTTGAAAACAGCCTATTCGTTTGTGAGGGTAAAGTTGCGTACATCTATCTATCCCCAGACCCCACCTGATGGGAGTCTTGTGCACTGGGTCACCTTTTTTTATTAGATGTATTCAGAGACTTCGCACAAGTTGAATATTCTCAGCACTTTTTCACTCAATTCACTTTCTGGTAGGTACAAACAAACACCATAAAATCATTTTCAATGCTCAAATTAATTAATTCAATTACGGAATTGTAAATCCAAAATGCTCTAAGAAAATATAACACTCGCACCCTGACGCACAAGATCGTGCCTGAGCACAACTAAACCATAATAGGTTGCTTATAATACGAAATTTCTTGTTCATTCTTATAGTATTAATGCAGAAGTGTATGAAACCAAATTACAGCTAATTATCCACGTAACTCAGCTGAAAAAAGTAAGAATTACTTAGCAGTTTATAATTAAAAAAGAAATAAAATTAATAAACTATGATATCAGTTCTGGTCTTCTATTCAAAGTAAAGAGATATAGGCAGCAATGAAATATGTAATGTACCTCTCCACCCTCATCTTGACTCCATCTTGAATTACAGCTAGGTTGTTTAGACTCTTCGATCTTCTGCTTTTCCAAAAGTTGCGCGCCTCTAGCAGCCTTTGCTTCAACCCCTTTCAAATATTTAGTAGGATGCCCTTGGCTATCATAGTATCGACCAACAACCTTACCAACATACCTACATAATGGAGGCAAAAAATAATAACAAAAAAAGGGTGCGCATGATATATTTAATTTGCTTAACCAAAGATAAGTTAGCAGAAAGCTAAAAGATATCAATGTCGGCATTTGCCATCAATGAAGAAAATTCCAGCAATATTACAAAAAAAAAAAAAAAAAAAAACAGAGAGATAATTCCAGCAAATATGTTAAAAAAATTGCAAACGGAAAAGAAGGATTAACTGGAAATTTAAAGGAAACTATCAAACTGAATGCAAGATTACATGCCTCATGGGAGTAATTAACCATTTGACAAGAAAAGCTTGAAATGGCCATGAAAGTCTTGCTATAATGGATGTAATCTTGATGACTTTTAATAGTAACTTCAAACATATGATTGATTGCAGAAAACATGACTCACTTGTAGGTTCTAAAGTAGAAGTCCCTCCATTCAACAATGCTCTTCACCTGTATGCACAATATAATTAAATCATACAAATAAATATCAAATCGATTCCAGAACCCTAAGACAAAAAATAGGTCTTATTTGGAGCACCATAGAGACTAAGGCATAAGTGATAGTATGAAAAGCAGTGACAGAAATTGTAGGGCGAGAACTTCTTGTTCACACATCTAATTGCTTAAACCTGACATGAAGTGGTCAATGACATTGTCCTATTCAGGAGTCTAATATTTGTCATCCTCTATTCACTTAATTAAAATTAACTTTCAGCATAAGATTTGAATTGCACGTGCTATTTCCACACATCAAACCCAAGGGGTTTTGGCATATAGAAATAAATTAGAGATAATAATTGGCAGAATGTAGCATTAGTTTACCTTTTTTCTTTGTTTAGTTAAACTATAGAAGTGCAGCCATTGTTCTATCTCTAGGCATGCAATCTTCCCTCTATTATAAATACATATAACACAAGCCTCCCTTAGTATCAAGGCTTCACACATCATTGGCTCTACTTGCTTTATTCTTTACAACAACAAAAAGGGGAAATTGTACATACCCACACATGTCTTTGCCTTCAATTTCGATGTCCCCCTAACTTACAAAAAGTTGCAACTTTACACCCACATCAATTAACCTTGTTGAATTAACCTTCCATCATCTAAGTTGGATGTTAAATCTAACTTCACTTCACTTATACAATCTCATCTTTGCCTTTGACCGCAATGTCCCCCCAACCCAAAAGTTGCAACTAACACCCTAATAATATTACTACCCTTCCCATTGTATACACATTTACCCTTGTATTCATCTTCTTTACTAACCCTCTTCCCTTCATTTATAAAAAACATGGTTTTCATAAGGGGGCTCCCAAGTTGGTAAAGGATGTTCAGAGAGCGATGCTGGTGTGTTCTTATAGAGGAATTAGATTTGTCTATAGAAAAAGATGTTAGAAGAAATACATTGGAGTTAGTGATCAAGAAGTTCCATAACATTATGAGGCAGTGCTTACTATCTGAGTTCTAAGCTCATAACATGTTGCACACAGATTCTGATAGAACCCTTGCCAAAAACTTCCAAACTCTACTCAATTTAGAACAGAATTATACTTGAAGATGAAAATAAGAACTAAAACACATTACAATCTGAAATAAAACACAATTCTGGTACGCAAACAGAAACTTAAGAAGAATACAACCTCAGATTACCACACAACAGAAACAACAAAAATGGATATAAATCATAACACACAGACACTACAACTCTCTAAAACAGAGGCTTGCCAAACTCTTGAGAGGTTGGCACTCTCCACCCAGAGGCCGGACCACACTACCAAGTTCTTCTGCTCTCGTTCTTCACAACCCTCTTTTTTATACACCGACTCCCAATCTTCTAACAGTTTCTCTTATTTTTATTGTTCCCACCATGATTATCTAGTTTGATTCCCTTACTTTTGTGTCTTATCTGGTCCTTAACCATTGTGTTTTCTTCTAGACCAATAGTTCCATCTTTTCTGCCTTTTTCACACTTTTTTATGCCTTCTTTTGTAAGTTTTGCAGCAAAAGGTGATCGGAACTTATCAGATTCCAGGTGAAGCTTGATGGGTATGAGATTTTGTACGCACCATAAAACTGTTCATTAGATATTTTATGTTTGCCATTTGCAAAAAATATTAGCTATTGGTAATTATTCAAAGATTTTGCCTTGGCTACTGGCTCATTGTTGGTAGCCTTTTTTTCTTGGTTTACTCAACATGAGATTACAGACATGGATGGCCCGATAATAACTACATTGAATAGTGAAGTCAACTTTGGGTTTTGGCCAAGAACACCATCTAGAATCACAGACGCTGAATTTTGGGCTTTGATAGAATCACAGGCGCTGAAGTCCTGCCCTAAAAACGGCTTCAGTTAGTGGTCAAGACGAGAATGGATTGGCCACAGCGCTTTATGCATTAAGGGGCTGTTTGGTGTGCAGAACATAATTGAATGAAAAGAAACATAATTTATTAAAAAAAGTGATTTTCTATAAGAAAAATGTTTCTTTTACCCCATAATTATCAAAAGAAAAAAAGTAAAAGAAATAGATAGTTACTAATGAATATTGATAGCCAAGATTGTTCAAAATCGATTGCATCAAACCAAACAAAGTCAACTATAAGTGAAGTTTGGTTCAGATTTCATGATGCTAAAACCAATTAATTTGGCTGGGCTACTCTGTGTCTTTGCGGTTTAATGATATGAAGCTATACTTAATGGGTTTTGAAAGCCACAGAATCTAAGAGAATCAATTACTTTGGTTTGGTTTTCAGTTCAATCATTGTCAGTTTGAACCAAACCAAACTGCTCAAAATAATAGTCTTTTGAGAATACTGACAAAGATATAATCATTTTGGATATATTTTGAGATGTAAACATATGGGTATTATGAAAATTATATGCATATATTTCAAAGCTTATAACTGGAGCTATATTTTGATAGGAGTGTTTTTTTTAATTATATTGCAAGGAAATTGATTCTCAATATTGTTAATTCCTTTTGGTTGTATTCAAACCAATTTCACCTTGACCTGAATAGGTCCAATGTTTTGCCAAACCAAACGATTTGGCCTGGTTCTTTTTTGCCTAAAACCAAACTGAACTTAACTCCTTTTTGCACCCTTAGATAGTAGGAGCATAATAGATAATATATATGATGGAATATAAGAATTGATATATCTTGAGGAAAACCACTATAAAAGGAAACCTAGCTTACTTCTATATTTTATTTTATTTTATTTACTTCCTGTTGTTGTTTAAAGGAAATATAAGAAAGGCCTTTGTTGTTGTTTACTTCCTGTTATAGCTTGCAAGTAGCTTATTGTTATTTTAGTATTTTACCTTTGCTCTCTGATTCCTTCATGGGAAGGAAATCTTGCAAGTAGATCCTCAAGGGGAAGGAAACCTTAGCATATAAATATAAGCTCTCCTGTACTATGAAATCAGACTTGGATGATAATGGTATGACATGTGACATGGTTTAGCTACTTTCTATTAGCTACAAGATCGCAAAGAGCAAGGAGAGGAAATCGAGAGACTTGGACCAGGTCAGGTGTATAAAGGACAAAGAAGGCAAATTTTGGTTACTGATGGAGATATTAAGAATAGGTGGGAAGCCTACTTTTATAAGTTATTTAATAATGGAGGGGGAGGGTCACCTTGTGACTGGGAAGATTTGACAACTCGAGAAGGTGATCTTAATTTGTTATTTTACCACAGGGTTTGAGTTGGCGAGGTTAGGGAAGTTCTTAAGAAAATGGAAAATGGTAAAGCTGTTGGACTTAATGGTATTCCTATTGAAGTTTGGAAATATTTAGGTGAAGAGGGTGTGTTGTGGCTTACAAAATTATTTAATGATATTTTACGATTCAAGAAAATGCCGAATGAGTGGAGGAAAAGTACTTTGATCCCTACTTATAAGAACAAGGGGGATATTCAAAATTGTGCAAAATATAGAGGAATTAAACTTACGAGTCACACAATGAAATTGTGGGAAACGGTGATTGAATACAGATTGAGGTTGGAGATTGATATTGCTGAAATCCAATTTGGATTCATGCCAGGAAGATCAACAATATAAGCGATTTATTTATTAAGGGGGCAAATAGAAAAGTATAAGAGCAAAGGAAGAGATTTGCATATGGTTTTCATTGATTTGGAAAAAGCATATGATCGTGTACCAAGAGAGGTGCTATGGAAAGTCTTAGAAAAGAAAGGCGTGTGGGTTGCATATATTAAAGCCATTCAGGACATGTATGAGGGGGTTACAACCAATGTTAGAACGCCTGGAGGTGTTACAAAGGACTTTCCTATAAGGATTGATTTACATCAGGAATCAGCTTTGAGTCCTTATTTGTTTAATCTAGTGGTAGATGTTCTAACTGAGCCTATAAAAGAGGAGATCCCTAAATGCATGCTTTTTGCGGATGATATAGTTCTGTTGGCTAAATCCAGGGAGGAAATTAATTCTAAACTTGAGATATGGAGATGGACTTTGGCATCTAAGGTCTTTCGCCTGAGTAGGAGCAAAACTGAATATATGCATTGCAAGTATGATAATAGATAAGGTCGAAGTGAAGTGGAAGTTAATTGGAGGGGGGAAAGTTATTTAGCAAGTGACAAAAATTTAGGTATTTTGGATCAGTTATACAACAAGATGATGAAATTGATGGAGATATCAATCACAAAATTCAAGTTGGATGGTACAAATGGAAAAAAGCTACTGGAGTTATTTATGATCAGAAAGTATCTAATAAGGTAAAAGGGAAGTTCTATTGCATTGCTATAAGACCAACAATGCTATATGGTAGTGGGTGTTGGGCTTTAAAGGGACAACATAAACATAAAATGGGGGTAGCCGAGATGAGGATGTTGAGATGGATGTTTGGTCATACAAGAAAAGATAAGATTTATAATAATCTTATATGTGAATGAGTTGGAGTGGCTTCTATTGAAGGAAAAATGGTAGAAAGTAGTTTGAGGTGGTTTGAACATGTTCAACGAAGGCCATTGAATGCTCCAGTGAGGAGGGTTGATCAAGCGGTATGATGTCCTATAAAATGAGGTCGAGGAAGGCCGAAGCGAACACTTAATGAGATCATAGAAAGAGATTTTTTGATCAATAATATATCTAAAGATATGGTTTTCAACAGAGCACAATGGCGTCGAGCGATCCATGTAGCTGACCCCACCTAGTGGAATAAAGGCTTTGTTGTTTTACTCTCTATCCCCCTCTTTTTTCTGTCTCTTCTACCATCCTATCCCCATAAAGTTCTTCACGCTCCCCCTCTGTAATATCCTAATTTTTGATTAAGGGATAATCATGATTATTAATGATAATTATGAATTTATTGGAATTATTAAGTGTTTTATGACTATATTAATTAATGTCATAATTAGTGGAAATTGGAAATATTAGTGTATATGTGTGGTATTTAAGATCAAGGGTGGTGATTCCTTGACCGTGGGTCGGAATCCAGTGCATTTAGCTTGTGTGAGCTTATTGAGGGAATGAAGGAGATGCTGACATGTGGTATTGTGGTGGCCATTGGATGAGATCATATGAGGACAAGGGAACACTTTTTCTCTTTTCTCTCTCTCTCCATCTCTCCATTTCTTTCTCTCTCTCGTTCTCTCTCTCTTTTCTCTCTCTCGTCAGTTTTGTGCCAAAGGAAGGAAGGAAAAGCTTGATCTTTGGGTAAGTAAATGATCTCCATTGCTCAAACACCATTCTTAAATGTTGATCCTTGAATCATGGGCTTCATTTTGGTGTGTATAGTGTGGCCATTTGGTGCTGATTTATGCTACACGAAAATCTGGAAAGTGGTGAATCAAAGAGTGTCTTTGGAAAAGTGAAAGAGGTAAGGGAACCCAATCTATCTATCTATGTTTTATACCATTTGAAGTAGTTTATAAATTCTGGGAATTTTGGGCCTAATCATGAAAATGAGTGCCACTGTTCATTTGGTATGTTTATGGCATGAGAATGACATTTTGGAATGAGTTTATGTTAGATAGATTGATTTGAGATTGAAATATGATGTTAGGATGAAATGGGAATTTTGATGAAATTGTTGCCCAAAACCCAAAGCATGATAATGGAGTAGGATTTTGATGATTCTGAGTATTCCATTGAGCTTATTGGGTGTTTTTGTGTGGGAATGGCTTTGGGTTAAGTTTTGTATTCATAGGAATCAATTGGGCAAGGGTTAAGGAGAGTGCCTCTGTTCTGCGTTTTCTGCTATCTGAGGGATTCACTCGAGCAGGGAGGGGTCTGCTCGAGTGAAGGATGAACATCACAAGAGCAGAGATGGGTCTGCTCGAGTGAGGGATGAATATCACTCGAGCAGAGATGGGTCTGCTCGAGTGCGGTAGTGCAATTCTCGTTTCTTGCTTCCTGTGTTCTTATTGCACTCTCTGGGTCATAGCAAGCATAGCCTCACTCGCGAGTGAGGGATGAACATCACTCGAGTGAGGATTTTGTGCTCGAGTGATGAGTGTATTTGACACCAAAGGGCTTGCTTCTTGGGTTGTCACTCGCGAGTAGGTGCACGGGTGTGCCTTCTCACTTGCGGGTATGGGCACCGTGCTCGAGTGAGCCGTGTGTGCTCGAGTGAGCTTGTGCTTCTAGTGTGGGATGGTGCTCTCGGGCGTGTGCTTTCTGTCTCACTTCCTTGTGCTTGAAGTGATTTCCGTACGTGTGCTCGAGTGAGGGCATTTGTGCTCGAGTGAGCCTGCTTCTGAAAACTCCCTTGTGCTCTCGGGTGTTCACTCGCTGCCTCTCACTCTCTTGTGCCCGAGTGATGTCCGTACCATCACTCGAGTGAAGCCGTTTTCACTCGAGTGTCCGTACATCTGTGCTCGAGCATGGTCATCTGTGCTCGAGTGAAACAGTGTAAAATCTCAGTTTTATGCTTCTAAAAGGGGATCTTTGGGATAGTTCTTCCTACCCTTTAGGAGTGTTGTTAGGGGTATTTAATGACTCTAAAAGAGCAATAATGATAACCAATTAAGCATTATAAAGTGAATTAAGTCTTGGAGTAGGGAATAACTCTTCGTCCCTAATTGTGAAAATAGGATTTGATATTTGCCTTCCTCGGGAGAGACCGGCGCTAGGACACGCCCGGAAGAACTCAGGTAGTGACTTTTCTCTCATATCTTGTATGATGTTCTGGTATGCATATCTTATCATTGAACTTGTGAAATGTGTGCCATGGTCCATTACGGCGCGAGCAGGTCAGCGTGAGCCGTATAGGGAGTGACAGTAGTCATCTCTAGTTCGGCCGTTGGACTGCCGTCGTAATCGACATGGATCTTTGTGAATCCGACCCGTGGGGGCGGCGTATGTGAAAACCAGCCGTGGGCTGTGTGTGTATCTTGCCTATGTGGCTTGCGAATATGATATGCTTTATATGGATCCCAGCTGTGGTGAATTATACTGTGTTGACTGTTATGATGCAATACAGCGTGAGCAATTCAGCGTGAGCAATCGTCAGGGATGACATGTGTCATACTAACCATTGCCGCTGTAACTGCCGTTGTAGTTGCTTGTGTGGATGATGATTTGATTACATGCATTATTGTTGTACATTATATGATTGACTTGTTACTACGGGGATTCTTTAGAATCTCACTCTCCCAAAATTAAACCTTTTAGACAGGGCCGAAGGATCGAGAGGCAAGCGGGCGACGAAGAGTAGTTAGAGCTCCTGTTTAGGAGTGTATTTTGGAATTAATGGTTATCATTGTAGATTTTGGAATTGTATATATAGATTTTGTGTAATCCCCAAGTTAAGGGTATTGAATTGTGGCTTTGTGCCTTTGTAAATCCCTTATCTAATGAATGGAACCCGAGTGAGTCGGGAATTTATGTGCACTCTGATATTTGTAAATGGAATCCACCTGTTCAGGCCAGTATTGTTTTGTATTGAGAACTTGAGACCATTGTGAATAAGTTTTGAAAAATGTTTTTGCAAATCCGATTTTTGGGCAAAAGAGTATCTTATTAAGTCCCAATTTCATTATGGTCTCCAATTACAACTTAATTATGAGTTTAAGAACTTAATCCCGGCCAAAGGTGGGAAGGGGGTTACACCCTCCATCATTGTTCTTTTCCCCCCATCTCTTCCTCTCTGTTTCTGTAACTCTCCCCCAAATTCTCATCTGTTTGCATCTGTGCAAGTGTGCGTGTGTGCGCGAGTCAACTTATCTCAATCTTTATGCAAGGGAAACAATTATGAATTGGAACCCCATGGGAAACAATTATGATAGGATTAGAGGAATAGGAGGGTTAGGAAGAAGAAAAGACAAGGAGAGTCTACATAATTTACTAAATATTTACTATCATAACTTCATAATTTACTGAAAAGACAAGGAGGGAACAACTAATACAAGCTCAAACTACTTTTTGAACCTAAATGTCACATTATCCTAACTCAAACCATTCTATTAACACACAAATGGGGTTTTATCTTTTGTTTACACAAAGTCCTAAATATATTGTTAGCATGGGTGTCTACCTCTTGAGCCACTGAAAAGTTTCACGCAATAATAACAAAGAAAAATCACAAGTGTTAAAAAATAACCAACCATGCCCAGACAAACAAGACATATTTTTAACAAACTTACAATTTTACAACAGCATTAATTATTAAATCTATAAACGTCAATGGATACCTCAGTGCTAGATAAACCACGCAATGAGTCAGTGAGTCCCTCTCCTGCAAAAGCAAGTGGGCAAAGAATTAATACAACTTTCAAAACTGGGGAAAGCATTAGAAATATAAAATGTTTAGGCAAAAAAATTGTTTCTTGGTACTACAATGGTATGTTCTATTTGCAACCACCAAAACAAAACCACAATAAAAGACATTTGTAAAAACATTTCTTATGCTTTTTGCACAACTTTCAAGGAGTTTTGATAGATAATATTTTCTTTATTATTTAGCAGCAGTGATTTTCCTCTTTCATGTTATGACGTTCTGTCAGTTCTATAAAACTCCTCATGTCATAAATAAAAATGAAAATCAATATATTTAAATATTTAAATTCATGAAAAGCCAAGGGGGGAAAGATCATTTCAAGCAGAACAAAGTTTCCATCATTAAGAAGGTACATCTGGAACAAGATACTAATGAAAAAGCTGAAGAAAGAAACATTCTTAATGTACTTATATGCAACTTGTTATATCAAGAAACTATACTTGTTCAGCTAATCTACACAACATAAAAGGAGGCATTCACGTTTCATGCTTTAACCTCGAGTTGCATTATTCATTCATTAAAAAGACAAAATCAAACCAGCCCATCTATTTACCTGTGAAGTTTCCAGAGACAAATGCACGAGAAGCATCCCTGAATTTATTAAAAATTTTGAAGGCAAAACTATCAGTACTTATTCAAACTAGCCCATGTACAAAACAGCACATAAATTAGAGTCTTAAAACAATAAAAAAGTTCTGTACTTTATTCAACTGTAAGGATTTCATAGTACAATATCCACTATTATCAACGCATCTAAAAAATATTGCGAAACAAAAGCAATGGTAAAATGGAAGGATTTAGCTAAAGAAGAGGCTGCATGGGAGCTGCAGTAAAAGTTAAAGGGAAAGTACACTGATCTCAAAATGGATATCATTGTATTTAATCCTTCTGGCCAAGGGTAATCCCAAAGGGAAGATTTGTTACATTATTGGTGGGAAATTAATTGTTAGTGGTGAGGAATCCATATGGTGTTTAACATGTGACCTTTATGATTTTAACACTGCTGTGCTAGCAAGTCTGTCAGGTTGAGTAGAATGAAATAGATCATGGGAGTGCAGTTACATTTTAACTGAATTAAAACTATCTATATCCGTTTTCACTTATTTTTCCTTCTCTGAAGCTATCTTACAGATAACCTGATAGGTTCTAGGAACCTTTAGATATCAGAGATGAAATTTAGAAAGGAAATAGAAGAAGAGAATGACTAGAGCCAGGATTTGCAACTCTAGACCCAAGAGAGAATACTTCACTGCATAATAATTCATTCCTGATAATAACACTGCATGGTACACTTAAATACTTGACAGCATTGCATAACTGATAATAACTGCAAATCCTAGACTTCTAGACAAGTGCAACACAACTGCTAATAACTGTTCCTAAAAACATAGGATAACCTATGACATGACACGTACAAACTAATAATTTAAAACACTAACATATTCTGCAACTGTCATACATCAGTCCTGAAAGTTATGTTAGCCACGTCTCTTCCTAGTGTAAACCTAAGTAGAGGACGTGGGTTTCTATCATAACCAAACACCAGCACTTAACAGCACGATGCCCTATTACATGTGTAAGTTGAATAATTCGTCCAAAAATTGTAATAATGAGCATATGTTTGAGGGAACCATAAAAGAAAACGGTCATCAATGTCAGAGCACAAAAAGAACACGTACTTTTGAGTTTTTAGGAAAGGATAAAGAGCATACCTTCCAGCAAAATGATTGTATCCACCTCCTGAACCATAATGAGATTTTCCTTTTGTTACATCAAACACAGATCTATTCAAAATCAAAGATATAACATCATAGTAAACAAATAGGTCTGAACAAATAATCAACAAAATCAAACGACGGTCAACTCTTAACAATACACCTATAAGCCAGGTCAGGAATCCCAACGTTACAATTAAACACTCGTACCCAATCAATTCGGTGCGTGCACACGAAAAAAGCAAACAGTACCAGTTAATGAGGAATCCTATAGTTTGGCTCACCAATGAAATAAGTTACAGACGGACATTGTTTAACGTATGCTGATATCAGCACCCATAACTATCCGACAAACAACGCAGAGAGGAAAAGATAAGAATACCCGATAATTCCTAGAAGGATTGGCCGACTTTCATCGGTTCCATTGTATAACGCAAGTTCTTCAGGACTGAACAGTCTCTAGAAATACAGAGTATAGAGTCAAAATCGTTGACTCAATCTACCGTATGCTAGCAATAGAAAATGATTTCACTTAAATCGGTCAGAAATAATAAAGAAAAACATAAATGCCATCTCCTCCGAGCAACACCAGCAATAGAAGAAGAAGAAGGATTCCTCGCCAACACTTTATCGGTAAGCAAAGATCAACCAAAGAGGCAGGAATTATGCATACTAACCTCTCCAGAGTTGAATTTGAAGTAAAAACTTAGAAATGCAGCCAGAGCAACGGAAACAGTAATCCCCAGAAAAGGGGACGTTGCTATCTTCCACACCATGAAATCTACTCCAAACAAATTGCTCCCATGGTGTGCAGCTTCATACGTCAAAAGGCATAGCCTAGGCCCGAATGTTATGAATATGATCGCGGCAAAGTGGGCAGGCTACAGCCTGCAAAAGGCCGAAATTGATACTGAATGGATCGCTGAGACTGAAAATAAATTGGCTCAAGTTCCAATTTTGCCTAAAAATTGTTGCGAATGAGCAATGTTGTACGGAAGGTTTTTTTTTTTTTTTTTTTTGTTTTTTTTTGTTTTTTTTGTTTTTAATATAACCCCAAAAATTTCCAAATAATACCAAGCTAGTAAGTCAATGTGAACTTAGCTCATTTTTATTTTGGGTTAAGATGCAAATCTACTTCGAGTATCTGAAAGTTTGCAAATTGTAACAATTTCACTCATGTCTGTTATTCAAATTAAGTTTGATCCTGACCTAATATACTAATATGGCAAATCCTTATGTTACCACTTCATTTTCTTTTCCAAGTTAAATTTATAAATGCATCATATAGGAAGGATTGAGGAAACCCAAAAGTTTCTAAATTATACCAATGTAGCTAGGATTAATATTGACAATTAGTTTACCAAATATATTGAGTTGGTAGATTCATGTGATATCCTCGTTGTTTTTATTTTGTGATTAAGGTGTAAATCTGCTTCAGGTATCCGAAAGTCTGCAAATCATAACAATTTCACTCTCGACTATTATTCAAGTTAAGTTTGACCCTGCCCAAATATATTAATATGGCAAGTTCTCATGTTACCACTTCTTTTTCCCCCCTAAATTAAATTTATAAATGAGGAAAAAAATGCTAAAAAAATCCATCACATATGAAGGATCGAGGAAAATCAAAGAGGTAGAAGTATTCTATGCCATGAAGAGAAAATCGCAGAGGTGCTTGCTTATCTCAACATCACTAAGGTATGGTGGTGGAGGCTTTCCAATTCCAACATCCTTGTTTCTCTTCAATTTCACTCAATGTGTCTTGTATCCAGTAACTAATTTTCTTCTTCATTACTCTTTTGTCAACGTGAGCTCCTCCTCTTTCTGCAACTTCTTTTTCATTATTGTTTACTATGTCAGCTCAATATATTTAAACAATTAACGTGCAAACTTAACCTGAATAGCGCCTAGTACAACATTGCTATAATTTGGAAACCTCTAAACAATATTTAACTAAAAAAACTTCTGGAGCAATATTGCTCTATGAAAATTTTGATGCAAATTTGCATCTTAATAAAAATGATGTGGATGACATGTAATTTTGCTAACTCAACATATTTGATCAATTAAGGGTTAAACTTAACCTAGATAATGGCCTGACTGAAATTTTTAGGTTTTAAAAATTTTCACAACATCATTGCTCTTACTGACCACTTTTAGGGCAACATTGTACTTTAAAAGCACTCACAAAACATGCTTTTTATTTGGAATTGTAAGCTAATGCTTGTTAGAGAGTGCATGATTGAACCTCCTACTAGTCACCATTCCACTAAGCCAACAAGGCTGTGCCACAAAACATGCTTTTTCAATCTTTCAAAAAAAAAAATTCTATTTCAATATGATGTTTCCTATTTGGCCAAAAAAATGATGTTTCCAAAGTGGCTAAAACTAAAGAAGCTCTTTAGGTGTCTTGAAAAAGGAAAAAAAAGGAAATTATGTGTGGGTTTAGCCTCTCTCTCTCTCTCTCTCTCTCTCTCTATGTGTGTGTGTGTGTGTTGGTTTAGATTAATTGCTTTTAGGTTGGACGAAGTGTAATATCCCAAAAAGTGATTAAGGGCTAATGACTTCAAAAGTGGATGTAATTATTGTTGAATAAACACTTTTGAAGAATGTGTGATGGGAATTTGGATATTTTAATGATTCCAATGGCTTTCTTGTGAAAATTTATGTGGGAATGATGTTTGGTATGAAAATGGAACCAATGGAAGCAAAGATGCAAAATCTAAAATTCTGTCCAGTGAAATTCTATTCTAGGCAGTCCGTTTGTGTGAACGTTTTGAATGACTAAATGGTGTCTAAAAATTCTGAAACTTTCCAGTCTTATAGTTCACATCTCAAGCTTCAAAATGGACATATAATTTGTTCCATTTCGTTTTGTGAACTAGGAGATATAACTGTCCAAAGTTTGGGATGGAAACTGAACTCTGTTTTGGGGCAGTGATGAGTTTTATGTAATTCTGGAATTGTGTGGTGATTTTTAGTAATGGCAAATATTTTTTCTATGAAGAGGACTTAAATATCTTTCATTTGGATTTGGAATCACCTCATTTTGAGTTTTCTAGAATTAGTTATGATTTTTCAAAGTTTGGGTAGAAAATCAGCCAGAAAATCCGAAAATGGGAGTTATGACATCATCTCATTAAAAGATGACATCAGCATGGACTTAAATATCTTCTCATCTTCTTCAGCTTTCATTTTCTGTCGTGATGAACCAGCTGAACAAGAGAAAAAACGTTTGAGAGCTCTTAGAGAGAGAAAGAGGAGAAATCTCACAAGGTAAGCCGATTTCTCCGACGATCTAGCTTCTAACGCGTATAACTTTGTTCCTAAGCTTCTCTTCTATGTTATTTAAGGTGTTGAGAAGCAAATTTGGTGTTCAAGAGGCTAGGTTTTTCAGCCAAGTCAAGGAGAAGCTATTAGGAGCTTGAGGTAACTTCCAAACTTTCGTATATTACTTATTCTGGCTGTTGTGGGCAATTTAATCGGTGAAATTTCGCCGGATTGCCATTGGTTTTAAAGTTTGGAAATGTTATGGCCTAGGGGTTATGCTGCCCAAATTGGGTCTTAATGTTAGTTGTAACCTAATGTAATGGTTAATAAAGTGGTTAGGAGTAGAAAGGACAGCGTTTACGGAGCCGAAATCGTAAAACCCCGATTTTCCCCGGAGAACTCATAAATTTCGGCCAGCTCTAGAAATGGGTCTTAGAGTTGGATTTTCAATGATTTGATGGTTCCATTGAGTTCAGGGGCGAAAATTAGGTGGGGTTACAGTTGGTCACTTTTTCGAAAAAGACCGAAAAAGCATAATTACGAAAACGCCCCTAAAACCCTTAAAGTGGGGCTGCCAAGGGTAAATTTGTAATTTAACATTGAATTTGATAATTCCGAGTCCAAAAATGGATTCCTTGGGCGGAAATATGTTAGGATAGCCCATATTAGAATTTCGGAAAAAGTGCAACCGGACCGGGTACGGCGGGCCCAGGCTGGGTCCCCGGGGGTATTTTTGTAAATTTTTATTATAGACTCATATAACCCCAAGTAACACTATGGAAGTGTCTAAATGGTGCATTTGCAATTGTAGGATTCGATATTTGCCGCCCTCGGGAGCCAACTGCGCCGAAGGACGTCAGGAAAGGACAAGGTAGTGACTCTCTCTCTTATACTATGTATAATGCTCTGTATGTGTGTGTTATCACTATTATGTGATGATTCTTTGATGCTGCTATGATTACAGCTGGTGATAGCTGTCGTTTACAGCGCAAGCTGTCGTTACTGTGATTACAGCGTAAGCTGTCGTGATTATTATTACAGCGAGAGCTGTCGTATTGTGCATACAGCCATGAGTGCTGTCGTTTGTGGTGAAAACCATGTATCTGTGAATTGCTGCTGCTGTTGCTGTTTGTGATTTATGTACATGCTTTGTGTTTATGCATTGTGTGAGTGGTTTGTTACTACTGAGATTCTCTCGAATCTCATTCTTTCCTATGACTAACATTTCAGACAGGGCGTGTGGCTCAAAGGAGAAGCGGCCAACCTGGAGCAATTAGGACCCTTGGGGGTATATAGTTGAATTGGAAACGTTGGTTATGGTTATGTCTTTTGAACTCGAGATTACTGTATATTTTGAATCAGGAACACTACATACGATTTTGGTTGTGTAATCCCCTAGTGTATACTTATAAACCTTCAGGTTTTTATGTATAGAAACCGGGAGTTGCCGGGGATGCGGTTATATACTCTGATATGGTTAAATGTATATTAACTGCACAGGTAATTATATTCGAATATTGAAATTGAGACCAGGATGGGAAAAAGAGTTTTAAAAGTTTTGTGAAAATTTTATTGTGAGACAGAAAGTTTAAAACGAGTTTAAAGCATCCAATGGTCTCTAATCTGATTTAAATATGTGTTATCGAATTATAATTACGTGTTTAAAGTCAGGGGATTACACGAAGTGCATATCAATGGCATACTATAAGGGTCTTTGTTTCCCTTTTTGGATTTGTTTGCTTACTGTGGCTTGTAACATGAGTTAATATTTCTTAATTTGTTAAAAGTAATAATGTTCTTTCGAAGTTCCATTTTGCTGCTGAGAAGCATGGTTTTGAAAGGGCTCAAACGTTTTGAGTTCTGACGACTATATATATATCATGGTTCTTAATTTGCATTTTTAAGAACATAACATCATTCATAATCCGGAACAATTGTTTGGCATCATTTAAGAGACTTCCTTCTCATTGTGAGATTACAAATACAAAAGCCGTGACGATTTAAAGTTCATTATTGTGAGATTTTAATGTTAAATAGAGTATTATCTACCACTTTGGGATTTGGTTTGGTACTTTAAGGGGCCTTTTGGTACATTGTTATGTCACTTGCCATGGTAGCTTGAATGTTATATTGGTATGCGATATCATTGGTTTCATGTTTGATATGGCAATAAAAATGTTTTTTTCCAGATGTTATAATTGGTATTTTATACAAGATAACATAAAATAAATGTAACATACTCATGTGACTTAGGCATGATAGCTAATCAAGAGAAGGCCCAAATAGAAGAATTGGTAGCTACATGATCTGGAAGGTGAGGCCTCAACATATAATAAGGACAAATTCCGTTATAGAAAATGTGGATGATTTGTGTGTGATCTTCTCTTTGGTCCCATTCTTGGAAATTCTCTCCTTCTTTGTGGCTCTTCTTCTTCACCTTTATGGAACTCTATTGCTCTGTTTATTTTCTTGTGAAATTCCTTTTGTACTATGATTATGATGTGTGGCAGACCATTAGAGTGTCAAATGATATCTATAACATATTATTTTCATTCATTATATCTGTGAGTTATTTTATGACCTTTAAAATTTAATATTAGGATTAGTACATAATATAAGGATAGATGAGGCTAGTAAAATTTTTAGTCAAATGGACACATGATGTTATTTGTTGGAATAGCATGGTTACAAGCTACGCCCAGTGTGGAAGAATGGAAGATGCTCTTAATTTATTTAGACAAATGCCTATTAAGAATATAGTTACAAGGAATACTAACATGATCAATCAACTTTGGCATGGGGGTTAAGTGCTTGTGCCAACCTGGTTGCTTTGTAAGTTGGAAAATAACTCCATGACAATGTTCTAAAGCGTATGGCTATATAAACGATTTGTTTGTTACCAATGTCGTGATTTCCATGTATGCCAAATGTGAAAGGGTATATGGAGCTGAACAAGTGTTCAGATCGTGATGCTCTCATTTCTTGGAATTCCTTGATTTTAGGTTACTCTCTAAATGGGTAAACAAAAAAGGCATTTAGGCTCTTTGAAGATATGTTACTAGAGGGGGCAACTCCTAATAACATAATTGTTGAGATTGAATGATCACATTGAAGCATAAGGAAAATATTAATATTATTAATCCTCGAGAATAAAAGAGAATATAAATAGGCCTTTATATAGGCAACCTAATAAACTAACCCATAGCCCAAGAAACTAATCAAATCAAATCATGATGATAGAATATTGGGTTAAGGTGCAAATTAACAACGAAGTTTTGTCTAAGGAGCATCTGGCACAATTACATTTTAGAATGGGTAACAATGAACAGTTAAAAATGGTGCAAATGAACAAAATCGTTAAATTTAACCTAACGACATTAATTTATAAGAGAAGAAAACCCCTAATGACGTTAGGTCAAATTTAACTGTTTTGTTAAATTTGCACCATTTTTAATTGTTCATTGTTATTTTGCCCATTTCAAAACATAATTGTGCCAAATAGCCCTCGGACAAAACTTCATTGTTAAATTCGCACATTAACCATAGAATATTCATATCAAATCCTAATATATATTAAGTAATAAAACATCAATCACAATAATATTAATTAATTTCCTAATTTTAAACTTTCTATTTTAACTGTAACCTTCATTGGATTGTTGTTAACATGTAGCCATGCTAGCTTAGCTGATCAAGGCTTGGAGCTTGTCGTGTACATAGGAATTTAGAACTTGCTAGATTTGCTACTGAGATGCTTTTAGAAGTCGAACCATATAACACTTCAAACTATATATACTCCCTCTAGTCCTTAATATAAGACATATTGGGGGAGTTAGTCTTGGTCTTAAATATAAGATATAATTTTCATATTTGTTAATATTTTCCTAATTTACCCCTGTTGATGCTCCCTCAAACAATAATCAAGGAGGAAAAGAAATGAAGGAATTAAGGGAGATGACTAGGGTGTTTTAGAAATTACATATCATATTAACTAACTCAATCAACTTTATTAATCTAATCAAATTAGGTAAATATGTCTTATATTAAGGATCGAAAGAATATTACATGCTGAGGCTAGAAAAAGGGAAGAAGTTGAAAGTGTAGGGATGCTCGTGAGAGACAAAAAAGCAAGGAAGTTGCTAGGCTTCAGTTGGATTGAAATCAAAATTCAGGCACAATCTTTTGTTTCATATGATGTGGCAAATTTGAGACTTAAAAAGAATATACTGAAGACTTTAGACAAACACACGAAAGACAAAGGTGACACACTTGACAATTGTCTTTTTTACTTTTTGACATTTTATGATTATAACACTTGCAACCAGTTAATGTACATGTCAATTATGATGTTCTTATACAATCAAATCACTTCAGATACAAAATGATTGTTAGCTATGTTAATGTCGATAACCTTTTTGTGGAAGGTGGTTGCTCCATTTAAGTCATCTTTTTCAGCTATAAATAGTGCACCTCCTTCCTCAAGCTACGTGCTTGTTTGTTTTGAATTTACCTTACATTTATTGCAAGTGGGAAACTTCTAATTTGATACAAGGGCTTGGGATGCTTTGGCTAGTTGCAACGAGCAAGAGAATCGAAAGGAATCAAATGAACCAGTGCTTGATTTACAGTTACATGTTTATCAGTCTCATATTGGTTAAATAACACTTAGTAGGACATTATTAATGGTCTGAATTATCCAACTCAGATAGTAATTCATAGGATCACCTGCATTACTTAGTAGTTATGTGTTACTTCCAACTATTGTTTTCTTTTCAACTTCTTTTCACATTCTTTTATTCACATTGCAAAGTGCTTATTCAGTTTTGTTTAACTTCTTTTCATTTGCAAAGGAACAAGTAGTATGCCAAGGTTGTTGTTAAGACAAATGGACTGTGGAAGTCAACTTCCTTTTGATTCCCCATCATTAAATGACTTTACTACAGCCAAAGTCAAAGGACAACACAATTTTTTTTTTTGAATTACAAGGGCAGGCACTAATGGCCTGAATTAGAACAAGTAGGATTGAACCCGCAACCTCCCACTAATAGGGTGCAACACCTTATTTCTATAATCAATCTGATGAGTTTTACGCAGTAAATTCGAACCACTAAGCGGTATTCCTTTGTAAGGCTCTTTCAATTCCCAATCTTAAGATAGGACTCGAACATGTAGTTGAGTGAGTTTTTTTTAATAATTTAAAATTTTTCAAAAACTATCATAAAGTGTTTCATAACTTATTGTTTCTTAATTCCATTTATTATTATCAAAGTATAATAAATCGCTTTGCTTACTTAACTAATGGGCTCATACCATTCGATTACCATTTTCTAGTTCACTTATCGTGCCTAGGAAAACATTTATATGTCATAGAGGTCATTTAATTAACCACATCAAACATCAAATATTTACATCATAGAGATAAATCCTCAACTCTACATTGCAACTTCTCCTTTGGGCGCATCGTTCTGCATCTTACTTCTGTGTTCACGTGCCTAAATGGTTGGTGAGGTGAGAGTGAGATTTGAGAGAATTTTAGTAGCAAACTTCGCTAACTATGCATACAAGATACAATCTTAATGCATGACATGCTTGCTTGCATAAATTCATGCCAACATATTGACGTATTTGCATGCTCAATGTTTAAGACATTACACTAATAGCCACAACATAAGCAAAACAGAGCTTCAATCACTCACATATGCTTCATATATTTCATCAAAGTAATTCAACACATCAATGCATAATCATACTTATCAAGTAAATGCAAGTTAGGAGAGTTTTACTACCTTTTGGACTTATGTTCTCTTCTTGTCCCCTTTTCTTCCAACCATTGAAGTTGCTTAAAGATTCTTCCATTCTTCTTTTTTCTTGACATCTCATGGCCTTAGAAATATAATCACATTACGTGGTTAATTCATTAGAGCCATAGAAGTAAGTCATTACTCATGACTTATCTTAACCCTTGGAGTTCAACTTTATTACCGTTTACCTCAAGTACAATCCACCCTTGGATATCCATTTTATTACAATTTACCTAAGTACAAGAACATATCTCTACCCTTGGGTTTTAATCTTATTACAATCCAATCCATGTAGTAGTACTTACTTCCACCCTTACAAGTTACTCTTATTTACCATTCAATCCAATTCCTCATTTTCGCATATCAAGCCTATGCTGTCAGAATTTTCACCTAACTTTGAAAAATCATAATTAATTCTAGAAAATTCCCAATGGAGTGGTTAAAAGTTCTACAATAAGCTTTCCAAGTCCTTTGTAAGGGCAAAATACCACCCACTGACCGTTATGAGTATATTAGTACAGAATTCACGACCAACATAGTTGTCTAAGAATTCTGTCTAGATTCAACACCTAAACTTCAAAAATTCATAACTCACAATTTGCTGACCCAAATGACACATATTATGTATCAAATGAAGCTTAGGATGTCCACTAATAGACTATAAACTTTCAAAACCATTGGACACCATTTGGTCATTCAAAATCAGGCCACAAGCAGTCTGACTTTCAAAAAACGAATATGGCAGTACTATTTCTTTTAACTTGAATTTTTGGGTTTTCAACTCGATCTCCTAAAATTCCTCTGACAGGCTATTCCTATATAGTTTTCTCATGTAAAATCCATTCAAAACCTCAAAAATAGGAAAATCACATCCCTTCCTATTGTTTTAGGTCTAGCCGAAACATAGGGGCCCCTATAATCTCATGAAAACTTAATAAAACCTTAAGGGAACATGCTTAAATCAGAGCCTAGGCTTACCTCTATCTGGTGATGTAGTTTGTTCTTGATTCCAGCAACACTGCCACCTAGTAAACGGCACCAAACACCTCTGATTTGAAATCCAAAACCATATAATGTAGCTCTCCACGAATAGAAAAGATTTGTGAAGAATCTCCTCACTGGCAACGCCAATTTGGGCTTAAATTGAGGTAAAAACACCCTTTCATCCATCTTCTCTCCTCTTTCATTTTTCCTTCACTTTTCTCATTTTCCCTCTTCATTTGACCTCTTGGCCAAAATCTAAAGAGAAGAGAGAGAGAGAGAGAGAGAGAGAATTTGTCTTGTGTTGACATGTGTGGCCTAGGGTGTGCCATGAGTCCTTGACCAGCTCTGTCCCATCTTCTTTCTCTCTCTTGGTCGGCTTTTTGACCCGGGGAAGGAAGAGTATGATGAATTCCCCTGACTCCCTTTTTAGTGTTAGGGAAATTCAATCATGTCATCAGCCAGAGATCGGTGGATTTCCCTGACCATAGAGCTAGGTGGCACCTCTTAGAGTACTAACTGAAAAGGAAAAAAGCAAGTGCAATTATGAGGGACAAGTGTCACCCTCGTGGTGCCGACTATAAAGTGAAATCATCATTAGTCATAATTAATCATTATTACTTACTTTATTAAAGCTACTTTATCGGTGTTTACTCAAGATCCTAGTCAGATTTTACTCGGGATTGCATCACGCATACTGAGGTTTGCCAAATGGTGTGTAGAACCCCTTGTCCCATAAGATGGCTCCAAGTGTCCCCTTGCACACATACTCCGATATATTTTACTCAATGAATTTGTAATCCCCTGCCATAATTATATCCGAAATATGCGATTAAAGTAAAATAGAGACCAATAATAATCAAAGTTTAATTTCAAACCCATATACTAGATAGGGTTTTTACAAAATACATTTCGAAATATAATTACCCTAGTTTCACATTCACATTCACATTTATATAAATATCAGAGTGCACAACATAATTCCCAGCCAATCTCGGGTTTTACATATTAACTCAAGCTTTACAGGGCACATTCGCCCACTACAATTCCTCAAATGGGGATTACAAAATATCATTTCAAATACATATCCAATACACACTGCTCCCAACTATGATAACCAACTACCAAAATCTTATCCTGAAGGAGACCTCGCCGTCTTGGGTGCCAACTCCATCCTCGATCTACTACCCTATTTGAAAGGTTAGTAGGGAGGGTGAGATTTTAGAGAATCTCAGTAGGAAAACAATACCAATATGAATGTACGATAAATGTTTAATGTATGACATGCATGTATAACTCATGCTCACACACAATGATAAATTTGTAAGCTCAATGCTTCGAACAACATACATATGTCCATAGTATAAATTGAAACATAGCTTCAAATCATTCATACATGTTTCACATAATCAAGAAAAGCAATAACATGCATCAATACCAATACATATATTATATACATACAGGAGAGGTAAGTTCCCTATCCTTATTCTTCCACGTATGCTCCAGCTCCAGCAACTCACGATTAGGGTGAACATCAAACCCTATAACGAAAGCAAGGACATAAGGTTAATCCCTTTTCCAATTCTTTAACTTTCAAACACTTAAGTTGGTTATTATTTACGACCTTTAGGTGGCTACTCAAAGCCTAACTACACGCCTAAAGGGTTGGGAGAAACTTGATCAAAGACCATCTTTCAAAACCTCAAAATCCCATTTTTTGACTGCATCACTTGAGTGATGGATAACGCACTTGAGTGTTGGACGACTCATACCTGAGTGAGGACGACTCACTTGTGAGAGTGCTTGGTCGAAAGCATGGACAGGAATTAGAAATACTTGCTGCACGGACATGACAGAAATACTTGAGTGATGCCCTTATACTCACTCGAGTCCTACAAAGTAAAGCCCAGAAAGTGACTACCCGAGAGTCATGAAAATCTTGAAGTAGAAAGGTGTACTTGAGCACCAACTCTACCACTCGAGTGACAACTCAAAACTCGTGAGTGCTAACACACACTCTTGACAAATCAATTACGAGTGACAACTCGAGAAGTGGGCTCATACTGCACAAGCACATGATCACTTCAGTGAGACCACCATCACTCGAGTGATAACCCACATCACTCGCACGTGAGGAAGTGCACTCTTGCTTCTTCCACATACAAGTGCAACCAAAGTAGAAGGGGAAAGGGAAAACATAATGCTACACTCGAGTAACACCCCTGTTCACTCGAGTGAGGCTCTATCAGAAGCGAGAACGTAGTAGATATAAGAATTTTCCCTAACTTCTAACATATGTTTCCAATGGTTCCAAAACTCTAATACAAGGTTACTCCCACACAATTTTACACAAGGAACCCATTGTACACCTCAAAACAACCAAAATTATATCACAATGACAATTTTATCCCTTAGTCACACTTATTATACACTTTACCCAATTTTACTAACTTTGCTTCTAAATATCCAAACCAATCCTAATGGCATCAAAACACACTATGACACCATTTGAACCACAATATAACATGCAATTCATACAATTACATGTCACACAAAATTAGGGTACAATTCCATAAATCACAAAACTCAACCAAAAGTCACAATATTTAGATCAAAAGGTAGCAAGCACTCACCTCTTCCTCTTTCCCAAGCTAGTTCCTTGATTCTTCACCTTTCAAATTTCCTCAAGCTTCAAAACACCTTCTTTCACAAATTTAAAACCATAGAGATGAAGCTCTCATCACTATGAACAACATTATAGAAGAGTATTTAAGCTAAAGAGGACATTAAACCAACCAAAAACTCACCTTTCACTTTCTCTTTCTTCCCTTAAGCTTGGCGCCATGGAGAATGGAGGAGAGAGAGAGAATGAGCTCAAATTTTTGACTCCCCCAAAGCTCCTTAGCCAACTTAGATAAGAGAGGAGAGAGGGAAGAGCTTTTTGAAAAATTGACCAATCCAATGGTCCACATTGTGCCAAGTGTCACACTTATATTCCATCTTCCATGAGCTTACATAGGCACACAAATACATGATTCCACCCCTTTTGATCTCATAATAATCAATCCTAACCATTGATCTTGAAGTTACCAATGAGTTTCCTCTTCAGTGCTGACCAATTGGCCGACAACTTTACCATTTTGCCCCTGATTATGGTAATTGCTCTTGATCACCATCAAACACATTCTTATTAGTCCATCTCTCCACATTATCCGCCCTCCCTATATTTTAAGTATATTTAGATGTTAATCCATAATTGAGCTTAAATACAGGGTTTCGACGCTACTCACAACACATTCAAATCTTAAATCACATCATAATCTCCAAAAGGGTTATTTGTCACTAATCACATTTACTTTTGGAGTCATTAAACCCTTAATCGACATTTGGGATCTTGCTAAATTGGGCTTAGCAGTCCACTTATTTTAGGCTTATTCTCTAGCCTCATATATCAAAATTCGGGGTATTACAACTTTCACATACTGGCCCTTATTCTATTCAAAGAGTCACTCTCTACCTGGAGGGCTGAGTCTTACAGTCCTTGAGAGTCACTCTACCTCTCATCATTCTAGGGACTCTTGCCAAACTGGGCTTACCTATCTATCTGATATAGGCTTTTCCTTAAATTCCTAAGCCCAAAATTCAGGATATTATAATTCTCCCCCCGTTCAATAAATTTCATGCTCAAAATTTTGAACATCATATGGTACTATCTATACCTTGGGGAATCACCTTTAGACACTCAGTTTATCCCTTTTATTCTATCTCTTTCATTTGCAAGCGTATAGAGCATGCAACACAATGATCATATTCTTAGATCTCGATAGTATTCAACATCATCAGAACACATTTTCTAGACTCACTAGTCCAATACCATAGTGCTAGGCAGCAACCATAGCGCTAGGCAATAGGTCTTATAGCCTAAGGCCTCTGCTCGTACAAGATGCAAATCGAGTCTTAGTGTCGTCTGGCAACCTAAGGCCTCCACCCTGTAATACCCTAAAATGTACTTAAGGGCTAAATATACATAATAGATAGTGGGATTAATGACAAAATTACACTTGAAAATTTTGTTATAACTTTAGTTCTGATTAACTTGAGATAACTACTTAGTCTTTTAGCCTAAAGTCAAAAATGACCAAAGGCCAAATTTGAACATAAGAAGAAGGGGAAATGCCGTATGGAAGATAAAGAAAGGAAGCAAATAAAGAGTTAATGGAAATCTAAATAGTGTTGCAATAATTAAGGGCTAAAGGGACATTTACCCTTTAATCTTGAGGTTAAAGTTGGAAAATAAATTGGAGGGCTAGGATTTGCCATTCAAAAGTAAGAAGTAATCATGAGAAATAAAAAGCAAGAAAGGAAAATAATTTACTTGGTCCATATTAATTCAAGAAGGATTAATTATAGCCAAGTAAATGAAGTTGAAAAGTCAATTTTCTCATGCTACTTGACAATTTGATATTATTGTTTGAGGAGGTGGGAGTTATGATATTTTGAGAGATTATTTATTCCTTCTTTGGCCAACATTTCGTCCAATATGAGGCAAGAGAGAGAAAATGAGTATGCGAACACAAATGGTGACCTTGGGAAGCCATTAAAGTCAAGTAGAAAAGATAAGAAGAAAAGTAAAAAATTGTTGGCAAATAACTACAATTAAAATAAATATTGGAGGAGACAATTAGTCAACATATTTTCCTCCATTTTGGCAGCCAAATTTCATCCATGTAGAAGAGGAAAGAAGGAAAAGAAATTCAATATATTTACCATAAGAATTTACCACCATGGTAACTTACTTGACTTGTGCAAGAAGAGTGATTTATGGCCACAATTTTTGCTTTCTCTTTGGTAAACTTTCGGCCAAGTAATTAAGGGCAAGAGAAGAGGAAAAACTTTGACCCATTCCACTCTCTTTCTTACTTGAATATTTTGGCCAACAAACAAGGAACAAGAGAAAAAGAAAGACAAGAAGCAAAGGCAACTTTCTAGCTTGATTTTCCCTTATCAAATCACTTCTTTGGCTCAAAAGCTCTTCATGAACCTTGTTCCCCTTGATAAGAGCTTCGATTCTATGGTTTTATAATTTCAAGGGGAGGTGTTTTGAGTCAACTAGCAAGACCCAAAGTTGTACAATCAAAGAAAGAACCTAAGAAGGAGCAAGAGGTGAGTATTAGCTTCAATTTAAGCTATGGGTTGTGTAGGTTGAAAGAGTATTTTGACATGTGTAATTCTGCCCTAATTCAGTCCAAGCTAGGGTGTTCAAGAGTCATGGTAATTTGATTATGTTCATGGTGTTTTATGATGCTTAGAGGACATATGAAGCTAGTTAAGGGCTTAAATTGGACGTATGGTAATTGTTGGAATTTTTGTTGACTTTTTGCCCAAAATAAGACATTTCAAAGTTTGATGTTTCCATTGGATTCTATCTGGAAAATTGTGTGGGGGAGTAGTCCCAATGCTAAATTCTGACATTTGGAAACATATGTTGAAAAATTGGAAGTTTTGTGGTGAAAACTTTATGCTGGGCAGTAGTTTACATAGCAGTTTTAAATGAGTCAATGGTGTCTAAAAATTCTGAAACTTTCCATCTAATAGTACACATGCCATGCTTTAATTTGTTATGGCTATCATTTTGATGTATGTGCTAGAAGTTATGTATTTCCAAAGTTTGACATTGAAACTGGAAGTTATTTTGGAGCAGTATGGAACTTCGTGTAAATCTGTATTTTTATGGTAATGGTTGGCAGTGCTTCATATTTTTCCTGTATAGAGAACTTAAATAGCTTTCCATAGAACTTGGAATCACCTCATTTCAATTTTTGTAGAATTAGTTATGATTTTTGGAATTTCAGCCAAGAAACAAGATTTTTCTTGGCCGCGACAAGGGGATTTTTGGTTGCAGCCAACCCCCAAAAATCGGCATTTTAAACTTTTAAAAGGTGATTTTTGATCTAGTTCTTTCCAACCTTATTGGGCTTTTGTTTAAGCTTCTCATAGCCATCTAAAGGACCCAAATGATAACAAACCCAAAGTGTTTTGTAGTTGTTTGAAAGGTAGGAATAGTGAATAACTCGTCATCCTTGATTCTAATTTATAGGACTTGATATCTGCTTAGAGTGAGTAAAATCTGTGCCTAAGCATGAACAGAAAGAACAAGATAGTGACTCTTTCTCTTATATCATGTATAATGTTTGCATGTTTGTGCTTATCATTGAATTTGACGAATGTGAAAGTTGAGGTAATGTACATACATCGAAAGCTGAGGTATTTATGAAAACAACGAAAGCTGAGGTATTTGTGGAAACATCAAAAGCTGTGGTATTTTTGAAAACAGTGAAAGCTATGGTATTTGTGAAAATAGCGAAAGCTGAGGTATATGTGAATACAGCAGAAGCTGTCGTTTATGTTATAAAAGTCACTCATTATGTGTTGCTGCTATGGACGTCGTTGTGTTTGCTATTTTGTTGTAATTGCTTACATGTTTGTTTACTATATATCATATGAGTGAAAACATCGCTATTGAGATTCCTATGAATCTCACTCTTTCCACTACTAACCTACAACTGGGGCAAGCAGATCAAAGGAGAAGCAGGTATACAAGGTCGGCTAGAGTCGTAGCTTGGATATTAGTTGTGTTAGTTATCAAACTTTTGGATAAATGTATTTATTGTAGGTATAAAATCAATGTTATAGATTTGTGTAGTTGACTGTAATCCCCGATATGAGAATTGAAATGGGCAAATATGGCATGTAGACCTTTTTAGTGTATGAATGAAACCCGAGAATCCACCGGAAAATTTTGTTAGTCACTCTGATATTATGAATGGAATCGTACTAATCAAGCCAATCATGTTTGGTAAAGCAGAAAAGAGACCACACTAATTATGTTCTGGAAATTTTTTTGAAAACTTACTTTAGTACAGGTCCGTATCGTATCTTGAAGTTGGTACTTCTAATGAGTTTTGAATTAACCGTTGGTCTCCTATTTATTTTATGATTGTTTTCGAACCTTATAAATGGCTATCAAGGTAGGGGGTTACATGTCCTATACAAACTTACACATCGAGACTTACTGCCTCGAGCCTCTGCTCATCATACTCTGGGTGCATAACAATTTGTAGGCCTAAGGACACATCGATCCAACAAGTCGTATATCCTTAGGACATGCCATCTACGGGACATACAGTCCATCATTTTTACTGAACAAATATCGAGACTAACTAACTTAGGACACACCGTCCACTAGTTATTCTAAACACATTTCAGGCTCTAACTCTTGCTACTTAAACCATTCATACGCTTATGTAATGACAAACAAATCATCCATCAATAATCAATTATTCAACATTTAGTAATCACAGGACACATAGTCCAATGTGTAATCACATGATACACTATCTGTCAACTACTATCTAGGTAGCCTGTAAGGTCTTATCGCTTAGGGAATCACCCCTATGCCATAGTTACATCGGACTTATGGCTTCAGGCCTTTGCCTATCTGCTACTAGATATTCATTAGGTCTTATAGCTTAGGGTAAATCCCTATACAAGGTATACTTAAGGGCCTTCTGCCTCAAACCTATCTAGCTCAAGTTATGCAGTCGCCCTGGGTAACTCCCTGTGCAACTTATACTTATGGGTCTTATTGCCTTGGGACTAACTGTCATATCATTCTCAGACTTTACAACCTCTTCGGGACAATGCTTGGAATCTCATGTATCTAGCTAATGCTAGGAATCTCAAATTCAGATTGCATAATAGGTCTTACGGCCCAGGGATACACCCCATGCACAAGTGCATTTTTGGGTCTTACAAAAGGCCTACTAGGTCTTATGGCCTAAGGACACACTAGCCCAATAAGTCTTACTGCCTCGGGGCCTACTACCCATCCAGTCTTACAGTTTAAGGACATGATGGTCCAATAGGTCTTACTACCCACTACATATTCATACACGAATATACTTGATGGTAACACATACATGCAGAACCATTACATAAGATATGAGAGTAAGAATTGCTTGAGTTTCTTATCTCATCGAGCTCGTTCTTCCTTAGTCTCTTTTTCGTATTTCTTTCAATAATAGTACTAGAGCACCCCATTACGATACACTATGTCATATAAACCTTCTTTCTAGGACACTCATTCGATATAGGACTCATTACAATGTACTACCCTCGAGAGTCGAAGTCCCGATAGCTCCACCCTACAGTTCGACATCACGTGGCTTTACACTATGGTTTCACATTACCGTAGCTTCACGCTCTAATATAGCACTCGGTGCTTCACTCAGTCACCTGACTGGTTAGCCCCTCCAGTCAGAACTCTCCATAGGTAGCCCTCCCCTATCAAGACCCTCTGTAGGTAGCCCTTTTTAATCAAAACTCTCAGTGGGTAGCTCTCTTCGATTGGCCGTCTCTGAATGGAAGTACCATTGTAATGGGAAACCCATGTCTTATAAGGTCCCTCTTCTCTAGCAACTTTGTATTCTACTTTTTTTAATTCAGTCATCTCATGTGGGTCATTCTATATGGACTTTAAATATCAGTCCTGCTCCAAGCATAGTCACAACTTCAACTTCCCTCATCGGAGTACTCTACCCAAGTCTTTTAAGGAATCCTTTAGCCACTAGAATATATGCTATTATCTATCTTAGTCATGAGATGATAACTCGTGGATACCCTGGTTCTATCTACTACTTCGTTCCATTAAGGAACAAATCCTCAATCATTCTTTCTAAGGGAATATTCTATGATTAAGATCTTTTCCTATGCTAGATTAATAGCTAGCAACCACCAGAAACTTCATATATATTTATGTACCACATTCTAGTACCTCAAGCCACTCAAGCTATTTCAAGTTCCTCAAGAATCATTTCAACTATTCGATTCTTAGCTTATTGTTCAACTCCTAGAACCTTAACATCAGCTGAGCCGAGAAAATCATGCTCCCTCAATTATACCCAATATACAGTTATACTAGAATCAGGATTCATCATTCCTATTCTAATACTCAAACAATTGTGTATCTCTGTGCTAGTTCCTGGCCTCTTCCAATTTAGTATTATTCATCATACTTATATGCCTTTGAATATGATTCATTTAATTAAGATGATTATCAATCATGGAGAAATCTCAAGGGAATCACTATTCCTCAAGTCTCCATAACCTTACTAGCTTAACTTCCTAAGGCGTCACCTATCATGGGATTACTCTCACCTAAGCACGCTTAACTATGGGTTCGGTTGGAATCCAGGTCACATGCCAATTTGGCATCAGATTCACCGGAGCTCATACCCTTTTCTACAGCGTATACATAACTGCTGCTTTGTTTTATTCTCTATATATTGCTTTACCGCTTCCTTTGCAAGGGAGTCTGCAGTAAGCTAATTCACCGATATACGGGTCTACCCTCCTCTATACCAACCTACTAATTAGTGGTCGGGGGAAATTCTATTTCTCTGGGTTTATCTATCACCCCATATCTCTTGATCCTAGTATCCTTCAGGATTATCACTGTATCAACTCAAATACTATTCACACAAGTAGAAGATATCAGCCTATTGCCAAAATCTTTGCTATGATACTACCAAATATAACACCTTACTTCCATAATCGATATGATAAGTTTTACGTAGCAAATTCAAACCACTAATCAGTATTCCTTTTTAAGGCTCTTTTAGTTCCCAATCTTAAGACATGACTCAAACCTATAGTTGAGTTTTTTTTCTTAATAATTTAAAAATATTCAAAAACTATCATAAGGTGGTTTGCAACTTCTTCATAACTTATTGTTTCTTAATTCCATTTATTATTATCGGAGTATAATAAATCGCTCTGCTTAGTTGACTAATAGGCTTGTGCCGTGCAATTACCCATTCCTAGTTCATTTATCATGCTTAGGAAAACATTCATCCGTCAAGAAAATCATTTAATTAACCACATCAAACGTCAATATTTACATAATGGAGTATAAATCCTCAACTCTACACTGCAACTTCTCCTTCAAACGTATTGTTCTGCATCCCACTTCTATGTTCACATGCCTAAATGGTTGGTAAGGGGAGAGTGAGATTCGAGAGAATTTCAGTAGCAAACTTTGCTAACTATGCATACATGATACAAGCTTAATGCGTGAAATGCTTGCTTGCATAACTTTATGCCAACATATTGAAATATTTTTATTTTAATGTTTTACACATTACACTAATGGCCACAACATAAGCAAAACAGAGCTTCAATCATTCACATATGTTTCATACAATTCATCAAAGCAATTCAACACATCAATGCATAAGCATACTTATCAAGTAAATACAAGTTAGGGGAGTATTACTACCTTTTAGACTTAGGTCCTCTTCTTGTCCCCTTTTCTTCCAACCATTGAAGTTGCTTAAAGATTCTTCCTTTCTTCTTCTTTCTTGACATTTCATGGCCCTAGACACATAATCACATCACATGGTCAATTCATTTAGAGCCATGAACTTAAGTCATTACTCATGACTTATCTTAACCCTTAGAGTTCAACTTTATTATCATTTACCCTAAGTACAATCCACCCTTAGATATCCATCTTATTACAATTTACCCAAGTACTAGAACATATCTCTACCCTTAGGTTTTAATCTTATTACAATCCAATCCATGTACTAGCACTTATTTCTACCCTTACAAGCCACTCTTACGTACCATTCAATCCAATTCCTCATTTTCGCATATCAAGCTTATGTTGCCAGAATTTTGACCTAATTTCAAAAAATCATAATTAATTATAGGAAAATCCAAATTGGGTGGTTTAAAGTCATATGTGAATCTTTCTAAGTCCTTTGCAAGGGGAAAATACCACCCACTGCCTGTTATAAGTGTATTAGTACCAAATTCATGCCAACATGGCTGTCTCAGAATTTTGTCTAGATTCGACACCTAAACTTCAAAAATTGGGTGGTTTAAAGTCATATGTGAATCTTTCTAAGTCCTTTGTAAGGGGAAAATACCACCCACTGCCTGTTATAAGTGTATTAGTACAAAATTCATGCCAACATGGCTGTCTCAGAATTTTGTCTAAATTCGACACCTAAACTTCAAAAATTCATAAATCACAATCTATTAACCCAAATAACACATATTATGTATCAAATTAAAGCTTATGATGTATACTAATAACCTATAAAATTTCATAGCCATTGGACACCATTTGGTCAGTCAAACTCAGGCCACAAGCAATCTGACATTGAGAAAAAGAATCTGGGAGCACTATTCCTTTAACTTTAATTTTTGGGATTTCAACCCAGTCTTTCTAAAATTTCTTTGACAAGCTATTCCTACATTGTTTTTTCATGTAAAATTCATTTAAAACCTCAAAAATAGGGAAATCACATCCCTTCTTATTGTTTCAGGTCTGGCTGAAACATAGGGACCCCGATAATCTCATGAAAACTTAATAAAACCACAAGAGAACATGCTTAAATTAGAGCCTATGCTTACCTCTTTCCGGTGCCATAGTCTGTTCTTGATTTTGGCAACAGCTTTACTTGGTAGACAACACTAAATAACTCTGATTAGAAATCTGAAACTATAGAAATGTAGCTCTCTATGAATAGAAGAAGATTTGTGAAGACTCTTTTAGTCAGAAAAGCCGGTTCAGGCTTCAATTGGGGCAAGAACACCTTGTGTTCTTACTATTTATCCACCTTCTCTCCTCTTTCATTTTTCTTATTTTTCAACTTCATTTGACCTCTTGGCTGAAATTTAAAGAGAAGAGAGAGAGAGAGATAGTTTGTCTTGTGTTGACATGTGTCACACATGTGTGGTCTTGGGTGTACCACATGTCCTTGACCAGCCTGGTCTCGTATTCTTTCTCTCTCTTGGTTGACTTTTTGACTCGGGAAAGGAAGAGTCTGATGAATTCCCTTAACTCCCTTTTTAGTGTTTGGGAAAATCAATCATGTCACCAGACCTGACACTGGTGGATTTCCCTGACCACAGGGCTAGGTGGAACCTCTTTAGAGTGCCAATTGAAAAAGTAAAAAGCAAGTGCAATCATGAGGTATAAGTGTCACCCTCTTGTGGTGCCAACTATAAAGTGAAATAATTATTAGTCATCATTACTTACTTTATTAAAGATACTTTAACAAAGTTACTTTAATAAAGCTACTTTATCAGTGTTTACTTGAGATCCTACTCAGGTCTTACTCGAGACTACATCACGTATATTGAAATTTTGTCCAGTGTGAACTCTGTATAGGGTAGTCAGTTTGTATGGATGTTTTGAATGTGTAAATGGTGTCTAAAAATTTTGAAACTTTCCATCCTTAAAGTTCACATGCCAAGCTTCAAAATGGACATATAATTCATGTCATTTCATTTTGTGAGCTGGGAGTTATGATTTTCCAAAGTTTGAGATTAGAACTAGAATATGTTTTGGAGCAGGGTTGGATTTTGTGCAATTCTATATTTGTGTGGTGGTGGATGGTGATAGTTCATATTTTCCTGTGAAAAGAACTTAAATAGCTTTCAATAGGCTTTAGGATCACCACATTTTAATTTTTCTAGAATTAGTTATGATTTTTCAAAGTTTGGGCAGAAATTTGCCAGAATTTCCAATTAATCCGAAAATGACGGAAAACAGCTTTGAAAATTATGAGATACATGGAAAATTCATTTGGGTTGATGGAAGGACCTCCTAGGACGTCTTTAGCATGGGCCAAGAAGAGAAAATATTATGTACATGTTATTTGGGCTTATAACATTGAGTTTATGTACATAAAAGTTGGAATTTGGTATTTTTGGAAGTCATAACATAAGCAAATAATATGATGACATAAGCCAAGATATTAAAAAGAAATTCTTATCACTTTCCTCCTACCATTTCCAATACTGCAACAACCAAAAGGAGAGGGAAGAGTTGCTTGGGTTTTAAAGAGAAAATGAGGGAAAAAACTCACAAGGTAAGCCGATTCCTCCGACGATTTAGCTCCTAACACGTATAGCCCTTCTCCTAAGCTTCTCTTTCATGTGGTTTTAGGTGTTTGAAGCTAGAATTTGAGTATTGAGAAGGCCAAGGTTTCAGTTATCAAATGGAAGAGCTAGTGGAAGTTAAGGTAACCTCCGAAACTTCAATCTTTGATTATCCTGGCTGCTGTGAGTAGTTTATTTAGTGAAATTCTGATTGATTTGTTGTGATTTCAAATTTGGTAAAGGAGTTAGCCTAAGCGTCTTGGTACCAAAATTGAGTCTAAATGGTATTTATAACGTAATTAAATAGTTAATATAGTAGTTAGGAGTATAAAAGAACACGTATGCTGAGTTGGATTTCAAAAACCCCAATTTTCCCTAGAGTTCCCATGAGTTGCATCTAACTCTAATTAGGGGCTAGGAGTTGGATTTTCAATGATTTGATTATTCCATTGAGTTCATGAGGGAAAATTAGGTGGGGTTACAGTTCATCACTTTTTCGGAAAAGCTCGAAAAAGCATAATTATGAAAACGCCTCTGAAACCCTGAAATAAGGGCTGTCAAGGGTATTTTTGTGATTTGACATTGAATTTGGTAATTCTGAGTTTGGAAATATATTCCTTGGGTGAAAATATGTAAGAATAGCCCATGTCAAAATTTCAGGAAAATTATTGTCGGACTGGGTACAACTGGGCCGGGCCAGGTCCTGTGTGGCATTTTGGTAAATTTTTACGATAGACTCGTATAACCACTAGAAACACTATGAAAGTGCCTAAACTAGTACATTTGACATTTTAGGACCAAGTTGAAAGCCCAAGGGATTGGGACGTGAGTCAAAGCACACAGTTCAAGGTGGAAAAGGTCTAAGGTAAGGAACTTACCTCTCTTGCATGTATTTGATATTTATGCTAGTGTATTGATGCATGTTATTGCTTTACTTGATTATGTGAAGCATATATGAATGATTGAAGCTCTGTCTCTATTTATACTATGGCCATAGTTTTTTTGCACGAAACATTAAGCATGCAGATATGTCATTGTGCTAGCATGAGTTTATGTAATGCAAGCATGTCATGCATTAAGCACTTATTTTGCATGCATATTAGTACTATTTTCCTATTGAGATTCTCTCAAATCTCACCCTCCCTACCAACAATTTAGATAGGAGGAGAATAAAGAAAAAAACCATACGAAGGGATTACGGTGGTGGAACGAAGATGGGAAGATGTCTCCGTTTCACTTGGACGGGTTTAGACACCCTGGTAGCCCTGCGCGGCTGCATTGATGGTAATTATTATGTAAGAACTCCTATAGGGAATTTTTGTAATCGAATACTTTTTATCAGTATATTTATGCTATTCCTATGTTGCCCACCAAACCGCATATCATTTTCCATGAATACTCTGGTAAAGGTGAAATTAAGATAAGGGCGTAATAAGAACCCCTGTGTCCTATAAGATGGTGCCAAGTGTCCCTTTGCACACATACATCGATATATTCTACTCAATGACTTTCACATACTGGGACTCATACTATCTGGAGAGTCACTCTCTACCCGAATGGCCGAGTCTTACAGGCCTTGAGAGTCACTCTACCTCTCCTCATTCAGGGGACTCTTCCCAAACTGGGCTTAGTCATCTACTTGATACAGGCTTTTCCTCAAATTCCTAGGCCAAAATTCAGAATATTACATAGGGGAGTATTCACACCACTACACTACAAAGCCTTTATTAAAGGACAACACAATTTTAGATCTTACATCAAGATTGTTATGCAAGTTAAAATTTTTTAGGGGATATGTTCATACTCATTTTTGTGCCCTTTTCATTTAGAAGTTTTTAATGCAAGGCAGGATTAAGTAGGAAGGTGTGAACTGTGAAGTCAATGCTACAGATTGTAAGACAATATATCTTTCTGAGTATGCATCGATTTCAGTTTTGTAGTTGTTCTTGGTGTTGTTATCTTAAAATTTCAAATTCCTTATCAAAAGATGTTCTAATACATCATAAAATTGGATTCAATTGGTTGAATATAGAAATTGGCATGTTTAAAGTTGAAAAGACATTATTTAATTTCTCTGCCATGGACCCATGGATTGCTTATCTTGTAGCGTATTTACATTCTTTGCTCCATATCTGACACTTAGTATAGGAGTGATAGAGCTCAATATTTATATCTTTTTATTAATTAATCTTAGGCTTTTACGGGACTTAATTGGATATTTTGAGTATAATCAAGTGTTAATGTGAGATTTTAGTGAAAGAATAATTTGGGAATTAAAGTGGTTAAATTGTTATATTTTTAATTAATATTTGTTATCACCATTATTTCTTAATTGTGAGTAAAAGATATTACTTTATGAATCTAATTTTGTAGGTGATGACATGGCATAACTTATTTAACCTAAAGAGAAACAAATAAAGGAAAGAAAGTGGAGACCATTTGGATAAGTGGCGGCTATGATTATTAAGAGGAAGTTGAATTGAAGAAAAAAGAAGAGGAGTCATGGAAAAGATGGGCTGGACCAATTGAATTAATTAAAGAATGAAAGATGTGAGGGCTGGATTGAAATGAAGAGATGGGAGAGGAGCTGACCGAAAAAGCTAATGGGCCTAAATGGGTGAATTAAGAGTGAAAGTAGATGCTGGACCAAGTTTGATTATTGACGGAAAAAGAAGCAGCTGAGCCGAAATGAAGAGGTGCTGATCGATTTATTAAAGAAATGAGAGTGGACCAAATCAATTATTAGGAAGAGAGGTAGCTAGCCGAAATAATTGACCAAGAAGCAACTAGATTGAAGTTGTTGAATCAAATAGGAGTTAAAAGAATAGTTGGACCAAAATGAATAAAGAAAAGCAATTGAGATGGGTTGACCAAAAATTGGAATTAAAAGGAAGATGTAGCAGCTAGAAAGGGGGGGACTACGTAAAGAAAAAGAAGGGTTAAGCAGCTGGACTATTTTAGTTGTCATAATGTGTCTTAGCTTGGTTGTTAGTGTGTTTCTGAGTTTGTCTCAGTTAGTTGTTAATTATTGGAGTATTTGGTAGTAGTTTATTTTTATTTTCATGTTCATAGTTGCTTTTCATTCCATTTGCATCTAGAACAAAAAACAAAAAAGAAATTTGCATTTTGTTGCTTTGCTATCATGTTCTTAGTGGCAATTGTGTGGTGTGCTATTGTTTTGTGGTAAAAAACTTTGCATTCTTCATCCTTGGAAAGCTATTGGTTGAAACTTGAGATTTTAGGTAGCTATCACATTATGTAAGTTGTGCTTCCAGTGACTCTACTTACATACTTACGGTTTGAGGTACTAATTTACTGATATACCAACTTGTTCTACTAAAAGGTGACTTCTTACCTTGCAACTCCTATTTGCCTCTTTTACCTTTGTGTTGCACTTTTCTTGTTATTTTTGAAACTGGTCTTACTCTTTAGACACTTGAATTTTATTGGTTTTGGTTAACTCTTTTGGTTGTCAAAGATTAGTTAACTTGGTTTCTTGTAAGTTGCTAATTTTTGCTTCGTACAACCCTTTTTCATTTGACCATTTGACCAATTACTTTGTTGTAATTTGTGTTTCTATGTAAGTCTCTTTACTGTGCATGACTAGATCTCAGAAAACTGAACTTATGCCTCTAGATAAAGATATTAACAAGACAGTTAGGTTGCTTAAGAAAGGTAAGAAAGCTGAATCATCTAGTGTAGGGCTTGAACAAGTCATTGACATTGAAGTTGTTGATTATACTAGTGATAATTCTTATCATATTGGCTCTTCGTTCATTGTAGATTGCCATCTTACCATGGATCCAGTTCCTCCTCCAGAAGACATACCTCCACCTAATGATGCCCCATTTATAGGGTTTCACAACAATATTGATACAAATAATAGGGAGCGTAGAACTATCAAAGATCTTGCATCTTCTATTGATATTATTGATCCTTTCCTCTCTTGTCCTGAATTTATATTAATTTTGAGTTGAAAGGTCCTTTGTTGAGTCACTTACCAAAATTTAATGGTTTACCTGCAAAAGACCCTAACAGGAACTTGAGGAATATGTACATTATGTGCAACTCCATGAAACCAATAGGGGTAGATCTAGATAAGATGTGCCAGAAAGTCTTTCATTTTACACTGGAAAACAAAGCTAAAGAGTGGTTCTTGATGCTACCTCACCACAATCCCAATGCCTTAGCCTCTTGGGACACCTTGAAGAGTGCCTTTTTGGAAAGATACTTCTATTCTTCCAAGATAAAGTCTCTTATTAAGGAAATCTTCAGTACTAAACAAGGCCTCCATGAACATTTTTATAAGTATTGGTGCCGATTTCAAGAAATCCAAGCCAAGTGCCCACATCTCCAAATTCCATAAGCTCAATTAGTGCAATATTTCCATTGTGGGTTACTTCCTCAAGATATAGGAAGAGTTTGGATTCTACTTCTGGAGGCACTATTCAATTGCTTACCCTAAAGAAGCATAGGCTTTAATTGAGAAGATAGCTGGTAATGATCAACAATTTGAAGGGTTGGATGCTAGACAAGTCCATAAGGTCTCATATGTTTCAAGATCTTTAAGAGAGTATGATAATTTGTCATATAAAATGACAGATATGAGAACTGACCTCAATATGCTCATGGCCCAACTAAACAATGTGAACATTCATGGGTCATATTCTCAAGCTCTAGTGGCTCCTAGCTGTGATATATGTAGCTCTCATATGCATATTGCTCCTAATTGGCCACACCAACTTGGAGAGGTCTCGACTATTTTTTAAGGGAGACAGAGCCAGAATAAAAGACGTTGGTATCCCTATTCCAACACATACAATGAGGGTTTGAGGTCCCATCCCAACTTTGTTTGGAGGAACCATAATCAATTTCAAGGGAGTTCTTCAAACCATGCTCCAAATCAAGGACCGTTAAACTAATCTAATTCCTAACAAATAGTAGTTGCTACACTTGAATTCCATGCTACTAAAGATAATATCTCTCAACTTCTCAAGTGTATGAACAATGTGTCATCTTCCATGGGTAACTTAGCCTCGAGATTTGATGAAGAGAGAGCTTAAACCAATTCTAAATTTTCTGACATGGGGACTAAGTTTGACACAATCTTCAACAAGTTGAAATTGTTGGATTCTAAGAATGCTAACCTTACTTCATTTGTCACTCAAATGTCTGATAGCCTCAAAGAACAATAAGCTAAAAGTGGACAAGGGTTGCCTTCTAATATTGTGATTGATCCTAAGGATGTATATGCTATCTCCTTAAGAAGTGGTAAACAAGTGGGTAAATAAGTCCGATTTGAAGAAAATGTTGGGAGTTTCAAATCTGAAATGCATACTAGTGATACGCATAATGAAGAGGTTGAGGTTCCATTGCAACCACAAGTGGAAGATATTGATAGTAGTGATGATTCTAATCAAAGTACTTACTTGCTATTGGAAAATCTGAGAGTATGGTTGAATAGAAGCTTTTACTAAGGCATTCTTCTCCAAATTCAAATATAAATAGCAAGCAAGGAGTGTTGACTTCAACAAATACTAAGGTACTTGACCCTTCAACTTCTTCTTCTTCAAGCAAAGGGGAAGGTAAAAAGGAAAATCTCTCTGAAATTACATTTCCTAATTCATATGTGCTTAGTAAGAAGGTTTCAAATGAAAAGAAATTTCTTGATATGATGGATATTTTCAGTAAGATTGAAGTTAATTTGCCTTTGCTTGATGTGTTGAAAGGAATGCCTGCTTGTGCTAAATTCTTGAAAGATTTGTGTACCCAAAAGCATAGGTGTAAGCCTAGTGAGTATGTTCAGTTAAGTCCTAGTGTGTCTGCTATGTTTAAACCCCATCTTCCAATTAAGTGTAAAGACCATGGCTCATTCATTGTTTCATGCACTATAGGTACCATGCCTTTTAGTAATGCTCTTCGTGATCTAGGAGCCGCTATAAATGTCATGCCCTACTCTGTTTACACCTCTCTTGGCCTCACAAACATTAAATCCACTAGTGTCATCCTACAACTAGCTGATCACACCACTAGGAAACCTCATGGCTTATTGGAAAACTTCTTGTTTAAGGTTAAAGACTTAGTGTTTCCTACTGATTTTTATGTTATAGACATGTCCATTGAGGTTTCAGTTGAGGAACCATTGATTTTGGGTAGGCCTTTTATACGAATAGCCAATACTATCATTAACATGAAGGATGGGTACATAACCATGAAAGTAGGTGATCATGTGATTCAGTTCAATGTTTATGAAGCTATGAATCACCCATTTGAGGACTACTCCCTTCTTGGCTTGAATTTGATTGATTTGGCCATGGAAAAGGCAATTGATGAGTTTACTTCCCTATTATGTGTGAAAAATGATTGTCATGATGATGTGTGTGCAACCATTGATTAAAATTCTTCTTCCTCTGTTGATTGTGATGATGATGTGTGTAGTATTGATTGTATGTCAATTGATAGTTCACTTTCCACTTCCAATCCTTTTATTTTTGATTTTTCTAACCTTGGTAGTACTATATCTTCGTTTGATAGTTATCATGGTGTTGGGAAAGAGTTATTGCGTAGCTTTGCAGAATTTGAGAATGTTAGTGAAGTGGATTCCACTTTTGGAAGCGAAGCAACAACCATTAGCACTGAATCTGCTCCTATGGAAATAAATGGAGTCATTATTGAACATGAGGAAAGAAATCAATGTGCTACTGATGGCACAATTGTAATTCATGGGTTTAAGTTTTACATCCCTTTATCTTACAAGTTTCAGACTTCTTCTAACCTCAAGGATGATTGCATGGGTAACCTTACTTCTTTCTAATTATTGAAATACTTACATTCTCCTTTTGGTGGTGAACTTAGCAGGTTAAAAGCCATAAATTTCTTTGCTGAAAATTCTGGACACAATAGTCAACCACATGTCAAGACTATAACAGGGGAGAAACTCAGTTTTAATTAATTACTAAACTGTTGCATACCATTTCATGATACTACCTCTCATATGTTTCACTCTTTTGAATGATGTAGGTGGTAGTCAAGGTTGCTTTGTGAATAAGCTACAATCTCAATCCACATCTAAACAAGGGGCACATACCTTTAATCCAACAATTGTTGGGGATTCTCATAAGAAAGGGAAGTTTCTTGGTACACTTGAATTGAAAGAAATTTTACCTTTAATTGTGCAACCCCCTAAAGTTGATTTAAAACCCCTTCCCCCTAACTTGAAGTATGCTTTTCTGGCTGAACAAGATCAATTACTTGTCATTATCTCTAGTTCCTTAAGTAAATTTGAGAAGTTGAGTTTACTCCATGTGTTGAAGAAACACAAGAAGGCAATAAGGTGGACTTTAGGTGATATTCTAGATATTAACCCAATTGTATGCAGCCATAAAATCCTTTTGAATGAGGGTTTTAGACCTGTGAGATAGACTTAACGTAAACTCAACCTTCTCATCTTAGATGTAGTTAAGAAGGAGGTCACCAAACTCTTGATTGCAGGGATCATTATTTCATATAACGAGTGGGTTAGTCCAATACAAGTTGTTCCAAAAAAGAGTGGAATAATAGTTGTGGGAAATGAGAAGAACAAGCTTATTCCAACAAGAGTCCAAAACTCTTGAAGAGTTTGTATAGACTTTAGGAAGTTGAATAAAGCAACTAGAAAGGACTACTTTCCCTTCCCCTTTATAGATCAGATGTTAGAAAGATTGGCATGCAAATCACATTATTGTTTCCTTGATGGTTTTTCTGGTTATTTTCAGGTTCCTATTGCACCAATGGATTAGGAAAAGACAACATTTACTTGTCCATTTAGGACGTTTGCATACCGAAGGATGCCTTTTGTGTTATGCAACACTCCTGGGATATTTCAAAGATGCATGCTCTCTATCTTTAGTGACTTACTTGAATAAGGTATTGAGGTATTCATGGATGGTTTTTCTATATATGGGAATTCTTTTGAAGAATGTTTATTGAATTTGGAGAGAGTATTAGAAAAGTGTGTGCAAAAGAACCTTGTGCTAAATTTTGAGAAATGCCACTTCATGGTGGATCAAGGAATAGTTTTAGGCTACTTGATAAGTAAGAGGGGTATAGAAGTTGACAAATCTAAAATTGAAGTAATTTCATTTCTTCCTTATCTCTCTAACTTAAGAGAACTTAAACTTCTCCAAAAAGATATGGATTTCATCTTTGATGATGCATGCAAATTGACTTTTGATGACATTAAGTCTAGACTCATTTCTCCACCTATACTCATTGCCCCTCATTGGGATCTTGATTTTGAGCTTTGTTATGATGCTTCCAATAGTACTGTTGGTGCAATTCTAGGTCAAAAAATTGGTAAGACCTCTTGTGCTATTGCTAATGCTTCTAAGACATTAGATAAGGCTCAAATCAATTACACTACCATTGAGAACAAGCTCTTTTCCATTGTTTGTGCACTTGAGAAGTTTAGGTCTTATCTAGTGAATTCTAAAGTGATTATCTACTATAATAATTCTGCTGTCAAGTTCTTATCTAGGAAGACTTATGCTAAGCCTTGATTGTTAAGGTGAATACTTCTACTTCAAGAATTTAACATTGAGTTTAGGCACAAGGTAGGTGCAGAAAATCTTGTTGCTGATCATCTAAGCCACTTGCCCTTTGGTACACAGGGAGTAGTTGATGTTGAAGTTACTTGTGATGGTTTTCCTACTGCCTATCTCCTTGCTATTACACTTCATGGCCCATGGTTTGCTCATATTGTGAATTATCTTGCTGCTGGAGTCTTACCTGATTCTTTGTCTCATTTTCAGAAATAGAAGCTGAAACATGAAGCTTAATGATATTATGGGATCCTCCATACTTGTGGTGGCATTGTAGTGACCTCATTAGGAGATGTGTGCCAGATGATAAAATTTCTTCTGTTATAACCTCTTGTCATTCTTTGTTGTGTGGTGGTCACTTTGGGGTAAAGAGAACAACTAGGAAAATCTTAGGTTGTCGTTTATATTGTTCTAGCCTCTTCAAGGATTGTTATGCATTTTGTAAAACTGTGATGCATGCCAGCATTTGGGGGGTTATCTAGAAAGCATGAAATGCCACAACAATCCATGTTGTTTTGTTAGGTTTTTGATGTTTGGGGCAATGATTTTATGGGTCCATTTTCTGCATCTCATGGATGTTTGTACATTTTGTTGGCTGTTGATTACCTTTCAAGGTGGATTGAGGCTATTCGTACAAGGAAGGATGATGCCTCTTTTGTTATTAAATTCCTACGTACTCATATCTTTTGTAGGTTTAGTGTGCCAACAGCAATTGTGAGTGATTATGGCTCACATTTTGGCAACAAATTGATAGACAACTTGCTATCCAAATATGTTATTCTCCATAAGACTCCTACCCCATACCATCCATAGAAAAATGGGCAAGCTGAGGTGTTTAATAGGGAAATCAAGTACATCTTGGAGCAAATTGTCAAGCCAAGTAGGAAAGATTGGAGTCTCCGGTTGGATGATGCTCTTTAGGCATATCATACATCTTTTAAAACTCCCATTGGCATGTCTCCTTTCTAGTTAGCCTTTGGTGAAGGCTGCCATCTACCTGTTGAGCTAGACATAAAGCTTATTGGACTGTGAAGACTTGTACTATGGATCTTTAAGGTTCTGCTGAGGAAAGAATGCTTGAGATACAAGAGCTTGAAGAGTTGCAGTTGGATGCATATGAAAATTCCTGTATCTATAAGGAAAAATCCAAATTGATTCATGATCAAGGCATCTTACGGAAGCAGTTTCATGAAGGAGAGCAAGTACTTATGTTCAAGGCAAGATTCAAGCTCAAAAATGGGAAGCTTAAAACCAAATGACAAGGTCCCTACAAAGTGGTCAAGATGCATAGCTTTGGGTTAATATAGCTCGAAGATCTTGCAAGTGGTGCAAAGTTTCAAGTGAATGGTCACCTGTTGAAGCATTACCATGCTAGTCATCAACCACCATAATGCACATGATAGTCTCTTTCCTTACCTTATTCCTTGTTTAATTTGATGATATATGCTATTGAATAAGTGTAGGGGAGGGACTTATCCATAGTCAAAAGTAGTTTGTTAGATTGCATTTTTCAGTTGAATAAACTCCATTTTGAATCATACTCTTGTGCTTAGCTTTATCCTACATTACTCTTTTCTCTATATCCTTGTGCCTAATTTCTAAGAACTATTTCTACTTATGTCTTATCTTCTCTCTCTCCTTGTGATGATGATGTGTTGTGCTTTAATCTTGAATTGGACTTCACAATATTCACTTTACTCAAGAGCTAAGTGCGTCTAGGTTCTTTGTTTTTATGAATTACTTTGAGGGTAATGTATGGATTGAGTGTAGAGGAGTGTGTTCATTTTCATGATGGAATTCACTGTGACATCATATGCTTTTGTCTATTGGTTTTGTCGTTTGTTGTTTTTGGTCCAATTCACTGAGATTTTTGAGGTCTTTAGTCATGATCAGTTATCTCGATTACTCTTAGTTAGATTCATGGTTGAAACTTGCTTTGAATTAGTGAATTGCCACAAAATTCAAGTGTTTTAATTATGCATAGTTTAATTTTGATGAGTTTGTTAGGAAATAAAAAGCCTAGTTGGAAGGTATTTTGGGACTAATTTTTCATTTCATTATGTAATTTATCCACTTAGATTATTGCTCTCTAGAACTTGTTTTGTTTCTTGCTTGAGGCTACATTTTGCAATGGTATGGATAGAGATGACATTGGCATTCATTTCTAAACCTTTTAACCTAAACACAAACCATTCATCATTCACCTTAGTTTACCCCTTTGAGCCTTTCACTTTTGTTTCTATTTTATTATACAAATGCTATGTTTGCATCCTTTATCAGGTTCTTTCTAACACTATTGGAAAAGAAAGAGAGTACTATTATATATTAGAAAAGAAAAAAAAATTTGCCATGTAAAAAGTCAAAAGAAAGAAAAGAAAAAAGAAAAAAGAAAAGAAGAAGAAAAAATGAAGAAAAATTCAAAGAAAGAAATAAAGTCACAATGGTAAAATATGTGAATTAAGTTAGTTGTATAGTGCTAAGTGATCTAGCAAATTATTTGGTGCAAGCATAGTGTTTGTTACATTTTCCATCATTTGGACTATTCAACATTACAACCTACAAAGTCCTTTGGATTTATTTATACCATTGTTGCAAGTAGTGGAGAGCTTAGAAATATTACAAGCCTATGGTAGAGTGTGATCAAAGTAGATGCGAGTGAAAAACTACCTTATATGAGAGAAGAGTGCAAACACTTATCCTAGTTAAGGTTTCCAATTAAGCTCATTGTAATTAAACCTTACATTACTTTAGCTACTTCAATTTTTAGAATGTTCATTGCATTTGGATATGTGGATACATTGTTATTTGACTAAGTGTGATTCTTGAAGCTTGATCTTGTCTATTCTTTCAACTTTCATCCCTTGTTGCCTAGTGTTGAGTTTAATGTTTTGCTCAGGAGTGCAAAAGCTTAAGTGTGGGGGAATTGATAGAACTCAATATTTATATCTTTTTATTAATTAATCTTAGGCTTTTGTGGGACTTAATTGAATATTTTGGGCATAATCAAGTGTTAATGTGAGATTTTAGTGAAAGAATAATTTGGGAATTAAAGTGGTTAAATTGTTATATTTTTAATTAATATTTGTTATCCCCATTATTTCTTAATTGTGAGCAAAAGATATTATCTTTGTGAATCTAATTTTGTAGATGGTGACATGACATAAGTTATTTAACCTAAAGAGAAATGAATAAAAGAAAGAAAGAGGAGACCATTGGGATTAAGTGGCGGCTGTGATTATTAAGAGGCAGCTAAATTGAAGAGAAGAGAGGAGGAGACGTGGAAGAGATGGGCTGGACTAATTGAATTAATTGAGAATGAAGGATGTGGGGGCTGGACTAAAATGAAGAGATGGGAGAGGAGCTGATTGAAAAAGCTAATGGGCCTAAATGGGTGAATTAAAGAGTAAAAGTAGATGCTGGACCAAGACTGATTATTGAAGGAAAAAGAAGCAGCTGAGCCGAAATAAAGAGGTGATGATCGATTTATTAAAGAAATGAGTGGACCGAATTGATTATTAGGAAGAGAGCTAGCTAGTAGAAATAATTGACCAAGAAGCAGCTAGACTGAAGTTGTTGAATCAAATAGGAGTTAAAAGAATAGTTGGACCAAAATGAATAAAGAAAAGCAATTGAGATGGGCTGCCCGAAAGTTGGAATTAAAAGGAAGATGTGGCAGCTGGAAAGGAGGGACCACGTAAAGAAAAAGAAGGGCTTAGCGGTTGGACTATTTTGGTGAAGAGAGCACTGAATAAAGAGGAGGAGGAGAAACAAGAAAAAAAAAAGGAAGAAAAGAGATGCAAGTGTAAGGGGGCTGGAAAGCTTTCAGTCGACAATTGAAAAAGGATGGGATAAAGAATTGCATTACAGCTGTGAGAGAAAGCAAAAAAGTTGCCACTTGGGAAGGAAATTGCTGTGAAGAAAGGAGAGGAGCTGTTCGGTTTTTGATCTCTATGGCAAATTCCTTCTTCAATCATCAAGCTTTATCTTCCTCCTTTATGAGTAGCTAAGCTTTGATGATTTCCTTGAGTTGGGTAATGGTTTGAGCTTCTAAACTTCAATTGAATTCCAAGAATTCAAAACTCTCCATTTTGTTCAAAGGCAAGGTGATTCTGGCATGGTTTTTGCTTACATTTGTTTCAAATAATTTATCTTGGAAGAAATGAATGATTTGGTTTGGCTTTGATTTACCACATTTCTTGATGATTTGTGTTTCAAATTCCTCCCGCAATGGCGGATGGGGCAAAGGATTTGAATTATTTTCCCTCATCTTCTTATTTGTATATTGCTTTTTAATTTCTATTCTTCAATGGGAATCTCAAGATAATTTATTTTTCTTTTTGACTCATTCTTGATCAGTGGAGATTTTCTCTTCTTGTTCTTTAATTGTTTGCCGTTTTCCTTTGATGACCCAGCCTTAGCATTTTCTTTAGTTGGCAGGCTAAGCTTAGCATTTGCTTTAGTTGATGATTTAGGGTCAAATTTTTGTTTGCTTTTCAACTTTTGTAAGGCAACTTCCGCAACAAATGCCAAAACTTCCAAGGGAGTTGAATTTGGATCCAACTCCTTGTCTTTGTGATCTTCAAGAGTCAATAAATCAGGGATTCTTACTTTAGCAGAATATATAGGTGGCAGAGGAGCTTGCTTTTCTGTATATATTTCACAAAGCAAGTAATGCTTAGTTTCTAATTAATTATAAATACGCTATATAATGGGCCCCCGCGCGCATATATATATATATATATCCAGAACAATGCCTACAAATTCTATAAATACTGGAATTAATAAAGTAGCAACATATTTTTATGATGCCACATATGTATCAAAATTTTAAATGCCGCAAAGGGTCAACTTTAAGAAATAAAAAAGAACAGAGAATGCAACAATTCTAATGAAAGGAAAAAATATGCATTATCACAAAATTTATACATGAGCAAGTGAAACCTCCAACTTTTTTTTGGCCAATAAGTGAAACCTCCAACTTAAAAAAAAAAAAGAGGAACAGAAAACACTGCAGTTTTCACACAAGAAAAGTAATTATGTACTTTACATGGCATGTTCAATGTATAATTGCTTTCTCATTAAAACAAGTTTTTCTTTTTCATATGGCGCTTCAAGAAGGATAAAACAAAAGTGAAAATAAAAAAATAAATAAGAGAAGAAGATAATGTATAATATTTAACTTAAAAAGCATCTAATATATACATTTTCAATTTTTAAAAACATGAATATGATGCCAAATTAAAGATGAGTTCTCTTAACAAGTGCTTATGAATACCGACACATAAAATACTGTGCTAATACATTAGGGTGATGGAAATTATTATGTGAATTAGGATCGAAAATCATTCTGGCAAAAAAAAAAAAAAAAAGAATCAATATGACTTTAATTATTTGAATAAAACAAAAAGGAAAAAAAGATCAAAGTGCACACTTTATTTTTATTTTTTTTTTATGAAATGACCAATTAAATTAACACTACGCGTGCATAAGATAAGTACTCGTTTGAGGTAGCTTATTTTTTTTTATTTATAAGTGCTTATAAATCGTGATTTATGGTATACGAGGTAAGCATGTAAGAAGAGTTTTATCTTGACTTACGTAATAAGCACTTATTTTCCAAAAAAAAAAAACTCTATTCCAAGCATAGCTTTCTACCAAAGCTTGTGGGATTTATTCTAGGAGAAAGGAAAAAAAAATCAAAGTTATAATGTAATTGTACTTGAAAGCCTATCAACAAAGAGATTTCGGATAAAAAAAAACTTATAGGCTATCACAATGAAATAAAATTCTTAAGTGAAATTGTGACTCTGAATTAAAACGTACGTATTTAAGTGATATTTAAGTCCATACACAACAAATTAGTATCTAATGTGTTACTTAAATGCTTGTTAATGACAAGAAATATTAAAAAAGCATTAAGAACAAACAGAAAGGTTTAAAGAAGTTTAAACTGAAATTAAGATAAAATGTGATAACTGAAAATTTACTCTAGGTTCAATAAAATGAACCATGGGATTTGCAACACCATAATTTACTCTAACATTCATTTGTATACAGTTGAAGTCTCAACTTCAATACATGATTTGAACCTGCACCTGAGTGGGTTTTTCAATACTTTTTAAAATATTTTCAAAGTAGTCTCATAATGGTTTGTGATCTCATTATAACCCATCCGATCTTAGTTCCATTTATTAATATAAGAGTGTTCTCTGCCAAAATCCCATGAGTGTTTGTTAGCTAATGGGCTCTCTATGTATGGTTGCCTGATTCCAATTCATTGATTGCAATTAAGTACTAATTTACCAGGATTACGGCTATTGCTTCTACTGGTACTATAAGTACTATTCTTACCATAGTTATTCATACAAAATATACAAATTTTCAAAATATGATAACCAACGGAAGCATAAATTTTTTCTGTTTTGTTCTTTACTCGTCTGTGACTACCTTCTTGCCCTTCGAACAATTTGCCTTTGCTATAGGTTAGTTATTGGAAAGGGGTGAGATTCAAAAGAATCTCAGTAGTAACAGATAACACTCATATAAAGAAACATGCCATATCAACCATCACATACTAGACAATTTAATATTCATTCAACACTCAGAGATGTGCTTATGCAGCAAACAATTCTATTCAAGGACTCACTGTCCCTTCCCACAACGCTGGGTGTTCTATTGGGCCAAAACCCTTCTTCATCTGAAAGCTTAATGGGCAAAGATAACATATATGTGAAAATGATGCTCTTGCTCACCTCTTGCTCTTTCTTGAGCTCTTTTTTTGATTTTTCAACTTTGGCTCTTGCCAGAAGACTCAAAACACCTTCCCTTGAATTCTAAAACCATATAAATGAAGCTCTCATCAAGCGGAACAATGTTTATGAAGAACATTTGAGCCAAAGAAGTGATTTACAAGATGAAAATCCAAGTAGAAGCCCTTACCTTAAGCCTATTCTTCTTTTCTCTTTCCTCGAGCTCTTTGACCGACTTTTAAGTGAGAGAGAGTAAAATGTGTTCTGAAATTTATCTTCCCTTGACTCTTAATACTTGGCCGAAAATTGGCCAAAAGATAGAGGAAAAATATGTGGCTATTAAGCACTCTTCTTGGTAAAAAGGCTTATGGTAATTTAACTAAAGAGTGGTTAGTCTAATTGAGTTGGCTTCTTCTCTTTCCTTGATCTTCTTGTTTGACCAAAATTAATGCTAAAAAAGGAGGAAGAAATGTTGCTTTTTGGTCAACTTCCCAAGTGGAACAAGATTGGAAGTATGTTGACTTTTCTTCCCTTCTTTTTCTTGTTTACTTGTCAATGCTTATAATTGAGTTTAAATTCTCTCTCTTGCTTTCTTTATTGTCTTGGACGTCCAACATGAGCCAAAGTAAGGAAAGATATTGCTTGAATTCTCCCCCTTGCTCTTATGTCCTAGCCACAATTTTTTATCAAAGGGTGAGTGTATGTTGACTTGGCTCTCTTTCTCTTCTTTCTTTGAGTGTTTGGGTGTTTTGAACCATGCAAGGGGAGGGAATTGTGTTACTTTTTCATTCTTCATCATTACTCATGATTTCAAGAGCAAAAGCCCTTTATCTTGATTTCCAATTCTAACCTCAAGTTGAAGTGGCAATTGTCTCTTTTGCCCTTGATTATGATAATATTATTTCTTGTGCTATTAGTTCTTTTAGTTATCTTAATTACTTCCTTTTAGATACCACTTTCCTTTTCCTTTAGATCCGAGTTAAGTTTTATGACATTCCGACACATCCTAAAGGAATAAGGTACTTTCCCTTAACTAATACACACTAAAATTCATTCTTTATTCCGAGTGCGGTTTAGGATTCTTACTAAATTAGATTTAGTAGTATACTTTATTTAGGCTTATTCTCTAGCTTCTAGTCTTAAAATTTAGAATATTATAGCATTTATTATGTAATATGTACTTGAATGCCTAGCAATAAAGAGGTTTTAGATAAAAATAAAACTTATAGGCTATCACAATGAATTAAAATTTCTAATTGAAATTGTGACCATGAATCTTATAACTTGTTACTTAAGATTCTTGAAGGTTTGAACTGTCTATGGTATAACTCTATATGCTAAACTAACTGCACTAATGGAAGGGTTTAGGTGATGGGATGACCGGAAAAAGATAGAAGCAAGTTTCTTTTTTTTTCTTTTGGTAAACAACCGGGTTATAGACCCAAACACATAAACAAACATAGTATCAATAAACAACTTAGATAACAAATGCCCATCTCTTCCCTAATCAAGAGGTCCCTGAGACCTTTAAGAGGTTTAACAAGCCACTGAACCAGATTGGATTGAAGGAAGCTCACATGCACCAACCAATCTTCACAACAAATTCCTTCCCATATTCTCACATTTTATCTTTCCTTCAGCATCCTTCTAACTTTCCACAAGGATTCGTTCCTTCTATCTTCACCACTCAACATTTCTTCCAGCTTCTTTGCTATTGGCAATGAATCCACTTCTATAATCAAGTTGTTATCGTCAACATGTTGCAGCATATTAACTCTACTCCATATTGCAATAACTCATCCCCTAAGGGAGAGCAACTACCAATCCTTCTATAATAATATAACCCCCACCGTAATTATATCCCAAATACGTGATTAAAATGAAATAGAAACCAATAATAAACAAAACTATTTTAAAATCTCATCTTCACGATAGGGTTTTCACAAATACGTTTCAAAATCTAATTAATCTAGTCTCATATTCAAATCTCGAATACAATTACTATGCGAAGATAGATCACATTCATTACAAAATCAAAGTGCACAACATAATCATCCCGGTAAGCCCGGGATCATACCTTCGTTATTGGGTGTCAAAGGGCACATTAGCTAATTACAATTACTCAAATGGGGATTACACAATCTAAATCGAATACATATACAAATATCCAATAACTCATTCCAAGTACATAACCAAATATACTCATATGAATACATATCCTGACCTATCAACCATATATACATCAAAATATATACATAATCCCAACTATTGAATCGATAACCAACTACCAAAATGGCAACCCGAAGGAGTCCTTGTCGCCCTTGGATGCTTGCTCCATCCTCAATCTACCTTCCCTACCTAAAATATTGGTAGGGAAGGTGAGATTCTAAAGAATCCCAGTAGGAAAAAAATACCAATAAGTATGTATGATAAATGTTTAATGCATAACATGCTTGCATTACATAACTCATGCTCACACAAGGACATATTTGCAAGCTTAATACGTCAAACAACATACTTATGGCCATAGCATACACAGAAACATAGCTTCAAACATTCATATATGTTACACATAATCATGCAAAGCAATAACATGCATGAATATACAACACAAATATCAAATACATGCAGGAGAGGTAAGTTCGCTACACTTATTCTTTCCACGTATGCTCCAGTACCGGCTACTCGCGATCAGAGTAAATATCCAACCCTATAAACAAAGCAAGGACATAAGGTTATTCTCTATTCCAACACCTTACTTTCATAACACTTAAAGTTGGTTACCATTCATAACATTTAGGTGGATAATCAAAGCCTAAACACATGCCTAAAGGCTTGGGAAAACATTTGACCAAAGACCATCTTCATAAGTCCGAAATGTCATTTTTGGGGGTTGGCCGTGGCTCATAAATCCACTGGCTGCGTCCAAAAATAGTTTAGAAACATTTGGGCCGCGGCCTAGAACCCGCTGGCCACGACCAAGAAAATCTTGTTTCTTGGCTGAACTTCCAAAAAACTTATTCTAGAAAAATCGAAATGAGGTGATTCCAAAGCCCAATGAAAGATATTTAAGTCCTCTTTATAGGAAAAATAAGGACCATTACCAAAAATTACTACAAAGTTCCAAATTACACAAAATCCACCACTACCCCAAAACAGAGTCCAGTTTCGACATCAAACTTTGGACAATCATATCTTTCCATACCATCACAAAATGCACCCTCCCTCTATTTGAAGATAATTTAGATATTAATCTATAATTGAACTTAAATACAGGGTTTCAGTGCTGCTCATAATACATACGAATCACATTTTCACCTCACAATCTCCAGAAGGGTTTATTTTCCCTAATCACCTCCACTTTCAGAGTCCTTAACCCTTAATCAAAAATTGGGATTAAACCAAGCTTAGCAGTCCACATATTTCAGGCTTATTCTCTAGCCTCAAATCTCAAAACCTGGGGTATTACAAATAACCTCTAATCCACTTATCATTTTTACTTCGAAACAGCCCCTTACACCCAGCCATACCATCTTTACCTCTCACAACACCATTATAGTTCATTTTATTCCATCCCTTTTTGGTTCGTCCCAACACATTTGCATAATCACTCTATGCAATACCTTCTTATTGCTTTTCAATGGCCCTTTGACATCCTCTACACACACCTTATTACTTCATTTGCATGTAAAGGCCACTCCAAACCATCCTCAAATATCAGACAATTCATCTAAAACCATAGGTACCACACAATTATAGCAAAGTATAAAGTCCAATCCCTATCACACTTCCTTCCCATTTTCAATAAATTTGTAACAAACCAATCCTTCAAGGGTAATCCAAAAAATGCATCCCACAAATTATTCAGTAACAAACTTTCCCATACTCTCCTCGCCATCTCACAATCATGCAAAGCATGCAAAACATCTTTTGGTCGATATGAGCAAGTTTCCGGTAATTGCTAGCCACATAAACACTTGAATACATTTGGACCCCTCCATCCCCATATTAGCTTTTATTCCTTTTCCTCCCTGTCCTTGCATCCCTCCTTAAGTATTGGTACATACTTGCCATAAAAAATATTCCATCTGACACTCTTACCGACTTCACTTTATCTTCCTCCTCACCCACTTCTGGTAGTAAAATGGCTTGGATTTTTCTCATAGCTTCTTTTATTAGCAATGATGTAACTGCCTTCAGATCCCAATTACCATCCTCCCCTACAAAACTATCCACCTTCCTTTCTATAATTTCCTCCACGAGACTCCTTATACCACTATCCATCATCCTTGTATCCTGATTTACCCATTAGTTGTTAAAGAAACTAACTTCCATTATAAACTTCCCATCCCATATTATCTACAATATTTGGCTAGAGCTTCCCCAACCTCTTCCATATCCCTGAATCACTCAACTTCACAAGAATTTGCTCATTTCAAACATACCTTCCTTTTATACTTTGCTTTAAGAACTTGTGACATAAGCTTTTGTAGCTTAACAACCACTTCCTAACCAACCTTACACAATATCACATCATTTATTGTCTTCACATCCTTCAACCCATACCTTCCTTCCTCCTTCCTTATACATAGCTTCTTCTATCCCACATTATGGAGTTTCCTCTTCCCTTCTATAGATCCCCATATGAAATCCCTTTGCATTTTCTCAATCTTCCTACATACCTCTTTTAGAATGTCTTCTTGACACATATTGTAAATTGGCATATGTTAGGTCATAGCTTGAACAAGCGTGAGTCTCCTAGATAAGGATAACATTTTCCTCTTCCAACCACTCAAACCCTTCTAAATTTTATCTTGGAGAAATTGGAATTTCATATTCCCCTTCATCCCTCTAGTGATATGAGCCCTTAAGTATCTCCTAATCTCCTTGCTTTCTTGAAACCCACACATCTCTATTAGCTTATTCTTCTTCTTCCTTTCCTCCATATTCCTTGGGAAGCAAACAATAGTCTTCATCACATTCACTCTCTGCCCTAACATACTTGCAAATACCTCCAAGCATTCCATAACTTTCTTCAATTTCTTTTCCTTGGCTTCACAATACAACATTAAGTCATTTGCAAATAGTAGATGTGAGATAGGTGTTCCATGCCTTCCCAAGTGTAGAGGCCCCCATTTCATCCTCTTTACTGCATCTGATATTATATGAGAAAGTTTCCCCATGCCTAGCATGAATAGGTATGGGGAAATGGGGTCTCCTTGCCTCAAACTCCTCGTTGGCACAAAACTGTCTAATTTATTTCCCTTTTATAATAGTTGAAAGGAAGTTGTTTTGATGCAACAACTAATCAATTCAACTATAAAATCCGGAAAACCAATCTCTTCCAACACTTGTAAAGGAAATCAACCTTCTATAGTTCATCATCAAAAATTTTCCCCTCATTAACGAAGCTAGAAGTTGAATTTTCCCTTTTTTTTTTGTCTCATTGTAAAGGTTAATTTCTGGCTTCATTAATGAAGGGAAAAGTTTCAATGATGAACTATGGATAGACATTTGGAGGGAGCGGGTAGCACAAAGTGGTGACCATGTGGGTGACCGGAGGAAGTTATTACCAATATGAAGGTGGGGCTCTAGTTTGGAGGGGGAGAGAAAAAGTAGGGTGAGAGGCAGAGGTGTGTGGGAAGAGAGAGGGTGCAAGTTTTTTAAAGAGTTTTTTACATAATTATTTAAAAATGATTAAAGTCGGGCTCACAAAACTAGAAATGAACATATGTTTTCTTTCATTAACCAAGCTGGCATTTTTGTCCACTTTTTTAATGATCATAAATATTTTTATACTCGAAGGATTGTATATGATGCTGGATAAATATGTAGGATATGTCAAAGGGTAATTTTGAATCCATGCCCTTAAAATAATTGTTTTAAAAATATAAAGTGGGCCCATAAAACAAAAAAAATTAACAAACATTTACCTTCATTAACAGAGCTGGTATTTTTGTCCCTTGTCTTAAAGATTATGGGTATTTTTGCACCTAAGGATTGTATATGGTTCCAGACGCACATGCGGGATATATATATATGGGTATTTTTTCACATTCACCTTTTAATTATTATTATTCACTTCCTCTCTTTCCTTTTAGTTGGACACTACCGATTTGAGAGAGGGAAGAAATTGGCTCAATAGACTATTTAATTAGCAAGTATAGGCAGCTAAGAAAAAGCATGATGCGAGACTATTTTAAAATAGGGATAACAATTGGGAGAAGGAGACCTAAAAGAAGAAAGCTATGGGTTTTATTTAGGGGGCGAAGAGATTGCAAATGGGCTAAAGTAGAAGACTATTCATCATCATTATCAAGGAGTGGCTAGAAGGAGAAGGAAGGCTAAACTAGGGAACAGTGACTGAGAATCACGAGGGTGACTCCGGTGCCACCATCATTAGAGAAAACCAGGAGACAGCCTTGAAAATTAAAGGACCAATCATCATCGTTCTGATTGCAGTAAGAGAACCAGAGGGAGAGTGAAAGCTTGGAGGGAGTCTTCTCCTTCAATCATCAATGGCGACTAGAGTGAGGATCAGAGGAGGTATCATTTTCCTTATTACTATACTTGAAACGCCACTAATTTGGGTGAAGATGCGAACATTGATAGGGAGGAGGAGCTAGACAATGTGAGGCGCTGTTATGCAATTCAAGTAAAAGAAGCTATGGCACAAATTAGAGAAGGATAAATGTTGTGCTCTTTGTTCCTCTAATCTTTTCCATATGGATTTGAATGTTGAAACTTTTGTTGTTGTTCCAAGATTATTTTGATTTTGGTTTCAGTGATGTTTAGTTAATTTTTTTGAACCTAAAGTAGCTATAAACTAATTTGAAGATTTGATCATGAATAAACCAATTAATTATGCTTATTGTTATTTTTTTTACTTGATCTTGTATTATTTTGTCTACTTAGTGCTTGATCACCACTAAGTATGAAATTGGGGGATTAGGATTAGCCTTGGGAGAGGGATCTTTATTGGACCATATGATTAAGTAATGTGGGATTAGAATTTATTCTAATTTGCCAATAGGATAGGAATATGCCTATTGGACCTATATAATCCTACTAGAGTGAATTCAGACATTATCTGGCTCTTGAGTAAATTAGTTGGGAATAACAATTTTAACTTGAGAGGGGGGTACGAGTAATTGGGAGATCTTTATATCCATTTGAATTCTAGATTAACAAATTAACATTAAGTGAATTTAATTTGGGTAATTACATGCTCTAAGACTTGAAAAGGGGATTATCCACTCTAGGTTGTTTTTATCAATTGAAATCTTAAAAACATTTAATTTAGCACTTTTGCTATTTTTTAAATTGTCTTTCAATTTTTTAATTTGATTTACTCAACTTAAATAAAAATGGGAATTTTGATGCTTAATCACTATTTTACTTGAATCTCTGTGGCACGACTTTTATTTGCTATTATACTATTTCCATGGCTCGTACACTCTGGGTGCTTACTTAAATTCTAGTAGCATCAAGTTTTTTGCGCCGTTGCCAGGGAATTTCAAGGGTGATTAGAATTAGAAATCCTTTAGTAGTTTGAGCCTGAGATTTGTGAATATTTTTATTTTGTTTTCTTGTGTGTTATTTGCTTTGTTTTTCTTATTTCTTGTTTGTTTTTGTTAAAGCAATTAAAATGGATTATTCATATCATTCAATGGGTTTAATCAGTGAGAAATTGTCATATCTTGGTTCTTTGTTGGGGATGCATGTGGAAAGAATGAGACAAGAAAATATAAATGATGGTTGGATTCAAAATTCTTCTCCTTATAATTGCTTTTCTTGTGTTTACTATAAAGTGGGTCATTTATATGAGCATTGTCTATATAACACAACCATTCATTATGTATAAGAGGATTTCATTGGGAACCAAACTTTTTTTATCATTCTTTTTGTCCTAGTGCAAGTTTTGAACAACAAGAGTCTTGGGATCCATTTAGCCATTATTCAAAAGAAATTACCTCATCTTTTCACTCTCATCCCCATTTTGAAGAAAACTGTAATATCCCGATTTGTGATTAGGACTGATAACTCTGATAATCATTGTAATTAGTGTAATTAAGCACTATTATGATTAATGTAATGTAAATTTTGGGAATAAATACATGTGGTATTTAAGATCAATGGTTGTGATTCCTTGACCGTGGGTCGGAATCCTATGTGTTGTGATTTGGTGAGCTTAAAGAGGGAATTGAGTAGATGATGACAAGTGGCATGTAAGTGGCCATTGGATGAAGCACTAGAAGACAAAATAGCACTTTTTCTTTTCTCTCTCTCTCTCTATTCGGTTGAGTGTGTGTGTGTGCAAGAGAGAGGTGCTTCTTCTCCATCATCATCCTCCTCCCATTTCTCTCTCTTGTTTTCTCTCTCTCCTCTCCTTCCTCCATTTTTCGCTGGACAAGCAAGAAAGAGGGGAAGAAAAGCTTGAATCTTGGTAAGTTGTGATTTTTCTTTACTCCAATCCTCTTCTCTAAAGATATGTGTCTCATTGAGAGCTACATTATGATGATTGTAGAGCCTTGAATGGTGTTGATTGGGACATTGGTCGAAATTGAAAGTTGAGGAATCAAGGTTCTGAATTGGGCAAAGAGAAGAGGTAGGCATTTAGAGCATTTTGGTGTATTGCTTGTGATTTTTGGCTAAGTTGGTCAAATCTGGAAATTTTTGCCCTAAATATGCCTATTTCTGGAAATGTGAAGATCATTATGATTGATGATTGAAAATGATTTAGTTTGGAGATATATGATCATTTGATGTAATTTGGAATGTTAAAAAGGTGTTAAGGGAATTTGGATATGGTGTGTCATTGAGACCTTAATGAATGATTGTGGTCAAATTGGTTTTTGAGGTGTTTTTGAAGTGGCCAATATGTTCCCTAGTTAGTGCTTAGTGTGTATGAGCATTGGGAAGAGTTTGGGGAACCTTTGGGAGTGAATTTGACCATCTGGAGTTTCTGGTTTTTGGCTACGTTTTGGGTCTCTGATGCACATCACTCGAGCAGAGGAAGAACGTGCTCGAGTGATATGCAAGTTTTTCCCTGTTGTGCTTCGAGTTACCTGGGTTTTATGGGTTGTGCTCGAGAGCATCGCCTTATGCTCGAGTGAGCGAAGAACATGCTCGAGTGAGCATGGTTCTGCTCGAGTGAAGGTGCGAGTCCGGAGTTGAGGTTGCTTTCGGGTCCTCACTTGCTGGTTGATGCCAAGAGTGTGCTCTGACACTCGCAAGCATAGCCGTTTTACTCGAGCACTGAGGGTCGTGCTCGAGTGAACTTGTGCTTCTGGTGTGAGTTGGTGCTCTCGGGTTGATGCTCGCGGGAAAGTTGCACGAGTGTGCTTTCTCACTCGCGGGTATGGGGTGTGTGCTCGAGCACACATGGCTGTGCTCGAGTGATCCAGTGCTTAGAGAGTTTTGTGTGCTCTCGGGTGCTCACTCGCAGTCTCACTTTCTTTTGTGCTTGAGTGATGTCCGTACCAATGCTCGAGTGAGAGCATTTGTGCTCGAGTGATGTCCGTACTTGTGCTCGAGTGAGAGCATCTGTGCTCGAGTGAGATGACCAAAAATCTGTGTTTTGCCTTCGAGTAAGGGGTCTTTTGGGTAGGTTCTTCCAACCCTTTAGGCATATGTTTAGGCCTCTAATAGTCACCTAAAGAGTCCTAAATGATAACCAACTTAGAGTATCATTGAAATATACATATGGAAAAGAGATTGATTGGTTGTCCCTAATTGATATAGGATTTGACATCTGTCGTCCTCGTGAGGCCGCGGTGCCGGAGCCAGTCAGGAAGGATACAGGTAGTGACTCTTTCTTTATACCTTGTGTGATATATTGTATGTATATTATGTCATTGTTTTGAAATGAATATCGTATGCTGCAAGTTTTGTGAAAACTGTGGAAGCACCGCTATACCAATAGTCCCTGAGTCGCTAACAACGGTTCGGGTGAAGGTCGTATGCCTTCCCGGCGGTAAAAGGGGATGAGGTTAGGGTGTGATATATGTGTATATGTGGGCCGAAAGGCTAATTGTGAGCCGAAAGGCTATATTTGAGCCGTGTGGCTATTTGTATGCACTGCCACGCCAATAGTCCCTGAGTCGCTAACAACGGTTCGGGTTAAGGTCGTATGCCTTCCCGGCGGTAAAAGGGGATGAGGGTGGAGTGACTTGTGTTGCTGTATGAGATGATTGGTGTGCATATTCTGTGATTGCATGTGGTATGAAATTGTTGTTACTACTGGAATTCTTTAGAATCTCACCCCTTCCATATGACTAACCTTTTCAGACAGGGCGAGTGGCTCGAAAGGGAAGCAGACAACCAGGAGTAGTTAGGCTTACTCCGAAATCTAAGTGGTAGTTGGTTATCATAGTTTTGGATGTGGGGTTGACAAGTGTACATAAGAATGTAAATGATTATTTTGATTGTGTAATCCCCATAATTGGGAAATCCTAAACCCAAGTTATTTATGTAAGTAACCCAGGGTTTGCCGGGATTTTGGTTTCCACACTCTGATATTGTTTATGTGATTTGATTTCTCATAGTAGTTATATCCATACGTGAATGTGAGACCAGGATCAAGTATGCTTTAGAACTAATTTTGAAATATCCCATCTCTTGAATGAGGGATCATAAATGGTTATTTTACTTCATTGGTCTCTATGTCACTTAAATTTCGTAATCCGGATGTAATTACGGTGAGGGGGTTACAAAAACACCCTTGAATATAAAGAAAAGTCTAATTTAGAAAGGTTATTTAAGGAGTATATGGAATCATTAAAGAGATTTAGTAGAAAGCAAAGAGAATTTGCCACTAGAGTTGAGTCAAGGGTCAAAAATATTGGAGTGTATGTAAGTGAAATAGTTTCATCTCTTGAGAATATGAATCAAGCTAATTCCTTAAGCATGTTAACCACTTCTTGCATTGATGATGAATATTGTGAGGAAATTGAGGATGTGCAATTGCATGAGATTTTTGATAATGTAAAAAAATAAATATGAGCCTGGAATTAATTTGGAAGAGAACAATGGGTGTCCAATTGAGGTTCCGACTGTGGATCCTAATTGTTGTGACTTTGATGTTGAGGTTAATGGAAAGATCCTAATATTTTTTGTTCATGACTCTCCTATTGAAGTGTTGACCCTTACTGATAAGAGCCAAGTGGATTTTGTGGGATGCTCTGTATTTTTGGAAGTTCCTAAATGTGTTTGTAAAGATGTGCATGTTGTGCTTTATTTGAATTAAATGAGTACTTGTACTCTAAAATTGTCTATGATTGAGGAAGTATAAGTAATTAACTTGAATGATCACTTTTGGTTTCTGAAACTTTATTGTTTGAAAAGAAATGAAGACAAGGTAATCATGGTGCTTGATACTTTTAATTAGTGGTGAAGTTTTGCTGAAGACTATAAATTTAGCATTTCTTGAGAGGCAACCTAAGGTTTTGGTAGTTCAATTTCTTTTTAATTTTCTTTAGTTGAGTTGTTTTGAGGTTTATTGATTTTGTAGGACTTTTGGTAGCCTTTGATGATGTACTTCACTTTGGTAACCACAATCAAGAGCATTCAGGAGCACAAGACAAGGATTGAAAGGGGAGTTTCCTTCTACTTTTCCTCATTTTGTTTGAATTGATTGTTGATAACATGTTCTAGGATATGAGTGCTGGTTATAGTCTAGCATTGCATGTGATTGATATTTGTTAGTGACTATTGATTTGAGTGGTGGCACTTGTGAGTTGTGCTCAATTGGTGACAATTTGAGATTTCAAAAAATTTTGCTATCCCTACACTTGGATATGGTGATTTCTTTACTTTCATTACTTAGTGTTACTTGTTCACATTGAGGACTATGTGACATTTAAGTGTGGGGGTGAGGGTACCATTGATTTTATATGACTTGTCCTGAATTTTGAAAATTTTCTTTGGTTTTGCACATAAATAGAAAAATTTTGATAAATTTTGCAACAAAAATTTTGCTTTTCATGGAAGCTTAGATTGTACTTATGAACATTGCCAAAGTTGGGATGATTTGAATTTGAAAGGGATTGAGTTTTATTAGAATTCGATTCTATCTTCTTGGAATGTTAGTAGATATGCAAAGAATTTGGTTTGGACGATTGACTTTAGGATATCAAATACCGGTGAGAAACTTGAGCTTATATATTCATTTCTTTCAAGAGTAAGTACACTTATTGTGATTTCATATCTAGAACTTATCTTAAATATCTTTTGAACTTAGAATCCTTTTGAATGCACAAAAATGAGTTAGGCATTCATTTCATAATTAGTTTGGCCAAATGTCCATCCTTGTCACATGAAAATTCTTTGCTTTACCTCATTTGAGCCTTAATTTGTTTTTAAAAGAAAATTGCATGGAGTAAATAGCCCTTGTGTGAGAAATGCAATTTTTATATCTTTTCCTTTCCATTTGTTTGTTACATTAGTAAGTGCTCAGTGAAAATTTTAGAACAAGAGTGAAGGGATTAGAAAGTCAATGTTATGTGAGTTGGAGTAGGAAAAAAAAGTGAAATAGAAAGAAAAGAAAGATGGAAAGAAAGGTGTACATGAATAAAAAAAGAAAAGAAAAAGAAAGAAATATAAAAAAAGGAAAAAATAATAGAAAAAAAAATAGAATGAAGAAAAAACAAATGGAAGAAAGAAAGAAAAAAATTTTTAAGGTCAAATGAATAAAGGCTATTTATATTGTAAGTGAGTTTGTTTCCCTTAAGTAGATAGTCCTTCATTCTTTATGAATTTTATTAAGTTGCTTAGCACTAATTAAAGTATTCCTCTAAACCATTTTCATTTCATAATCCTACCATATTCAAAACAAACTTTAGAAAAGCCCTTTTGAATTGTGCGAGCAATAGGATAATGTCGTAGAGATAAAGATGATAAATAAGTTTATAGTAGATGGGTTGCAATAAGTGGATAAGAGTGAAGCACAAGCCCTTTAATTATCTTGAGAGAAGAGTGCAAACACTTCACTTGTGAGGAACATTTTATTGTTATTCGTCTTTGCCAACTTATTTGCATTTCTACTTGCAAATTTTTGGAAGGTGGAAAATGAGTTTTAAGAAAGCTTCATTCTTGCTTCCATGATTTTCTTTAGTTGTTTTGATATTTTAAAATCTTGAGGATAAGATTTGATGCAAGTGTGGAGGTGTGATAACTCTCTATATTTTGTACAATTAAAGGATATTTTAAAGATAATTGGAGAGTTATCTATGCAATTTTGGAAGGTTTCTATAAGATTATATCATTACAAAACCAAATTAAAGTGATGCATCATTTGTGAAATTTTATTGAGAATATATTAGTTTTAAATTTAAATATAAACAATTAAGTGCAAGTAAAGAAAAATAGAAAAAGTGTTTGAGATTTAATTATTATTATTCACTTCCTTTCTTCCTTTTAGTTGGATGTTGTCGTATCAAGAGAGGGAAGAAATTGGCTCAATAGACTATTCAACTAGCAAGCATGGGCAGCTGGTAAAAATCTTGTTGAAACACCGTTTTAAGTAGGCGCTGACAATTGGGAGAAGGGGACCTAAAAGAAGAAAGCTACTAGTTTTCTTTTTGGGGGGGCGGATTGTAGAGGGGTTAAAGAAAAAGACTATTCATCATCTTCATCGAGGAGCGATGACAAGGAGAAGGAAGGCTGAACTAGGGTGCATTGACTTAGAATTATGAGGGTGACTTCAGCACCACCATCACCAAAGGAAACCAAGAGGCATCCATGAAAAGTGGAGGACGGATCATCATCGTTCTGATTGTAGCAAGAGAACCAAAGGGAGAGCGAAAGCTTGGAGGGAGTCTTCTTCTTCAATCATCGATGGTGATTGGAGTGAAGAGCAGAGGAGGTATCGTCTTCCTCATCATTGTACCAGAAACATCGTTGATTTGGATGGAGTGAAGATTGATAGAGAGGAAGAGCTGGACAATGTAAGGCGCTGTTATGCAATTAAAGCAAAAGAAGTTGTGGCACAAATTAGAGAAAGGATAATTGATGTGCTCTTTGTTGTTGTTCTGAGATGATTTTGATTTTGCTTTTAATGATGTTTACTTAGTTGTTTTTGAAATTAGAGTAGCCATGAACTAATTTAGGGATTTAAGCATGTATGAACTAATTAATTGTGGTTATTGTTATTTTTGTTTACTTGATCTTGTATTATTTTGTCTACTTAGTGATTAATCACCATTAAGTATGAAATTGGGGAATTTAAATTAGCCTTGGGAGAGGAATCTTTATTGGACCTTATAATTAAGTAATGTGGGATTAGAATTTATTCTAATTTGCCAATAGGATAAAAACATAGTTATTGGACCCATATAATCCTATTAGAGTGAACTTGATTATTATTTGCCTCTTAAGTAAATTAGTTAGGAATAACAATTTTAATTTGAGAGAGTAGTACGAGTAATTGGGAGATGCTTATATCCATTTGAACTCTAGATTAACAAATTAACATTAAGTGCATTTAATTTGGGTAATTACATGCTCTAAAACTTGAAAAGAGGATTAACCACTCTAGGTTGTTTTTATCAACTGAAATCTTAAAAACATTTAATTTAGCATTGGTGCTTTTGTTTAAATTCTCTTTTAATTTATTTATTTGATTTACTCAACTTAAATGAAAATAGGAATTTTGATGCCTAATCACTAGTTTACTTGAATCTTTGGTGGACAACTGTGATTTGCTATTATACTATTTTCATAGTTTATACACTTGCAGTGCTTACTTAAATTTTAGCAGCATCATAACTAAATCCACCATATACTCCTCAAAGGCTAGGTTTTGTTAGTTCCTTGCTTCAATCAAGGAGCTAGAAGGTTACTCTTCAAACATCAAAAGACTCGTGTTAGTGAAGGACCTGAAGCTGATGGGATTAAAATCTCATGATTGTTATGTCTTAATAGAGAACTTGATTTCGGTGGCTATACGGGGTATCTTGCTTTATAAGAAGTGAGCTATAATAACCAAGTTTTATTTCTTCTTTAAGTCACTTTGTAATAAAATAATAAACCCTAAAAATTGCTGAGGTTTCAAAACTGAATTATAGCCACATTGTATGAGCTTGAGATGTATTTTCCTCCAGCATTCTTTAACATCATGATCCACCTAACAACTCACTTGGTTATAGAGGTATAACTTTGTGGTCCAACCTATTTAAGGTGGATTTACTCAATTGAATGTTTCTTGAAGACAATGAAAGGGTTTGTGAAAAATAGAAGTCATTTAGAGGGTTGCATTATTGAACGATATATCTGTGAAGGGGTCACTAATTTTTTGCCACATACTCAAAACATGAAAGTGATATTGGCTTCCCATATTTTGGCATAAGGAAAGGATTGGGGGAAGGGATCATGGGCAGAAAAGTTGTGACCATATCAGACCAATAGTTGGAGCAAGCACATCTATATGTGCTACACAACTCTAAGGAGTTTAATAAGTGTGTGAACATCCATATGAATCAAATTCAGAGGGAAAATCCCTACAAAGGAGAAATTTAGTGTGCAAATCAACACAATAAACATTTTCCAATATGATTTAAAGATCAAGTTCTTGGCAAGTATAAAGATGATGATAAAGCAATTTCTAGCAAATTGAAGTTCTTAGCATACAATCCAAGAAATCAAGTGATGTCTTATACAAGCTACATCATCAATTGGTTCACCTTCTATACCAAAGAGCAAGATGATTGAAGCAAAAAGCAAAATAGTGATGTAACTCTTAGCGCTAACACCATGCATGTATCAAGTTCCAAAGATAGAAATCCTATATATGTAAAAATGTCATACTTTGGGGTGATTGAGCACATCTGGGAGTTGGATTATATCAGCTTTCTGGTTCCCTTACTTGGTTGCAAGTGGGCTGACAATAATTATGGCTTGAGAATTGATAAATTAGGCTTGATACATTTGAATTTTAATAAGGAAGAGTTTTGGCTTTTCAGGCTAAACAAGTATTCTACATCTGTGATCCTTCTAGACATGGATAGGCTATTGTTTTGTTGTCAAATAAAGTGACTAATGCGGAGATGAGTGATGGAGTTAAGGATGATCTATTTAATGGGAGTTCACTTGAACCATTAAATTTGGATGAAGAAGATGCTTTGTATGTTAGGCACAATCATAATGAAAGCATTTGGGTTTCAAAAAGGGGGAAATTATTACTTGACATGAAGAAAAGAATTCAAGCTAAGAAAAGTAACTTACAAAAGGCTAAGACTAGGAAAAGAAAAAGAGACACTTAATTTCTATGTTTTGACTATGCATTGTTGTTTTAATAATGTTGTAGCTTTGTGTTTGGAATAGTTTTCTATTACTTTGCTAGGTTAATTCCTCTGTCTTAATGGATGGTTTATTGTATTATTGTTTCTTTATGTGTTGTATATGAAAGTAGGGGAAATCAATAGCAAAACCCCCTATTTTTAAAAAAATGTTGCAGAAAATTAACGATTATTAGCTAGAAACCGTAATATATTTTTCCAAAATACCTAAAGGTTTTCTTACAATAATCGTTATATATGAAACAACACCTTAATATATAAACGAGTGTTGTATTTGAACCAATATAAAGTTAAACTTTTACCTCAAACTAAATTTCCTTTCAACAGCTAAGGCTGAGAAATATTTGCATAAGGGTTGTCAGGGGTATATGGTTTTCTTTTCTGTACAAGGAGAAAACAGTGAGTCTTTGAGTAGTATACCCATAGTGAATGAATTCCCTGAGGTTTTTTCGGATGACTTAAGTAGATTACCTCCTGAGAAGGAAGTTCAATTTCCGATTGAAATTGTGCCTGGAGCTAGGTCGATATCCAAAGCCCTATATCGGATGGCCCCAAATGAAATGGCAGAATTGAAGAAGCAGATTGAAGATTTTCTTGAGAAAGGGTTCATTAGACCCAGTGTGTCGTCTTGGGGAGCTCCAGTTTTGTTTTTGAAAAAGAAAGACGGGAGTCTTCGTTTGTGTATCGACTATAGAGAGTTGAATAAGATTACCGTCAAGAATAAGTACCCTCTCCCAAGAATTGATGACCTGTTAGATCAATTGTCTGGTTCATGTGTATTTTAGAAGATTGATCTAAGGTCGAGGTATCATCAGCTGCGAGTAAAAGCGGAAGATGTTTTGAAGACTGCTTTCCGATCTATGTATGGTCATTATGAATTCTTAGTGATGCCATTTGGGTTAACTAATGTGCCTGCGGTTTTCATGGATTACATGAACCGTGTTTTCCGACAATACCTAGATCAATTCTTTGTGGTATTTATAGATGATATCTTGATATACTCTAAGAGTAGAGAAGAGCTTGAGCATCATTTAAGAATTGTGTTGAATACATTGTGTGAGAAGCAGCTCTATGCCAAATTGAGTAAGTGCGAGTTTTGGCTATCAGAAGTGAAGTTCTTAGGCCATGTTATCTCGCGAGAAGGGGTCTCTGTGGATCATAGTAAAGTGGAAGCAGTACTGGACTGGAAAAGGCCAGAAACTCTTACAGAGGTACGTAGTTTTCTGGGTCTTGCTGGTTATTACCGGAGATTCATTCAGAATTTCTCCTGCATTACGTTGCCGATGACCAAGCTCACAAGAAAAAATCAGCCATTTGTGTAGGATGAACATTGTGAAAATTGCTTTGTGGAGCTGAAACAGAGGTTGACTACAGCACCTGTGTTGATTTTACCTGATCCCAGTTTAACATACATTGTGTATAGTGATACCAGTGGGCAGGGATTAGGGTGTGTCCTTATGCAGCAGGGACGTGTGGTGGCCTACACCTCTCGACAGCTCAAACCTTATGAATTGAACTATCCCACTCATGATCTAGAGCTTGCGGCCATTGTGTTTGCATTGAAGATTTGGCGTCATTACCTGTACGATGTGACTGTAGAACTGTACTGTGACCACAAGAGTCTCAAGTATCTGTATGATCAGAAAGAATTGAATATGAGACAACAACGCTAGATGGAGTTGCTAAAGGACTACAACCTCGAAATAAAACATCATCTGGGTAAGGCAAATGTAGTTGCTGATGCTCTTAGTCGAAAGACTGTGCTTGTGGCAGCTATGATGATACAGGAAGGGAAGTTAATTGCTGATTTTTGTGATATGAATTTGTCGAACCAGATCATCTGTGCCAACTATACTGTTCCCAAAGGGAAAGTGATTTGAGAGCTGAGATTGAAGAGGCTCAAAGGCAAGATGGCTAGATACAATGTAATCTGATTAGAATTGAGCGGGGAGAAGCTCAGGGCTATGATTTGTCACCGAGTAGACTTGTTCGCTACTATAAAAGAATTTGTGTTCCACTGAAGGCCGAGTTGAGCCAGAAAATCTTAGATGAAGCGTATAAAAGCCGGTATACTCTTCATCCTGGTATGACCAAGATATACCATAATTTGAAATCTTTGTATTGGTGGCCAGGATTGAAGAGTAATGTGATGAAGTATGTGGCGAGGTGTCTCACATGCCAGAAGGTAAAGATTGAGCACCAGAGATCGCTTGGTTTGTTGTAAAGTCCTGAAATTCCGGAATGGAAATGGGAAAGTGTGACCATGGACCTTGTGGTGGGATTACCCAAGATAAGGAATTATAATGCGATCTGGGTCATTGTGGACCGGTTAACAAAGTCGGCGCACTTCTTACCGATCAATGCTAGTTACTCTCCGGACAAGCTAACAGAGATTTATATTCGTGAAATTGTGAAGCTCCATGGCATACCAAAGAATATCATCTTCGATCGAGATCCCCGTTTCACATTTAGATTCTGGAGGGCATTGCGTAAGGCACTGGGTGCTCAGTTGAGATCAGTACAGCCTATCATCCTCAAATAGACGGATAGTCTGGGAGGACTATTCATACCCTAGAGGATATGTTGCGGGCATGTGTCCTTGACTTTAAAGGGAGTTGGGATCGTTTTCTTCCTCTTGCAGAGTTTGTTTACAATAATAGCTATCATGCGAGCATTCAGATTGCGCCGTACAAAGCGTTGTATGGAAGAAAATGCCAATCGCCATTGTGTTGAAATGAATTGTCTGAGAGGAAATTGTATGGGCCGGATCTTATTGGTCAAACCGCAGCTTAGATTCGAAACATTCGTAATAGACTTCTTGTAGCTCAGAGTCGGTAGAAAAGTTACACTGACAAGAGAAGGAGGCCTCTAGAGTTTGAGGTTGGTGACCATGTATTTTTGAGAATATCTCCTCTCACCGGTATTAGGCGAGCTATCAAGCGAAAGAAATTGAGCCTAAGGTATATAGGTCCTTTTGAGATCCTTGGAAGGATTGGGCCTGTTGCATACCGAGTAGCCCTACCCCTAAACTTGAGTAGACTTCATGATGTATTTCATGTTTCCCAATTAAAGAAGTACCAACCGGACCTATCTCATGTTGTTGAGTATGAGAATGTGGAGTTGCAAGATAACTTCACGTATGCGGTGGTGCCAGAGCAAATTATTGATCAAGAAGAACGTCGGCTTAGACATGGAAGTATTTCTTATGTGAAAGTGATCTGGAAGGGTATGACCCAGCGGGAAGCAACTTGGGAAGTAGAGGAAGATATGCGAAGGCAGTATCCGGAGTTTATGGCTCAAGTAGTGTGATCAAATTTTGAGTGCAAAATTTATTAAATGGGGGGAGAATTGTAATATCCCAATTCGGGATTAAGGGCTAATGACTTTGAGATTAATTGTAAGTGTGTAATTAAGCACTTTTGGGATTAATGTGATGTAAATTTTTTTATAAATGTGTGTGGTATTTATGATCAAGGGTTGAGATTCATTGTTTATGGGTCGGAATCCTATGCTTTACGGTTGTGTGAGCTTATTATGGGAGTGAATAAGATGTTGACATGTGGCATGGTGGTAGCCATGGGATGTGGCACTAAGTGACAAAAAGCCACTTTTCTCTCTCCCTCCTCTCTCTTTTTCGGTTGTGTGTTGGGAAAGGGAAAGGAAACATTGCATCATCATCATCTCCCTCATCACCTCACCATCTCTCATATTCTCTCTCTTCTTCCTCCATTTCCGGTGCTCAAGCAAGGAAGTGGAATAAGGAAAGCTTTGATTTTGGGTAAGCAATGATCTTTTAAAGCTCAATTCCTCTTCTCTAATGTTGTGTATCTCATTGAGAGCTTTATTGTGATGGTTTCAGAATCTTGAAAGGTGGTGGTTTGTGTGTTGAAGAATTTTGAAAGTTTGAGAATCAAGATTCTGGATTTGGCAAGTTGAAGAGGTAAGGATTTAATGCATTTTGATATATTATTTGTGATTTTTGGATAAGTTTGGTAAATTATGGAATTTTGCCTTGGTTATATGCCAAATGTTGAATGAATGAATTTCATTGTGATCGATGCTGGAAATGGTCTATTGTGAAGTTATTGGAGTATTTGATATAGTTTGGAAGTTTGGATTAAGTTGAATGAGATTGGGGTATTGTGTGTCATAGAGACCCAAAGGCATAAATTGTGGTAGAAAGGGTTTTTGGAGTGTTTTGGAAGTTGCCAATATGTTCCTTAGGCATAAGTAAGTGTGTATGAGCTTTGTGAGAAGTTTGGAAACCATTGGGATGGGTTTTGACCATCTGGGAAATTCCTGTCATTTGCTGCGTTTCTGGTCTCTGATGCGCAACACTCGAGTGAGGGAAGATCATGCTCGAGTACTGCGTGTGTTTTTCCTATGCTGCGTTGTGTTTTGCCTGGGTTTGCATCAAGTGAGTTCGAGTGCACTTCTTTGTTCGCAAGTGAAGTTGATTATCATGCTCAAGTGAGCTTGGGTTTGCTCGAGTGATGGTTTGAATCCAGAGTTAGGGCTGCTCTCGGGTTGTCACTCGCTGGCCATTGTTCAAGAGTGTGCTCTGGCACTCGCAAGCACGGCCGTCTCACCCGAGCACTGGAGGGTATGCTCGAGTGAGCTTGTCCCTTTGATGGTTTTAGGTGCTCTCGGGTTGTCACTCGTTGGGTTGCACTTTCGGGGACTTGAGCATATTTAGAGTCATCACCCGAGTACAAAGTCTTATGCTCGAGTGATGTGGGCACTTTCTGGTCGTTGTAGTTGCTTACTGTCAATCACTCGCCAGTGAGAGTCATTCTCACTCGAGCACGAGTCGCTCATCACTCGAGTGAGGTCATCTTCACTTGAGTGATCCATTCTAAAATCAATGTTTTACCTTTAAAAAAAAGGGGTCTTCAGGGTAGTTTCTCCTAACCCTTTAGGCATATGTTTAGGTCTCTATTAGCTACCTAAGGAGCCCACTGTGCCAAAGAACATCAGGAAAGATTCAGGTAGTGACTCCTCTCTTATACTTTGTGTAAATGTATTGTATGTTTGCCTATCATGCATTGTGTGCTGCTGCTACTTTGAGATGCGTTGAGATACATTGTGCCTTGTAGAGCTTTGTGCATTGTGGAGCATTGTGCCTTGTGATACGTTGTGCATTGAGATACCTTGTGCTTTGTGATGCTGTTGGCATAGTGATTACCGCATGAGCAGGCATAGTAATTACAATGAAAGTTGTCATTGTGATTACCGCGATAGCAGGCATAGTGTTTGCAGCAAAAGCTGTCATTGTGATTACCGCGAAAGCGGGCATAGTGCATTGTGATACAACCGTGAGTGTTGTCTTCTGTGGCGTGAGCCATGGATCATTGTGTTGTAGATGATGCTGGTGAACATGATACATTACATGCCTTGTGTTTATATATTGTATGAGTGATTTGTTACTACTGGGATTATTTTGAATCTCACTCTTTCCAAATGACTAACATTTCAGATAGGGCATATGGCTCGAAAGGGAAGCGGCCAACTAGGAGTGGTTAGGGCTTTAGGGACATTTTGTATTTTGGATATTAGTTATCTAGTTTTCTTTTGGGATTACCATTTGTACATAAGATGTAAATGTTAAATTTTGGATATGTAATCCCCATTTTGGGAACTTTAAACCCATGTTGTATATATGCAAGTAATCCGGGGTTTGTCGGGACTTTGGTTACGCACTTTGATGTTTATTAATGTGTTTTGGTTTCTCAAGTAATTATATTCGAATGTGAATGTGAGACCAGGATGAATTATGATTTTGAACCATTTTTCAGGAAACCCCATCTCTTAGATGAGGGATTATAATTTATTACTTTTTATTATTGGTCTCTATTTCACCTAAATTTCATAATCCGGATATAATTACCGTGAGGGGGGTTACAACATGGTCTATTCTCCTCATATAGACGTATGATTTCCCTTCTTTATTTTGCATTCTCCATTATTCACGTCGTATTTTGTAGCTAGGTGTTGACCTCAGTTGTGCTAATGTGTTTTTAGAAAAATCAATTGCTCTAATTGAAGGTTCATCTCTTGCTACACGAAGTTATTAAAGATTTACAAAGACTTTACTATATTGATTCAGTCCTATACTTTACTCTTCAATGGAGGAATTTAAAAATCTGCCATATGCTAAATTCTTTAGAGGTAAGAGCAAAATATTTTATGCAGTAAAATACTTTTGGATAAAGAGATAGAGTCTTATAATATATGCATGAGATAGAGTTTCTACTTTTGCTTTACTTGTTGGACTTGACTTTATAATATAATAGATGCTCATACATCAAGTATAGCCATGCAATTTGGGATGGATCAAGACATTTCAGGCTTTATGGCTAGGCTCAATAGAACTCCTTATTATAAAGGACTCAAGGGGTATGCAGTCTTGAGCAAGACTTTATATAGAAAGAGAGATTAGATGTTACTGTAGAACACCGTATGCTATGGGAAGTGGTAAGGCACCAGCCATAGCATATGGCGTTCTATAGTCACATCAACTCCCTCCTTCTCTATCAAGTCTTACTCAAGGCTTGCATACCCCTTAAACCTTTTATGGTAGGGAGTTCCATTAAGTATAGCCAAAAAATCATGAATATCTTGATCTATTCTAAATTGCATGGTTAGACTCGATGTGTGGGCTTTTATTCTATTATATAGTCAAGTCAAACAAGCAAAGCAGAAACTCTGTCTCATGCATATATTATATATAGTTTTTAAACTTTGGCTTTAATGTATATATACATGAATGACTATAGATATATATACCAATTTGTGTACAATTATGTTCTGTATGCATGCAAGGGAATATTGAAAGGAGAATCCCATTTTTTTGAAAAACATTGTCTAGAAAATTAACAGTTCTTATATAAAATAGTTATTTATGTATAAACTATATATGATAGTTGTTTCATTAAACCCATTAGCATTTATAGCAAATAAATAACGGTTGCAATATAATGCTCATTATATAAGTTTATACTTTATATAATGGTTATTGTGAAAGCACAGTTATGTATGTTACAGAGTTTATAACGGTTGTTTATGTGAGATCGTTTTATTATCATTACAACATTACACATAGTATGGTCTCACCATACCTCAATACATAACAGGTGTTATATTATAACCATTATAATATATACTAAATATATCATGGTTCAGAACCGTTACATATCTGCGCCGAGCATATATAGTACATGCATATATCATGATTTGGAACCATTATATGTGGTAGATAATAACCATCATAAAAGGCATTTGTGAAATTAAATAGAGGTAAAATTAGAAAGCTGTTGAATTTGAATGTACAGTTAATAAAGTTTAAGGTTTTATTTTTTGTCTGTGTGAAACAATGCATTATAATTAGGACCAGAGTGGTTTCAAATGATTTAAACACATTGATTTCTATGAGAATGGACAAGTCATCATCAACTTCTTCCATCTCCTTCTAAAACATAATTAATAACAAGAATGCCCCTAATTTGCATTATATTAGGTCTAATGTAAAACCATTGATAACAATAAAACCAAAGAAAAAGACAGTAAATGAGGCGGGGTGGTAAAACCATCGATAATAATAAAACCAAAGAAAAAGACAGTAAATGAGGAGGGGCGGTTGGGGAGGGGGAGCTCCAACACTGAGGTGTAGCCATTGCGTCATGCAAAATAACCTATAATAGCATATAGGGCAGTTGGAAGTCAAAATGTAACGTTGTGCAATGTGTGCAGAGATTGTTTGTTAAACATTCAACGTTGGTTGACTTAATGGCCATGACATTTTTGCACCAATTTCTTAATTTGCATTTTTCTAAATGGTCAACGTTAATGACTTAACAATAATAGCATTTTTGCATTATTTTGAAAACTTTATAACTACTTTTGCACCCGAAAAAGAGTTATTAGTGCTTCACACACATTAAGTAAAAGTTTATAAGTAGATTTGCACATTTATCACAAAATTAATATCATCTCAAGGGATATATAATAAGAATAATCTATCCCTTCTAAAAGATACCTAATAAGTACTCTCTATTCTTTAATATAAGACATATTTATTTAATTTGATTAGATTAAGAAAGTTAGTTAAGTTAATATGATCTGTATTTTCTAAAATACCCTAGTTGTAATGGCCCACCACCCTTCCAAACACTGCATAGTGCAGCCATAATGTGGTGGCTAGCCAGGATACCACACCTGGCAGGAACGTCCCCCCTCCAGGGGATTTTCTCCCGCAATTCTGGGGATTTTGTCTCCCAAGCCCTTAAACACACAACCTGAGGATAAGTCAAGGCAGTTAATAGCAACCCTCTGGATGTCTAACCAACTTCTAGGTTCATCAACCTAATTCTGGAACCCCAGCCATACGCAATAAGCATGTTAAGATCTTTATGATTCATTCCTTTTATTCTATTCTCTTAACATTCAGGTAATATCCTCAAATATTCCTATTATAAGTGTAAATGATCTATTAAATAGTGCAAGTGTATCTGTCGTAATCAAGTAATACAGAAGTGAGTAGAGTATCGTTCCCAAAGGATTGATCAATAAGTACCAAAATGCGTAATTTTAATTCTATTTAGTCGATCAACTAATTGGTGATTGAGAGTACAAAATAAAAGATGATTAAATATGAGTGAAAATGATAGGAAATTAACTATGAGAAAAAGCCCTAGAGGTCATATTTCACTTAACAAATTCCGGATTGAATCACTTATATATTATATCCCAATTTATTCACAAATTGACAGTCGAGTTTCTCTAATTTAATTACTAGCCTCTTCCAAGGTCAAGAAATTCTATAATTAATTGCTAATCCAATATATTCCTATATGAATTTAAGCAATCAATTATGCATTAAGATTTATGGAACTTAGTAAGACTACACAACTCATATGAATATATTCCTATTTCACATGCAAGTCATGGTTTTAATTATAGGATCTATATACATGCATCTCCTTCTAATCTCAACATGCATATTGAAATCATTCAAAAGATGGCCAGTCAATCAAAAGCATTAAGAATAATAATTAAACTCAATCATGAAGGAGAAATTCAAACTAGATTTAATAAGTTAAGATTCAACCGTTATTAGTAAGCTACATCATCACCTTAGGAAAATGGAAATTTAGCTTATGATGAAATTAAAAAAAATAAAATAAATTGAAAACTTCATATGCATTGCAATAAACTTAATTATTCCATAAAAATAAAACCATAAGATGCATGAAAATAGAAACATCTAGCCTTCCAAGTAGGAGGTAAAACCTTCCATGTATGAGGCATTCAAGAAAAAAACACAATCCATGAAATTAATTCTCAGATGATGATTTATAAGTGAAGCAGAGAGGAGAGTAATGGATATGAAATGGTCGTGTAAGTAGAGAAGAGAAGAGAGTAATGGATATGAAATAGTTGCGTAAAATGTGAAGGAGAGGATGACTATATATAGAGAGGAATGAAGTATGGTAGATGAAGTAGTAGGTGAAAAGGAAGATAAGGTGGTAGATTAAATGTGGTAGATGGAGTAGTAGGTAAAAAGGAAGATGAGGTGGTAGATGAAATGTGGTAGATGGAATGATTGGTGGACTGATAGATTATTCTCACTCTCAACTTCCAAGCAAAATTTGAAACCCTTGGAGATAGAACTGGATTTTGGCCATAACATAAAAGTTCTAGAGCTATTTCTTAGCTTTTTATCCATATATAGAACATCCCAATCCGACATCTAAAGCTTCAGATATTGGCTGAAAACTAAAAGAGGGTCTGATTTAGTATTTTTTCAAGAAATTCTATTTCATGCCAAAATCATTATTTATTTATTAATTACACCCAAATTCATTAAATTGAGCTCAAATATTATCCACAAAATAATCATATAAGGAAAATAAAAATGTAAATATTTTACTTATCAATTCCCAAAGCATTGCTGGTAGTTCAGCATTACTTACCAGGTTCACAAAATAGTGCAACCTAAATCATATCTCCACATAAACACTATTTCATATTAGATTTGATTCAAGCCTATCCTCAACCTTCACCATATGCATTCTAACATTCTTATGGCATCCCTAAAGATCACCTTATTTCATATATCAGGGAACTTAAGCCTTTAATCAAGAGGTTTCAAATTTATAGGGAACTTCCCAGGGGATCACCCATCCTAGGATTTTCCTTGCATGAGCATGCTTAACCATTGAGTTCTGATGGAATCCGGGTACAGACCAGCTTAGCATCAAATTCTCTGGAGCTCATACCCTTCTCTAATGGATATTGTAATACCCCAAATTTTGATATTTGAGGCTAGAGAATAAGCCTGATATAAGTGGACTGCTAAGCCCAGTTTAGCAGGAGCCCAAGTTTATTCCCTAATGATTCTTCTCTCTTTGGGGTATTAAAGAAAGTAAAGTAGTGAATTTTAGAGAATATGATATATGTTGTGATTTGAATGTGTTGTAACCGGTGCCTAAGCCCTATATTTAAGCCCAATTGTGTGACAAAGCTTAAAATGCATCATAAGGGAAGGGTAGGGCATATAGCATGAGGAAATGTGATATAAAATGTGTTTGGTGGTGATTCAAGAGGAATTGCAATAATCAGGGGCAAAATGGTAAAGTTACTGACCAATTGGTCTGTTACCGAAAAGGAAACTCATTGGTAACTTTAAGATCAATGGTTAGGATTGATTTGTGCAAGAGATCAAAGGGTGGAATCATGTGTGCATGCCTATGTGAGCTTATGGAAGAGGAAACAAGAGTTTGACACTTGGCATAATATGGACCCTTGGATTTTGGTCAAAGATTTCAACTCTTCTCTCTCTCCTCTCTTCTCTTAGGTTGGCTAAAGCATTTGTCAGCCCAAAAATTGACCTTCTTCATCATCTTTACCTTCTCTCTCTATCTCCATTTTCGTTGAGCTTAAGGGAGGAAAGAGAAAGGAAAAGGTGAGTTTTAGCTTGGAAGATGTCCTCTTTAGCTTAAACACTCTTCTTTAATTTTGTTCCTAGTGATGAGAGCTTTATTGCTATGGTTTTAGATTTGTGAAAGAAGGTGTTTTGAAGCTTGAGGGAATATGGAAGATGAAGAATCAAGGGATAAGCTTGAGGAAGAGGAAGAGGTAAGTATTTGTTACCTTTTGATCTAAGTTTTGGAACTTTTAGATGAGTTTTGTGATTTGTGAAATTTTACCCTGAATTTGGTATAATTGTGAAATGATTGAATTGGTTTGAGTAATGTGGTTATAATGGTGTCATATTATGTTTTGGTTCCATTGGTAGTGGTTTGAAATCTTGGAAGCCAAGATAGTCATTTTGTGGTTTTGGGCTTCAATATGTGTGGAAATGTGGAAAATGTCATTGTGATGTGATTTTGGAAGTTTTGAGGGTTCCAATGGGTTCCTTGTGTGAAATTATGTGGGAGTGACTTCATGTTAGAGTTTTGGAACCATTGGAAACATATGTTGGAAGTTAGAAAAAATTTTGTCATATGCTGCATTCTAGCTTCTAATAGAGCCTTACTCGAGAAAACCAAGATCTCACTTAAATGCAGCATCATATTCCCTCTTTTACCTTTTGTTTTTGGGTGCACTTGTATGTGGAAAAGTAAGAGTGCAGTTCCTTACCTACGAGTGATGTGGGTTATCACTCGAGTGCAGTTGGTCTCACTTGAGTAAACATGTGTTTTGCACTATGAGCCCGCTTCTCAGGATGACACTCGCAGTCAGTTTGTCAAGAAAGTATGTGTGCACTCGGGAGTTTTGTGCCCTCACTTCAGTGCGAGAGCTAGTGCTCGAGTGCACTTCTGGCCCTGGGTTTTCTGTTGCTTTCGGGTGGTCACTTCCTGGCCACACTTTGTAGGACTCAGGTGAGTGTAGGGGCATCACTCGAATGTTGATCTTGGTGCTCAAGTACAATGAGCATTTCTGGTCTCCGTCTATGCTTCCTATCAAGCACTTGCACTAGTGAGCTTTCATGCTCGAGTGCAAGTCATCCATCACTCGAGTGATGCAGTCAAAAATGGGATTTTGAGGTTTCGAAAGATGGTCTTTGGTCAAGTTTATCCCAAACCCTTTAGGCATGTGTTTAGGCTTTGAGTAGCCACCTAAAGATTGTGAATGATAACCAACTTAAGTGTTTGAAAGTTAAAGAATTGGAAATGAGAATAACCATATGTCCTTGATTTTGGTTATAGGGTTGGATATTCGCCTTGGTCGTGGGTTGCTGGTGCTGGAGCATACGTGGAAACAATAAGGGTAGGAAACTTACCTCTCTTGCATGTATTTGATATTTTTGTTGGTGTATTGATGCATGTTATTACTTTACATGATTATGTGTAATATATATGAATGTTTGAAGCTATATCTCTGTTTATGCTATGGCCATAAGTATGTGGTTTGAAACATTGAGCTTGCAAATATGTCATTGTGTGAATATGAGTTATGTAATGTAAGCATGTCATGCATTAAACATTTATCGTACATGCGCATTAGTATTGTTTTCCTAATGAGATTCTCTCGAATCTCACCCTCCCCTACCAACATTTTAAACAGGGTAGGTGGATCAAGGATGGAGCAAGCAACCAAGGGCGGTGAGGACTCCTTCGGGTTGTAGATTTGGTGGTTGGTTATCATAGATATTGGGATGACTGTATCTGGTTGTGGAAGTATATTTGATGTATATTTGGATATGTATTTGAGATGATAATGTGTAATCCCCGATAAGGGAATTTGTATACCCTTTTGTAGAGGTATGAACCCAGGATTGCCAGGAATTATGTTGTGCACTCTGATATATAATAAATGTGATTTATCTTCGCGAAGTAATTATATTCGAAATGTGAATGTGAGACCAGGTGTATTAGATTTCGAAAGGTATTTGTGAAAACCCTATTTTAAGGATAGGATATTAAATGAGTTTTGATTATTATTGGTCTCTATTTCATTTTAATTACATATTTCAGATATAATTACGAAGGGGGTTATAGGTATATATCACTACTGCTCCATTTCATTCTCTATACACAGCTCTACCCCTTCCTCACACCAATATGTCAACTAGTGGTTGGGGGAAATTATATTTCTCTGGGTTCAGATCCCACTCATATTTCATTCTAGTCATGCGATCACTAACAAAGTATCACTATATGTAATATATATATATATATATATATATATAAAGAAAAAGGGGGAGGGGGCAAACTGTTGGCACGAAATAAAAAAATGAAAAAAAAGTAAAAAAGTAAAAGGGGCCCGTGGCCCCTTAACTATTAGAAGTGGGAGGTATATTTTAATACCCTCAACTTCATTTCCTTCATATGCAAGAAAGAGAAAGAGAGAGAGTATGTGCGTAACCCCCTGCCTTGAAATCCGTAATTATGATTCAAAAATGCGTAATTTCAACAAATTAGAGACCTTAGGATAATTTAAAACTTATTCTGAACTCCCTCCTTACTGTAGGGTTTTCACAAAATTTTCGAAATTCTTCTCTTATCCTAGTCTTGAATTTAAATCTCAAATATAATTACCTATGCAGTTATATCACATTCATACATATCAGAGTGTGGAACAAAATCCTAGCAAATCCCCGGGTTATATACATTAAAGGGTTCAAATTTTCCTTGAAGGGGATTATACCACTATATCCAAAATAATTTCATATACAGTAGTCCCAAATCCAAAACAAATAACCAACAACCCTAACAAATATCTCTAAGAGACCCTAACCGCTCCGGGTTGTCCATTTCTCTCTTGAGCCATTTGCCCTGTTTGAAATGTTAGTCATTGGAAAGAATGAGATTCAAAAGAATCCCAGTAGTAAAAAAATATTCATACTACACATAATCACATAGCATGTAAGCAAATCACCACATAGTAGCAGCAACACAAATAACACTCCACCCTCATCCCCTTTTACCGCCGGGAAGGAACACCGTCCTAACCCGAACGGATGTTAGCGACTTAGGGATTGTTGGTGTGGCAATGCATACACGTAGCCTTACGACTCACATATAGCCTTTCGGCTTCCACATATTCACAGATATCACACCCCATCCTCATCCCCTTTTGCCACTGAGAAGGCTCACTGACCTTACTCAAACCATTGTTAGCGACTCAGGGACTATTGGCATGGAGGCACAAACACAATTTCACAAATATTGCAGCATTTGAATCCGTCACAAATCAATGATATAACACACATACAATGCATCACATATGGTATAAGAGAAAGAGTCACTACCTTGTTCCTTCCTGACGTTCGCTAGCATAGTGGATTCACGAGTATGACAGATGTCAAACCCTATAAACCAAATCAGGGACAACCAATCAATCTCTTTTCCAAGTTCTTAATTCCATAGTACTTTAAGTTGGTTATCATTTAAACTCTTTAGGTGGCTATTAAATGCCTAAACATATACCTAAAGGGTTGGGAGAAACTACCCCAAAGATGCCTTTTTAGGAAGCAAAACACTGATTTTTGAATGGCTCACTCAAGCAAGAAGACCTGTACTCGAGTGATAACCCTAAATCTCACTTGAGTCCCCTAAAGTATGGCACAAGAAGTGTTTGCCAGAGAGCAACTAAGAATCTTAAAGGCAAAAGTTCACTCAAATACAGACACAAGCACTCGAGTGATCATGCCATACCTGTGAGTGTCGAGTCACACTCTTGGAGTTTGGTCTACGAGTGCTTGGCTGAGAGCAACTCTTAACCTGAACCTATACCTGCACTTGAGTGAACCCATTCTCACTCGATTGATATCCCTCATCACTCGCAGGTTAGAAAGTGCACTCTTGCTTTCTAAGTGAAAGCTCAGGTGAAATGCAGAAGGAAAAGGGAATTATACTGACATACTCGAGTGGAACCCTCCCTCACTCGAGTGTTGTTCATCAGAAACCAGAAACACATAATTTGATAGAGTTTTCAAGATTTACCAAACTGATCCCAACGGCTCCAAGACTTATACCAAAGCTCCTTCTCACTCAAAATTCCATAAGGAACTTATTGGTAACCTCAAAACACCTAAATTCCCCTTATATAAACACATTTTCAACTCTAGCTCACAAGACCACACAAACCACAATTTTCCAAACTTTCTTATTCAATTCCAAACCAAAACAATTAACATTATAACACATCCTAACATCACTTTCTACACCATACCATTTTAAACTCCTCTATTATCCAATTCTTATGAAATCAGGGCAAAATTCCAAAATTTACAAAGCTTAACCAAAAATCATAACAGATATACCAAAATATCACAAATGCTCACCTCAACTTGTTCCCAAAGCTACTTCTTTAATTTTCCCACTTTCAAATTTCCACAAGTTCTCAAACTCCTCAAATAAAAAATATGAAAACATAGGAATGAAGCTCTTGACACTAGGAACATGATGAATGAAGAACTCTTGAGCATTTGAAGCCATTTAGCAAGCCAAGATACTACCTTTCACTTTCTCTTTCTTCCTTGCGTTGAGACGGAAATGGAGGTAGATGAGAGAGATGAAAATGATGAAGAACAGATTTTCTTGCTACTCACACACACACAACCAACCTTAAAGGATAAAGGAGAGAGGGAAGAGAGCTTGAACCTTTTGACCAATCCAATGGTCCACAATTTGACACTTGGTATAATCCTACTCCCTCTAACATGAACTCATAAAGCCCATTTACACAAGATTATACTCTATTTGGTCTCTTGTCAACAAATCTTAACCATTGATCTCAAGTTGCCTATAAGTTCCCTATTCAGTAATTGACCAATTGATCGATAATTTACCATTTTGTCCTTGATTATCACAATATGCACTAAACCATTATCAAACACATTTTATATCGCAATTCACCTCATATACTTTAAAAGTGTTTAACTAACATTAATTACACCACTTTTAAGGTCATTAGTCCTTAATTAAAATTTAGGATATTACACACAGAGAGAGAGAGAGAGAGAGAGACTGAGCAGAGATCGAACTGCGATTTCAACAGGTAAGGTTCTAAATTTATCAAATAATTTTGGTACTTAAGATCACTTTTTCTTACCAAACCTTCTTCATAAAAGTTGTTCTATGTATTGTTATCTTTCTATTGGTGGTAATATTATATTGATTAGTGAGAATTTTGGGAGAATTTTGAGTTTTTATAATAGTTTATTTTAATTAGTTTAGATTTATCATCTAGTTGTTTTATGATTTTATAATTAATTTATTATTAAATAAATCATAAGTTGTACTTTAGGAACGTTTTTGACTGATTAAATTTGGATTAAACAATTTATTTGAGTTATTGGAAGTATTATTGAAATTTTAATTGGTTTAGTTTTGCAGATTTTGAGTTATGTGAAATTATAAATTATGATTTAATATTATAGCTACAGAATTATAGTTATTAAATATTTTATTGAGTGAAATAGAGTTAGAAAATTTTAGAAATTTTGATTTAAAAGAAATTTGAGGAATAGATAAATTGTTGTTATTTTTAAGAGAATTGAGCCTATTATGGGGATTATTGTTTTCTATTTTTTATTAGTTAACAATTATTATAAATTATATTGACATGTAAATATATATATTTATTGTAGAGTGAATTTTAATTTTGCTTGTTAGAGTTAAATTCTCTCAAGTTTAGTTGTGTCAAGAACCTCAGGTAACCATTTTCCCATTTATCTTGTATGCTTGTTGAAATGACTATAGGCGTATGTTGATATTTTTAATTGCTATAAATAAGTTATAGTAATTTATATATGAAAAATGTACAATGACACTATTAATCATGTTTTATAGTAAACTGTTAGTTAAGTGGGCCTGAATGATTTGTTTAAATGATTGATAATGCATAGCATTAAATATGAAATATATGAATAAATTATTAATATTGAAGATTGTGATGTTGAGATGTTGAATGTGGTGAGTTGTGATTGAGGAGATGTTTGATTCTTTTATACCACGTGGTATAGCCGCCATTGTACGTACAGTTGATGCCTTTTGGCATTTTCAGGGCCCTTGGTATCACCCTTTCCTTTTGTCGGGTTAAGGGTCAGCTCAAGGGACAAGTGACACCTTTCCATTTTCGACAAGAAAGGAATCCATGATCCGATATGAGTTATATAGCCTTTGGCCGGGTTACACCTCATTATTGAAGAGCTTGATACAGTCTTGTCAAAGAGACTAATCCTATTATATGTTGTAGATCATGGGTTCTGTCAGCGGTTAAGGAAGTTATAAGGATGGTTGAGGGAGTTTTATGCATATTGAATGGTTTTCTTGAAATAATAATATTTTGGGAAGATTAAACTTTATGTTATATGAATATATATTTTGCCCACTTAATTATCTTATAATCATTCCCTGCATACTTGTTAAAATGGACTTGTGGTTACTGAGTCTATGTGACTCACCCTATCGATATTTAAAATTTTTCAGGTGAGAGATTAGGTGGTGCTACCAAGGTGAAGGCAAACGAAACTTGATTTGATCCCAATCATATGTTTCGTTTGGTTACATGAATATAATGTATATTGCCAAAACTTAAGGGCCTTTTTTGTTTACGTTACATATGTTAAATACTTCGCTGCATATTGGGATTTGTACTGTGGGTGTCGCCCCATAATATGTTGTATTTTGTAATACTTAATGTTTTACTTGGTTTGGAGAATAAATATATGGTAATTAAGAGAGGTCGTTACACTATACCTATTCACAGCTGCAGAGCATACTACTCATATGCCGGAATCTCTGCTTTGATACCACCAAATGTAACACCCGTCATACAAATCCCATTATTATGTACACAGAAGCGTTCCTCTTTAATTACTTAGGGGTTAATTATTTTTTCACGACTCATTAGCCATTATTCTTACATGTTCATATATCAAAGTTAGTTTTATTTCTCGGCTCTTACTTTTAGTTTCACTAATCCTAATTACCGTTCAATTCTAATATGCATTTTCATACTTTCTTATTCCTATATATTCGTCAAGTGTAAATTCTGTACAAAAAGTAAAAATAAATACACTTGAAGACTTCAATTCTTCGACTTTTTTCTTTCTGATTCTTCTTCAAGTATTCTTCTATGTCATACTCTTGTACCTATATGGTTGGTGGTGGGGTGAGATTAGGAGGAATCTCAGTAGCAAACATACAAACAATGCATGCAGGATGAATGCTAGTGCATAATATACTTTCCGTACGTACATAGGCTCAAGATCACATAATGATATTCTGCATGCTCAATATTTCGTACAACATATCTGTGGCCACAGTATAAACAGAAACAGAGCTTTATTCATTCATACATGCTTCACATAATCAAGCAAAGCAATACAACAAACCAATACACAACATAAACATCATATACATACATGTAAGTAAGTTTACTACCTTTTGCCTTCGAGTCCCCTTTTGTACCTTTTCTTCCAACCACTAAAGTTGTTTGGAAATTCTTCCATTTTCTCTTCCTTGTCATCTCATGGCCCTAGATATATAACCATACATTAGAGCCATGATAAATGAATGTCCAATGTGGCTACATAGGTCTTTAGGATATGTCTCTTATATTTGGGACTATACTTATCCCAATTTTAATAACTCAACACTTTGGTTGATTAATTTTAAAGTTAACACATTATGGCCAATGGGTATTTAATGGGCCCACACTAACTCCAAGTGCTTAAGTTAATCCTTAGAAGGTAATATTATTACCAAATGCCATTACTTTCTCATTTTCACACTATTCCAAAAAGTTGGTAGATTTTTCACTTAACTTTGAAAAATCATAACTTTATCTAGAAAGCTTCAATTAGGGTGGTTCAAAGCCATATGTGGCCCTTATTAAGTCTATTTTATGGGAAAAATATTTTCTCCAGCTAGTTCCACATTCAAAAATCCAAAATCACCAATAAACTCATATCGTCACAGATTTTCACTAGTTTTACATATCCAACTTCAAAAATTCATATATCCTAATATATTAACCCAAATGGCACAAATCACCTATCAAATTAAAGCTTATGATGTTTGCTTTAAATCTGAAAAGTTTCATAGCCATTGGATATCATTTGCTCAGTCAAAAACATGTCACAATCATATAGCCTCACAGAACTCAAATCTAGCAAGACTTAAACTAATATTATATTATCATCAAACACCATAAATCATCATATACTCATGATTAAAACATCATTAGACCTTAAAAGCCCAACTTGGACAAAACATATGGCAACCTAAAGGTCCAAGAAAACTCATTAAAACCTCAAGCCAATCGGTTCAAAACGAAGCTTAGGCTACCTCTTCGCATTTCTACAATCAGTTCGGTATTTCAACGGCACTCTGTCTAGCTAGATACACCAAACACCTCTAATCAAGAATCCAAAACCATATAAATGTTGCTTTCATTGAGAGGAACAATATTACAGAAGACTCCGGGAACTGGAAATGCCGAATCGGAGGTGAAATCGGCTCCAGAACTCTGAGAAAATTACTATTCACACACCTTCTCTCTTCTTTCTATTTTCTCTCTATTTTCTCCAAGTTTTTCTCTATTTTTTCTTCCCTTGGCTGACATCTTAAAGAAGAATGGAGGGTTAGGATTTAATCTTTCATTTTGATAGCCTCCTTGTGTGCCAAGTGTCAAAGGATTAAAGTACAAGATGACATGTATCAATAAAGCATCTTATCTTCTCTTTCTCTCTCTCTCGACCGTCCTTTTTGTGTCAGGGGAAATGAAAGGCCTAACAATTTCCTTGAACTCTCAGGTTCAGTGTTCGAAAAGTCAAGTACGTGATCGAACCGGAGACTAGTGGATTCCCTGGACTCAGGGGCTAGGTGTCATCTTTTCTAAGTGCCACCTCAAAAGGCAAAAAGTTACTCTTATGATTAGGGACACTTGTCACTCTCTTATAAGGCCAACAAAAAAAAGGCACTTGGTACTTTATCATGATGAGAGGACACTTGTCACTCTCTTATTCATCCAACACAAAAGTTGTGTCATCATTGCTTACTTTATTAAAGCTACTTTATCAGTGCTTACTCGGATTTCACTCGAGACTTACTTGGGATTTCTTCATATATATCGAGGCCCACCAAATGATGCCAAATCACAGTATATGGTGTGGGCCCCACACGTCGCCACACACCAATGTCTATTCCTAAAAACATAGGGTACATATGTCTACCATGAAAATGCCATGTGTACACCTATATTGGCATATTTTGCTCGATCAATCAGTCTCATACCTCATGACATATCTAGATGACATTTCTCTACAAAACCCAATGGCACCATATATGTGTCATGTGCATATCTGCACCAACACTTTAATCCTACTGCCTACGCATACTGGGCCCTCTGCCCAGTAGGACCAAATCACATAGTCCTCGAGAGTCTTTCTATCTCTCGATATCTTAGGATTCTTCTCGAACCGGGTTTAGTAGTATGTCTGATACAAGTTTATCCTCAAGTCTCTAGGCCCAAAATTCGGGGTATTATATTAATCATCTTTCTTAATTCCCTCTCTTCCTTAATTATTATTGAGGGAAAATACATAAGGGTAAATTAGAAAAAAACTGACAAATATGAAAATTTTATCTTATATTTAAAGCTAAGATAAACTCTATATCTTATATTAAATAACGGAGGAGTATTACCAAATGGAGTACATAGACATATGAATGCAAATAGGGACAATTGTACAAGTCAAAATAACTATGCATTCAAATTATTTAAATAACTATGGTTTTCTTCCACTTTCAGCTTTGATAATTTTCAATCCACACATTAATTACTTTTAGTGAGATAAAACCATAAAGCTTAGCCTGGGTTTCTCTATTTATTTACTTGCGAAACTCCCTCGCAGCTTCCATGTTGTCCAAGTCTTCGCACCCACAATCGTATTTGTGGAGTAAGACCGAGTCATTGATGACGTTGCACATCTCCTTTGTGACGCCAGCATGACCTGGCTGCTGTCTGGCGTCTTTTGGGGTTGCTTCCTGGAAGGAACCATGCAATAGGCACTATACATAGATACATCCCCTCTTGTGCTCCATACCAAACGACACCGTTTAGGTCAAATCAAGGTTCTAGGCTTCTAGAAGCTCTCTCTTGGATGCCAACCTTGTATTTTGTTTGTTATTTTCGCTTTTGAATAGTATGACATGACAATTAGATATTATTTTTATGTTTTACTAATGAATAATATTGTTTTATAGAAACAAAAGTTGACCTCATTATTGGTTTTTTTTGTGGGGTTAATTGAAAATTTTAAATGCACACGTTTTGGAATTTCTTGAACTAAACTAAGATAAAGTACGTATCACTTGAAAATTACAATATACCATTTAGTGTTTGATTATGTATCTGAAATATATAGTACAATTCTTTCAAGTTCCTTTTCTTATAAATAATTCTTGACTCACAATATAATTTTTTTAGTCGTCGTTTAATTTAATGCAGTTTAAAATAAAAGCTGAGTTGTATCATGTATGGCCAAATTAAAAAAACTTCTGCAATATCTTTTCCTAGATATTCTCTGTATCATCATTTAATTTCATGGTTACATAAAATAAATAAATTTTTTTATAAAAAAATAAGTGATTAGAATAAAATTTATAAATCAATTTTAAAAAAATTATTGCAAAATTAATTGAAAAAACTTGTACTTTAAAGTTTTAATTAAATCAGAAATTCTATACATCTTTTAAGAATATATAATAACCTAATTTTAAAATGAAGAATATAATAGCAAAACTTACTAACTTGTTAAAAAGACATGACTTATTATCATCTAGACTTATTAAGTGTGTGTTCTGATTAGCTTTTGGAGAATAACTTTTACAGTTTATGAGGTAAGTATGTGAGAGGAGTTTTATCTCGTTTTGCGGAAAAATACTTCTAAAACCTTGGTTTTGAGGGTATAAAAACACACACTAAACATATAACTTAGAAATGAAAAAACTTAATTTCACAGAAAATAATAATTTAATAACTTAAATTATTTTTTATATTTAGGACTTCAATTTAAATATACTTAATTTTTAATCCTCGATTATAATTTACCTTAATTCTTATATATTGTTTAGAGGCATGCTTAAGAATAATTTCAATAAGCAATAGCAATATAAATATAATATACCAAAACATAAATTATACATTTGTAGTGAGCTCAATATGGTGTGAATTTTCTGATTTCATTTTTTCTTCTATTGGACCACAGCCCCACGTGCCACATCACGTGCTGCCGCCGTGGAATCTCGTGGTCATTCTAAATCAACGGTCACGATCTTCCATAGCTTTCCTACCTTTGACCAACAACCATAAATACCCCAACACACACATTTCCTTTCTTCTTACCCATTACATTATTCAACTCTCTTCTCTCTCCTCCTCTCTTCTCACTCTCTCCCCCTTCTTCTTCTTTCTGTTCTCTCAACTTTCATGGCCATGACCATGAGTGACAACATGTCTGCCTCCAACGACTGGTTCCAATTCTACCAACAACAACAAGATTTCCATGGCGGCGTGCCTTCGTCCATCTCCGATGCCACTGCAGTCACCACCGTCGTCTCCACTGCCGCCGTAACAGCCTCCAGCCCGCCACTATTGCCCAACATGCTCAATTCCACCTCATCAGCATCCACATCCACCACTCACCACCTCAGCCCCGAAGGCCGAGTTGCGAAGCCCGTCCGACGACGTTCACGGGCTTCCCGTCGAACTCCCACCACTTTGCTCAACACAGACACCACCAACTTCCGCGCCATGGTGCAGCAATTCACCGGTGGCCCAAGTGCACCTTTTGCACCAACCCCATCATCATCAGCTTCATCAGGCTTGGCAAGTCTCGGCTTCGGGTTTGGGTTCGGCCCTCGACAGGCCCACATAGGCCCAGCTGGGCTCATGATAGGCCCACCACCAGCGGGCTACCATCTTCAGCAGCAGCAACCACAGATGTTTCAGCAGCAAAACTTGCCATTCCAAAGTAGTAACACTGAAGCTGGAGACCAAAGTAGGTTTTTTCAGAGACTACAAAGTAATAGTAATAATAGTGGCAGTAATAATAATAATAATCCAAGACCTTCAAATAATGCCACTGATCTTGGTATTGGTGGGTTTGTTATGGATCACCATGGAAGCTTAGGTCGTTTCTGAGAAATATCTGATGAATGAAGAAGATGAGGATGATGACGAGGAAGGAGATGAAATCTAATGTTCAGAAACCCTAAAATATGTCAATATCGTCTTGTTCAATGGGAACAAGGGCAGGCATTTTGCTTTGGTGTTGATGGCTGAGAGTGACATAAAGCAGACAATTAGGTGCTAACTTAGGGAGAATTGTTGACCAACCTCTGTAAAATATAAATATTTATATTCGCACACCTCTTTTTCTTTTTTTCTTTTATTTTTTTATCTAATATTTTATTGGTTTTCTTTCTGGCGTGAAATCGCGGGTTATGTTTCTAGAAGATACCTTTGTAAAGGTGTTTTTTCTTGGCTTTTGCTTTAAATGTATACATTATCAATCAAATAAAAATCAAGGATTAGTATTTTATGAGCTTTCAAAAAACCAATTATATTATAATTAGTGTTGTATTAATTTGTAACTCATGTTAATTGCCTCTGGCAAAAAAGTCATGTTAATTGCTAGGAGGGTTCCGATGCTTACCAAACTCGACAAATGAGGTATACCGTAATTATGATAACTCAAAAACAATAAAATTTTAGATTTTATATTTTATTACATTTTTGCATTACATTAAGTCAATACTTAAATTATACAGTATGAATTTATCCATAATATGATTTATTAAATTTTTTATTGTATATCATATCAATTTTTTGAATTATATAAATGAAGAAATCTAAGTATAGAGAATGTGATAAATAAATTATACCACTTATAATTTTTAAACAACATAACCCCTGTAAAATTTTATTAAGTATAGGTAAATTTTTATTTTATTTGGTAAATCCTTGTGTTTTGTATATATTTAATAAAATAAATTATACTATTTACAATTTACAATTTATGTATAATGGGAATTGCCATATATTTTATATTTTATATTGATTTTAGTATAAATTATATATAAACAAGGAATTGAATTCTATCTAGAGAGAGAATAATTATCCACATTTTTCAATATTTCCATCGTGAATATTAATTTTTGGGGATTTGCTTGGAGTAAAGAGGTAACTTAAAAAAACGTGTAAAAAAGCTGAAAAAGAGAAATGATAATTGAAAAAAAAAATTGAAGAGTAGGTGCTAAGTATTCATAATCAGCTCTTTTACGTAAGTTGACTTGGTTCCTCGTATCTCCATTCGCAGAAGTTATGATGGGCCTCGTGACTTTAAAGCAGCCCATAATTATCCTCACACAATACCATTAAAGTTTAGAGAAAATCTCTCAGAAAGATCTCCAAAATAGTGAAAAGACATAAAGGTGATTTGAATTTACATATTTTCGTGGAGGTGTTAGAGCCTAAACTTGAATTTACAAAATTTATAGGAAATTACACATTTGTCCATCTGATGTTGAGAGAAAAGAAGTGAGAGAGAAAAGAACATGGTGGCACGAAGAGGGGCAAGATGAGAGGGAAGGAAAGTACTGGCACTATCCAACCAAAGTGAGGTTTGTACTTTTTGAGTCGATAATATTTTTTCCCTTGCCTAGTTGATCATCAATAATGATTTTTCTCATCTTCATTTGGGTGGGAAACGATGAATTCGAAGTCAGTTATTTGGGTTGGAGGGGCGTGAATGTTGATTTTGGTTGGGGAAAAATTGTTGATGATGGCTGAATCTGGTAGGAGGTTGTGATGGTATATGAGATGAGTTAGAGGTATGAGGGTGAAGAGAAAAAATAGGATGGAATTTGTAGGAAATGAGTAAGATGAAGTTGAGAAACCCTAATGCAGATCTGTGAAACACTAAAGTGGGCATTTAGTTTTCTTTTTCTAAATTGATGGTGTGTTGATTTATTTGTTGTAGGGCACATAACAAAATGGATGAAAATATTAGGTCAAGTTGTGCAAAGGAGTTATTTTGTTATTGTAATGTAGGGGGAACATTTGTAAGTAATAATGAAGGTGAAGTTAAATACATTGGAGGTACTATGAATGTAAAAATGCTAACGATGAGATAAGACTTGAAGATTTAAGGAAAATCATATTAACATGGACATGTCATGTGGGGAGTAGTTGTGACATTAAATATACAATTATGTTTGATGAGAAGACTTTAATTGATCTTAATAATGATGGTGAAATTGAAAATCTGTTTCGGTTCAATGAAAGTAGAGCTCATGTATTTGTATCCCATAAAGAGAATGTCAATGAACATTTGGCAATGAATGATGTAGATATGTATGTTACTAAAAATGGTTTGAAGCTATAATTTGTATTTTCTATTCAAATGTTGGCAATCATTAATGAAATATTGTAATTCTTATATGCATGATTGAGAGATTCTTGCAATAGTCACTAGAAGCAGAGGTTTCTCCCATGAGTCATGGCAATGATGTTGAACCTGTGTCTTTTAAAATTGGGGGTGGCTATATAACTTATGACTGTAATGCCCCAAATTTTGATTAAGGGCTAATAACTTCAAAAGTGAATGTAATTAATGTTAAACAACACTTTTGGAGAATATAATATGAGTTGTGGTTTAAATGAATAGTAATCAGTGCCAAAACCCTGTATTTAAGCTTAATTGCGTTGTTTAAGCTTAAAATAAATCATAAGAAGGGGGAGGGCGCATGAATGAAGGAAGGGAATGAGAAAATACGTTGAGTAGTAATTCGATAGGAATTTCCATAGTTAGGGGCAAAATTGGAAGAAGGGAAAAATTACCAACCAATTAGTTAGCAACTGAAGAAGAATCTAATTACTAGCTAATGACATTGGTTAGGGAACTAAGTAGAGGATTGCTTGTGGTAAGATTGCATGAGATGGTGACATGTGGCAATTAGTGATCAAGCATGATGAGAGTTGGTGGAAGAAAAGTCAAATAATCATTTTTTAAAACATTTTCTCTCTTTTCTCTCTCTTGGTCGGCTAGAAGCATGGGCATGGGAAGCAAAGTTTTTGCTTCCATTTTTATCATCATCATCTCATATTTTCTCACTCCAAACTCCATTTTCGCCATTTTTGAAGGAAGAAAGAGAAAAGAAAAGCTCAAGATTTAGGTAAAATCTTGACCTTGAATGCCAAAATCTCCTTTAGTCTTGTTCCTCTTGTTAAGAGCTTTATTTCTATGGTTTTAGAATTTCAAGAGGAGGTGTTTTGTGCTTGAGAAGAGTTGGAGGTTGGTGAAACAAGAACCAAGTTTGGGAAAGTGCAAGAGGAGAGTGATAGCTATCATTTGGTATAGGAGTTGTGACTATTGGTTGAGTACTGAATTTTTGGGATTTTGCCCTAATTTTCTTGTAATAATGGTTTGTGGGAATTTTATGGTATGTTGTTATGGAAATGGTGTGTTATTGTGTCTTTTGGACAATATAATTTGTTTGGAACATTGAATGTGAAGTTTGGCAAAGTTATGGTTGGTTGTTGTGTTTTGGTTAAAACAGAACATATAGTTGGGATGGGATTTTGGATGTTTTGATGTTTCCATTGGATTCCTTGTGGAAAATTGTATGGAAGTAGTGTTTGTTGTGCATTTTGGAACCTTTGTGAACACTTGGTACAAAACTGGAAATTCTGGAAAATGTTTAAGTGTAAAATGTTGTGAAAGTGACCAATTTTGCATAGTGATTTGAAACAACAAATGGTATTGAAATGTGAAACTTTCCAGTTTTTTAGTTCACATTGCAAGCTTTCCATTGATATAAAGTTTGGGTTATTTTGATTTCTGTGTGAAAAGTTATGGCCATTTGAAAATCAGTCAGGAAACCGGCCAAAGGTTGGCCACAGCCAATAGATGTTGGGCGTAACCCAAAACCTTCTGACTAGTTCTTGGCTGCAGCCCAAATCTTTCTATGCAATTCTTGGTCACAACCCGAGGAAGTTGGCCGTGACCTAAAAGGTTCTAACCATTCGTTGGCCGCGACCAACCCCTCAAAGATTGTGTTTTTCATTTATGAAAGATGGTCTTGGTCAAGTTTTTTCCCAACCCTTTAGGCATCTATTCAAGCTTCTAGTAGCCACCTAAAGGCCTCAAATGATAACCAACTTTAAGTGTTTTAGAATTGAGTTTTGGATTAGAGAATAACTCTTCTTCCTTAATTATGGTTATAGGTTTTGATATTTGCCCTGCACACAAAGACCGGTGTTGGAGCACTTGCGGAAAGAGTAAGGTGGTGATCCTTTCTCTTATATTATGTATGATACATTATATGTATGTCTTATCATTGAAATGTCGTGTGAAACCCGCCGTTAAGAAACATGCCGGTGTGGATATGCCGTTGTGAATAGCTGTGTGAAATATGCCGTATGAAACATGTCGTTGTGAAACCCGCTGTTAAGAAACATGCCAGTGTAGTTATGCCGTTGTGGAAAATGCTATTGTGTAACTTGCTGTTGTGAACTATGCCATTGTGAAATTTGCCGTGGTGAAACATGCCATTGTGTATTACAGCGTGAGCGGTCGTGGATGTGACGCAAGTCACACCTACCATTGCCGCTGTAAATGTCATTGTTGTGCTACTGTATTGTAATTTGCTTACATGCTATGTGATTGTACATGTTATAAGTGAGCTGTTACTACTGGGTTTCTTTTACATCTCATTCTTTCCATTGACTAACCTACAGCCAGGGCAAGTGGTTTAAAGGAAAAGTAAGTGACGAGGAGTGGTTAGAGCTCCAAGCTAGGAGTTTTAATTTTGGATAATTGGTTATCATGCCATTGCCTATTGTATATTTTGTTGGGGGTTTGTTGTATATATTGTAGATATTGAATAGTTTTGTGTAATCCCCTGTATGGGAAATTGAAAATGGGCAATTGTGCCTTGTAAACCCTAATATGATTTAATAAAACCCGTGTGCGTCAAGAATTTTTGTTACACTCTGACATGTATAAATGAAATCAAACTGCACAGGCCAATTATATGTTTGAAATGTGAATATGAGACTGCGTTGAACAAATTTTGGAAAGTTTTTGAAAACCCTGTTTTGGGGATAGAATTTTTAACAAGTTTCAAATTATCCTTTGGTCTCTAATTCAACATAATTATGTATTTGTGAACTTTAGTTTTGGCCATTAAGGAAAGGGGTTATAATGATACTGAACAGACACGTTGTAATGTCCCAAAATATGATTAAGGACTAAATGTATAGAATTGATGGTGTGAATAATGATAGAAGTACCCTTGGAAAAGATGTCATAAAAATCAAATAATCATGTGATTTTTGGCAATTAAATTATATTGTTCAAGGAAATGGATAATGATATTTCAAGAGGCTCATTAGCTCTCCCAAGAGCCAACATGTCATCCAAAAAGGCAAGAAAAAGAGGAAATAAATACTTGGTCCAAATATGTCAAAAGATGAAGCAATTTGGCCAAATAAAAATGAGAAGAAGGAAAAGTCAAAGTAAACATGCGTTAAATTGGCAACTGAAGTAATATTAATTAAGGAGGTGTAAAAGGATATTTTTGAGAGATCATTATCCTTTTCTAAGAAGCTATTTTCATATGAATAAAGAGAGCCAAGAGAAAGCAATTCTAGCCAAGTAAAATAAAGAGTTGAAAAGTCAAAAATTGTAGACAAGTTTAAATGGCCATTACACATTAAATTCAAGGAGATATTATAAGAGGTTATCATCTCTTTTCTCATGCTCCATTTTCGTATATCATGAGGCAAGAAAGAGAAACAATTAGATGACCAAGTAAAGGTGAAGACTTGGTCAAAAATATTATGCTAAGGATTTTATCACTCTTCCTCTTCTTCATTTCGATCAAGAAAATGCTAAAAGAGAGAGGGTACATTTAATCAATATACTCCCTCACCTTTTGCTCATTTGGTACATTGGGACAAAGAAAGAAGAAGGAAGTTGGTCAAATGTTCAACTTCAATCAATTCTTCACCTTTTTTATACAAGAAGCAATTAGGGTCACACATTAATTATTTTTCCTTTTCCCTCCTTTTCCTTGGAAACTTTCGGTCAAGAGAGTTAAAGGGATAAAGATATCAATTGAAACACATATTTCTCTCTTTCTTCAAGCTCAAAGTCGGGTACTAGCAAGAGGAAAGAGAAAACCAAGTTCTCTTAAATACAAGTTGGAGGTAATCGCTTCTTCTTGGATTTTCACATTTCTAGCTCAAATACCCTTCATGAAACTTGTTCCTCTCTTCCTTAGCTTCATTTCTATGGTTTTTGTTTTTCAAGAAGAGGAGTTTTCAACCATCTTGTAAGAAAAAAAAGTTGTGGAATCAAGAAAAAAACACAAGAAGAAGCAAGAGGTGAGTAAGAGCATCATTTTGATGTATATGATACTTGATTTGGCTGAGTTTTGGTGGGCTATTTCTACAGCCCTAATTTTGGTTTTTAGGGTTCATGAAGCTTTCATACATGTGCTTATATGTTGGTTTGGAGGCAAATGAGCTAAGTTTAGTGATTAAATTCTGAATTGGTTGTTGTTGAGAAAAATCCTAAAATTCTGCCCAAAACAGAACTTATGAAAGGAATGGAAATTTGGTTGTTTTGATATTTCCATTAGATTCTATGAGAAAAATTGTGTGGGGAGAAGCCCCGGTTGTGAATCCTGACCATTGGAAACATACGTTGGAAAATTGGAAGTTTCGTCGATAAAAATTCTGTACAGGGCAGCCAGTTTACATGGAAATTCTAAATGAGTAAATGGTGACTAAAAATTCTGAAACTTTCCAGTCTAATAGGAGACATGCCAAGCTTTAAATTGATCTATTATGGGTGTCATTTTGATGTATGTGCTGAGAGTTATGTATTTCTAAAGTTTGAGGCTGAAACTGGAATCAATTCTGGAACAGCATGGAAATTCGCTGCGTTCTGTATTTTTGTGGTTATAGATGGCTGTGATTCATATTTTTCCAATAAAAAGGACTTAAAAAGCTTCAAGTAGGACTTGGAGTCACTCCATGTCAATTTGTTTTGAATTAGTTATGAGTTTTCAAAATCTGGAGAAAATTCCGGTAGATTTGGTTCAAGTGTATGAAAATTCAAAGGTAATGGCACATGGTAATAACTATGAACTCTAAGGTTAGAAAATTGGTCTTTTAGGTTAAATGACCACTTTGGCTCCTTAGTTGACTTGATTAAATGACCATAGTGATAGCCAGCTCAAGTATTATGAGTTAATAAAGAATTGGAATAAGTAATAACTTATTGTCCTTGATTATGATTTATATGATTTGACAATTGCCTTGTGAATAAGAAACCGGTGTCCGAGCAGGAACAGAAAGAACAAGGTAGTGACCCTTTCTCTTATATCATATATATTGCATTGTATGTTTGTGCTTATCATTGAATTGTGATGAACGGGAATGTTGCTATTTATGCCATTATGAATGTCATGCCCTTACCTTGTTTTAGCCTTTTTCAGAGTATTCATGAAAAACGATATGCGATTCGGTTGCAACACAGGAATAACATGAATATACTGATAATAAGTGCATGATTACATAAATTCCCCATAGGTGTTCGTACATGATCATTACTATCAATGTAGCCACACAAGGCTACTTAGGTGTCTAAACCCGTCCCAGTGAAACAGAGACATCTTCTCGTCTTCATTCCACCACTGCAATCCCCTCATATGGTTCTCTGCATTGTTCTCAGCATATCTTCTATCTTCTCCTGTCTAAATTATTGGTAGGGGAGGGTGAGATTCAAAAGAATCTTAGTGGGAAAACAATAACAATATGCATGTACGATAAATGTTTAATGCATGACATGCTTGCATCACATAACTCATGCTCACACAATGACAAATATGTAAGCTCAATGCTTCGAACAATATACTTATGGCCATAGCATAAATTGAAACATAGCTTCAAATCATTCATACATGTGTTTCACATAATCAAGCAAAGCAATAACATGCATCAACACACTAACACAAATATAATATACATGCAGGAGAGGTAAGCTCCATACCTTAACCCTTTTCCGACTTGAAACGTGTGCCTCGTAATGCATACCAATAGCTTGGGTGTAACCTCTTCCCACCTTAGGCCGAGATTTACGTTCATAAACACGTAATTAAGTTGAATTAGAGACCGTAAGATGATTTGGGACTTATTCAAATTAAACTTCCCAAAATCAAGGTTTTCAAAAACTTTTACAAAATCTTATCACCGCAGTCTCATATTCATCCTTCAATACTTAAATGGCATGTACAGGTTGGTTTTATTCATTCATATCAGAGTACTTCATAAATTCCTGACACACTCGGGTTCCATTAATTACATAAGGGTTTACACAAAGGCACACAGGCCACAATTCATACCCTTTACTTGAGGATCACACAAAACTATACTATAATTCCAAAATATACAACTATTTACCACAAAATATCCAATGAATTTTACATTGATAACCATTAACCAAAATAAACTCCTAAACTGGAGCTCTAACCGCTCTTCGTCGCCCGCTTTCCCTTGGATTCTTTAGCCCTGTCTAAAAATTGTGTTTTTGGGAGAGTGAGATTCTTAAGAATCCCTATAGTAACAAATCACTCATAATATGCACAACATCAAAGCATGAAAGTAAATAATCCATACAATACATAGCAATCACAACAACAGTTGCAATGGCCGGGGTAGGTATCATGGGCATCACCCCCTACGATGGCTCACGCTGAACTACTTGTTATATTGCACATCCACATGAACATATCACATATATCACCATAACTGGGATCTATATAAAATATTTCACAACACACAGCCCCACGGGCTGGATATTCAACACAACACACAGCCCCACGAGCTGGATACTCAATAGGAATCCACGATTCCATAACGTAGCCTCAGCACCTACAACAGCAGACACAACGACCGAGGTAGGTATTATGGGCATCGCCCCCCTACGACGGCTCACACTAAACTGCTCGCGCTGTAATGCCCTATGGCCGATAACACATTCACAATGTTAAACATGCATACCAAGTATCATACACAACATAAGAGAAAAGTCACTACCTGAGTCCTTTCAGGCGTTCCTTGGCACCAGTCTCTCCTGCGTTGGGCAAATATCGTATCCTAGAATCATAGTTAGGGACAAAGAGTTATTTCTCTATTCCAATTCTTAATATCTTCATAACACTTAATTGGTTATCATTATTGCCCTTTTAGTACTCAAAAATACATCTAACCATAGCCTTAAAGGGTTGGAAGAACTATCCCAAAGATGCCCTTTTTGGAAACACAAACTGACATTTTCTACTGAGGCACTCGAGTGAAGATGGTCTCACTCGAGTGAGATTGTACGGATACTCGAGTGATGGTATGGTCTGCACTCAGGCACTAGAGAGGGAGAGACAGCGAGTGCATCCCGAGAGCACAAAGAAGTTTTTCAGAGACAGGATCACTCTAGCACACTAGACCTCACCCGAGTGAAAGCCAAATGCCTCACTCGGGCACCTGAGAGTGAAGTCCAAAAAGTGAGAACCCGAGAGGCAAGTCCTTGATGTCAAATACACCAGTCACTCGAGCACAAGGAGGCTCACTCGAGTGATATTCATCCCTCACTTGCGAGTGAGACTATGCACTCTTAGATTTTCCAGAAAGCACAACAGAAAACTGAAGAGAAACAGAAGATACGCACAGCACTCGAGCATTGTTCAACCTTACTCGAGTGATCATCATCCCTCACTCGAGTGAATCCTGAATCACTCGAGTGATATTCTATCAGAACCAGAAAACACAAAAACAGACCAAACTTCTTAACACTTGCCCAATTGATCCTTATGGACACAAAACTTTACCTAAAGCCATCCCCATAGAAAAACACTCAATAAACTCAATGGGATCATCAGAATCATCAAAATCCTACTCCATTATCATGCTTTAGGTTTTGGGCAACTAAATCAACAAAATACCAATTTCATTCAAACATCACATTTCAATCACCAATCAATCTATCTATCCTAAACTCATTCCAAGATACCATTCTCATGCCAAAAACATACCAAATGAACAGTAGTACTCATTTTCGGATTCAAGCCCAAAATTTCCAGAAATTATAAACTACTTCAAATGGCATGAAACTTAGATAGATAGATTAGTCTCACTTACCTCTTTCACTTTGCCAAAGAAACTTCTTGATTCACCAACCTCCAAAATTTCGTGTGGCACAAATCAACACCAAATAGGCACACTATACACATCAAAATGAAGCTCTCACTCCAAGGATCAACATTAATGAAGTGAGATTAAGTATTAAAGAGAGAGAGAAGAGTGTGAGAGATGAAAAAATGATGATGGTACCCCTCCCTCCATGTCCAGTCGAATTGAGAGAGAAGAGAGGAGAGAGAAATTATTATATTATCCTATTTGACTTACACACACTTGCACTCTCTCCCATACTCTCTTTGCTACATGTCACAATGCTATTGGCTCACCCAAAATAAGTCACTAATTAGCTTATCTAATCCCTCCATTAGCCGTTTAATCACACTTCTCATTTTTCCTCTTAGTTAGTAATTAATTTCTCCCTTAATTACCAACTCATGGCCAAGAATTCCATTCTTCCAATTTTTCACTAATTATGACATATTAATTAATATTTCCATAAAACACATAATTATTCCAATTAAATCCATAATTATCCACCATAATCATAATTAGCCTATAATCAAAAATTGGGATATTACATCGGGCCCCATATTTGATCCTACAATGCCAAAGGTACCATTCAAAGACTTCCATAGTGTTTCTGGGGGTTATATGAGTCTATTGTGAAATTTTACTAAAATGCCCCCGGGACCCGACCTGATCATACCCTGTCCGGTTGTACTTTTCCTGAAATTTTGACATGGGCTATTTTGACATATTTTTACCCAAAGAATCCATTGCCAGACTCAAAATTATCAAATTCAATGTCAAATTACAACTTAGCAGCCCCACTTTAAGGGTTTCAGGGGAATCATCAATGGAATCATCAAATAATTGAAAATCCATCTCTAACCCCTCCAAACTAGCCTTGGCCGAAATTCTCAATTCCCTAGGAAAATTTGTGGTTTTTCGGTTTCAGCTCTATAAACATGTTCCTTTCTAATCCTAACCACTTTATTGATTATTCCATTAGGTTACAACTACTATTTAGTACCAATTTGGTCAGCATAACAGCCCAACACACCCATTTTCCATTTTTAAAATCAATGACAATCTGACAAAATTACACCGATTAAATTGTCCACAACAGCCAGAATAGTCAATATACAAGAGTTTGGAAGTTACCTCAAGCTCCCACTAGCTTTTCTCAGGAGTGGCTGAACCCTAGCTCACCTCAACACAAGAAATGGAGCTTCCAAACCTTAAATTACATAGAAGAGTAGCTTAGGAACGGAGTTATACGCGTTAGGAACCGATTTACCGAAGAAATCGGCTTACCGTACAAGATCTCTCCTCCTTTCTCTCTCTAGGACATGGCTACACTTCCTCTCGCTAAATGGTGAAATTCACGTCAGGTATGGCTGAGGAAAGGAAGGAGATGGTATTTTAACATCATGATGATGTCATAATTCACTTATTTGTCAATTTCCCAATTTTCTGTTTTTACAAAATTCTGGCAGATTTTCTGCCCAATCTTTGAAAACTCATAACTAATTCTAGAAAAATCAAATTGAGGTGATTCCAAAGCCTATAAAACCCTTATTGAGTCTAGGTTCAAGGAAAAATATAGACTTTTGCTATCTGGAATCACAAAATTCCTAGAATTTCAATCTTTGCATACTGTTCCAGAAATTTCACAGTTTTTCTGTGCTGACTCCAAAAATTCATAACCTTTTGTATATAGCTCTAATTAAGTCATATGACCTATCAAATTAAAGCTTAGGATGTCTACTTTCATCCTGTAAAATATCATAATTTTTGCTCATCATTAGATCTTCCAAAACCTCATGACAAGCTCACTACCTCATAGGAAATTTCACCAAAAACATAATTACTTTCTCCAAAATTCTCCATTTTACTTTCTTTCATACCTCAAAGATATAAGAATCATTAGGAAATAAATTTGATCTCTTTCTAAATCAGGGCTTAGCAGTCCACTTATTTCAGGCTCATTCTCTAGCCTCAAATCTCAAAATTTTGGGTATTATAGTGGAAACAACGAAAGCTGTTGTAGAAGTGAATACAACGGAAGCTATTGTGCCGTGATTACTGTAAAAGCTATCGTCAACATGACAAAAGTCACACATATTATTTCTACTGTGAATGTCGTTGTTGTATTGCTGTTGTAAATGCTGTTATTGTGTTGTTGCTTTGTGATAATTGATTACATGCTTTGTTAATATATATCATATGAGTGAATTGTTACTGCTGAGATTCTTTTGAATTTCACTTTTTCCAATGACTAACCTACATCCAGGGTTAGCGGGTCAAAGAAAAAACAAGTAACTAAGGGCAGCTAGAGTTCCCAACTAGGAGATTTATACTTTGTTAGTTGGTTATCATAGTTTTGGAATTGTTGTACATATTATAGGGTTAAGGTGCAAAAATACACATGTGATTGTCCTCGAAGTGCACCCAACACCAAATACTTTTTTTAGGTGCAACAGTGACTATGTGGTTACAAAATAGGTGCAAATGGATGCTAGAGTGACATTTTGGAAAAAAAAACTTGTTGACTGGTAAAGCTTTGCAATTAATATTACCCATTTCATTATTTTAGTACCACATTCGCTGAAGTAGATTCAAATCTGAGTGCAGAGTCCTGAACTCACTCAGCAGAGCTGTTGCCCTAAAAAACATACTGATTGCTCAATTTTTTCCCAACCCTAGATTCCCAATATTATTACATTAAAATCATTATAATACATATATTATATTACTAATTTTTATTAAATTATATGATTTATTAGGAAAATTTGATTTTCAACAAGTTTTTTTTTTCAGAATGTCACTCCAGCATCCATGTCATCGTACACGTCATCACTTTCAACATAGTCATTGTTGCACCTAAAAAAAGCATTTGGTGTTGGGTGCACTTTGAGGACAATCACATGTGTATTTTTGCACTTAACCCCATATTATAAATGTTGTAAATTTGGTTAGTGTAATGTAATCCCTAGTTTGACAAACTGATATGGGAAAATATGCCCTGTAACCCTTGTGGTAAATAGATGAAACCCGAGAGTCATCGAGAATTTTGCTTTACACTCTGATATTTATGAATGAAACCTAACTGCACATGCAAATATATTCTAAGGTTGAATGTGAGATCGCCGCAAATAGGTTTTGGAAAAGTTTTTGAAAACCCTATCTCGAAGTTGGGACTTTTAATAAGTTTTGATTTATCTGTTGGTCTCAATTTATCATAATGAAGCATTTTCGAACTATAATTAGGGCTATTAAGGAAGGGGGTTACACACGTGTCAGTGAGATAGTCTATTTAAAATGGGCTGGACTAATTTCTAGAGTTGGTCAGTGTTTTCCACATGCAGAGGCATTCAGAGCAACTTTGTACAAGTATAGCATTGCACACTAGTTTGTGTGCAAATATGAGAGGAATAACAAGGACAAGATGTATGTCAAGTGTAAAGTAGAAGGTTGTCCTTAGAAATTATGTGCAACTGCAATCGGTAAGAGTACAACAATACTACGTGTGACCAAATTCATGAAAGATCATGTGCATTCTGCTCAAGATAATTTGGAAGTGATAGGCCATAGTGCGAGATCTAGTTTGACATAATCAATAATCATCAAGGAGGTTAGAAACTATACAGAAAAACATCCAACTAAGATTATGAAGACATTGCAAAGGGAGTATGGTGTTAACCTAACAAATAAACAGGCTTATAAGGCAAAGGAGAAGACAATGGAAGACATATATGGAAGACCAAAAAAATCTTACATGTTAATCATATGGATATGCCAAAGGTTGAAGGAAACGAATGATAAAATAGTTATTGAATGGGTAGCAGATGGTTATAGGTTTAAACGAGTTTTCATTACATAAGGGTAATGTATAGAGGGCTTCTTGGGAGGTGCAAGACATGTACTATATGTTGATTAAACTCATTTAAGCAGGACCTATAAGGGGAAACTGAGGTAAAGATTTATGAGCATAGCATGATTCCGGTTGTCACAATAAACATGCCAAACCTGAATGATTATAGGCTTTATACCATGCTTAATATGTTTGAAAATATCTTCTTGCACCCTCCAATTACAAGCCGACCACCTAACAAGGTAGGAATTACTGTTCCTAAATAGAAAGATCTATCATTGTGTATGGTGCCATAAAGCTGGACACACACAAAGGACTTGTAAAATCCAAATCCATGCTGAAATTCAGTGTTCATCTATGAGGCATAATCTTTTGATGTATATATACTTTGGTCTGACCCTTTGTGTTTTTTTTTAGATGAAGGGATAAGGTAGATAGGGAATTATATGTTGTAAGTAATATATATAGGGTGATGTCAGTGATAAAGGAACATTAAGAGGAATTACTATTTTAATGTCCTATTGTGAATGAAAATGTTAGTTATTGCTGGTTTTTTGGTACTATCATGGCCTTAGTGTTTGTATGCCATTTGATACCCCATTGTTGTTTATGTAAGGTCATACCTCATTATAAGGCCTAGACGTCAGTATGTTAGGGTTTTTGGGTACATGTTGTCTACTCTATTATTTTGTAACTAATGTATAAGGTGGAAGAAGAATGATATTGCCCTCTTTTGATAGAATATGATAAAGAAATTGCATTGTCATGGCATGCTGATGTTTACAAAAGAAAGCTGCGAAAGTAGTGAAGTAATATGTGAAACACTTATCTAAAAATGGAAAAATTTAATCATTTCTTGATGACCACTTAACCGAAATTGCGAAAAAGCATGTAAGTGTTGGGGATTTTTTAATGCAAGTTGATAAAAGTATGGGAAACTGTTAAAATGATTATCTAAACTTGCAAAATACTTAAACAAAATTGACAACCGGTAATATGAAAATTGGAAAAGCATGTAAGGGTCAGGGGATATTGTGTACTACTGGGGAAAATAGTTAGGAAACTTGTGAAAATGGTTATTTGAACTTGCAAAATCCATATATATAAATGACAAACTCTTATCGTAAGTTGAGAAATGCATGCAAGTGTCAGGGAGTTTTGTTGTGCTAGTGGTAAAAAATGTGAAGGAACATGTGGAAATGCTTATCTAAACTCACGAAAGCCCTATAAACAAATGACAAACTTTTATTGTAAGTTGGGAAATGCATGCAAGTGTCAAGATTTTGTTGTGCTAGTAGAGAAAAAAGTGAGGGAACCTGCGGAAATGCTTATCTTAACTAGTGAAAGACGTATAAATCATTAATAAAACGCTTATCTAAAATGGGGCAAACCTTAAGATTTTTCAGGCAATTTTGTTTTGCAAGTTCAGAAAAATGTCAAGGAACCTGCAGAAATGCTTATCGTAACTTGAAAAAGACTTATAAAATATTGATAAACGCTTATCTGAAATGGGGAAAACCTTGAGATTTTCAGGGGATTTTGTTTCGCAAGTTCAGAAAATGTTACGGAACCTGTAGAAATGCCTATCGTAACTTGCGAAAGCCTTATAAAACATTGGTAAATGCAAATTTGAAATGGGGAAAGCCTTAAGATTTGTAGGGGATTTTTTTGCAAATTCAGAAACATGTTAGGGAACCTGTGGAAATGCTTATCGTAACTTGTGAAAGCCTTATAAAACATTGATAAACACAAATATGAAATGGGGAAAACCTTCAGATTTTGAAATAGGGAAAACCTTAAGATTTTCTAGGGATTTTGTTTTACAAGTTTAGAAACATGTCAAGGAACCTGTAAAAATTCTTATATGAACTTGTGGAAGCATTATGAAAAATTGATATATGATTATCTGAAATTGGGAAAACATTCACAATGTTAGAGAATTTTGTTGTCCACATTCAAAAATATTCTAGGGAATATGCAGAAATGCTTATATGAACTTAGGAAAGACTTATAGCAATATGACAATAGGTTTCTGAAATTGCCAAATCTATGCCACTTTCAGGGTAATTTCTTGCGTAATGTGAGTAAAATGCTACGCATCTTCTGAAGAGTCTTATCTAAACTTGTGAAAATATTAAATAAATTTGTTAAATTGTTATCTAAATTTGGGAAACCAGTTAACTATCATAAGTTAGGAATGCATTTAACAACATGACACAGGACCAGTGTTGTGAACTAAATGGATTCATACATCTAACAAGGGGGCAAAATGTTGCCTCCAACATGACAACTCACATAAACATTATAGCTATGTATAAAGTAAGAAATTTGTCATGGTTTATGTAGGGGAAAGCTCTAAAGCAGTGTCCCGATGTGAATTCAGTGGATGATTGACTAACCACCATATTATGTCGCTCATTAATTGCTTAATTTCCTCCTGCAAATAAGTTAAACGTCAATTTATACTGACATGTGAAGTAAAAATGTTTGGGTCAAAATTTTCAATGTATACATTTCCATATTCCAAGTCAGAATCGGGGTCCCACTGGCTCTACCATATCATCACGTGTACACCATAGTCCTTGCTATTGTCACATCGACATTCAAAGTTTCCGTTAGTTCAGAAGATAGAAAAAGAAAAAATGTTAGCGTAAAACATGATAAAACTCACGGATTATCTTGTTGAAGAATAGTAGGCTAAACAATTTCACTCTTTGGCTTCTTCCCAATCATAAGAAGTTTTAATATGTCCATAATGTCAACAAAATGATCCCTCTAGTGACACAACAATAACAACATGTTCATAACATGATGTTTGAATTTAAACTTATGACAACAATATCCAATTCCAGTGAGGTCAGCTTAGAATTAAATTGAAGACGAAAATGTAATCTTCTTTCATAGCACCCTTCCTACTTGACTTCTTAATGGGAATTTTAGGCTTCATGGAGTCTAACACGTAAAAGCTCATATTTTTTATTTCAAAGCAACACAAAACCAGTGCCCACTCATAAGTGCCGGTCCCATTATAAAATCACATTCCCTGATATTGTAACCAATAATTTTGGGCAAACATTGTTGCTTAACACTCGAAACTTTCTAGCCTATTAGGTTACCTAACAACTTCATCTACAAGAAAAAAGTTAGTAGTGGGTGATGTGTTCATGATATTCCTAAATGAAAACATGTTAATGAATGGGTCCAAAGTTTAACTTACCATGAACCATGCATAAAAAATATGATGCTTTGGTTGTCTTCCAACCTCTTTCATCTCATACATTAAAGTCTTACATACTACTGACATCACCTAGAAGAGCAAGCATATGTACTAGTATTCATACAATCCATATTACCAAACATCACACATAAATGTCACTCATTTTGCTTGATGGTGCTTTAATATATAACCTACTATATATACTAGTATTCATACATACCGTATTACTTATTATTTGAATTCCCTTGAGCGTATACAACTGCTCCTGACTAAGTTCTTCATCCAAGATGTCAATCAATGGCCTGTCAATTTTTTCCTAATAACTCAAACGTCAATATGGTTATGACTTCATCTGTTATTGTTATGTAGTTAGGTGACACTGAATAACATCACAGTAATACTTACACTTGACCCTTTACTCCGATGGTCATTTTGGAAATAATATTAAAAAATGTCTCCTGATCATCTATTGACCTCTTCCTCTTTTGAGCAACCTATAACTCTAAAAATGGAGATGTAATCGCCCTTTTTTGCCTTCTCTTTGATCTTTAGAGCTATTCAGGCTTGTCAACTGGTTGTTCCACCATGGTAACACCTCTTTCGCCTTCCCCTTTATCATGCTCAGACACTGAAATATGGGATATATTTAATATAGATAAGGATTCATCATCCCCTTCATTAGGCCTTTCCTACTTTTTCTGTAACCCCCTGCCGTAATTAATATTCGGATTACACAATTAAAGTGAAATAGAGACCAATAAGAAAGAAAACTATTTCAAAATCCCATCTTTATGATAGGTTTTTCACAAATTACTTTTGAAATATAATATACCTGGTCTCACATTCACATTCCGAATACAATTACTACACAAAGATAAATCACATTCAATATATCAGAGTACACAATGTAATAATTCCGGCAATTCCGGATTCCATTTATTAACTCAAGCTTTATAGGGCACATTCGCCCATTCAAGCCCTCATATGGGGATTACACAAATCCTCTTAAATACATATACAAATATCCAATAACTCATTTCAACTACATAACCAAATATACTCTTCCATATGTACACATCCAAATCCAAAATCCAAATCCAAAAACCAACTACCAGAATGACAACCCGAAGAAAGTCCTCATTGCCCTTAGCTGCATGCTATATCCTTGATCTACTACCCTGTCTGAAAGGTTAGTAGGGGAGGGTGAGATTCGAGAGAATCTCAGTAGGTAAATAATATCAATATGCATGTACGATAGATGTTTAATGCATGACATGCTTGCATCACATAACTATCATGATGACAAATCTGTAAGCTCAATGCTTCTAAGAATATACTAATGGCCATAGCATAAATTGAAACATAGCTTCAATAACACATAACCATGCAAAGCTAAGACATGCATCAACACATTAACACATATATCAAATACAAGCAGAAGAGATATGTTCCCTACACTCTTTCCACGTAAGCTCCAGCTCCAGCTGCTCAGGAACAAAACGAACATTGAACCACAACCAGGGCGAACATCAAACCTATAATCAAAGCAAGGACTTAGGGTTATTCTCTATTCCAAACTCTTACTTTCATATCACTTAAAGTTGGTTACCATTCATGACCTTTAGGTGGCTAATCAAAGCCCAAACATATGCCTAAAGGCTTGGGAAACACTTGACCAAATATCAACTTTTAAAAGTCCAAAATGCTGATTTTTGGGGGTGGGCCGCGGCCCACAAATCCACTGGCCGCGGCCCAAAACTGCCCAGAAACATTTGGGCCGCGGCCAAGAAAATCCAGTTTCTTGGCTGAACTTCCAAAAATCATAACTAATTCCACAAAAATCGAAATGAGGTGATCCCAAAGCCAAATGAAAGCTATTCAAGTCCTCTACACAGGAAAAATATTGGCCAATACTGGAAATCACCACATAAATACATAATTCCCAAAAATTCAAGACTGTCCCAAAACAGTGTTCATTTTCGACCTCAACCTTTGGACAGCCATAACTCCCAGTTACCAAAACGAAATGGCACAAATTATATGTCCATTTTGAAGCTTAGGATGTGAAATTTAAGACTGGAAAGTTTCATAATTTTCAGACATCATTTGCCCAGTCAAAACGTCCACACAAGCAGACTGCCCAAAACAGACTTTCAAAAGATAGAATTCCATATTTGCACAATTGGCTTCCAATGGTCCCATTTTCACATCCAACATCATTCTCACACAAAATCTCACAAGGAATCCATTAGAAACATCAAATCAACCAAATTCTCATTATATTGACATGTTTCAGAATGAATTGCAACATGTCACACAATATTACATTTCAACTCAACATTGCACAACTTTCCATCTCAAGTTCCCAAATCAATTCCAATGACCAAATACCACAACATGGCACCATTTTCAACATAAAACACAAACCAATTCATCCAATCTAAAATCACAAGAAAATCAGGGTAAAATTCGAAATCACTAAACTCATCCATAATTCACAAAACTTAGACCAAAAGGCTTCAAACACTCACCTCTTCCTCTTTCCCAAACCAATTCTTTGATTCTCCATCTTTCCAAATTTCCTCAAGCCATCAAACAACTTCAATCAAGAATCTAAAACCATAGAGATAAAGCTCTCATCACTATGAACAACTTTATAGAAGGACATTAGAGCATTAGAGGACAAGAAGCCAACCAAAATCTCACCTTTTGATTTCTCTTTCTTCCTCCAAGCTTGCACGTCCATGGAGACATAAGAGAGAGAGAGAGAGAGAGATGAAGAAGATGAAGAGAGTCAGATTTTTGGCCCTAATTTGACCATTTGGACGTCCAAATAAGGGAGGAGAGGAGAGAAGGAAGAGTTGACAAATTGACCAAGATCCAAGGGTCCAAAATTTGCCAAGTGTCATGATCTTGTTCCATCTCCAATGAACTCACATGAACTCATACACATGGGATTCCACCCACTAAATCTCAACATAAATCAATCCTAACCATTGATCTTGAAGTTACCAATGAGTTTCCTCTTCGGTAACTGACCAATTGGTCGGTAACTTTACCGTTTTGCCCCTGATTACGGCAATTCACACTGAATCACCACCAAATACATTTTCTCATTCATTTCCACCATATTATGCGCCCTACCTCTATTTTAAGTCAATTTAGAGGTTAATCCATAATTGAACTTAAATACAGGGTTTTGGCGCTGCTCACAGCACATACGAATCACATCGAGTGCCAACTCACACCATAATCTCCAAAAAGGTTTATTTATCACTAACCACATCCACTTTTGGAGTCATTATCTCTTAATCACAATTTAGGATCTTGCTAAACTGGGGCTTAGCAATCCACTTATTTCAGGCTTATTCTCCAGCCTCAAGTCTCAGAATTCGGGGTATTACATTTTCCTTCATCCCCTACCTTACGTCCCTCTGCATTATCATCATTATCATCACCCTCATCATCATCATCATCATCATCATCAAAAGCTTTAATTTGCTCACCATTATCATTGGTGACATCTGCCTTATCCCCATAATCATCATCACCATCACCTTCAATATCATCATCACCCTCTCCATCTTCATCATCCAAATTAGTACCATCCCCACCATCAACTATGACAATAGGGACATTTGGTTGTGATTTTCCCTTATGCTCTTATGCATTCTGCATATTCATTAACTCATCCACTACAACATTCATAAGTTGATTATGGTTTTCATCAATAACTTCCATCTGTCACATATGCAGATCCCTAAACTCCTACATCACTAATAGAATTTAATTTGTCATTTAAATCACTAAATGAAGGAAAAGATAATTTACCAAACAACATACATACTGGGTCTAAATAACTTCCATCTGCCACATATATAGATCCCTCAACTTCTACATTACTAATAGAATTTAATTTGTCATTTAAATCACTGAATGAAGGAAAAGATAATTTACCAAATAACATACATACTGGGTCTAAATAAGGCAATTGTTATTTGTCCTTATTAGCTGCCCTTACTTCACTACCCCTCCCTTGACACAAAATGCCCATATTGCTTATCCTTTCTTTGTTCACCATTTCATTGATCTTCTCCTTAGTCTAGAATTCAATAGGGCAAGTGGACTCATGCTAGACATTTTGTTTCAAAGGAAAATTTTCTGCAAAAAATAACTACACAACCAAATAAATAATAGTCATGAGTGTCAACGTGAATGATAAATTAATGAAAATAAAAAAAAAATTCATATCAACAATAAGTAGAGGCAGCCACCAAGATTGTAGGTCCCTTCACGTTCATTATTCATCCGATAAACTTTCACGTAATTGCTCATTTCCTTCCATAACTCTTTGATCATGTACATTGCCCAATCATATTTTTCAAATTCGTCCATTGTTCAACATAGGACTCTCAACATCTGGTCACTTATAACTCCACTTGAGTACGGGCATAAAACACTCCTAAACTGTATATAACAAAGAGAAACTCAAAGATGTTCTTGCTTGCCCTAGATTTTATGTGCTTCAATATGTCTGTGTATTTCTTTTTACCATACCCATCTTCAACCTCTCATACAATGGATCAGAATCCTCCACTTCAACCTTCACCTCATCCCCTTCACCAGGTATACTATGCAACTTCTCCACATCTTTTGCTTCAATTTCTTGTGTCTTCCCCCTTATCCTGAATTGATGTATTGGTGGATTATATACACTAAGTATGGACACAATCAGGTCATGGAGGAGTCTGTCCAATTCTACCTTCATCAAATTTCTAAATCCTATTCTCTTAACCCTTTCCTTCTAATATTTATTATTATTGACAAATTCCACTAACAATTTAAATCCCCGTAGTGAGCAGCGGGTATGAAAGGACACTTTGATTTTGCTCTTCTTCTTTTTTGGCCTCGATTGCTTAGCTTTTTCAGTATACTCCTTCTTCTTCTCCTCTGGCAACTCACGCCATGCCTTTCATGCAACCTTACTTTCTTCTTTCATCTTCTTTTTGTTCTCCCCCAAGTTTGCCATAAAGTCATTTCTAAACAACATAAACCCACCTTGTACAAGAATCATTTCATAGTCATCAACAATTTTCAATCACAATTTAACTAGTTCGTATCACACTCTCAATACTTGTCAATCCTAATTCCCCTCCTTTACACTTCACACAAGTTATGATCAAAGGATTCACAACTTCTGATAACAATTTCACTACTTTCTTACCTAAATTAACCTATACACAGAGTTTCACAAGTTCTCATAAAGGATTCCCAACTTGGGAATATGTTTTCACAACTTGGAAATCAAACATTCCCACATACCAATAGGGTATAACAAGTTTAGTTAAAGCATTCCCAATATCTATTTTGGTTTTCACATGTTAAGTTTAGCATTTCACAACCACGCATCACAATTTGACAATTTGGGGTTACTCAAAATTTCCCACATGAGAACACAGTTTCCCAAGTTCTCATAAAGGATTCACAACTTCTACATATGCTTTCACAACTTAGAAATTATAGACTCCCACATACCAACAGGCTTTCACAAGGTCAGATAAAAGCTTTCCTAAGTTCAAATTAGGTTTTCTAAGGCTAGGTTTAATTTTGACAACCACACATTACAATTTGACAACTTGGGATAACTCAAAATTTCCCACAAGAGAGCACATTTTCCCAAGTTCTCATAAAGGATTCATAACTTGTACATATACTTTCACAAATTGGAACTTACACTTCCCACATACCAACAGGCTTTCACAAGATCAGATAAAGCATTCCCAAATTCAAATAAGGTTTTCTCAGTTTAGGCTTAGCATTTCACATCCAAGCATCACAATTTCACAACTTAGAATTACTCAAAATTTCCTACACGAGAACATAGTTTCCCAAGTTCTCATAAAGGATTCACAACTTGTACATTGTTTTCCTAACTTGCAAATTACACATTCCAACATTCCAATAGGCTTTCCCAACGTCAGATAAAGCATTCCCAAGTTTAAATTAGGTTTTATCAGGTTACATTTAGCATTTGACAACTGTAACATCCCAAATTTCAATCACCAAAATTTCTCATATTAAAGGGAAATATTCACTTGGCCATAAATCATGCCATATGGAGGTTTAGATGCCATATGGAAAAAAAAGAAGAAAATTCAATTTTCACATGCAAAATTGTAAATTAAATATTATATTGCAAGATGATATTTTATAAGGTCATCATCTCCTTCTAATAGCCATGATTTACGTATGGGAAGTGGAAACGGCAAGAGAAAATACATATTGGCTTTTAACATGACGTAAGGAGACAATTTGACCAAGTTAGCAAAAGATGAAGACTTGGTCAATAATTGCAAACTAAAGTAAGGAGGAAAATATGATAATTCAAGAAACAACCTCATTCCCCTTTTCTCATGATAATATCGGCCAACAAGGGAAATATTTGAGAAAAAGAAATACTTGGAAGAAGATGTTGCCATGTGGAATTAATTTGGGCCAAGTAATTAAATAAGAGTTCATAAAGATAAAAGCACATGGAATATTGTCATAAAATATAATAATACAAGAGAGATAAAGTGGATATTTCCAAGTGCTCATCTTCTCCCATCTAAGACTCCATAATGACTTGAAATGAGAAGAGGAAAGAGAAATCATATTGGCCAAGAGTAGAGCATGGGAAAAACAAGACTTGCCAAGTCAACATGTTTTCACCTTTTGGTCAATTATTGTGGTTAAGGCATAAAGGAAACAAGAAAAAGGAGGAATAGTCAAACATGTAGAATTTTTCCTTACCTTTATTCATCAAGAGAAGATGAACAAAGAGAAGAGAAAGGGAACAAAGAGAAGAGAAAGGGAGAGAGCATTTAATTAATATGCTTCTTCACTTTTCCCTTTAAGAAAAGTTGGTCAAAGTGTAACCCCCTGCCTTTAACCGCGTAATTATAATTCGATATCACATAATTAAATTGGTTTAGAGACCGTCGGATAGTTTAAACTCATTTCAAATTCCTACATTATAGTAGGATTTTCACCAAAAACTTTCAAAAACTCTTCTCTATCCTGGTCTCAATTTCAAAATTCGAATATAATTACCTGCGCAGTTAGTTTACATTCACACACATCAGAGTATATAACCAAATCCCCGGCAACTCCCGGGTTCTATTATAATCTGAGGGTTTAAAGTCTCCACTAGGGGATTACATAACTAACATCAACAGTAACATTTACATCTCCAAAATATACAGTAATCCCAAGTTCAAAAGAAGATAACCAACACCCTATAATCAAATATACCCCGAAGGGGTTCTAATCGCTCCGAGTTGCCCGCTTCTCTTTAGCGCCACTAGCCCTGTCTGAAATGTTAGTCATTGGAAAGAATGAGATTCAGGAGAATTCCAGTAGTAACAAATCACTCATACAGTGCATAAACATAAAGCATATAAGGTCATGTTAGCAGCATCACAATGTAACGTGGTTCACACCATAAACGATAGCACTCATGGCTGTAAACTCTAAGCGTCAGCTTTCGCCGCGATCTCAATGTATTCACAAAGTATTCACTAGGCGTCAGCTTTCGCTGCGATCACAAAGCATCACAATGTATTCTCAATGCACGACAAACATACATACAATGTTTCACACAAAGTATAAGAGAGGAGTCACTACCTTGTTCTTTCCGATTATACTCTAGCGCAGGTGGATCACGAACAGGGCAAATATCGAATCCTACAATTCCAAATGCACTATTTAGACACTTCCATAGTGTTTCTTGGGGTTATTTGAGTCTATAATGAAAATTTACAAAAATCCCCTTGGGGACCCGGCCCGGGCCCGCCGTACCCGGTTCGGCTGCATCTTTCCTGAAATTCTACCCGAGGCTATTCTAGCATATTACCACCCAAGGAATCCATTTCTGAACTCAGAATTAGCAAATTCAATGTTAAATTACAAATTTACCCCTGGCAGCCCCACTTTAAGGGTTTTAGAGGCGTTTTCGTAATTATGCTTTTTCGGCCTTTTCTGAAAAAGTGACCAACTGTAACCCCACCTAATTTTCGCTCCTGAACTCAATGGAACTATCAAATCATTGAAAATCCAACTCTAAGACCCATTTCTAGAGCTGGCCAAAATTTATGAGTTCTCCGGGAAAAATCGGGGTTTTACGATTTCGGCTCCGTAAACGCGTTCCTTTCTACTCCTAACCACTTAATTAACTATTACATTAGGTTATAACTACCATTTGAACCAAAATTGGGCAGCATAACCCTTAGGCAACTCAATTCCCAAAATTTAAAACCAACGGCAATCCAGCAAAATTTCACCGATTAAATTGCCCACAGCAGCCAGAATAGTTAATATACGAAGGTTTGGAAGTTACCTCAAGCTTTCACAAGTTTTTCCCAAATATGGCTGAAAACCCTAGGTGTTCCACAACAGATTTTGAGCTTTCAAACCTTAAAGAACAAAGAGGAGTAGCTTAGGGTCGGAGTTATACGCGTTAGGAGCTAAATCGTCGTAGAAATCGGCTTACCTTGTGAGATTTCTTCTCCTTTCTCTCTCTAAAATTCTGAACGTTCTCTCTCCCTTTCAGCTGCTGTTTTGTGCGTGAAATGCTGAATGAAGAAGATGAGAATGATATATTATAATATCATATATAATTTTAATGATTTATGGAATTTTCCAACAATTCCAAAAACTAATTTTTATTACATAACTTCCTATATTCATGTAACCATGCCATCATGTCCAACCAATATTTCCTTATTTATGCCACATGTAGGAGACACCTAGGGGTCTCTCCCTAAGGTCTCAATTGGCTTCACAACTTGTTTCGGTTACATATACACGTAAAGTCTCAATTTTGGTCAAAATTGCATTTTTGCTCAAATTTTCCATAAATTCATATTAAATTGACCAAAATATTCTAAATATATTTTTCCTTTTATTTTCCTTAATTAATTGAAATTATCTTCAATTAATCGGAAAAATAATTAATTTTGTGATAATTTGGCAAAATTACGATTTTGCCATTACCTTTTTAATCCAATTTCTTCTCTTATTTTTCTTTGGCCAATTTCTATCTATTTTTGGACCAAATATTTTCTCTAATATTTCTTCATTTTTGGACCTTAATATTAGGCTTTTTAAATCACCCAAATTAATTCCATATTCATTTTTGCCCAATTTCCCGTGAAATTGAACATTTATAAAATTCATAAATTCCAAATTCATGAATATTCACCATTTTATTGAGTTTCCCCAAATAATTACAATATATTTGGTGAATATAAAATTTGGGGTGTTACACAAAGAAAGCCATGAAGGAAAAGAGAAGAGAAATTAGTCACACACACACACACACACACACACACTTCCTTATCTTTATTCACCTTTTGGTCTTGCAATTAAAGTGCTCTCACCACACACACAAACTGACTAAAGCTTCACATGAATGCTTGGATATTTAATTAAAACAATCTCTCATCCCATTCATTATCCAAAGTCAGCCAAAGAGGAAAGGAGAAAGAAAAATTGATGAAAGTGAAGAGCAAGAGAACAAGACTTGAAAGTAAGTGTTCTTAGCAAGATCCCATTTTTTACCCTAAATGTCTTCATAAACCTTGTTCTCTTCTTTAAGAGCTCTATTTCTATGGTTTTAGATTTTTAAGGGGAGGTGTTTTAAGTCATCTACCAAGAGCTAAAGTTAAGGAATCAAAGAAAGAGCCTAGAAAAGTGAAAGAGGTAAACAAGAGCTTCATTTTGATATATATATATATATATATTATGTTGATTGGTGGAGAATTTTTGTGTCGTATGTCCTACAGCCAGACAAAGAGCTGTGGGAATATGTACGAGGTAGGACAAATAAGCAGTGTGAACATACAATACCCCAGTAGATCAGTACCTTGCCTACCTGAGCGTAGTGGACACTTTGTATGGTAAGTAGGTACTACTAGATATAGATCTTCCAGAAAAGTTTTAGATCTTCCCACTATGGACTTATTTCCTGACATAGCTTTCTATAACCAGAAGAAGAATAACATTGTAGAGTGAGACCCGAACGATTACGTTGAGGAGTTCATAAAGCATACAAAAAATTACATATGGAGATATATGTATCAGGAGTGATCTATGGTCTTGATGCAGTATTTTGGGTGACTGAAGGTCTTGCATGCTTTTTGAGGTGAGGCCAGTCATAAGGACCTGGTGGACAAAAACAGAAATAGCTGATATCTATGTTTTGTGTGGATATAGGAAAAGTTAAGCGTGCCTAACTTAGGGAAATATCGAGATGGGTGACCCCCTGGGAAGTCACCTATACATGTTAAGATAGGAAGTGCAATATATTATGCAATAGTTTATAAGTTGTGTACTGCTACCAACTTTCCCTAAACTGTTGTAGTTGTCTGTTGTATGTCAAATTTGAACTACTTATGTATCATAATTTTGTAAAATGACAAATATGCCCTTATGGCTATGAGAAATTTACCCCTTCCTCATTTTAATATAATGAAACATAAAAATGGTGAGAACAAGAAGAAGACTAAGAGGTGGAGGTGTTGGGCAGGCTCAAAAAGCTATACTTGATCCAATGCAGCCACGATTGGGGCATGATGAAGTACAAACAGACTATGCTAAATGAATTAATAGATGAGTTGCGATAGGTATAATAGAAATAGAATACAAATAGAGAAATGCATTATAATCCTGGTGGATAGGAATTAGAATAGTAAGGATACAATGAACAGTGGGAATCCTTCCTAGAAACACAAGAATTGAGAAATTTCCTCCTAGAGGAATAATAGCAAGCCGTAATAGGCTGATAGCCACAATAAGAAAATATTCTTTAAGGAACATAACATATTGGCACTGAGGCCAATCACATTATGACAAACAGGAGCCTCTGCTTATACTTGCTCTTATGGGAGACAGATTGCAAACATGAGCAATGCAATTCAGTCAATAAGGGGTTGATGTTGAAAGAGGTTGATGCCCTTGTTTCCTAAAAACACAAGAATTGAGAAATTTCCTCCTAGAGGAATAATAGCAAGCCATAATAGGCTGATAGGCACAATAAGAAACTATTCTTTAAGGATCATAACATATTAGCACTGAGGCCAATCACATTATGACAAACAGGAGCCTCTGCTTAGACTTGCTCCTATAGGAGACAGATTGCAAACATGAGCAATGCAATTCAGTCAATAAGGGGTTGATGTTGAAAGAGGCTAACGCCCTTGTTTCCCGAGGAAAGTTTGATCCTCAGCTAACAGAGGATTGGTTTCCTCCTGCCTCATAAAGTAGTGATTTTTCACAGCATGAAATTATTGACCATGTTTATACTAGCCGTGATAAACTCAGTATTGACATTTTGATTTACTTAAGGAGTAGAGGAAAATACAAGAAGAACCTATGTGTGGTGCTAAGACATCTTGACTTATAGAATAAGACCATGCTGATCTTAATAAAGTAGGAACATTATTGAGCCAAAAGAGCCTAGGAAGCCATCAAGGTACACAATTTTGGGTTCAGTTAAATATCAGAGAAGGTTCCTATAGAACTCCTATTGGATTATCTTGACATTGATAGCTCTTATGAAGGCATAAAATCAGAGTGGCGCAGTATAAGCATGGTGGTCAACAATCACACAACCTATATAGTTGTGGTGACACATGAAATAGAGATTGGGATGAACCTTAGTGTGGTAGGGCATAATAGTGGTAAATACTTCTCGACATATGTAACCTCACAAAATCAAATACCCCCACTTATGATTATAGAGTTAGCAACAGATGGATTTGATGTGAGAACATGAGACAAGTATGATCAGGTTGATGCTTGCTCTAGAACATTTATTTGACAAGTAGGGATATCATAATGTGACAAGGAGGGATAACGTAATCATTTTGGTCCAAAACAAAATCAATGCTTTAATCTTGAACAGTGCATACCATATGGGCAGTAAGGGTCAAATAGTTAGTTGATCCTAAACCCCAAATGGATCGATATAGTTTCAAACAGACATATTTGTAAACAAAACTAGTTATAGACAGTTAAGAGTTCAGACAGTCAAAGTGGCAGTAAGTCCCAGTGTACATGTTTGTACAAGGTTGTAAGATCAAAATTTTAGTGTTGTAAGAATGGAATAACATAAACCGTAAGGTTAAATACACTGGATAATGTTCCAACAAGGAAATAACACCTAGAAGTACTAGTGGACAATGTGTCCACAGATCATAAGATCTATTAGACTAGTATGTCCTCAGGCTAGCAGATTGCTATGCAATCAAAGTTATGTCGAACAAGAAATAAAGGCAAGAAAACCTGGGGTGATGGTTGCATGGGGTAGTGTCCCTGGGCAATAAGACTTGACAAGTACTTGTGCTATATAGAACAGTATTGAACACATTAAGGGATAGCAACTCCATGCCAAGCTGAGTAGGTGTGAATTTTGGCTTTCAGAAGTTAAATTTTTGGGTTATGTAGTCTAACAACAAGGGGTCTCAATAGATCCAAACAAGGTGGAAGCAGTATTAAATTGTAATAGGTCAGAAACCATTTTGAGATACTTTGTTTTCTCAGTCTTGCCGAGTATTATCGGTGGTTTATAAAGAATTTCTCCAGAATAGATTTGCTGTTGACAAAGTTAACATAAGACAACCAACATTTTGTGTGGGATAGCAGTTGTAAGAGGACATTTACAGAGCTAAAATAGAAATTAGAAACAACATTAGTGTTAACAATCCCAGATCTGCAGTTGACCCTCTTGGTTTAAACAGAGACCAATGAGCATGGATTGAGATGTGTTTAATGCCGCAAGGCTGAGTAGTGTTGTATACAACCTGTCAACTGAAGCCGTATAAATAGAGATATCCCACACATGATCTTGAGTTAGTAGTGATTGTGTTTGCACTGAAATTTCTATACGATCAGAAAGAGCTCAATGTGAAATAGCGAAGATCGATGGAGTGGCTCAAAGATTTCAACTTTGAGATAAAATATCATCCAGGCAAGGCTAATATAGTAACAAATGCATTGAGCTGCAAAACCAGTACATGTGGCAGCAATGTTAGTAGAACAATTTGAGAGCAGTTATGAGGAAGCTCAGATGAAGGATAGATGAGAACAGTCTATAAAAGATATGGTTGAAAGGGGAGTGACTCAGAAACATGACTTGTCACCAAGTGGGCTGGTTAGATACAAGAAGAGGATATTTCCACTGTGAATGGAGTTGAAATGGAAAACCCTGAAAGAAGAGCACAAGAGCAAATATACTTTACACCTAGGAGCAACCAAAATATATTACAATTTAAGGTCCATATATTGGTGTCAAGGGATGAAAAGATTTGTGACAAAGCTTGTCACTCGCTGTCTTACTTGTCCGTAAGTGGAAGTTGAGCATCAACAACCATCAGGACTTCTGCAAAACCCTAAAATTCTTAAGTGAAAATAGGAGAGTATCACTATGGATTTCATGATAAAGATCCCCAATTGACTTCTAAGTTTTATAAGGTGATGCACGAGGCTTTAGACACTAAACTCAGTCTCAATACGGCCTATTATCCTCAGACAGATGGACAAACAGAAAGAAAAATACAAACATTGGAGGATATGCTAAGGGCGTGGTACTAGATTTCAAAGGCTATTGGGATCAATTCCTTCCACTTGCAAAATTTGCATACAATAATAGTTCTCACTTGAACATTCAAATGTCTCCATATAAAGCATTGTATGGAAGGAAGTTTCAGTCACCCTTGTGCTGGACAAAGCTGTCTAAGAGGCAGATGCATGGACTAGATATTGTTAACCAAATAACGAAACAAATCAAGCTGATAAAACAAAGATTGTTGGCTACTTAGAGCAGGAAAAATAGTTATGCTGACAAGAGATAGAATCCTCTAGAGTTTGAGGTTGGAGATAGTGTGTTCATGAAGATTTTGCCTATTCCTGGTATTAGCAGGGTGCTAAAGGTGAAGAAGCTAAGCCCTAGGTATATTGGTCCTTTTGTGATCTTATCAAAGATTGAGCCAACAACATATCAAAATAGCTTTACCCTTAAATTGATCAGGATGCATGATGTCTTCCATGTTTCATAGTTAAGGAAGTATCAAACTGACCTAGAACATGTGATTGAATATGAAGAGGTAGATATGCAAAATGATTGACGTATGAGGCCACACCTGACCGAATCATTGATCGATAGCAGAAACAACTGAGACATAGAAGTACCCCATTCAAAAAACATGGTGTGGAAGGGGTTTATCTCCTGGAGGAGCTACCTGGGAAGTAAAGGAAGATATGTAGAAGTGTTACCCGAAATCCATAGGCCAATGTATGTAGTAAATTTCGAAGATGAAATTTATTTAAGTGGGGGGGGGAGATGTAACATCCCAAATTTCAGTCATCAAAATTTCTTATATTAAATGGAAATATTCACTTCGCCATGAATCATGCCATGTAAAAGCTTTAGATGCCATATGGAAAAAGAAGAAGAAAAGTCAATTTTCACATGCAAAATTGGCAATTAAATACTATATTGCAAGATGATATTTTATAAGATCATTATCTCCTTCAAAGGGCCATGATTTATGCATGACAAGAGGAAAAAATCAAGAGAAAATATATATTGGCTATTAAATATGACATAAGGAGACAATTTAACCAAGTTAGCAAAGATAAAAACTTGATCAACAATTGCAAACTAAAGTAAGGAGGAAAATATGATAATTCAAGAAACAACCTCATTTCCCTTTTCTCATGATAATTTCAATCAACAAGGGAAATGTTTGAAAACAAAAATACTTGGAAGAAGATGATGCCATTTGGAATTAATTTGGGCCAAGTAATTAAATAAGAGTTCATAAAAATAAAAGCACATGGAAAATGGTTATAAAACATAATAATACAAGAGAGATAAAGTGGATATTTCCAAGAGCTCATCCTCTCCCATCTAAGACTCCATAATGACTTGAAATGAGAAGAGGAAAGAGAAATCATATTGGCCAAGAGTAAAGAAGGGAAAAACAAGACTTGCCAAGTCAACATGTTTTCACTTTTTGGTCAATTCTTGTGGCTAAGGCATAAAGGAAACAAGAAAAAGGAGGAATAGTCAACATGTAGCATTTTTCCTTAACTTTATTCATCAAGAGAAGATGATCAAAGAGAAGAGAGAGGGAGAGAGCATTTAATTAATATGCTTCTTCACTTTTCCCTTTAGGAAAATTTGGTCAAAGAAAAGCATAAAGGAAGGGAGAAGAGAAATTAGTCACACACATCCTTATCTTTATTCACCTTTTTGTCTTGCAATTAAAGTGCTCTCACCACACACACAAAATGACTAAAGCTTCACATGAATACTTGGATATTTAATTAAAATACTCTCTATCCTATTTATTATCCAAAGTCGGCCAAAGAGGAAAGGAGAAAAAGAAAGTGACGAAAGTAAAGAGCAAGAGAACAATACTTGAAAGTAAGTGTTCTTGGGCAATTTTCTCTAGCAAGATCTCATTTTTAGCCCAAAATATCTTTATAAACCTTGCTCTCCTCTTTAAGAGCTCCATTTCTATAGTTTTAGATTTTCAAGAGGAGGTGTTTTGAGTCATCTACCAAGAGCTAAAGTTAAGGAATCAAATAAAGAGCCTAGAAAAGTGAAAGCCGTAAACAAGAGCTTTATTTTGATATATTGATATATATATATACCACGGGCTCAGCTTCTTCCGCTTGATAGCTCACCCAATTTTGGTAACTGGTGATACTCTAAAAAATATGTGATCACCAACCTCAAACTCCAGAGGCCTTCTCCTCTTGTCAGCGTAGCTTTTCTATCAACTCTGCGCTGCAAGGAGCCTCTTTCGAATGATTCAAATATGTGCTGAGGTTTGATCAAAACGTTCTTTCCCATATAGCTTCCTCTCAGATAATTCATTCTAGCATAAGGGTGATTGGCACTTCGTCCCATACAACGCTTCATACGGAGCCATCTAGATGCTCGCATGATAGCTATTGTTGTAGGCGAATTCAGCAAGTAGAAGAAAGTGATCCCAATTCCCTTTGAAGTCAAGGACATAAGCTTGCAACATATCCTCCAATGTCTGAATAGTCCTCTCTGACTGTCCATCTGTTTGAGGATGGTAGGCCATACTAAATCTCAACAAAGTAACCAGGGCTTCATGCAAAGCCCTCCAAAATCTCAAAGTAAATTGGGAATCTCGATAAAAAATGATATTCTTTGGTACACCATGGAGCTTCACAATTTCTCGTATGTAAATCTCTGCCAGTTTATCCGGAGAGTAGCTAGATTTGATCGGTATGAAGTGCGCTGACTTCGTTAATCGGTCAATAATCACCCAAATCACATCATAGTCTTGATCCTGGGCAATCCCACAACAAGGTCCATGGTCACACTTTCCCATTTCCATTCTGGAATCTCAAGATTTTGCAACAAACTAGGCGGTCTCTGGTGCTCGATTTTTACCCTCTGGCATGTAAGACACCACGTCATATATTTTATCACGTCATTCTTTAGTCCCGGCCACCAAAACACATACTTCAAATTATGGTACATTTTGGTCATTCCGGGGTGAAGAGTATATAGGCTCTTGTGTGCCTCATCAAGGATCTTTTGCCTCAACTCTGCTTAAGTAGAACACAAATTCTCTTTGGGTAACGAACCAGTCCACTAGGAAAAAAATCATAGCCTTGAGCTTCTCCCCATTCAATTCTAGCCAAATTACACTGTATCCAACCATCTTGTCTTTGAGCTTCTTCAATCTCAGTCCTCAAATCACTTTCCCCTTAGGAAACAATATAATTAGCATAGACGATCTGGTTCAAAAAATTCAAATATCAAAAGTCTTCTATAAACTTTCCCTCTTGTATCATCATTACTACCACCAGCACCGTCTTTCGACTAAGAGCATCCGTGACTACATTTGCCTTACCCTAATGATATTTGATTTCCAGGTTGTAGTCCTTAAGCAATTCCATCCAACGACGCTGTCTTATATTCAATTCTTTCTGATCATACATATAATTGAGACTCTTGTCATCACAGTGTAGTTCTACCATCACACCATACAAATAATGTCACCAAAATTTCCAAGCAAACACAATTGCCGAAACTCTTTCAGGGAATAAAGTGTGAATTATGACCCGAATGACCCGAATTGGCAGCAGAAAGTGCCCAAACCTAGTATTTAAGCTTAATCATGGTGATAAAGCTTAAATTGAATTTAAAATGAAGGGAATGGCGCATGGTATGAGTAATGGGGTCAAATAATGTGTTAAGTGATAATCCAGTAGGAATTGCCATAGTCAGGGGCAAAACGAAAAGAAAAGAAAATTACTGGCCAATTAGTCTGCAACTAATGAAGAAATTAATTAAGAGTTAGAAATGAGGAGTATGACCAAATGGCTAATGGAATTAGTTAGTGTAATCATATAGTTACATACTTTATCATGACATGATTTAGATGAAGGAAGATGAATTGAAAAGTCAAATACTCCATTTTTAATTCATTTTCTCTCCCTATCTCCTCTCTAAATTCGGTCAAGAGCATAGAAGGGTTAGAAAAATCATATTAACATAATCTTTTCTCTCTCTTCTCAAGCTCTTAAGGTCAGTTGGCATGTGGAGGAGGAAAGAGAAAGAATCAAGATGAAGGTGAGCCATTTTGACCTTGTAGATGACCTTTTATGCTTAAAACATCTTCTCCAAACTTTCTCCTCTTAATGTAAGCTTCATTACTATAGTTTTAGATTTTTAAGAGGAGGTGTTTTTTGAATTCAAGAAAAGCTAGTGGTTGGAGAATCAAAGAACAATCTAGTTGAAGAGATAGAAGTGAGCAAAAGCAACCTTTTGACATATATGTTGTAGTCATTGGTTGAATATTGGAACTTGTGTATTTTAGCCCTATTTTCGTGTATATAGGGTGTTAGTAAGTTTGTGGTGTCTTATGGTGTCTATTGGCTAAATGGAAAGAATGTGAGTCTTGAATATAAAGTTTAGTGATTTTAAGGTTTTGTATTGAATTGGTGTTCATAATAGAACATGTTAAAGGAGTGTGAATTTGGTTGTTTTGATATTTCCATTGGATTCTGTGCAAAAAACTGTGTGGGGAGTAGCCCTGGTTGTGAATTTTGGACCTTTGGATACATTGGTTAAAAACTAGAAAAAATTGGAAATTCTGTTAAGTGTAAATGCTATGCAGGGGAGCTTGTTTACATGGTATTTTGAATGAGTAAATGAGGTCTAAAAGTTATGAAATTTGGTAGTGTTGTAGTAGACATGGCAAATTTTAAAATGATATAAAGCTTGTGTTATTTCGATATGTGTACAAAAAGTTATGGTCATTGGATATCAGCAAGAATCATGCCAGTTCTTGGCCACAGCCAAGCATCTTGACAACAGCCAAAGAGTTTCTATCTAGTTCTTGGCCACGGCCCAATGGTTTTTGGCCGCAGCCCAAAACTCTTTGACTTATTTTTGGCCACGGCCAGAGCATTCCTTGGCAGCAGCCAACCCCCAAAAATTAGCATTTTGCACTTCTGAAGGGTGGTTTTTGGTATAGTTCTTTTCAACCTTTTAAGCATTTTTTTGGGCTTCTAAGAGCCACCTAAAGGTCTCAAATGATAACAACCCTAAGTGTTTTGGAGTAAGAATTGACATAGTGAATAACTCGTCATCCTTGATTATGATTATAGGACTTGATGTCTGCCCTGAGCATATGAAATCGGTTTCTAAGCGGGAATAGAAAGAACAAGGTAGTGACTCTTTCTCTTATATCATGTATAATGCATTGTATGTTTGTGCTTATCATTAAATGTAATGATTGAGTCATGATAAATGTTGCAGCTTAGAAAGTGACAAATGTCATAGAAGTGTATGTAACGACTGTCACAAATTGTGTTGAACTTCACTAATGCTATGCATTGTGATGTATGTTACGACTGTTATGATTGTCATGCATATCACGTATGTGATTATTGTCATGATTAAATGTTGTTGTAGATGTTGTACCGAATGTTGTGATGATTGTCATATTTGTGATTAGTCATAACTGAATGCTGTTGTGGATGCTACACTGAATGCTGTGATGATTGTCATACTTGTCATGTTTGTGATGTTAGTTATGACTGAATGCTGTTGTGAATGCTGTATTGTGATTCGCTTACATGCTATGTTATTATATATCATATGACTGAGATTGTTACTATATAGATTCCTATGAATCTCACTCTTTTTACTACAACCTACAGTTAAGGCAGGCGAATTAAAGGAGAAGCTGGTATACAAAAATGATTAGAATTTATGGCTAGGAGATTCCTGTTATTAGTTGGTTGTCATCTTTTTGAGAAATTTATACATATTATTAGTGATGTCAGTACAAGTGCATTGAAATAAAGGTGGTTGTGTCCACCATAGAGTTGTATAAATGTATGTAATCCCCGAAATGGGAATTGAGATGGGGCAATCATGCCCTGTAAACCCTTATAGTAGTTGAATAGAAACCGAGAGATGTCAAAAAATTTTGTTCTACACTTTGATATGTATGAATAGATCAGTACCAGACAAGCCAAATAGTTTTGAAATGTGGGCATGAGACCTAATTGAAATAGATTGTGAAAAGTTTTTAAAAACCCCACACTGTCCCAGGATCAAATCCTGCTTGGAATTTGGGACATTTCATGAGTTTTAAATTGTTTATTGGTCTCTCTCTTAATTTATGGCATTTTTTTGAACCATATTAACTACTTTTAAGGTAGGGGGTTACATTTTTTGTATCAGATTTGTAATTCTTGGTAATGGTAGGTTTTACTAGGATAGTTGCAATAGCTTCTTAGCTTAGTGATGATAGCTGACCATGATTGTTTGTTGTATACACATGAATATTCCTATTATTGCTGGTATATGAGTTTTAAGGGATATGTGTATACATTTATTGTGATATTGATGTGGTTAATCATTTTTAGAGTGACCAGAAACAATGGTTTACCCAAAAGTACGACATGTAGAACCAAAGGTGGAAGGGATTAATGACAACCCACCTAATCCCGTGCAACTGATGATGGGCATGTTAATAGAGCAGCAGGATATGATCAACAAGCTAAAGTAAGAGCTCCGAGAGGAGAAAGAAAAACGTAATGCTGATAGAGTTCAATCGACCCATGAAGAGACTCAAGAAGAGACAACCTAAGAAGAAACAGCTGAAGGGTCGATTCAATCTCCAGAATTACCTCCACACACTGAACTGAACTAAGAATAGCATGAGGTGCCGGCTCGAAATGAGAGAGATCTCCAGTTCTGGGCCTCCAAATTCTGTAAGCATCTGCCTCCAGTGTTCAGGGGAAATTTGACCCCCAAGCAGCTAAAGATTGGCTAATCTAGCTGGAGAAGATTTTTGAAGTGCTAGACTGCCCAACAGAGGTGAAGGCATGATTGGCCATCTACAAACTTGAGGGGGATGCCGACAAGTGATAGCGGAATATTGCTATGACCCTACAGGCCCGGAATATGCCAGTGACCTGGGAATTATTCCAAGAGTAGTTTAATGATAAATACTTCCCAAGATCTGTGAGGATAAAGAAGGGGTCAGAATTCTTATCCATCAAGTAGGGTGATATGTAGACATTTGACTACTACCTATCTCAATTCATCCAGCTAGCCTGATACTCCTCCCATCTACGATGCCTGGATGATGAGGAGTAGAGTTCTGACATGTTGATTCGAGGATTAAGGAATGAGCTGAGGAAAAGGTTAGCCACCTACCAATTTACTGAGTTCAATAAAGTGGTAGAAAAGTGTAGAATCACCAAAAATAATCTAAGGGATCTGTACCCAACCAAGGATGGCAGCAGCCGTAGTAAGCCTAGTAAGGGGAATACTTCTAAGAAGAGTAAAGGGCAAGAATCCTCATCCAAGGGCGGCGATAAGAAATGCTATCAACCTGAGGATTATGAGAATCAGAGACAACCAGTGACATGGATATGTCCTCATTATGGCAGGGTGCATAATGGCAAAATGTGTTTAAATGCAAGTCATTCCTTTATTGCTTATGACTATATGAAGTGCTTGGGATTGTATGTGCATTAATCGTCAGTTGACTTGGTTGTAATAACACTGATGAGTGTCAAAGCTATGACTACTGATGCCTATGTGAATTTTGTGATAATCGTTGAAGGGCATGAGCCCATGGTTGATTTGTTGTGATTACCGCTTTGCCAATTAAAAGTCCTATTGGGTTTTAATTGGTTTAGGACAAGTAATGCACCCATTGTATTCATCAATGTGATGAATCGTGCCTTCTTACTATACTTAGATCAATTCATAGTGGTTTTTGTCGATGACATCTTAATATACTCTTAGAGTATTGAAGAGCATGAGTATCATCTGAGAATAGTTCTCGACAGAGCAATGAGTAGCTATGGAATATGGTCTCACGGTTGAGATAGAAAATTGAATATATGAGTGGATTTCGAATTCTCTATATAACGAGAGTAGAGTACCCCGATATGGGTAGTAGAGTTAGTGAATATGCCTGGAGTTAAACTGATAATGGAAGCCTATATGAAATGGCCTGAAATAATTTGAGTCGAAACAGGAAAAGTATGAGCACATAGGAACATAGATTGTGGGTGTCGTCAGGTGTAGTAGGAGGTTCCTATGGGACTCCTATTAAATCAACCTAACATTATTAAAGCACATATGAGGGGATAGACCTCAGAGTGCGCAACAGAAGCATAGTGAATGTGATATGTTTGAGAACTGTACTGAGCAGAGGCTCAAGGCGGTAAGAACAATGTGCTAGTTTTGGTTTTTGGAAGTAAAACTTCTGGGCCATGTCATCTCTGGAGAAGGGGTCTTAGTAGATCCTAGTATAGTAGAAGTAGTGCTAGTATGGAAGAGGCCAAAAATTGTGGTGGAGATATGTAGTTTTCTGGGTCTTGTAGATTGTTACCAGAGGATTCACTTAGAATTCTTCCCATATTATTTTGCTGATGACCAAGCTCACGTGTAAGGATCAACTATTAGGTGGGATGAATGATGTGAGAAGAGCTTACAGAGCTGAAGGCAAAATTGTCGAAGGCACTAGTGTTGAATATACTCGATTACAACTTGATTTTGTTGTGTATTGTGATGTGATGTAAATAAGCAAGAGTTGGGGTGTGCCCTACCCAACTTGATTTATGCTGTGTATCGCGATGTGAATAAGTTGGGATCGGGGTGTGGCCGTATACAGTAGGGAAGAGCTAGTTCAACTGATGGTGAATTCAACTACATGATTTGGGATTCTCACTAGATCATGTGAGGGCACTTAGCCCGACATGGCCAACATGGCTAACCACCAGGCTGGTTACACCGGTGTTAACCCGAGGCCGAGAAGCAGTTCGTAAAATTAAAGTCTACTATGAGTCTGCTATGAGATTACAATGAGTCTGTGATACCTTAAGTTGTTTCCCATAGGGGATTACTAGATTGAACAGGGTTGTAGCCTACACCTCCTGACAGTTGAAGTCTCGTGAAATGAACTATCCTACCCATGATCTAAAGCTTATAGCAATTATGTTTGCGCTAGTAATTGTGTTAAATATATGGTGATATTGCCTATATAGTGTGACAAAAGAACTATATTGCGACCATGAGAGTCTCGAGTATTGAATGAGTTGAAAGAATTGAATGTGACAAAGTACAAGTGGATAGAGTTATTGAAATCTTACAACCTGGAGATCAGGTATTATCCAGGTAAAGTTGATGTCATCATGGATGTGTTTAGATAGAAGGCGGGGCAAGGTACAACAATGATAATGGAGGATTTTTTATATTTAAATCTCTCAAATCAAATTGTATGTGTTAAGTATAGTGTACCCTAAGGGGAAAGTGAGTTGATGACTGAGATTAAAGAGGCTCAAAGCCAGGATGAACAAGTTCGGTTCATCCGAATTATGATCAAACAAGGAGAAACGCGAGACTACAACTTGTTGCTTAGTAGATTAGTGCGTTACAAACTAAAGAAGTACCAATCAAACCTTGCACCTATTATTGAGTATGAAGATGTCGACTTGCAGGACAACTTCACCTATGCGGTAGAGCCAGAATGAATCATCGACCATGAAGAGCAGTGGCTCAGACACTGAAGCATACTGTTTGTGAAAGTGGTCTGAAAAGGAATGTCCTAGTGGGAAGAAACCTGAGAAATAGAAGCCGTCATGAAAAGACATCCGGAGTTTATGTCCTAAGTTGTGTAACAAATTTTGGGGACAAAATTTATTGAATAGGATGAGAATTGTAATGCCCTAAAATTCGTAATGCATGAGGTGAACTCTTTTAGGGAATAAAGTGTGAATTATGACCCGAATTAGCAGTAGAAATTGCCCAAACCCAGTATTTAAGCTTAACCATGCTATTAAAGCTTAAATTGAATTTAAAATGCAAGGAATGGTGCATGGTATGAGTAATGGGGTCAAATAATGTGTTAAGTGATAATCCATGGGAATTGCCATAGTCAGGGGCAAAACGGGAAGAAAATAAATTTAGCAGCCAATTAGTCTGCAACTGACGAAGAAATTAATTAGGAGTTAGAAATAAGGAGTGTCACTAAATGGCTAATGGAATTAGTTAGTGTAATCATATAGTAACATGCTTTATGGTGAGCCATCATAGAATTTTAGACAATTAGTATGATTTGGATAAAGGGAGATGAGTTAAAACATCAAATACTCCATTTTTAATTCATTTTCTCTCCCTCTCTCCTATCTAAAATCAGTCAAGAGTATGGGAGGGTTAGAAAAAACATATTATCAAAATCTTTTCTCTTTCTTCTCAAGATCTCAAGGTTGGCATGGTGGAGGAGGAAAGAGAAAGAATCAAGATGAAGGTGAGCCATTTTGAACTTGTAGATGACCTTTTATGCTCAAAACCTCTTCTCTAAACTTGCTCCTCTTGATGTAAGCTTCATTACTATGGTTTTAGATTTTCAAGAGGAGGTGTTTTGTGAATTCAAGAAAAACTAGTGGTTGAAGAATCAAAGAACAAGCTAGTAGAAGAGATAGAGGTAAGCAAAAGTAACCTTTTGACATATATATTGTTGTCATTGGTTCAGTATTGGAACTTGTGGATTTTAGCCCTATTTTTGTGTATATAGGGTGTTAGTGAGTTTGCGGTGTCTTGTGGTGTCTATTGGCTAAATGGAAAGAATGTGAGTCTTGAATGTGAAGTTTGGTGATTTTAAGGTTTTGTATTGAATTGTTGTTCAAAACAGAACATGTTAAAGGAGTGTAAATTTGGTTTTTTTGATATTTCATTGCATTTTGTGCGAAAAAATGTATGGGGAGTAACCCCGATTGTGAATTTTTGACCTTTGGATACATTGGTTGAAAACTGGAAATTATGTTAAGTGTAAAATACTGTGTAGGGAAGCTTGTTTGCATGGTATTTTGAATGAGTAAATGAGGTCTAAAAGTTATGAAATTTGGCAATATTGTTGTAGACATGACAAGCTTTAAAATGATATAAAATTTTTGTCATTTCGATATATGTATGAGAAGTTATGGTTTCAATATGTGTACAAAAAGTTATGGTCATTGGAAATCAGCCAGGAAGCAGGCTAGTTCTTAGCCATAGCCAGGCATCTTGGCCACAACCAAAGAGTTTCTGTCTAGTTCTTGGCTGTGGCCCAAGGGTTACTAGCCACTTCCCAAAACTCTCTGACCTATTCTTGGCCACGTCCTAAAAGTTTCTGACCTATTTTTGGCTGCGGCCAGAGTATTCCTTGGTCATGGCCAACCCCCAAAAATCAGCATTTTGCACTTCTGAAAGGTGGTTTTTGGTATAGTTCTTTCCAACCCTTTAGGTATTTGTTTGGGCTTCTAAGAGCCACCTAAAGGACTCAAATGATAACCAACCTTAAGTATTTTGGAGTTAAGAATTGGCGTAGTAAATAACTCGTTGTCCTTGATTATTATTTATAGGACTTGACGTCTGCCTTGAGCATGTGAAATCGGTGCCTAAGCGGGAATGGAAAGAACAAGGTAGTGACTTTTTCTCTTATATCATGTATAATGTATGGAATGTTTATGCTTATCATTGAATGTAACAATTGAGTTGCGATAAATGTCACGGCTTTAAATGTGATGAATGTCAAGGAAGTATATGTAACGACTGTCATGAATTGTTTTGAACTTCATTGATGCTATGCATTGTGATATATGTAACAACTGTTATGATTGTCATGTATATTACGTATGTGATTATTGTCATGATTGAATGCTGCTATGGATGCTGTACCAAATGCTGTGATGATTATCATGCCTGTCACGTTTGTGATTAGTCCTAATTGAATGCAATGTGGATGTTATACTAAATGTTGTGATTATTGTCATGCTTGTCATGTTTGTGATATTAGTTATAACTGAATGCTATTCTGAATGTTGTATTGTGATTCGCTTACATGCTATATTATTATATATCATATGACTAAAATTGTTACTACTGATATTCCTATGAATCTCACTCTTTCTACTACTAACTTACAGCTAGGGCAATGGATCAAAGGAGAAGCTGGTATACAAGGGCGGTTAGAGTTCGTGGCTAGGAGATTCCTATTGTTAGTCGGTTGTCATCTTTTTGAGACATTTGTACATAGTGTTAGTGATGTCAATACAAGTACATTGAAGTGAAGGTGGCTGTGTCCACCATAGAGCTATATAAATGTATGTAATTTGTAACCCCCTCACGGTAATTATATCCGGACTATAAAATTTAAGTGAAATAGAGACCAATAAGACAAAAACAACATTTATAAACCCATCTACCAGACGGGGTTTTCACAAATACCTTTCGAAATCATTTATAACCTAGTCTCACATTCACATTCCGAATACAATTACTACATGAAAATAAATCACATTTAATATATCAGAGTACGTAATTTAATAATTCTGGCAATTCCGGATTCCATTTATTAACTCAAGCTTTATGGGGCGCATTCGCCCATTAGAAGCCCTCATATGGGGATTACACAAATCCATCTTAAATACATAATCAACCCTTATCCACACACATATATACACATCCAAATCCATATACTCCCTACTATGATAACCAACTACCGAAGCTTCAACCCGTAGGAAGTCCTTGCCACCCTTGATTAGTTACTCCATCTTGATCCACTTACCCTGTCTACACTGTTGGTAAGGGAGGGTGAGATTCTGGGGAATCTTAGTAGGCAAACAATACCAATATGCATGCAAGATAAATGTTTAATGCATGACATGCTTGTAATACATAATCCATGTTCACACAATGACATATCTGCATGCTCAATGTTCACACAATATACTCATGGTCATAGCATAAATTGAAACAGAGCTTCAATCACTCATATATGTTTCACATAATCAAGAAAAGCAATAACATACATCAATATACTAACACAATTATCAAATGCATGCATGAGAGGTAAGTTCCCTATACTCTTTGCACGTAAGCTCCAGCTCCGGCTGCTCACGATCAGGGTGATCATCCAACCCTATAACCAAAATAAGAACATAGGGTTAATCCCTTTTCCAATTTCTTAACTTTCAAATACTTAAGTTGGTTATCATCTATGACCTTTAGGTGGCTACTCAAAGCCTAAACACATGCATAAAGGGTTGGTAGAAACTTGACCAAAGTTCTCTTTTGAAACCTCACAAACCCATTTTTAGCTTCATCACTCGAGTGAGGGATGTCGCACTCGAGTGATGGACGGCTCGTACCTGAGTAAGGATGGCTCACTCGTACGAGTGCTTGCCTGAAAGCACAACTAGAGACAAAAAGTTATCACTTCACTCGAGCACTACCAAGCACTCGAGACTTATGTTCACCCGAATCCCATCGAGTGAAGCCCAAAAAGTGGCTACCCAAGAGCCACAGAAAACTCAGAGCCAGAAGTGTACTCTAGCACTGGCTCTGGTACTTTAGTGAGTCCACAAAACTCGTGAGTGCTAGCTCACACTCTTAACAAACCAATTGCGAGTGACAACCCAACAGCAACCTCTTAGCACACAACACACATTCACTCGAGTGAACCATGGTGCACTCGAGTGAAGACCTACATCACTAGCAGGTAAGGAAGCGTACTCTTGCTTCTTCCATGAACAAGTAAAACCAAAACCGAAGAGGAAAGGGAAAATATGACGTTGCACTCGAGTGAGACCCATGTTCACTCGAGTGATGCTTATCGGAACCTAGAAAAATGCAGAAAACCAGAATTCTCCCAAACTTAACAAATATGTCTTCAATGGTTCCCAAACTCTAACACAAGACTATCTCCACATAATTTCACTCAAGGAACACATTGAAAACCTCAAAACATCCAAAATCATACCACAATGACATTTCCCCCCTAAGGTCACACTTATCACACACATTACCCAAATCACACCAATTTCCTTTCCAATGATCACAAACAATCCCAAAGACCATTTTACACATTCATACACCATTATAACCACAATACTCCATCATTCCATAATTACACCAAATTAGGGCAAAAACCACAAATCATAAAACTCAACCAAATATCATAAATAATAATCAAAAGGGAGATATCACTCACCTCTTCCTCTTTCTCAAAGCTGATCCTTGATTCTTCATCTTCCAAGATTCCTCAAGCTCCCAAAACACCTTCTTTCCCAAATCTAAAACCATAGCAATGAAGCTCTCATTACTATAAACAACTTTAAAGAAGATGATTTAAGCAAAAGAGGGCAAGAAGCTAACCAAATCTTACCTTTACACTTTCTCTTTCCTCCCTCAAGCTCAAAGAAAATGGAGGAAGAAGATAGAGAAAGAAAAGCATGAAGAAGATCAAATTTTGGCTCTCCCAAGCACACACCACCGATTTGAGAAGAGAGAGGAGAAAAGGAAGAGTTGAAATCTTGACCCAAATCCAAAGGTCCACACCATGCCACTTGTCACCATCTTAACACACCTCCCATGAGCTCACATACACACAAGCACATAAGATTCCACCCCTTTGATCTCTACATAAATCAATTACAACCATTGATCTTGAAGTTACCAATGAGTTTCCTCTTCGGCAACCGATCAATTGGTCGGTAACTTTACCGTTTTGCCCCTTATTATGGTGATTCCTTTGGAATCACCATCAAACTCATTTTCATGCTTCTTAATCCAATTTGGGATCCTGCTAAACAAGGGCTTAGTAGTCCACTTAATCTAGGCTTAATCTCTAAGCTCAAGTCTCAAAATTTGGGGTATTACATAATCCCTAGTATGGGAACTGAGAAAGGGTGATCATGCCTTGTAAACCTTTATAGTAGTTGAATAGAAACTTATAGTTATTGGGAAATTTTGGTCTACACTCAGATACGTATAAATGGATCAATACCAGACAGGCTAAATAGTTTTGAAATATAGACATGAGACCTAATTAAAATAGATTGTGAAAATTTTTGAAAAAACCCACTTTGTCCCAGGATCAAATCCTGTTTGGAAGTTGGGACCTTTCATGAGTTTAAAATTGTTCACTGGTTTCTCGCTTAATTTATGGCATGTTTTTGAACCATAATTACACTATTTATTGTTCGAGGGTTGTAGAAATTCCAGAATAGAAGTAGGAAAGTATGACCATGGATATGGTGGTGCGATATGGGTGATTGTTTATAGATTTACGAAGTCGACACGTTTTATACTAATCAACGCCAGCTACTCTCCCGACAAACTAGCAAAGATATATATCCGATAGATAGTAAGACTCCATGACATACTGAAGAGCATAATTTTGGATAGAGATCCCCATTTTACTTTGAGGTTCTGGAGGGCTCTACATGAAGCTTTAGGTACAAAATTAAGGTTTAGTATGGCCTATCATCCACAGACAGATGGACAGTCTAAAAGAACCATACAGATGCTAAAAGATATGTTAAAAGTGTGTGTCCTAAACTTTAAAGAGAATTGGGATCACTTCCTTCCACTCTTTGAGTTTGCTTACAATAATAGCTATTATGCGAGCATTCAGATGGCTCCATATGAAGCACTATATGGGAGGAAGTGTCAATCACCTTTGTGCTGGATAGAGTTATCTGAAAGAAGATTGTATGGGCTAAATCTTGTTTATCAGATCACAGTGCAAATTAAAATTATCAGAAAAAGGCTCCTAGCAACGAGAGTATACAAAAAAGTTACACTTACAAAAGGAGAAAACCTCTAGAGTTTGAAGTCAGAGATCATGTGTTCCTGAGGGTGTCTTCTGTCATAGGAATTGGTAGAGCGATTAAGAGAAAGAAGCTGAGCCCACGATACATTGGTCCTTTAGATATTCTTGCAAGAATCAGACCTGTAGCATACAGAATAGCTCTACCCCCAAACTTGAGCAGACTCTATGATGTATTTCATGTCTCGCAATTGAAGAAGTACCAATCAGACCCTACGCATATTATCGAGTATGAAGATTTCGGCATGCAAGATGATTTCACTTATGCAATAGAGTCAAAATGAATCATTGAACAACAAGAAAGATGGCTCAGAAACCGAAACATACTATTTGTGAAGGTGGTCTAGAAGGGACTATCTCCAAGAGAAGAAACCTAGGAAGCAAAAGCAGACATGAAGAGGCGTTATCCGGAGTTTATGCCACAAGTTGTGTAACAAATTTTGAGGATAAAATTTATTGTATGGGGGGAGAATTGTAATGCCATAAAATATGTAAAAGGGCTCATGACTCCAAATGAAAATGTAATGAATGTTAGATGAACACTTTCGGGGAATAAAGTGTGAATTATGACTTGAATTAGTAGTAGAAGTGCCCAAACTAGTGTTTAAGTTCAATTATGGTAACAAAGTCTAAATTGGACTAAAAGAGAATAAAATGGTGCATGGAAAGAGAAAGTGGAATTAGATAATGCACAAAGTGGCAATCTAATTAAAATTGCCATAATCAGGGAAAATACGGGAAGAAAGAAATTTATCAGCCAATTAGTCAGCAATGTCCTCTCTCTTGGAAGAAATTGATCACTAACTAAAAGAGTAAGAGGTGCAACTGAATGGCTAATGGATTTAGTTAGAGTAACTATATGGTTATATGCTTTTAGTGAGGTCATAAGATGGTGACACTTGGCACTATGGGATGAGGTCAAATGTTCAAACTTCTCGTACTCCCTCTCTCCTCTTAATTTTGGTCAAGAAGCCATAGGAGGGTTGAAGATATTTCATTTATCACTTCACTTTCTCTCTCTCTCTCTCCAAGTCAGCTAAGTGAGGAAAAAGAAGGAGAAAGAAGCAAAGGTTGAAGGTGAGCTCTTTTCCTTAGGTTTTGACCTTGCTAACCACCTCTAAGGCTAAAAACCTCTTCCCTAATCTTGTTTCTCTTGATAAGAACTTCATTTCTATGGTTTTAGCTTTTCAAAAGGAGGTGTTTTGGGTGTTACAAGAAGAGGTGGAAGCTAAAAATCAAAGAATAACTTAGAGAAAGAGCTAGAGGTGAGTAAGAGCAATCCTTTGGTGTTTATATTATCATGATTGGTTTATAACTTTGGCTTGTGTAATTTTGCCTTATTTTTTAGTATATTAGGGTTTTGAGAGGTCATGATGTTTTGTTGGTATTAATGATGTCTTGTGTTATAGTTTGGACATATGAAACAAGTTTGGGAATTGAATGGAAAGTTTGGTAATTTCGGATTTTATCTGTAATTTCTACCTAAAATAGGACATTTTAAAGAAGTGGGAATTTAGTTGTTTTAAGGTTTCCATTGACTTCTACACAAAAAACTGCGGGGGTGTAGCCCTGGTTATGAATTTTGGACCATTGGAAACACGGGTTGAAAATTGGAAGTTTTGTCAATGAAAATCTATGCAGGGAAGCTAGTTTGCATCGTGTTTTGGAATAAGAAAATGATGTCTAAAAATTTTGAAACTTTCCAGTTGAATAGAGGATGTCTCAAGCTTTAAAATGATATAAAATAGGTGTTATTTGGATGTGTGTGCTGGAAGTTATGCATTTCCAAAATTTGAGGTTGAAACTAGAATTTATTCTGGAATAGTGTGGGAACTTGTGGAATTCTGTATTTCTGTGGTTACAAGTGGCAGTGGTTAATATTTTTCCTATATAGAGGACTTAAAAAGTTTTAAGTATGACTTGGAACCACTCCATTTCGCTTTTTGTAAATTAAGCTATGATTTTTGGAATTTCAGCCAAGAAACAGGACATTCTCTTAGCCGCAGCTGTTCTTGACCACAACCACAAAGCTTCTAACCAGTTTTTGGCCACAGCCAAAGAATTCCTTAGTAATGGCCAACACCAAATTTTAGCACTTTGAATATTTGAAAGGTGGTTTCTAGTCTAGCTCTCCCTAACCCTCTTGGGCTTTTGTTTGAGCTTCTAATAGCTACTTAAAGGACTCAAATAATAACTAACCCCAAGTATTTTGGGGTTATTAAAGAATTGAAATAGGTAATAACTCGTCGTTCTTAATTCTAATGTATAGGATTTGATATTTGCCCTGAGCGTAAGAAATCCGTGCTCGAACAAGATCTGAAAGAACAAGGTAGTGACTCTTTCTCTTATATTATGTATAATGCTTTATATGTATGTTCATATCGTCAATTGTCACGAATGTCAAGCATGTGAAGAATGTTATGAATATCAAGAATGTATTGCTGCTATGAATGATGTTATGTGATGATTGCTTACATACTTTGTGAAATTGCATGTTATATAAGTGAAATGTTAGTACTGAGATTCATATGAATCTCACTCATTCCAATGATGAATCTATAGCCAGCGCAAGTAGATCAAAGGACAAGTAGGTAACCAAGGGCAGCTAGGGCACGCTGATAGAATATTAGGTTTTTGTTTGTTGGTTATCAAACTTTTGAAAAATCTGTATCTGTTGTGCTGGATGTAAATGTAACTACAATGTAGTAAAGGTGGTTGCACCGAGTATAGACCTAAATATTCGTATGTAACCTCAAAGAGGGAACTAAAGACGGTCGATCATGCCCTATAGACCCTATTAGTTAATAAATGTAACCTAAGAGTTCATCGGTCAATTTTGTTGGGTACTCTAGTATTAAGGAATAGAATAGAGACGAACAAGTCGAGTAGTTTTGAAAAGCAGAAATGAGACCTCATCAAACATGTTTGGAAAATTTTTTGAAAACCCACTTTAATATAAGGCCTAACTTTGTCTCGAAGTCGGAACCTCGAGTGAGTTGTAAATTATGCTCTGATCTCCAGTTTAACTTTATGACAAGTTTTCGAACTACTTTCAAGGCTTATAAGTAAGGGGGTTACACCAACCATACACATTCTCAGCTTGCTTATGTATCGCTAGAATCTCTGCATGGTTAGATGATGTGGTTGATATAGTTTGCTTCATATATCACCATAAAATGGTTATACCTCCACATGTAAACAGATAGCCTGTTTGTGATTTACCATCATGTGGATTAGACAAAAATCCAGCATCTGCATAACCAACCAATTCATGCTTGGATACATTTGAATAGAATAACCCCATATCCATAGTGCCTATGAGGTAACAAAGAACCTATTTTACTCTATTCCAATGCCTTTGTGTTGGTAAAGAACTATATTTTGCTAATAAGTTAACAGCAAATGATGTATCATGACGTGTGTGATTAGCAAAATACATTAGTGCTCCAATAGCACTAAGATATGGTACTTCTAGACCTAGTAGTTCTTCATCTCCTTCTTTGCTAATCACTCGAGGTCTAAAAGGGTCTTTATCTATCTCCAGAGATCTTACAATCATTGGGGTACATACTGGATGTGACTTATCCATGTAAAAATGCTCTAGGACCTTCCTTTTGTAAGCTTCTTGATATACAAAGATCCTATTTTTCAGGTACTCAATTTGTAATCCAAGACAGAATTTTGTTCCTCCCAAGCCCTTCATTTCAAATTCTTTCTTTAAACAATTAATTGCTTTTAAAGCTCTTCAGAAGTTCCAATTATATTGATATCATCAACATAAATAACAATTATAGCAAACTTAATTCCAAATCTTTTCATAAAGATACATGAGCATATTGAATCATTTTTGTATCCTTCTTTCAACAATTATTCATTGAGATGATTATACCACATGCACCATTTAAGTATTGTTCTCTAGAACTTGTATTTGAGGTTTCTAGCATCTTGAGTCCTTCAGGGACTTGTGCTTGTCACCTTTAGTCCTTTAGGGACTTGTGCTTATTGTAATGTCCCAAATTTTGATTAAGGGCTAATATCAATTATTGTGGAATTTGTGAATTAATTGGAATTATTATGTGTTTTATGGCAATATTAATTAATATGTCATAATTAGTGAGAAAATTGAAAGAATGGAATTATTGGCCACAAGTTAGTGATTAAGGGAAAATTAATTACTAACTAAGAAGAAAATGAGATGTGTGATTAAATGGCTAATGGAGGGATTAAAGTGGCTAATTTGTGACTTAGTTTGTGAGAGCCAATAGGAAGGTGACATGTGTCAATTGAAGATAGAGAGAGAGATATGAGAAAAGTCAAATGGCAATTGAAAACAATATTTTCTCTCTCTTCTTCCCTCTTTTCGGCTGAGCATAGGGGATGGAGTCTGTAACCCCCTGCCTTAATTAGCGTAATTATAATTCAATATTACTTAATTACATTGGTTTAGAGACCGTTGAATAGTTCAAAACACATTTAAAACTCCCTTTTATAGTAGGGACTTTACAAAATTTTTAAAACTTCTTTCCTATACCGGTCTCAAATTCAATTATCGAATATAATCACCTGTGCAGTAAATTTACATTTAAACATATCAGAGTAGGTAACAAAAATCCTGGCAACCCCCGGGTTCCATTCATTCACTATAGGGTTATAATTCCCATATAGGGGATTATACAACTGTATTCCACTAATATTTACAATCCAAAAATAATTTACAGAACCCTGTCCAAAATGAATAATCAACATATCCAAAACAAACGTCCCTACAGGGTTCTATCCGCTCCTGGTAATCCGCTTCTCCTTGGAGCCACTTGCCTTGTCTGAAATGTTAGTCGAAGGAAAGAATGAGATTCAAGAGAATCCCAGTAGTAACAAAACATTTATACCACACATAAATACATAGCATGTAAGAAAATCATCATACAGCAGCAGTAGCACAAATCACACTCCACCCTCATCCCCTTTCTCCGCTGGGAAGGCACACTGTCCTAACCCGAACCGTTGTTAGCTACTCAGGGACTATTGGCGTGGCAGTGCATACACATAGCCTTATAGCTCATATAGCTATCTGGCTTTCACAAATGGCCCGTCGGCCCTCACAAATGGCCTTTCGGCTCACATATTCACATATATCATACCTCATCCTCATCCCCTTTCTCCGCCGGGAAGGCATACAACCCTTGCCCGATCTGTTGTTAGCTACTCAGGGACTATTGGTATGACGGTGTTTACACATATTCACAATGTCGCAGCATACGAGTTTATCATAAATCAATGATAATACACACATACAATGCATCACATATGGTATGAAAGAAAAGTTACTACCTCGTTCCTTCCTGACGTTCTTCGGCGTAGTTGGCTCACGAGGGCGGCAAATATCAAAGCCTATAAACAAAATCAAGAATGGTGGATTAATTCCCTACCCCCAATTCCTACTTTCAAACACTTAGAATAGGTTCCATATGAGTCCCTTAAATGGTTATAACAAACTCAAAGAGAACCTAAAAGGATTGGAGAATTCTAGGTTGGAAATTGCTTTGCAAACTCACAAAGTGCTAAAAATTGGGTTCTGGCTGCAGCCAGGAATTCTCTGGCTGCAGCCAGGAATTCTCTGGCTGCGGCCAAAAACAGCACAGAAGTATTTTGGCTGCAGCTAGGACTCCTCTGGCTGCGGCCAAAACTTGCGCAGAAAGTTTTGCGCTGCAGCCAGAAATTTCTGGCTGCGGCCAAAACGTGCACAGAAAGTTTTGTGCTGAAGCCAGAATTTTCTGCTGCAGCCAAGGAACTTCAAAAATTCATAACTTGCTCTAGAAAACTTAAAACAAGGTGATTCCAAAGCCCATTGAAATATATTCAAGTCCCCTTTATGGGAAAAATATGTAAAATTATCAAGAATCACCATAAAAGTCCAGATTTACCAAAAACCTAACATTATGCCAAAACAGGGTCCAGTTTGGATGCCAAACTTTGGAAAGTTCAAACTCCCAGCTCAAAAATCGAAATGACACAAAATTTATGTCCATTTTGAAGCTTGAGATGTGAACTTTAAGACTGGAAAGTTTCATAATTTTTCAATATCATTTGCCTAGTCAAAACGTCCACACCATCGACTGTCCATAACAGACTTACAATGGACAGATTTTCCAGATTTTCACATTTGATTCAAAATGATTCCCATTCCAACCCAAACACCATTCTCACACAATTTTGCTCAAGAAAACCATTGAAGTCATCAAAATGACCAAATTCAACTCATTCAACACATTCTCACTCTAGATCATAAAACCACACACAAAACCTCATTTTAACAAATTTCCCTTATTCAACTTTGAATCAATCCTAATCAATCCCAAGTGTCACACTGACCAAATGAACAATGACGCTCTATTCAAAACCTCCCCTTCACTTAACATCATATTTAGGTTAAATTTCCAGAAATCTCATTGATTAACCACAAATCATAACATATATACCAAAATTCCTCATAAACCTACCTCTTAAACTTGCTGAAATCAAAACATTGATTCTACCAATTTTCAGATTTGTTCAACAATCAAACACCACTTTTCACAAATCTGAAAACATAGCAAGGAAGCTCTTAACCATTTGAACAAAATCAATGAAGGTGAAGTGAGCATTTGGAGTCAAATACTCACCTAGAATTCAAGCCCTTCCTTTCTCTTTCTTGCTTAACTTCAGCGAAAATGGAGAGAATGGAGAGAGATGAGAGATATTGATCAATGACTCATAGTTCAATGCTCACACACACACAGCCGACTTGAGAGGGAGAGAGGTAGAGTTTGAAAATTTTGACTCATCTAATGGCTCTCATTTGGACACATGGCAACATCTCATCCTTCCTCCTATGAGTGCATATGAACTCATCCACACAAGATTCCACCCCTTGTTCTTTCAATCCCAGCCATTGATCATGATTACCAAGGGGTTTCCTCTCCAGTAACTTACCAGTCGATCAGTAAATTTACCGTTTTACCCCTGATTAGCACAATACTTACTAAATCACATCATCATCCCAATTGTATCACCATACACATCATTTACTTCAAAAGTGCTCAATTAAGATTAATTACATCACTTTGAAGTTATAAATCCTTGGTTACATTTCAGGATATTACAGAGTCTGTCATCATCATTCTTCATCTTCCCCAACACTCCATCTCTCTCTCATTTTCTCTCTCTTATTCGGCCATTGTTGCCTAAGAAGGAGGAAGAAAAGCTTGTGATTAAGGTAAGCAAATGGCCTTTATTGCTCAAACTCACTTTATTAATGTTGATCCTTGGAGTGAGAGCTTCATTTTGATGTTTGTAGAGTGTCTATTGGTGTTGATTTGTGCCCACACGAGATTTTGGAGGTTGGTGAATCAAGAAGTGTCTTTGAGAAAGTTAATAAGGTAAGTGAAACTAATTCTTCTATCTATGTTTTATGCCAAATGAATAAGATTTGAATTTTTGGGATTTTTGGCCCAGTTTTTTTGGAATAGGGTCATTGGTAGTTTGGCATATTATTGGTATAAAAATGGGTGTTTAGTATGAGTTTTCATAGATAGATTGATTGGGGATGGGAATGGTATGTTTGGATGATTTTGGAATTTGGATGATTATGTTGCCCAAAACCAAAGCATGATAATGGAGTAGGATTTGGATAATTATGATTATTCCATTGGATTCCTTAGGTGTTTTTGTGTGGGAGAAGCTTTGGTAGAAGTTTTGGGTCTATTGGGATCAATTGGGCAAGTGTTCGGAAATATGGTCACTTTTGCTGTGTTTTCTGGTTTCTGATAAAATCACTCAAGTAAAAGTGAGGGATGAACATCACTCGAGTAAGGGTGAGATCACTCGAGTGTGTTAGTGTGTTCTTCCTTTCTGCTCTCTGTGTTCTTGTTGCACCTCTATGTATAGCCAGAGTGTTGCCTCACTTGCAAGTGTTATGGGTTCTCACTCGAGTGGGCTTCCTCTCACTCGAGTGCGGGTGTATTTGACAGTATGATCTATCGTCTCGGGTTGTCACTCGCATCCAAAATTCAAGAATGCGCTTTAACACTTGTGAGTGTTAAGTTGTCACTCGAGTGGGGTCTTCTTCACTCAAGTGCTCCTCTTCTTTGAAATTTCTTATGCTCTAGGGCAAACACTTTCTGTCCTCACTTTCTAGCACTTGAAGTGCAGATGTACCATCACTCAAGTGAGGCCTTCTTCACTCGAGTGTCCATACCGACAATCGAGTGAGGCCATCTTCACTCGAGTGCAGTAGTGAAAAATCAGTTTTTATGCTTCCAAAAGGGGATATTTGGGATAGTTATTCCAACCCTTTAGGAGTTTTGTTAGGGGTATTTAATGACTCTAAAAGAGCAATAATGATAACCAAACTAAGTGTTAAGAAGTCATTGAGAATTGACTCTTCATCCCTAATTATGAATATAGGATTTAACATTTTCCCTACTCGGAAGAAACTGGCGTCAGAACACGCCCGGAAGGATCAAGGTAGTGAATCTTCTCTCATGTTGTGTATGATACTTGGTATGCATGCTTATCATTATGAATGTGTTATCAGCTATAGGGTATTACAGCGCGAGCAGTTTAGCGTGAGCCGTCGTAGGGGGCAATGCTCATGATACCTACCCCGGCCATTATATCTGTCGTTGTAAGTGCCAAGGCTGCGGTATGGAATCATGGATTCCTGTTTGAGTATCCAGCCCGTGGGGCTGCGTGTTATGAAATGTTTTATATAGATCCCAGCTGTGGTGATATATGTGATATGTTTATGTGGATATGCAATATAGCAACCAGTTTAGCGTGAGCCGTTGTAAGGCAATGCCCATGATACCTACCCCGGCCATTGCAACTGTTGTTGTGATTGTTGTGCGTTGTATAGATGATTTACTTTCATACTTTGATGTTGTGTATATTATGAGTGATTTGTTACTACGGGGATTCTTTAGAATCTCACTCTCTCAAAAATATAAATTTTTAGACAGGGCTGGAGGATCCAAGGGAAAGAGGGCGACGAAGAGTAGTTAGAGCTCCGGGCAAGGAGTTTTACTTTTGGAATATTTAGTTATCATGTATAAATTATTTGGATGATTTTGAAAACAATTGTATATATTGGGATTCGTAGTGTAGTTTTGTGTAATCCTCAAGTAAAAGGGTAAACGTTTATGGGCTTATGCCTCTGTATAAACCCTTTATTAATCTATGGAACCCGAGTGTGTCGGGAATTTATATTGTACTCTGATATGAATGAATGAAATTAACCTGTACAAGCCATTTATGTATTGAAATGTGAATATGAGATCACTGTGAATAGGTTTTGAAAAAGTTTTTGAAAACCCCGATTTTGGGAAATTTACTTTCTTTAAGTCCCAAATCGTCTATGTCTCTAATTTCCACATTAACCATGTGTTTATAAACATAAATTTTGGCCTTAATCGTGAAAGGGGTTACACTTATAATATAGCGTATGACGACATAATTTATTTAGAACTTCCCCTCTCTTATTTGCCCTTCTCCGTCCGATGTGCAAGGCAGTGAGGTAATGTTTTATGTGATCTTCTAATTAGTTCAACAAGTAAAAAATTCTCTTTGGATTTAATGGCTACTAGTATTTTGCCTAGTGCGATTACTAGTATCTTTGGATTTGAGGTTACAAAAATGGTTGGATCACTGTTGATGATCAATATGTGGGGTTATGTGTCTGTACTTGGTAGGTTTATAATTGGAAATACTCATATGACTTCAGTTCATATCTATAAAATTTCTTCTTATTTGCAATAGGCTCATGCTTTAATGCTAGCATTGGTGCTTCATGAGTGTCTTGTTAAAAAAAACAAACCACCATATATTAAGTTTTGTATGACACATATTGATTAGTATTGTTGATATATTAAGTTATGTATGCATGCTAATATTTGTTGATTTTCTTTCTATTCTTTGGTATTGGTAGATAAACACACTCGTTTTATTTTGCCTTAAGAACTTTGGATCCTTGGTCATGAATGGTATGTTTGCAATTCATATCATTTGTACCTTTTCCTAACTGTGGACAATGCGACTAGAGAAACACTCATTATTGCCAATTGCCAATTGCCAATTACTAGTCTAAGCTTGGGCTTAAAGAACTATATGTGGTTTGTTATTGTTATTTATATGTGGTTTGCTGTTGTTATGAACTTATAATTGTCCTAGCCTCCGAGTCCCAGACGCCCAGGACTCTGAAATCTGAATGAGTGGGTCTCTCCATTGTGGCTTTGATTCCCTAACACTCTGTCTCCTCCATTGTCCATTCTCTCATTCTCAAACTCTCAAGTATCTGAATTCGGAACATTGGAAAATAAAAATGATTATGGTAGTAATCTGAATTCTGAATTGCTTGGTAGATTTTTTTACCAATTATGCTGCTAATCTTGATTTCTACTGTCATGGTGTGATTGTTGCAATATGCTAGACTTTTTGATTAATTTGTTGTTATAAAAAGATAGCTACAATTACAAATGTCAATAATAAGGATAAAGATAATAAAAGAAAAAATGTTGATAGTACTACAACTTTTGTAATGGATATTGACGATGTCAATGTGACAACACAATTTGAACAACCTATTGAGTGCTCATGTTCCAAGTAAAAAGGTGATGTGTACCACATCTGATGTTTGGAGATATTTTACTAAACTTGGCATAGTTGATGGCAAAGAAAAAGCTAAATGTAATGGCTGTGGGAAACCTTATTTTGTAGGAAGTAAGGATTGTGGAACTTTACACTTTCAACGTCATGTTGAACATTGTAAATCACTCCCAAAATATAAGGATATTGGTGCCATGATGATAGACCATGTAGGGATTGTTAGAGCTAGAAAGATTGATCCGAACATGGTGCGAGAAATCATTGCTTATTACATCATTAAACATAATCTTCTATATTTTTATGTTGAGTATGGTAGAATTAGGGAGTTACTCACATATTTAATTTTGATTATAAGAGCATTACTAGAAAAACTGTTGTGGTAGATGTCTGGAATTTCTATCTTCATCAAAAGGATAACCTGGAGAAAAAACTTTCAATGAGTCTAAGTAGAATATGTTTGACTTTTGATTGTTGTACAACAATAACTGCTGAAGGCAATCTTTGCTTGACTGCTCACTTTGTTGATGAGCAATGGAATCTTAATAGCAAAATACTTTCATTTTCTAAGATGGAGCATCCTCACATTGGATCTGAGATGGCAAAAGCGCATATAAGATATTGATAGAATAGGGGATTGAAAAGAAAGTATTCTCGATCACTCTGGATAATGCTTCAGCAAATTTTTACAACCAAAGAATTTTGAAAGAGAATTTGAACTTGAGTAATAGCTTAATATGTAATGGGGAGTTCTTCCATGTTCAATGTTCTGCCCACATCTTGAATCTCATAGTTCAGGATGGCTTGCGAGTAGCAGAAGGTGCTTTGAACAATAAAAGGAATAGCATTCTATATGTAAGGAAATCAGAGGCAAAGAAGATAGAATGCAGGAAAAGGGTTGAACAAGTTAGGGGTATTGACACTTCAGGGATTTATGGTATGATATCCCGACTAGATGGAATTTCACACATGCAATGCTTGAGAGTGCACTTAAGTATTGTCGTGCTTTTACTAGCTTAGCTCTAAATGACACAAATTACAGTCATTGTCCAACAAATGAAGAGTAGACGAGAGCAAACACTATGTGCTCATTTTTGAAGCCTTTTGCAGTGATAACAAACTTAATTTCTAGATCATCATATCCCACTTCTAACGTGTATTTCACATAGATTTTGAAGATTGAGTTGCTATTGAAAGGTGATTTGCATAATAATGATTATGTTATCCAGGAAATGGCTTAGAGTATGCTTGATAAGTATGACAAATATTGGAGTGACTATAGTGTCATCCTTGCTCTAGTAATTATCCTTGATCCTTGAATGTAGCTTGATGTCATTAAGTTCACTTTTGGGAAAGTTGATCCCATAAATTCTCAAGAAAAGATTGAAAACATAAGAAGCAAGTTGTACTATATTTTCAATGAGAATAAAATAGCACATCATCTTCATCTTCAGTCCCAATTGTTGGAGCCGCTTCAAGCTCTAATGCCAACAATGTGTTAATCACAGAACCGGTTATTGCCCCTAACTTGAATCAAGTAGATGAATATGATGTTTTTGATGTAAGTTTGAACTTCTTTACTAGTTAAATGTTTAGATTTAATGTTATTTTGATTGGCACTTTACTATGTTGACCCTTTATTAATAATATGTGGTGTAGGATTTTTTTTTCATTCAAGAATCAAGATAAGTCAACAATGGAAAAGTCCGAATTAGACTACTATTTGGAAGAAGTGACACTTGATAATAGATTGGCTACAAGATTTAATGTGTTGGATTATTGGAAAGCTAGCTCTTCTTGATTTCCTTGCCTTTCAAAGATGGCATGTGATATTCTTAACATTCCAATTACCACCATTTCCAGTGAATCAGCTTTTAACATTATATCTCGCATTCTCACAAAGTATCGATCTTGTCTTCTTCCAGATAATGTTGAAGCTCTTATTTGCACTCGAAATTGGCTTCTTGGTTTTCCATGGGATGATAATATCTAATTCATTAATCTTTTTAGCCTACACTTTAGAGCAATTAATAAAACAAATTATCTTACTAGCATTCTTTGTTATTCATGTCATTATGTGTGGCAAAGGATTCTAAGATAAAGAAAAGGGAAACTGCTCCTATACCTATTTTTGCAGCTTTAGATAATGCTTCAAATATCATTGTTGATGATTGAAGAATGAGGAAGATTATAAGTTTCTTGTTATCCATCATTGCCTTTTATCATTTTATGTTTGTCATGTGTTGTGGACTTGTGGTTATTTTAATTTTCTAAGATTGAAAATTTGAAATGGAAACTTGGAGTGAATTGAACTTGGATGTGTACCGTGTATCTTGATTCTTGCATCTTCTAATCTTGGTTGGATTTTGGCTCTTTTTTATTCCTAAGAATACAATTGTTTGACTTTAAATTATAAAAATAAGTTAGACCATTTTTTGGAATAATGATAAAAAAAAATCTACTTAATGGGTAGATTTAGCTAACAATGCTAGATTCAATAGAACAATGTAGTTATGTTTTGAATAAGGTCATCAAATGTTATATATTAGATTAGCTATATTGGATTTTTCCTATTATCACCTTATTGGCTCATTCAAAACATGAAATCGGGCAACTTTAGTGTAATAGTATCTAATTTGAGCCACAAGACTTCTACTAAAATCATTTGGGCCGCATCTGATTTGGGCCACATATGGCAAAAAAAAATCCATTTTCAATCAAGCTGAGGAGGTTAGGCTGAACCCGAATAGCCCTTAACCCACATTGGGCCAACCCGTCAGGCTCGAGCTAGCCGAATTCCCAATACTAGATCTCTCCCATGATACCCAGATCCTCTTTATTCATTTCCTCTAGGGACACTAAGACTACCTAAACTAAGGGCTCTAGCTTGGCTTTAGCTAATTACTTTACTGCTAATTCCGCTTCTACAGCTATCTAATCTAAAGAAGCAATGCCAATATCTTATCTTAAAGTAGCAATCCTTAAGGCTAGACCAACTTCTAGGCTCAACAACCCTTTCAAGGCTCAACAACAGCTCGACAACCATTATTCTTAGGCACGAGCGATCTCCCACCCCTTTATCAGTCGTTGGTTTCAATAGTTACAAAAGGGGGATCTGATTGATATAGAGAGGGCCTCCCCCTTGTCTAGTGGTTTAGTTTAACTACGTGAATTCTATCTTGAATAGGTTAATATCTCTCTTAACCCAATTGCTTATTTTTCTCCCTCTAATGTTTGGAAAAGTGATTCATTAAAAAGACAATCGGCAAATTGAGCCATAAATAAATCTCCCGTAAATAATTCTAGATATTTTATTATCGAAGGAGATTCATACCTAGCATATATTCTCATCCTCCTTTAAGGATCCATTTTGGTGCATTGCGGTGGTGCTACAGGCACTTATATTGCACACCCAAAGATTCTAAGATGGGAAATATTAAGTTCTTGACTAAAAACCATTTGTAAGGGGGAAACCTTTAGATAACTTCTTGGTTTGATGTGAATTAACATTGTTTTTGCAAAATGAGATGACCCCAAGTAGAAATTGGGAGTTTAGATCTCATAGGTAAATGTTTTGAATTAATTGTAGTAATTTAACCAATGATTCTATAAGTCCATTTTGTGTATGAACATGAGGTTCAGGATGTTCAATATCAATTACAAGGGACACACAATATTCATTAAATGCTTGTGAAGTAAATTCACCAGCATTATCAAGATATATTTTCTTGATAGGATAATTAAGGTAATATGCCTTTAATCTAATCAATTGAACAAGCAATCTTACAAACATCAGGTTGCGAGAAGATAATAAGCAAACATGCGACCATTTAGTTGATGCGTCAGTTAAAACTATATAGTACCTAAATGTTCCATATGGTGGGTATGTTGGCCCACAAATATCTCCCTGTATCCGTTCTGGAAAAGTGAGAGACTCACTTTCTATTTTTCTTGGTGAGGCCAAATAATCAACTTTCCCTTGGAATATGCAACATATAAGAAATCATGGGATTGTGGTATTTGTTTACACCTTAGGGTAAGTCCACATGACTTCTCAATTATTTTTCATATCATAATTGACTCTAGATGGCCTAACTGGTCATGCTAAATATTAAATTCATTAGTGAACTTCTGGTTTACATTGACTAACTGTTAGTTTGTATTCGCCAACTTCTGGTTTGCATTGATAAACTTCTAGTTTACAATAATATGTGTTTCAATTGTGCAAATAAACGTATAGTACAAACTGGAAGAAAAAGTAGGAAACCTTTCAAATATACATTTTCTACCAGAAACTAAATTTGTAATATTAAGACATTCCTAATTATTTTTAGTTGTTATTCCCATATGATATCCATTTCTACGGATATTCATGAAACTCAATAAGTTTCTCTTACACTTGTTAAAATAAAATGTATTATCAATATATAATTTTGTTCCTTCATGTGACAAAATATTTAGCATTTTTTAATATGGTGTGGGTTATTGCACTATCAACGAAACATTAATCTTCAGGATTGATATCAATTAAACTCATTCTTCTTTAAAAGAAACATAAAAACAAAGAAAAATATAATTAAAATGAAACGTAATAAAGCATAGCAGTTCAAATAAACAAAGATAATTTATGTTAAGAAATTGCCAACATACAAATGGGTATTATCTATGTCACCATACTTAGAAATATCAGCCTTATCAATATGATTTATTTTAATTTTTCTTTACTTTGTTTGGGAATTTGAACAACCAATGTTACGGTAACGGCTACACCTACGGATGTAGCCACATTTACATCTATTGCCATAATTAGATTCAATTGTTACCTCATTTACTTTGGGAATGTATTTGAGCTTGTTGGACGGGATTCATGATTTTCCAACAAAAGCTCATTATTTTGTTTAGCCATATGGAGACAAGAAATTAATTAAGCATCTTTCTTAAACCTTTTTCACTATATTGCTACTACAGGAGCAAATTGGATGCATTCATTCATAATGAGCCCTTGAAAGGATAACCATCTTCTGGTTGTCATACTTTTCTTTTAAATTGTTCCAAACAACAAGTGGACCTTTTATGGTTATATATTTAGTTTTGAGACTTTATGCAAATGGTGGCTTAGAAAAATCATGGATCAGGTAAGATAAATAATTCTTTCCGATAATGACAAGAGCCACAAATTTAAATTTTACAGCTTGAATAATGCAATAAAAGAAAATTTATAAAATATGAAATAGAAAAATGCAATATAATAACACAAACAATAAAAATAGAAAATTAGTAAATATAAGAAATAATTCATAAAGTAAGATATTACTACAAAATTAAAAGTTTATGGCTTCGGCCCATTTAGTTCTCATGGCTTTAGGCTAGTTAATCTCATGGCCTTAGGCCAATTAATCTCAAGATGAGAAAATAAATCTCTATGACTTTTAGCCGTTTATCTTCAGTATAAATAAAAACTGAATATAGCTTCAGGTATAAGATAAAAGATGAAAGTTATATGACTTCTGGCCATATAATTTTAAAATAAGAGTCAAAGGGATATGACTTTTGGCTATATACTTCAAAATAGGAAATTCAATCAATATGGCTTCAAGCCATATAATAGTGAATCAAAGAAATATGGCTTTTGGTCATATTATATCAAAATAAGAAATTAAAATAATATGACTTCTAGTCATATAATTTCAGAATATGAAATCAGATGTGTATGGCTTTTGGCCATACTAAAATAACAATATCAATAATATAAAAGAACTTGTAAAGAAGATCAAAATAAGATATAAAAATAGAAGTAATTTCTAATCTTATATATGGAACCCGATGTTTAAAACAATCGATAAACGTATATCTTTAATTCCATATATTAGTTCAGATGATCCCAGATAGATAAACTAAGCAAATGATTAAAAAATGTAGATGAAATAGTTAAAGAAACGATGAGAGAATCATACTTTCGTTAGAGCTTTCTGCTAATAATTTATTATAAAAATAAAATAAATATGAGATAAGAGGGTAGAAGTAAAGGAAGAGAAAATTCAAGAAAGAAAATAGGGAGCAATTCTCATTCACTTCCTTATGTTTTTTGTGATTACAATACTTTGTATAACGCTCTATTCATAGGCCTCCAAGGTCATCATCAAGGGTCACCACTAAGATACAATGAATGCTATAATTAATACAGATAAATATACATTAGATGACCCTTTGTATCATTCATGCATCTTAATATACATTACATAGCTTTTAGTTTTCCAATAATTATTCATGAATGCATATGAGAGTCTAAGAGTAAATATACATCCACATAGTTGATATTAGTGCTGGTAAAATGGGCCAGCTCGCGGGTTGCTTGGGATGAAATGGCATCCAAGTTCAAGGCAAGGTTTATTCCAAGGGGTAGACGGGCAATTCAAAGAGCTGAACTCTTAGGTTTCCAACAACAGCCGGGTGAACTTTTTCATGAAACATGGGACAAATTCAAGGAGTTGTGGCGTAGTTGTCCCAACCATGAACAGAAGACCTATGTCTTGCTTGAAGCCTTTGCGGCCGGATTGGATGTGCCCACTTCCAATATGCTCAACAATGCCTCAAATGGTGGAATTCGCAAGATGAGAGTTTGTGATATATCACAGTTATATGAGGACATTGCTTCTAGTTCCTTACAACAATTTGAAAAATCACGTTCCAACTATAGAACATATAAGGAACCAAATCCTTCAAGTTGTTTAAATGTGTCTAAGGAAATTGCTACTCAACTTGAAGCAATGGCTAAGAGATTTGATCAACTTGAATTGAAGATAGAGAGAAATTCATCCAAGAATGTGAATGTTATCCAAGCTCCAAGTCTTTCTTGTGAAATATGTGGAGAAGCCCACTCCTACGAAGAATGTTATCATACTATGGAGTCGGTGAGTTATTTGAACAATAATCAAAGATATCCACGTGGCAACCCTTACTCTAATACCTATAACAAGGGTATGAGGGACCACCCCAACTTCTCTTGGAAGACTGGACCTAGTGAGAACCCAATTAATCACATGTTTCTACTAGTAAGCCAATGCGTCCACCAAGCTTTGAGCAACCACAAAAGCCACGAGGGTGATTCTGAGACAAATAAACTCTTAAGGAAAATTCTTAAAGGTCAAGAAAGCTTAGTTGGCACAGTTTCTCTTCATGACACGACAATCAAGAATCTTGAGATACAAGTGGGACAAATTGTGTCACACTTAAGTGCTCAACCAAGAAATGGTCTTCCAAGTTATACTATTTCTAATCCTAAGCGAGAATTTATAGCAGAGTGTGAGGCACTTACTTTAAGAAGTGAGAAAAAGTTGATGGAAGTGCCAAGCTCAAGCAAGGTTAGTAAAGAGTTGACAAACCATGCTGTTATTGAGATTGATAGTAATGAAGTTCTTGATGAAGAAATTGAAGTTGAAGAAGATAAGAACAAAAAGGAAAATCCAACTAAGGAAATCCATGATAACATGGTGAGAGGAAAACATGTTCCACCTAAAAATGTGGATGAGAAGAAGAGGAAGACACACACTTCTCCTCCAAAATATGTTCCACCGCCTCCTTTCCCTCAAAGGCTTAAGAAGCATCAAGACGATGGTCAATTCAAGAAATTCATTGAAATGTTCAAGCAACTTCACATTAATATACCCTTCGCTGAAGCTTTGGAGAAGATGCCTAAATATGCCAAATTTATGAAGGATGTCCTTTCTAAGAAGAAAAGGTTTAATGAGTTTGAGATGGTCGCTGTGACTAAGAGCTATACTGATGTTATCAAGAAGATTCCACCAAAGTTGAAGGATCCTGGAAGTTTTTCTATCCCTTGCCACATTGGGGATAAATTCTTGGGAAGAGGATTGTGTGATCTTGGCGCAAGTGTGAACCTCATGTCTCTATCTGTTTTTAACAAGTTAGGGTTAGGTGAAGCTCAGTCGACTAATATTACTTTACAACTTGCTGATAGGAGTATTTCTTATCCTAGAGGGATCATTGAAGATGTTCTTGTGAAAGTGGACAAGTTCATTTTTCCCGTGGACTTTATTGTTATTGATTGTGAGGAGGACCAAGATATACTTATTCTCTTTGGAAGACCTTTCTTAGCAACTGCTAGAACCCTAATCGATGTTAAAAAGGGTGAAATTACCATGCGAGTTGAAGATGAGCATGTTACCTTCAATATGCACAAGCTGATTAAGACTCCCAATGAGGCTAAGCAATGCTTCCAAGTTGACATGGTTAAGGAAGTTGAGCAAAAGGAATTCAAGAAGCCAATTCATAATGGGCTTGTTGATGCTTTGTCATTACAAGTTCAAATAGAGGGTCAAGCAGTGGAAGATGGCATGAGTGTCTTGAAGGCAACACCGACTAATGTTGGGAGTCAGAATGACTATTTGAGAGCCAACAATCTATCATTGGGTGTAACTTCACCGGTAGCCATTCAACAAGAAGAACGTCTTTTGGAAATTCTACCAGCATGTAAAAGAGCTACTGAATGGGCTATTGATGTTGTAAAGATACAAGCATGGTTGAGCAATGAAGATCATAAGGGATTTCAAGCTAATGGCCATGGATTAAAGAATAATTGTGGTGGAGAGGTAAACCATCAAGTTTTCACCTTACCTGTAGATGATATGATTGAGGAGATGAAGAGTCAGGCTAAAGACTATAAACTAAGCGCTTCTTGGGAGGCAACCCAAGCTCTAAACTCACTCTTGTCATTTTCAGTGTTTTTGGTATGTTTTTAGTAGTTTTTATGTTTGATCTTTGTGTTTTGTAGGAAGGAAAGGTACCTAATGAGGAATGACCAAAGCTGATGCAAAGGAGGGATTTTCTAGGTTAGAGCATGAAGCTGGTGGAAGGATAAATATATAAAAAAATATTAATTTCCTCTTTTTATTCACTTTTTTTCTATCTTATTTCAATTTTATCTCTTTGAATTTAGTCCTCCAATAGATCTACATTCATACTCAAATCCGTATAGGTAATTCCCTCCCCACCTCAAACACTAGTCTCTCTTTACCCTAATCGCCTTTTACGTTCGCCATCGCTCTCTCCCTCATTCCACAACCACCAACCTTCATCTTGACTCTCAGCTTCCCTCTCCTTTTAGCTCCCCCTCGATCCAGATCCATAATCGACTCACCGTCGAAGCTCTCTTCTGCATAATCGACTCTCCACAACAGCATCTCCACACTCCCTCCACTGATCTCTTTCGTCACATCTACCTCCGTTTCCGTCACTCTCTGTCTCCTTTCACTATCGATCTCATCTCCACCTCTGTCGATCTCTTTCTGGGCCGCCACCGTCATAGATCCACATCTCCTCTACCTCTTCCCTCATTCTCACTCATGGTTTTCCCCATCCCCACAACCAATCTCCTCCACCAAAGATCGCCACCACAGTCGAACCACATCCTAAGCCACCGCCATCACCCTATCTTAGTCCTCTTCACCTTTAACCGGATTAAAACTTCAAGGCTTTGTTTGGTTTGAAGTTTTTGTAAGTTAGGTTAGGTTGGGGGAGGGTTGGGGATTAAAAATGGGTGTTTGGTTGGAAGGAGGGGAGGTGAGGAGAGGGATGCTTTTTTGTCTTGTAGTGGTCACCTCACTTAGATGTTGAACCCTCCAAAATTGGGGTTTTTTCTAGGGGAGAGAATAATTGTGTCAAACTATGACTAAATTACCCATGGCAATTATTCAAAATGCCACTACTGCCCTTGCCTCTAAAAACACCTGTGTAATATCCTGGATTGTAATCAAGGATTAATAACTTCAAAGGGATGTAATTAATGTTAATTAAGCACTTTTGAAGTATATTATGTGAATTGTAATGTAAAATGTGCTTGGTGATAGTTTTGTAAGCATTGTGATAATCAGGGGCAAAATGGTAAATTTACTTACCGATTGGACAGTTACCGAAGAGGAAACTCATTGGTAATTGAGATCAATGGCTAGGATTGAAAGAGCAAAGAGGTGGAATCTTGTGTATGCAAATCTATGTGAAATCATAGTAGGGAGAACAAGATGGTGCCAAGTGTCAAGATATGGACCATGGATGAGGTCAAAGTTTTCAAACTCATCCTCTCTTCCTCCCAAGTAGGCTAAGTGCATAGAAAGAATGGAAATGTGATCATCTTCATCAATATTTCACTTCTCTCTCATCCTCCTCCATTTTCGCCAAGAACAAGCAAGAAAGAGAAAGAAGAAGCTTGAGTTTTAGGTAAGGTTTTGTCCCTAAATGCTCAACTCACCTTTATTAATATTGTTCATGAGGTTGAGGGCTTTATTCCTATGGTTTCAGATTTTTGATTTGTGGTGTTTGAGAACTTGTGGAAATTTGGAAGTGAGGGAAACAAGGAACTAGCTTGGGAAGAAGTTAAGGTGAGTATTTGGAACCTTTTGGTATATTCATTGTGGTTATTGGTTTAGTTTTGGGAATTTTGAATTTTTGCCCTGATTTTGGTCTAATTTGAATGCTTGAATTGGTTAGTGCGTTGTGTAGAATGTGGTGTTAAATTGTGTCTTTGAGCTATGGGAGTTGATTTGGAATTTTGGAATGGAAGGAATTGTATTGTGGTGGATTGTGTGTATGTTGTGTTGACATATTAAGATTTCTGTGGAACATGTCTAAATGGATGGAATTTGATTTTTTGATGGCTCCAATGGATTCCTTGGGAAAAATTGGTGTGGGAATGGTGTTTCATGTGAAAATGGGAACCATTGGAAGCAATTGTGAAAAACTGAAAATCTGTCCATTGAAGGTCTGTGCTGGGCAGTCTTTTTGTGTGGGCGTTTTGAATAGGCTAATGATGTTAGAAAATTATGAAACTTTCTTGTTTTGAAGTTCACTTCCCAAGCTTCAAAATGGACATAAATTTTGTGTCATTTGGCTTTGTGAGTTGGGAGTTTGAACTGTCCAAAGTTTGGCATCAAAACTGGACCTTGTTTTGGCACAACGTTAGCTTTTTGGTAAATCTGGACTTTTGTGGTGATTTCTAGTAATGGCCAATATTTTTCCTTGAAAGAGGACTTAAATAGCTTTCATTTGGCTTTGGAATCACCTTATTTCGATTTTTCCTGAATTAGTTATGATTTTTGGAAGTTCAACCAAGAAACAGAATTTTCTTGGCAGCGACCAGAAGATGTTGGGCCGCGGCCCAAATGTTTCTGACCACTTTTTGGCCGCGGCCAATGGATTTGTGGGCTGCGGCCAACCCCCAAAAATCAGTGTTTTGCACTTTTGAAAGGTGCTTTTTGGTATAGCCTTTCCCAACCCTTTAGGCATATGTTTAGACCTAAAATAGTCACCTAAAGAGTTCAAATGATAACCAACTTAAAGTATTATAGAGATAAGAACTTGGGAAAGAGATTGACGGGTTGTCCCTAACTTGGTTTATAGGATTTGATATTTGTCGTCCTCGTGAGCTCGCAGTGCCAAGAAACGTCGGGAAAGGATCAGATAGTGACTCTCTCTCTTATACTATGTGTAATGCTCTGTATGTGGGTGTTATCACTGTTCTGTAATGAATCTTTGATGCTGCTGCGGTTACAGCTGGTGATAGCTGTCGTTTACAGCGCAAGCTGTCGTTTACAACGTAAGCTGTCATGATGTTGATTACAGCGAGAGCTGTCGTATTGTGTATACAGCCGTGAGTGCTGTCGTTTGTGGTGAAAACCATGTATCTTTGGGATTGCTGCTGCTGTTGCTGGTTGTGATTTATATACATGCTTTGTATTTATGCATTGTGTGAGTGGTTTGTTACTACTGAGATTCTCTCGAATCTCATTCTTTTCTATGACTAACATTTCAGACAGGGCGTGTGGCTCAAAAGAGAAGAGGCCAACCCGGAGCAACTCGCACCTTTAGGGGTACATTTTGTAACACCCCAATTTTTGATTATAGGTTAATGGTAATTATTGAGGATAATTATCGAATTACAGTGGAATAATTATGGGTTTGGTGGCTATATTAATTAATATGCCATAATTGTTGGGAAAATTGAAAAAATTGCTCTAAATTAGTGATTAATGGAAGAGATTAATTACTAATTAAGAGGGTATGAGATGTGAAATTAAAATGGCTAATGAAGTGGTTAGAGTAACTAATTAGTTACTTGCTTTATGAGAGCCAATGGGAATGTGACAAGTGGCAAGCTCACATGTTAAGAGGGTGAGAGAAAAGTCAAATGGGATAAAATATGGTATTTTCTCTCTCTTCTTCCCTCTCTTTTCACTAAAACTGATGGGGGGAGTATGATTATCATTTCTTTCATCTTCCCCATCACTCAACCTCTCATATCTCTCTCCTCTCTCCATATTTTCATCCTCCATTGTTGGCCAAGAGAGAGAAAGGAAAAGTTGGATTTTGAGGTAAGCAAATGGCCTCAAATGCCAAAATGCTCTTCATTAATATTGTTCCTTGAGCTAAGAGCTTTCATCCTATGGTTGTAGTTTCTCCATTGGTGGTGATTTGAGGAATCATGAAAATGTACAAGTTGGAGAATCATGAAGTGCCTTTGGGAAAGTTGTTGAGGTGAGTGAAAGCTTCATTTTCATATAAGTTTTGTGGCTATTGGTTGGGCCTTGAATTTCTTGAATTTTAGCCCTAATTTTCGTGATTTAGGGTCTTGGGGAGTATGTTATGTTGTTGTTATGGAAATGGTGCCTTGTTTGATGTTTTGAATTGATAGAATTGCATTGAAGTCTAAATGTGAAGTTTGGCACCTTTTGTGTTGGTTTTGTGCTTTGGTCAAAATAGGGCATGTTGATAGGTTGTGAATTTGGTCATTTTGAGGTTACCATTGTGTTCCTTGTGGAAAATTTTATGGGAATATGTTTGATTAATGATTTTGGACTCATTGGACACTTTGGTAGAAAAGTTGGAAAATGCTGTCAATGTGAATTCTGTCTGGGCAGTTTATTTACACGGACGTTTTGAATGACCAAATGATTTCAGAAAATTGTGAAACTTTCCAGTCTTAACGTTCACATCCCAAGCTTCAAAATGGACATATATTTTGTGTCATTTCGTTTAGTATTCTGTAAGATATGGTTGTCCAAAGTTTGGGATTGAAACAGAACTCTGTTTTGGGGCAGTGATGAGTTTTGTGTAATTCTGGAATTTTTTGGTAATTTCCAGTAATGGTACATATTTTTCCTTGAAAGAGGACTTAAGTACCTTTCTTTTGGCTTTAGAATCATCCCGTTTTGATTTTTCTAGATTTAGTTATGAATTTTGGAAGTTCAGCCAGAAAACAGAATTTTCTTGGCCGCGGCCAGAGGTTCTGAACCGCGGCCCAAGACCTTCTGTGCATCCATTGGCCGCAGCCCATGGATAGGCTGGCCGTGGCCAACCCCCAAAAATCAGCATTTTGGACTTTTAAAAGGTGGCCTTTAGTCAAGTGTTTCCTAAGCCTTTAGGCATGTGTTTAGGCTTTGATTAGCCACCTAAAGGTCATGAATGGTAACCAACTTTAAGTGTTATGAAAATGAGAATTTGGAAAAGAGAATGATCCTATGTCCTTGATTTGGTTATAGGGTTGGATATTCACCCTGATCATGGTTTGATATCCGCTCGGATCGTGAGTAGCCGATGTTGGAGCATACGTGGAAAGAAAAAGAGTAGGGAACTTACCTCTCCTACATGTATTGATATTTGTGTTTGTGTATTGATGCATGTTATTGCTTTACTTGATTATGTGAAACATATATGAATGATTGAAGCTCTGTTTCTATTTATGCTATGGCCATGAGTATGTTGTTGAAACATTGAGAATGCGGATATATCATTATGTGAACATGAGTTATTGTGATGCAAGCATGTCATGCATTAAACACTTATCTTACATGCATATTGGTATCTGTTTCCTACTGTGATTCTCTAAAATCTCACCCTCCCCTACCAACATTTTAGACAGGACAAGTGGCTCGAGGAAGGAGCAAGCGACTAGGGGCGGCGAGAATCCCTTATGGGCATTTGTATTTGGTTGTTGGTTATCATTGCTATTTGAGATAATGGTAGTTGATTTGGATGTATTTGAAATTGTACATGTTCTGATGATAGATTAGAATGTATAATTGGATATTGGATGTACATGTGCTTGGATATCTATTGGGTTATTTGGTTATGTATTGGAGATGGATTTGTGTAATCCACATTGAGGAATTGTAAAGGGCATATATGCCCTATGAATCCTTAGTGAAGGTATGAATCCGGGTTTGCCGGTATTATTATTGTGCACTCTGATATTTATATAAATGTGATTTATCTTCACGAAGTAATTGTATTCGAAATGTGAATGTGAGACCAGGTTAAAGTGTTTGTGAAATGTATTTGTGAAAACCCTATCTTAAAGATGGGGAATGTAAATGAATTTTGAATATTATTGGTCTCTATTTCACTTTAATCATATATTTCAGATATAATTACGGAGGGGGTTACACATTTGATATTGGGAATATTGGTTATCCATTTTGAACTTAGGATTACTGTATATTTTAAGATATAAGTATTATATTCGATTTTGGTTGTGTAATCCCCTAGTGGATACTTATAAACCCTCAAGTTGTACATGTATAGAACCCGGGGTTACCAGGGATTTGGTTATACACTCTGATATGAATGAATGTATATTAACTGCATAGGTAATTATATTCGAACATTGAAATTGAGACCAGGATGGGAAAAAGATTTTGAAAGATTTTGTGAAAATCCCACTGTAAGGCAAGAAGTTTCAAACGAGTTTAAGGCATCCGACGGTCTCTAATCCGATTTAATCATGCGTTATCGATTTATAATTACATGTTGAAAGTCAGGGGGTTACAACCTATGCCCGCGCCATTCGGTTTTTTGGCATCGTCTCTCCCGCTCGAAATCGCATATTCCCTATCCTGCTTCGCGCGCTCTGCAGTTGAGCGTGGTCTCCGGCCTCTTCTCCAGCCGCCGTCGCCGCCGACTGCCTCTACAGCCACCACCGTTGGTCGTCGAAGGTCGCTGCTAGTGCGTTTGCAGTGTAGATCGATCAGACTCCTTCTCTAATCTGCTCCTTCAACGTCGTCTCAGATCCGTCGTCCTCACGCCGCCGCCGCCGCCGCCGCTCTGTTGGTTGCACCTTCGATTAGGTAAATAATACTTTCTTATGATGATCTTTCTGTATAAAAAAATGATATTGAGTTGTTTCTGGACTTTTTTGCCATTCACCGCCGACTTGACTTCACAGGTGAAAGGTTTTTGTTTTGCATTGTATAGATTCCCACTGCTCTGTATGTTGTAGCTGTGATAGGTTGAGTTTTTACATAAAATTGTTCATCATAAAATCCCTACTTCAGTTTTGTACAGAACATGTTATAGTTTGCTATGATTAGTTTCTTAAAATGGCATTAGCTGACATGAGTTGTTTCTAAACTGCTTTGTGTATGCCTTTAAATTAATTTTGTAGCATTAGTTGTAGGTTCCTGATTTGTTCACTCTGGAAGTTGAACGTATATTTGGTGAGTTTGGAGCGTTTTCTTTGTGCCTACAACTTGTTTAATTATCAGAACATCAAGGCTTCTATCCTTCCCTTAAGAGAGGGTGAAATTGAGCCAATTCTGTTCCCAAGTTAATTTAATGATCTTTCTAGTTTCCATATGCACCATTTCCCTTACTAGCTAGCCTTGAAAGATTTATGGAAGATCATTACAGTAGAAATGCTAGTTCAATTTGGTCATGGTTATCACCCACTGAAGCATGTGCATCACAAAGTCAGATCAATATGGCAATTTATGTTGCTACAACGTCTGTCTTTATGTTCTTGTTATGTAAGATATCAACAAAGCTGTATATTTCCAGTTGTTTTCCTTTATCGTTGGTTGTAAGGTTTTTATTTTGCCTCATCTATCTCATCCGGAGGCATTTGAAGCTTGAGAGATTTTGCATTTTATTCGTTTAGTGCCTTATGTTTTGGTCTTGAAGGAGTATTCTTTAACCTCCTTATCTGCACACTTCTTTCACTTCTACAAATAATGATTCAATATTATATTAAAGTGACAGAAGGGAGAATGTAGAGTTTATCAGCATACTTCTTTCACTTCTTTTCCTCCATTTCTTGTAAGTTTCTGCAATAGATTTTTAAAACTATTTTTTTTGTATTCAGGTCTATAAATACAGTTCTGTGTTGAATATTCTCCTTTTTCATAATTGCCAAATGATTCATTAAATTAATCTAATAAAATCTGGCACCCTGCATGTTCTATTTGTAAGATTCATGGCAGTTCTAGTTTTAAGATTCATGCCTGTTGTCATTGTGATATGTCTTAAGTGGTCTAGTATTAATTGGGTGCATGTTTTCTTGGTGTGTTAGATGGAGTCAGCATTTCAAAACAATTTAGTCTCGCGTCGTCGATGGCTGGATTTGCGTCAAAAAGCTATAGCACTACTCACGTGTGTCTTTGTCTACCTAGTTATTCGAAGGAGCCATAAAAGAAGAATAACTTATAGCATGAGTTCAGAAAGGGAAAGGGTCCGTGAAGAATTAATGAGTCAAATAAGTACTAATGAAAGGAGCCGCAATATTATCCGTATAAGTCCTAGAGCTTTCCTAACATTATGTGGTTTGCTAGAAAGAGGGGGGATTAAAAGCCACAAGATGGTCTACTGTGGAAGAACAAGTGGCAAAAACTCTTTACATATTATCCCATAGAGCAAAAAATTGTGAGGTAAATTTCTTCTTTCAACGATCTGGTGAGACAATTAGTCGTCATCTTCATAATGTATTAAGAGCTATCATTGAAGTAGGAGATAAGTTTGTTGTACAACCTGACGGGACAACAGTCCCTCCTAAAATTCGTGCAAATGATAGATTTTACCCCTTTTTTAAGGACTGTGTTGGTGCCATTGATGGAACACATATACGTGTGAAAGTATCCGGTAAGGATGCTCCTCGATATCATGGTAGGAAAGACTTCCCCACACAAAATGTGTTAGCAGCTTGCTCGTTTGATTTAAAATTCACTTATTTGCTCACTAGATGGGAAGGCACGACATCTGATTCTAGGATTATTAAAAATGCATTGGCATGAGAAGATAAGCTCATAATTCCTGAAGGTAAATATTACCTTGTGGATGCTGGCTTCATGCTAACTAGTGGATTGATTACACCTTATAGAGGAGTCCGTTATCACTTGAAGGAATATTCAGAAAGAAATCTCCCCCAAAAACTATAAAGAATTGTTCAATTTGAGGCATTCATCGCTACGTAATGCGATTGAAAGAACTTTTGGCATTTTGAAAAAAAGGTTTGACATTTTAGCCAATTCATCTGAGCCTACGTACGGAGTAAAAGCCCAAACATTTATCATTAGAGCATGTTGCATTCTTCATAACTACTTGATGAGCATTGACCCTAACGAGGATCTCATAGAAGAAGTAGATCGTGAACTTGCAACTCAATCTGAGCTTGTTGATAATAGTCATGATCGACGCGGTGATAATGACGAGGCTGCTAGAGGACAAGTAATTAGGGAGACTATAGCAAATGAGATGTGGATAGATTATCAAAATAGGATGACTTGACATTGAAGTTTATTCTATGATGAACTTGTTCAAAGTTTATTTCAATTTTAAGTGCTCATGTGTTTTAGTATGTCATGGAGTCAAATAACTTTGAAGTTGGAAGTTTGGATCGTTATGTATTCTTATTTTGTATCTTTATCTATTGTCATTTCAAGTTTTGAAATTTATGTATTGCTATTTCAAGTATGGATCTTTACTTTTAATACTTTTTTAATAGTATGCCACCAAAATCAACCAATCAGAAGCTATATTTGAATTGGACAAAGGCTATGGATGACTACCTTGTTAATGCTTTCTGGGAACAATATAAATGTGGCAACAAGCTTAATGGACAATTCAATTGCACAGCATATGATAATATTGTGAAAGAGATGAGTGCTTTGCTTGCAATTGAATTGGACAAAGACAGAATTAAGAACAGATGGAAAACTTTGAAAAAAAATTTCGCTGAAGTTTATGATATTTTTAAAAATGGATTGAGTGGGTTTGGTTGGAATGCATCATCACATACATGGGAGGCTAAGGATGAAGTTTGGGACCAACTTATAGAGGTTAGTATTCCTGAATTCCAATTCTGTAATATGCCCTGTTGTGTCCAGTTCTGCAATTCTCCAATATTTATATATAATGCATATGAATTAAATATGAATTATGTTTTTTGCTGAATATAATGCATATGAATAAAATCAATCATAACTTCATCAGCCTTAACAGTTTAAGTTTTTTGCTGAAGTGGTCCTTGAAATGGCACGACTGGTTTTGGGGGGAAAGGTCCTTCATAAGGGCATAGTTTTTGACAGCAACCACAGTGCAAAACTGCTAGTGAGTAGCTAACCTAACAGGCACGACTAAGTTCATAGAGTCTGACTTAGGTTAAGGCTGTTTAGCCATATCTTGCAAAATTTTCTACATATAAGCTGCTCCTTTATGGGTATATATTCGACCTCCTTTTGTACAGATTTCATACGGTAAACAAGAATATTTGATTAGTTAGGAGGGATCAAAGGCTAATTATTACCCAGAACTCCTACTTGAGGAGAATGTTTATAGAGAGATTATATGAATTTTTGTGTACAACACAGTCAGGAAAGGGGTATATATACAAGATAGAAGAGCCTAGGTATTAATAATATCCTAACGGAATAATATCTAATCCGATAATAATGATACCAATAATACTATTTACTAGAGAAAATATTCTAATGTTTCTAGTATCTTGCTTTAATATTCCCTCAATCAAAGATAGCAATTCATCTTGGCCGTAATAGCATTCTGTAATAGCGTTCTATAATAGCATTCTGTAATAGCATTCTGTGACATTTTGCACCTAAACCTTCTGTGACATTTTGAATTCTGCAATAGCATTCTGTTTTTGAGTTCTGCAATAGCATTTTGCACTTAAACTTGTAATAGCATTCTGTGACATTTTGAACTTAAACTTGTAATAGCATTCTATGATTAATGCACTTAACCATTGTTTAAATTTTTCCTTTTGAAGTCCAAGCCACAAGCTGCAAATTGGAAAAATGTCCCTTACCCAAACTATGACAAAATGGTACTCTTATATGTAAAGACAGAGCTTCAGGGGAGGGCAGCTATACACTTGGTGAGATGCGAAAGAGGCGTCACACACTTAATGAGGCAGACTTGTTTGATGCAGCCAACAACACTGATAATGTTGGTTCCTAACATGATGTAAATGTAGACAACTTTGAAGTTCTTGATAATAGCACCACTCAAGAGAACTCACCTGGAGTTGCAAGTGGTTCCTCAAGGAAGAAGCAAAAAGTGAATCGCAATAAAGAGAAAGATTCTGACTTGACTGAGATTAAGGATGTCATGCTTGAATTTGCACAAGCCATTAACGTTGGAAATCAAGCCATGATTGCTGGAAATGAAGTAATGAAAGAAGCAAATGAAATAGCTAGACAAAGAATGCAAATAGCTAGAGAAACATCAAGAAAGCTTCCTTAATTGTTTAGGGAAGAAATCTGGAAACTGATTCAAGATTGTGGCTTCTCAACAACCACTGTCACCAAGATTTATAGAGTTCTTATGGGTGATGGTGACCTACTGAGGACATTTGTTGAATGTCCCCTTCTTGCCCGCAAGGACTTACTTATGGATATTATGAAGGACTTGAAGTGATTTACTTTACTAAGTACCATTTGTAGACTTTTGATGTTATCAATATAGTTTGATAACCTTTTGGAGACTAGTTCACCATATGTATATTTTGAATGAATTAGCAACATAGGATTGTACAAGAATTAATCAATATCCCTACAGTTTGCTGATTTGGTGCCTTTTGAATTGGTGCCTTTTGATTAAATGTAAATCAATGCCTTTTGTAGATTCTGATTGGGCATTGTGAAAACAGTTCAAGCCCATTAAGTTTATTAACTCTGTTATTTTGGGAAGTGTTGATGTGAGATCAATGATTTATGTTGGATCATTTATGACAAACAAATGGATAGTTGTTTTGATTATTTGTTTAAGTATATCTCCTGGATTCTATTGTGGATTCTTTACTATGCATGATTTCTTTTATGCTATGATGAAAGTGCTGCAACAAACTATTTCATGGATGAAATTTCAAAGTCAGACCTACCTATTATTGTAAGCTATGCATTTCAGCTCTGTTATCATACAAAATATTATGTTGTACAATTGTGGCTAATCAGACTCAGATCTGCCTATAATTGTTGGTCATGCATTTCAGCTAGGTTGCAAGAAGTCTAAATGGTTAGATACATTGACATGCTGCTGAAGTTGTACGTTGTGCTTCTGAAAATTCTTCCAAGTAAAAGGAAAATAATATCATCTAGTTGTAAATACTGGAATTTCGCCTTGCCTTTCAAGTTTTAAGTAGTTTGAATTCACTCCCCAAAATCTGTAAACACAAATGCATTAGCAAAATAGGAGGTGATTATTTTCTAGTGCAAGTTTTGTGTTAGTTGGATCCAACTTAGGCATTTTTGAGGTTTTCATGGATGTTAATCTTACATTGTTTGGCCTTGCAACTTCATAACAGTTACACTACCATGCATAAGAATACCACAGAGGAGCAACAAGCTTCTAAGGGAGATCAAAGCAAAGCTCAACTGATGGAAGCACTGTGCCATTCTCAACCACGAGCGACAGAAGCAGAAGGCGCAACCAAACAAGCATTGATTTTGCTTAAAAAGCTTTATGAACTCTACTTTTGCTTTATGAACTCTACTTTTGTTTAAAAAAAAAAAGCTTCAAGAGGAAATTGATTTTGCTTGCCAATCTCTTTATGAGAGAATGAAAGGATTATGTAAGAATGTTCCGGAGTTGATTATTATACCTGTCTATAGTGCTCTTCTTAGTGAAATGCAATTTAGGATATTTGATCCTGCGCCTCCTGAGAAGAGAAAAGTGGTTATCGCAACTAATATTGCTAAGGCTTCTTTAACAATTGATGGGATTTTCTATGTTATTGACCATGGATTTACTAAGCAAAATGTATACAACCCAAAATGTACTTGTAAAGGTTTATTATGAATTTTCTTCCATGTGGGCAGGTTATTGGTGTAGAGCCTTTAGAAAGCAACATACTTTCAGGTGGAAAACCAGGTTAGCTGATAAGAAATTTCTATACACTTAAAAGTCCAGTATATTTCTTTTCAATATTTTCTTAAATTGTTTATATCTTATTTCTTTTCCCAACTAAACTGCAGGACCTCACAAGATTCAGGGAATTGGGGCTGGATTTGTGCCGAGGAATTTGAATCAAGATGTTCTTGATGAAGTTATAGAGGTTTATTTTGATGCTCCCCTTTTGACGTATCTCTATTTGTGTTACTGACTAAATTATCAAGAGACAATTATTTGAGTTTGATGACTTGAGTAGAGTGGAGTTTAAAGCATTCTGCTTACTTTTGTTCTGCAGACTTTTTGAGTAACACAACTTGAGTATAGTGGAGTTTAAAACATTATGCTTGCTTCTGTCTTGCAAAATTTTTGAGCAGCATCTGTGTTATTACAGATACAATACTTGCTGACTTGTTTCTTCATTGACAAATTGGGTTAGAGATGATGATCGTCTTGGCATTGATTTACGTATGGCAATGGTAACTGCATCTTTGGCATTGAATAAGAATGAAAATGTCATTATGGCATCTCACTACCACCATTTAGTGTGACAAGCAGTAGGTTAATTTTGTTTATGCCTAACTGCATTCTTTTAGTTGAGTTGTATCGTGTGATCTAATGGTACTAGCCTTGTCAATGGTCCGTTGGTACTTACTCTGTAATCTTTTCTTGACTATACACTAGAGGCCTTAGATTTTACTGGGTTTGCACAGAATTGAGTTCTCAATGGGTTGCATAAAAAGTGTATATTTCTAAGTGCAGAAAATTGTTATCCAAATACAAAACCTTCACAGTGCATAAATAGTGGTTTAATGTACTGATGTTTTCAAGCATCTTTCATGATTCCTTTTGGTTAAGTGTTAGCGTCAGGCATTCCTGTTGCTTCTGTTGAGTTCAGATTTTTTGAATTGCTCCAACTCTCACGCATTAATGAAAATTTATTCTTGGTTTTGATCAGTCTGATGTATCAACCTTTATTTTGGGAAAAAAACCAGTGAATATTTTCACTGCATTAAATAATTATTTTCTCACTTTTTTTTTTATAAACAAGAATATTTTTTAAAAATAAGTTATATTTTTTTTATATATTTATGGTATGTAATTAATTTAAATCCAATTTTTTTTTATTATAACTCATCTTTTTATGTATTATAAAAAGAGAATAATGTGAAATAAGTGTATATCATTGTTAGAATAATTATTTTATAAATAATAATTTTACAAATAACTATTATTAATAAATATATTATAAAAAAAGAAGGAAAAAATCTAGAAGGGTATTTTTGTCCACTTATAATTAACTCACCTAACCTAACCTCCTGAACCAAACAAGATATCAAATCTTACCTACTCTCTTCTTAAACCAAATATCATTATAACCTCCCCTAACCTAACTTAAATAAACCTCACTTAAGGTTGAACCAAACATACACCAAAACCCCCACACCCTACCGTCAATTGAGCCTTCACCGATTACCCACCTCACCCTCCAGATCCGGTACACTCCGTCCACACTCTCTCCGGGCCTGTATTATTCCCAATCGAGTCAGCCTCCCTCTCAATCTCTCTCACTCCATTTCCACCGTCCTCCATCTCTCTCGCATTCTTTTTGACCTGTGGTTCCTTCCCTCTATTTCCTCTGACCTAAACCCTCAATCCACAGTCTACCCACCTCCATAGCTCACCCATCGGAACCTTTGCTACACCACACCTTCATCCCCCTTTCTCTACCGTCTCTGTCTCTCCTTACATCTTTTAACCATCACTACTTTTGTCTTCTTAGTCACGGGAATCTCTGTGCACCATCGGTCTCAGCTTAAGGTCACTGTTTTAGTAACTCAGCAGCTCGTGCTTCAGTCTTCTCTGTCTCGTGTTGATGCGCTTTGTTCGTGATTTTTATGAGTTGTGAGTATTGCTTCTTGACCCTCTAGTTGGTTCATGTTCTTAAAATTTCTGCTTCTCTCTCTAGTGTTGGGATGGGTCTAGCTAAGTTAGAGTTGAAATTATGGTGAGGATTGGCATCTGCCAAGTTTTTGTTGTGAGTTATAATTGAACTTCAGTCTGAACTGATGCAGCAATTGGATTAGCTCTGTAGTTTGTTTGCAAAGTAATCTCTGAACTTTTCTTATTGTGATAGTTGGAATGCTGTTGTTAATGATTGAACTATTTTAAGATTTGTGGAAATTTAAGTTTGAATTTGAAATGGGAATTGAGGATCAGCTATTGTTGGGAGTTTTATTAGGTTGATGTTGGGATTGTGAATAGGGAGGCAATATGAGGCATTAAAGGCTATGAATATGAAATTTTCATGTCCTTCATTCACATTTGTGGTTAAGATTAAGTACAGAAACATGCTTAACTTGGACTTGAACTGGCATTGTTGGATATAAGGATGAATATGTGCATTACTTGCTTGGGTAGTTTCTAAGTTGAACATGTTAGATCTCTCAATTTCCTGGCTTACTCTGTATTTTCTTGGCTTTCATGAAAACTGGAGGATATTATTGAATTCTCAATACTTGCGGTTGGTAATCACAAGTTTTAGAATTTAACTATGAACCTACATAATTTCACCATGAAAGTAAAAATTTTGTCAAATTTCTCATGACATTCTGCTCTTTCATGTTACATGGCATATTGGCATTTAGGTTTGAACTTGGAAGGTGGTTTGAGGAGTAGTTAAGTTGCAAATGCCGATATTTGCTTGCTAAAATAGGTTCTGATATTACTGGTGTGTGTTGATACATTTTCCATGATGTGCTAAACAAGGCTGGTTGATTAAATATTGTCACATGCCGCTGGTTAATGAGTTGTGCTCAAAATCCTTCTGTATGGAGAACCCATATTCTGTTCACTTAGTCAAAGAGGAGCATTGCATTTGTTGAAACTATTTGTTGCCTTGGATCATTTGATTTTGGCTGAGAAAAGTTTTGGATCATTGAAATAAAGTTCTAATTTGATTTTGATTTGCGTTTCTACTGTTGAGTTTCTCTTCACCTTGACTTGGTTTCTTCGCGAACTACTTTGGTTTCTCATGTCTAGAAAAGTTGAGATAATTGTTTGAATTGATCAGCTTGAACTTTCATGCTTTTAAAAGATAACTGGAATTGATGTTGAAAACTGGAATTTAGGGGGGACTTCCCTCGTACTTGCTGCTGATACTCATTTGCTGTCACTTAGCTCGTAAATCTCTATCATTTGTCTTTTGCCAGTACCTTGTTCCTGTTTGCTTGAATTTGCATTGTGGAAACTGTCCCAAGATGCATGCATATATCTACTGTGAACAATCTGATTTATACTCTCTAGAATCAGTTTTGACTTCTAATCTATGATAGCTATAATAGTTTGTATGTTGGGAAGGTTACTGATGGCCTTGCCCTGTGGTTCTGGCTCAGTCCCCTTGTGACTCTGTAGATGTGTTGCCTATCATAAGCAGTGAACAAGCTCTTGTAGTTCTGGAACTTGGGGTTGATATGGAAAAATTTCAATTGTGAAATTTCGAGCTGCAGATTCTGTGGAAACTACATTTCATTTCAATTCCAAGTTTTTAGAACTGCAAAGTGAACCTCCCTAATTTCAGCATGATAAATTCTCTGTGAAAGTGTACATTTTTCATAGTATTCATGTTTGGGCAATGTTTTCTTGATTAGTTGCAAATGTTCATAGGTGCTGGAAATTCACTTCAGAGTTGTTATCAATACTGATAGGAACTTGGATTGAACTGCAAATGTGATAGGAGGATTAGTGGATTGCATTGCTTGTTTAGAATAGCCTCTGACATGCATGACTTGACTGGCTCTAACTGTGGTAGCATGTTCTGCATATGTTTGCTGATCTGAGAACTCAAGCACGTGATAAAACAATGATTTTGAAGGATTTATTTGGCCATTTATATATTGATATGTAACTAGGATGTCCAGAACGACAATGCCATAAAAGTACAAAATCATTTGTAAAAATCATTACCCGATCAATATTCCGGTTGCAGTTGTGACAGGCAGCATTGGTTGAGGACGACCATTCGTTGTCAACCATTAAATACATGTTTAGATTAGCTTATTTTTTAAGAATAAGTACTTATTACACAAGTCGAGATAAAACTCTTCTCATATACTTACCTCGTATACCGTAAATTACGATTTATAAGCACTTATTATCCAAAAATAAGCTATCTCAAACGAGCACTAAGTCTTCATCCTGCCATAGAGCGACAAGCTCAAACCAGTATTCGGTGACACATCAAGCACCCTATGAAGACTTCCACATTTGCCGGCGAAGATCAAACAGACGAGAGAGATACTTCCCGTCGACATAGGACTCCCGAACTGCGTCCCATATGTATTTGGCAGTTGGGAGGCATATGAAGCCGCATTTGACGGACGGAATCATGGCGTTGACCAGCCATGAACATACAAGGGTGTTGTCGGTCTCCCACTGAGCCATCATAGGAGATTGTGGGTCTGACGGAGGTTTCGCCATGCCGTAAGGAACGCCATTTTGCCACATCCGCCGACAGCAAGCTTAACAGCTTGTGCCTAGTCATGGTAATCGTCTAGAGTGAGTTTCTTGGAGATGATGGATGACGAGTCACTGTCAAGACTTACCTCAAGATGATTTCCAGTGTTTACCATGGACGACGGTGAGGGCCCATTGTGTGACAATCCCATTGGCGAGGAACCAGAAGAGTGAGACTCACGCTGGGATACGTCAGACTCTTCTTCACTATAGTGCTTTGATACCATGTAGCTTTAGGATGAAAGAATTTGATGATCAATTCTCATTCGGGTTGGAGAATTTAAAGATTACAGTGTAACAGAATCTGGTATAACAGATTCCAAAAATCCTCTCTGATCGGATGATTAGGAACTTGAACTTTGAATCCTAATAGATCTGATATTCTCTCCTATATTGATATAATAATATCAATATTTAATAAATACAAATTATCCCATAATGACCACAAATATCATAGTGGACAACAAGACCACGCAAAAGTACAAGTTCGACATTGTTAGCATAAGCATTCAAGGTAAATGATAGGAGATGAAACATTGACCACATAGGCTTGTAGACTAACAAGCCAAAACAATATCAGATAAGTAGGCAATAAATCTTTATAGAACTTCAGAATTAATAGGTTATAATATGTCAAAACTTGATAAATCCATAATAACATGAATCTATATAACCCAATCTCCGTAGTAGTCTACTTGCAAGTGACTCTAATTAGCACAAGAATATCACCATCAAGAACATAAGGTAATCAGATTCAACACTCAAATAGCTGTGATTGACTAAAACAACTCAAGACAAAGTCTCAATCATTTTTATTCATAATCAACCAACACAATTGAAACTAGCTTTTATCACAACTATGAATAAAGGCATTAATTTGAAGGAATGAAATTGGAATATATATATATATATAATTTTTTTCCACACTCATTAGATTGAAACCTAATTGGTGACTCTACAGGTATTATTCTTAGTTCAAGTTAGTTTTTTCTTTTGATAAGGAAAAAAACAGCTCATAAATATCTCTATAATATTTTTCCACACTCATTAGATTGAAACCTAAATAGCAGTTCGGTATAAGAGCTCCTCTACCACATAACTTGTGGCAACCACCAGTATAAACTCCAAAGTAAAATCAAATCAATCACTTGTTCTTTAAAATTGAGCTAGAACAATGATCACTCAGTGCGTCAACTTACTGAAAAAAGAAACTACCAGTCACAAAACAGAAGAAATTGCACTGTGCTATAACTAAGTATGAGCTATTTTGGGCCCTAAATCTCAAGATTGTGATGATTAATGATAAAGCCTCCCACATTCCCACATAATAAAGGAAACATCTGCAAAACATAAAGGATCATATTTTCCATTCTGACTCAGACTATCAACATTGACGACAAAGGTATGAAGTGTTGCAATTTTACAATAAGTAATATTTTGGGTAAAAAGCTGAATAAAAGTGGTTAATGCGACAACGAACAAGCAGACTAAAAAAATTAGATCAAAGAAAGGAGAAAAGGAAACCTCCGCAGCGGAAGTACACTACAACAACCAGTGTATGAACTATTAAAGGCATTGATATTTATTATAGTGAATACAGAAGTAGTATACAACAATTCTTTCAAAAGCTATAATAGAAAACAAAATCAAAATTAAGTACTAACTTCAAACTGTTCTTTTCTCTATTTATTCATTGATATTTCATTTAGGGGGGATGGGGGAGAATTTACAAGTTTTACAAGTCAAAGGCAACCTGTCTAGCAAAATGAAAACACTAAAAAAGTTGTTGGCAAAAAAGAAAATGAAAATACTAAAAAAGTTGAGTGTCGCTTGACATTTATTTGACAAGAAAGTTAATATAGAAGTTAAAAGAAAGTGCCGACGACAAGAAAGTTGAGCGCTTAATTTTATTTTCCACTTATGGCGATGAGATAGGAAGAGAGACTCGTCGTCGGAGAGGACAACAGAGTCTGCTGTTCAGTGAGGGAGGGAGGGAGGGCGCGAGGCTCACAACAGTTCGAACTAGTGAGGTCCCTCATCGGCGACGCCTGCCGTTATTGAACCTGAACTAAAGAAGGTGGATGGGCGAGGAGTCAGCGTCGTCTGATGAAGAAGCTGGCGCTGGACGCCGGAGGTCGGCGAAGATGGTGGTAGAGGCCGAAGATAAACCAGGGATGGAGGGAATTTGGGGGGCATAAATTTACGAATCCTCAACCTCAACCTCAACGCGTGAAGCAGGAATAAATCCAAAAGAAGTCGGACCAACGAATTCAAATAATCCATGCTGGCATAGGAATTAGGAAGTTGTGAATCAAGTTGTGATGAATATATTTGGGATAGCTTATTTTTGAGTAATAAATGCTTATAATTTGTGATTCATTGTATATAAAGTAAATATGTGAGAGGAGTTTTATCTCGACTTACGTAATAAGTGCTTATTAAGCAATACCAAACACACACATCAACTAGAGGTGGTAAAACCGCGGGCCCAACCCGCTAAAAAGTGGCGGGCTTGGGCTGGCATGCCAGGAAGTGGGCTGAATCAGCCCGCCTTACTGGGCTAGTAGGTTAAAGAGGATTGGCCTGGTTTTTTGTTTTTTTTAAGTTTTTTTTATAAAATAAATATGAATATCTTTATTGCTTTTTCTATGATGATGTGTTTAATTAATTCCTCGTATTTTTTATTTGGCACTTTTATTTTCATATTATATTTATTTATTCTATTATTATTAAATTTAAAAGAGATGTGTTTATATGTTTTTATTATGTGATTATATGAAAAAAAAAAAGGAAACTAAGAATAAAATTGGCTTCCTAACATAAATGTCTAAAAGAAAAAAAGTGTGATGTGAGTGAGTAAAAGAGAAAGGGGGTGAGAATAAGAAAAAAGAGTGAAAATGTAAAAAAAAATAGAGATAGAAAATTAGGCGGGTTGGCGGGCTGGCTCGCCAACCCACCTTGGCGGGCTCAGGGTTGGCGCGAAGTGCAGCTTGCTGTTCGCCGTTTAGCTTCCGCAAGCATACAGGTCGCAAGTAATAAAGTGATGAATAAAGATCGTTCCCACGAGGACTACAATGAAAGTGAACTAACGAATGCAATCATGTGTTCAATTAGGTTGAATAGATTCATTTGAAATTGATCAAGTTGGAACAAAACATGTTGGTTGGGTGAAAAAGAAATTTAAAACTACTTTTCAACGGAAAGTTTACAAAAGCAAATGATTCTTTAAATTCAAGTATTGAATGAAGCTTAGGATTGTTTATCCCCTTGTATTTCAAAAGCACTCACTAAACCCCCCCAATATATGCTACTTAATTAAAGATTATACTAACCAAGGATACTAATTTACCTATGAGTGCTCTCTCAAGTCTCTAAATAGGTGTATAGTTTAATTAATCCATTAATATATTAATTAACTAATCAAACCCTGATTTCATTACAAATCCTATTTGGCTATGTGAGGTCAATGAGTTTATCTCTACCTCATTAACAAAGCTATCCATTCAATTCACAAATTTCAAGCTCTCACACGATTTAACTCAAGTTCTACACTCAATCTAGCCCTCTCAAGCATTGATCAAGTGAACCCAACAATCTTATTGGTGGCCAAGCAATAAGAAGGTTTAAATAAAGAGTAAATCAACATAATCTCTTCATTAATCACAAATATAAAAGGGGAAAATGAGTACTTAATCCATACAAGGGTTCAAAACAACCCTAAAATGAGGTGCCTAACTACACACAGTCATGAAAGAACTACAAATATGCAGAATAATTACAGCCATATCAAAAACTAAGCAAAGAAAGAGAAGAGGAATGAGAAAAACCAAGGATTGGAGCCCAAAATCTCTTCTAGACTTCAACCCAAGCTCAATACTCTTCAAGGAGGCAAAACCCTAGCACACCTAGCTCATAGGAACACTTGAAAACTGAAGAATGACCTAATTTCGGCCTATCCCTTGCTTAAATACCCTCCTCATGCATTTCAGTAAGTAAAACACATGGTTGCATAGTCTGTCGTATGCTTCGGCACATACATGTGTGCTGAAGCATATGACATAGTAAGTTTTGACCTCGCCTGCTTCAGCACATATGCTGTTGGCTAAAGCATATGACACAGTGAATGCAATTTCCCATCGGCTTCAGCACATGTATTGTTGGTTGAGGCCAACAACAAAACAGCTTCCCTCCTAATTCATTGAGCTTTTCCTTGGTCTTTTAGAGCCTTTTGACTTGTCATCTTTCACCTATAAGGAGGAGGACATCATGAGCTCTTTAATTTTAAGAGATAATCCTACTTATATGCATTTAACTCATGATTTGAACTTTTCTTTTGTTCTACCACATTTTTTTCTATATATGCACAATTTGTACTCAAAAGCAAGTGAAAAGAGAAGAAAATGTGTTAGAATGTTATCAATTTCTATGAGTTATCACACCTCCAAACTTAAACTTTTGCTTGTCCTCAAGCAAAGAAGCTTATCCTCACTGAATGAATCAATTACTAATCATTTATGTATGAACAAATTATGCTCATCATCTGCTCAAGTAATTATATTAAACAAGAAATGAGTACAATATGCAAAGATGAATGCTTCATAGATTTAAAACATACTTTTCAAGAATTTTTAAGTGTGAGTGTGTGTATGGAGTCAACATTTATTCCTTTTGCACAAGTTAAAATTCAAAGCAACACTTCAAATCATATACCAATATTCAAACAAATAATTTTATCATCTCCTAATTCCTTCCTCTTTTCTTCTAATTCACTCCACTTAACTTAAAAATCAAAAGGGCTTTTCTTAGCTTGTAATGGGACCAGGGGTTAAGGTTTTCAAAAGAAAAGGTAAAGGATAATCAATCAAATACCTTAAGATAGATTATATTATTAAAGGGCTTTCTTTCTTTTCTCATGAAGCATACTCCCCCAAACTTGAACCAAATTGATCTTTTCATATCAAGCCATCTTTTTAAGCATTTTTCTTTCTTTCTTTGTTTTTTTTATTGTAAACCAAATATTCACTGAAGTATATATCTTTCATTCATGTATAAGGGTATTTATATACAAAAGAGGAGCCTCTGAATTAATGGCTCATTATGATGATTGATACTATAATCCCTAATTTAGTGGGATACTAACTATCCCTGATTATGTGGGATATCTACATTATTTCCTAATCATACATTATTTCCTAACACTTTCCCTCAAGTTGGAGCATAGATGTTAATCATGCCCAACTTGTTACAAAGATAGTCAACCCGAGTGCCATCCAAGGCCTTAGTCAAAAAATCACCTAACTGATCACTAGACGGTACATGTCCTGTAGAGATAAAATTCTCCTTGATCTTATCACGTACAAAGTGACAATCAATCACAATATGTTTCGTACGTTCATGGAACACAGAGTTGGAAGCTATGTGTAAGGCGGCTTTATTATCACACCACAATTTCGCAGGCAATGACGTGGCAAGACCGACCTCCTTCATTAATTGGTGGATCCACACAATCTCCTGTACGGACTGAGACATGGCTCGATACTCGGCCTCTGCACTAGACTTTGCCACCACATCCTGCTTCTTGCTCCTCCAAGATATCAAGTTTCCTCCTACAAGAACACAATAGCCTGTAGTGGACCTCCTAGTCGTTTTTGACTCTGCATGATCTGCATTACAGAAACACTCAATCTTTGTGTGACCATGATTCGTATAGAGTATACCACGATCAGGTGATCCCTTCAAATAATGTAGGACATGCTCCAAAGCCTCCCACTGAGCAACGATTGGTGATACCATGAATTGGCTAAGCCTACTGACAGGAAAGGTTACATTAGGGCGAGTTACCGTGAGATAGTTCAATTTTCCAATCAACCTTCGGTATCGCTCAGGATAGGCAAACGGTTTAATCTTCTCAGGATCAATTCGTTTCTTCACATCCTCGGGTAGCTCATCAAACGGCACACTATCATCAATGTCCAAAAATGGATTATGAATCATGGAACAGCTACTAGGTGTTGCTCCAAGTTTCTCGGTTTCTTTCAGTAGATCAAGGACATGTTTCCTCTGGGTTAGGAGAATGCCCTTCTTACTTCTCATAACTTCAATCCCAAGAAAGTACTTTAACGGACCCAAATCCTTCGTTTGAAAATGAGAATTCAGAAAGGCCTTGAGTGATGAGATCCCTGACGTATCACTGCCTGTAATAACAATGTCATCGACATAGACTACTAAAAGAATCAGGCCAGCATCCGTTTGTTGATAAAACACAGAATGATCACACTTACTCTGATTCAGACCAAACTTCTTAACCACAGAACTAAATCTGTCAAACCAAGCACGAGGGCTCTGTTTCAAACCATATAAAGACTTCTGGAGGTGACATACCTTGCCATGCTCCCCCTGAGTAACAAAGCCAGACGGTTGCTCCATGTAAACTTCCTCAAGAAGATCACCATTTAAAAACGCGTTCTTAACATCCAACTGATGAAGATCCCAACCATGGGTAGCTGCCATAGAAATGAAGAGACGAACAGAGGACAACTTGGCTACAGGAGAGAAAGTTTCAGAATGGTCAATACCATATGTCTAAGCATAACCCTTAGCCACCAATCGAGCTTTTAATCGTTCTAAGGTGCCATCAGCTTTGGTCTTAATAGCAAACACCCACTTACAGCCAATAGCTTTCTTTCCAGGAGGTAAATCAACGAGTGTCCAGGTACCAGCCTTATCAAGGGCCATCATTTCCTCACTTATCGCAGCACGCCAACCAGGATGGGCCAAGGCTTGGGAGAGATGGGTGGGAAGGGGAATAGAGTCTACGGAGGCTATGAAGGAACAGGATGTGGGTGACAGGTGATGATAGGAAACAAATGAGGAAATAGGGTACGTACAAGTGCGTTTACCTTTGCGGAGGGCAATGGGCAAGTCAGTAGGATCGAGAGTAGTAGGCACATGTTCAGACACTGGTTCAGGCACTGGTTCAGGCATTGGTTCAGGTACTGGTTCAGGGTCAGGGGCAAGGGAAGGCAAGGAGGCTAAGTGCGGATCTGGCGCCGAGACGGACATGGGTAGGTCAGGAAGACGAGCAGCAACATTACTTTCCTTAGGACGTCGTTGATAAACATGTTGGATAGGAGGTGGAGCAGGGGCCGGCACAGATGCTTGCACTGGTGGGGAATGAACCTCATACATTAAGATATGATCAAGATCTGGATTAGGGGCAAAAGATGACGACAGAGCAGGGACAAAGAAGAACGAAGTGGATTCATGGAAAGTAACATCTGTAGACACAAGATAACGCCGAAGGGTGGGAGAGTAGCACCGATAGCCCTTCTAGACCCTAGAATACCCAAGGAAGACACATTTGAGAGATTTTGGATCAAGTTTGGTGAGACCGGGACGAATGTCCCAAACAAAACAGACACAACCAAAGATTTTTGGATCAATGGGAAACAATGGTTTGGAAGGAAACAAAGTGGTGTATGGAACATCGCCACTGAGAACAAGAGATGGCATACGATTAATAAAAAAGCAGGCGGTGGATACAGCATCAGCCCAAAAAGATTTAGGAACACGCATTTGAAAATTAGAGCGCGGGCAACTTCTAATAAATGCCGATTTTTTCTTTCGGCAATACCATTTTGAGCAGGTGTATCGGCACACGAGGACTGATGAAGCATGCCATGGGTAAGCATATAGTCATGAAACTGGGTAGAAAAATACTCTTTAGCATTATCACTGCGTAAGGTTTTCACAGAGACACCAAATTGAGTTTTGATCTCAACACAAAAATGGCAAAAGTGAGAAAACAACTCGGAACGACTTTTCATTAAATAAAGCTAGGTGGTTCGAGAAAAATCATCAACGAAAGTGACAAAGTACTTAAAACCAGACGTGGACACAACAGGACAAGGACCCCAAACATCAGAATGAACCAAATCAAAGGGGGACGCAGCCCGTTTATTGACGCGAGGTGCCAGATGAACACGGTGGTGTTTGGCAAACTGACACGACTCACACTCTAAGGACGACAAATGATGAAATTAAGGATACAAACGCTTCAAGGATGACAAGGACACATGACCTAAACGACAATGAACATCAAAAGGAGAGGGCTATGATAGAATTACCTGATTGTACCAAGTTAACGCTCGGCAAAGAGTTGGACTTATTCAGTTTTTCAAGTATCCGACGAAGCATCTGGAGTTCTTCTGGACTTAATGAAGTAGTATCCTCAGCCTTTGGTTCAGTTGAAGTAAGATGACCCTGTGGTTTGCTGGTGGAGGGTTTTCCGTGCAATTTCCAGCATTCCTCCTTGATGTGACCCTTCTTCTTGCAATAATGGCACCATTTGTTTTTTCGTTCCTCCTGTGACCCGCGTACTACAAGTGCTGAGCTTTCAACTGGACTTGGGGTGCTACGGTTCAAGAGCTTCCTGCTTTCTTCAAACTGCACATGATTGACCACATCAAAGAGGTGCGGTAGAGGTTTATGCCCATGATTCTGCCCCGTATCTCCTCAAATGAGTCATCGAGTCCAAGGAGAAAATCATAGACTCGACCTTCTTCTACTATCTTCTTGTATAGTTGAGCATCCTCCACATGCTTCCACGGGTGTACTTCAAACAGGTCCTGTTGTTGCCAGAGTTTCAGCAACGCATTATAGTAACTAGTTACGGTCAGGGTACCTTGTCTCAAGTCTCGAAGTTGTCGCTTCAAATGGATCAAAGCAGCAGTATTATCAAGAGAGGAATAGGTTCTTCTGGCTGTATCCCGAATCTCTTTTGCAGTGTTTGCCAGGAGATAACCTTCACTGATATCAACGGTCATAGAATTACAAAGGCAAGTCATAACTTGGTTATTTTCAGCAAACCAAGTATCAAAGGTAGGATCATCTGGGGCTGGTTGTGGTGCTGCCCCGTTGATGTATTTTTCCTTTCGCTTTCCACGGATATACCACAACACGCTTTGAGACCATTGGAGATAATTCTTTCCATTAAATCTATGGTTAATAACCATACTCGGAGGTTCTGGAAACTCTGAGGCCATTAATGTGCTGCTGGTAGTGGAGGAAGAAGAGGAATTGCTTGAGATAATTGTGGAGGGTGTACCGGACATGAGTGCACTTGGATAGGTCTGGTTTGGAGCTGTATTTCCAGGAACTGTGCCGAAAAGCGGAGGGAAATCAGAAGAGCTCATGATTCTTGAACAAAATGAGTTAGACCTGCCCATTGCCTTGAGAAAAAAAGCATGTTCCTATACCAAACATCCTATTCAAGAGTATGTATCCTACACTAAACTCTCTAAGAATCATTGTCACTTTGTTACTAGTGTCAAGATCCCAACTAATGTAAATGAAGCATTGGAAGTTTTTGAGTGGCGAAATGCTGTATTGGATGAGATGCAAGCTCTTGAAAAGAATCATACTTGGGACATTATAGAATTGCCCAAGGGCAAGAAAACAGTAGATTGCAAATGGTTGTTCACCCCAAAATATAATGCTGATGGAACCCTAAATAAGCACAAGGCTTGTCTAGTGGCCAAAGGGTTTACACAAACATATGGGCTTGACTGCAATAAGACCTTTGCAGTTGTTGCAAAGCTAAACATGGTAAGAGTCCTTATTTCTATTGCTGCATATCTTGATTGGCCACTACAATAACTGGACATCAAGAATGCTTTCTTGATCAGAGAACTAAAGGAGGAAGTGTAGATGAGCCTCCCACCTGGTTTTGAGAAGGGCAGAGATAATCAGGTATGTAGATTAAATAAATCAATATATGGCTTGAAACAGTCTTCAAGAGCGTGGTTTGATAGATTCTCACATGTCCTGAAATGGAAAGGCTGCAAGCAAAGTCTCTCTGACCATACTATGTTCACTCTAAAGCATGGAGACATGATTACCATTCTCATAGTATATGTAGTTGACATCATACTTACTGGGAAAGAAACTCAATAGATAGGTCGAATCAAGATAGTACTAAATGAGGACTTTGAGATAAAAGACTTGGGAAACCTCAAATACTTCTTGGGAATGGAGGTAGCCAGATCTAAAGACGGCATCCATATCTCTCAACACAAGTATGTCCTTGACGTACTGAAAGAGACTGGTATGCTTGGATGTAAACCAAGCAAAACTCCTATTAGCAACAAGAAGAAATGAAAAGAAGATAAGAAACAAGAGAATGATGAAGTACAAGCAGAAACAGGGGGATACCAGAGATTCGTGGGAAACTTATTTATCTTTCCCACACTCGACCAGATATTGCCTTCGCAGTAAGCATTGCTAGTCAGCATATGCACTCACCAAAGAAAAAACATATGGATGCAGCATACAAGATTTTGAGATATCTAAAAGGTACTCCAGGCGGAGGTCTTTTCTTCAAAAATACAAATCTAAGAACCATTGAGATCTATGCAGATGCAAATTGGGCAGGCGATCAAGAAGATAGCAAATCAACCTTAGGATATTGTACGTTCGTTTAGGGAAATCTAGTCACTTGGCAAAGTCAAAAACAGAGAGTTGTAGCCAAAAGTAGTGCTGAATCCGAATTGAGGGCCCTATCTCAAGGTGTTATGGAAGGTATGTTGCTTAAGAGAGTTACCAATGAGGCTCATATCCTGGTTGACTCTCCATTGAAACTTTATTGTGATAACAAGGCAGCCCTGAGCATGGCATTAAATCCAATTCAGCATAGCAGAACCAAGCACATCGATGTTGATCGTCATTTCATCAGAGATAAAATTGAAGCAAGGATCATTTGTCTCTCATATGCTCCTACAAGACTACAACTAGCAGACATACTCACAAAGGGACTGCCAGAAGACACATTTGAAAGTTTTGTACACAAGTTGGACATGATGAATATCTATGATCCAACTTGAGGGGGAGTGTGGTAATTATGGGATAATCTGTATTTATTAAATATAGATATTATTATATCAATATAGGAGAGAATATCGGATCTATTAGGATTCAAAGTTCAAGTTCCTAATCATCCGATCAGAGAGGATTTTTCGAATCTGTTATACCAGATTCTGTTACACTGTAATCTTTAAATTCTCCAACCTAAATGAGAATTGATCATCCGATCAGAGAGGATTTTTCGAATCTGTTATACCAGATTCTGTTACACTGTAATCTTTAAATTCTCCAACCTAAATGAGAATTGATCATCGGATTCTTTCATCCTCAAAGCTACAATATTATTGCAATTTCAAAAGTTAAAAATAACGGTTGTTATTTTCTTGTGGCTTCTATTAGCTACACTTTGAAGATTACTTATGAGCAAACACAGTGTAATTGTAGTAAATTGATGTCAGATTTCTCAAATTGCTTTTCTTTGCAGGTACAACTCTAGTGTAGGAAATACGTGCATTGGAGTCCCACCATAGATTATGGCTCGCCGCTTCCTCTACTACTGACAGATACCTTATCTGGTGGCGTGATCAGTTTCCTCCCTTTGCTGTTGTTTCAATTTATTGAACTCTCTTTGGCCCTTTCTATGTCAGCATGTCCCTATCTCTTTTTCTTTGCCTAGTTTAAAGTTTTGTTGCAAAAGTTTCAGTTATCAATTGTCGAGCTTGTGAAGATCTTTGTGCTCTTGCTGTGGAAACAGATTCCGCTGGAAAATTTTCTCACTTTGATTTAATCCATACTTGAATTTGGCATGAAACAAGCCCCACTTCAATCTCTAATTCCATATTCCTATATGCAAACTTCTCTTCACACAGCCTGGCCCTGTTGGCATCATTTATCCAATGAGTTAATACTCAATAGTTCAAAACTGTTTTTCAAACCTGTGACTGCCTATTCCTCTCTGAGAACGCATCTTGATAATGAATCCGATGGATGGGTTGATAAGTGTCCACATTCTACATTACCAGTTAGCCTTCCGTTTGTGATTCGAAGCCCTACAAAGGTCTCTAGGTACTTCTGGGATGGGGACTGTTTACAAATGGTCAGTGTTGATGGTGGCTCGTCTTCGTGCAAGTTAGAATTTGACAGTGAGCTTCATAAATTGTTCAGGAGATGTTGTTCTGTTATTAGGGATTTTCTTATTCCTCAGCAAGTTGCTGATAGTTACATGGATTATGTTTGGTGGAAGTTCTTGCATCGTGTTTTCAGCTCCGCACTTCAAGTTCTTGCCACTCAGGTATATCTAATTCTTATTTTTGTTGGTTATAACTGATTCAATGTCATAGGCAGTTGAGTTGTCCTGTATATTTCTTTTGTGCCTTTGATTTTCTACAAGGCATCATTCCATTGAAAACAAACCAACAACAAATTCAAAGTTATTGTGGATGTAAGTGCAAACAGAAAACATAAGCAGTAGTGAAACAAGTGCTAAACACAGGCGCATGCAAACACAAACAATTTATATGAATCCACTGCAGCAGATAAGCAAATGGCCTAATTCCCTCTGTATCAGCAAGAGCATCTAAGTTCGTAAACAGAGCTAGGGAGTCATTCCATCTGGAGGATTCACTTTAAGGAAGACTTGGTTGGCCAAGTAACTGTTTTGTTTATAGATTTAATAAAACAGCACAATGCAAGATCTGATCATAATAGTCGGAAAACTGTCCAACCTGGCTCTTTTTGTTTTTTGTTTAGTAGTCTACAAACGATCAACTTTTGACCTTGCTGCATGTATTCTTGTGGAAAACTCAAACTAGGTGTTATGGAAATAAATAATTTAATAGGCAGGCTGTTAACTTATCATTGAGGTAGTTAGGCCATTGAGGTAGTTAGGGGGCCATGGGTCATAAATAAAGTCACTAAAGCTATTGTACTCAGTTGTTTCTGATAATGAAAATGGTGCATTCATTAGTTTTCCTATCGATTCCTCTCAATTCCCTACCTCCCTTTCTCTTTCCTTTTTGCTCTACTTCCCTATATCACTAGGCTTATTGGAACTTTGTCATGTCACATCTCATGCTTAGAAGTGAGCCTATTATGCAGCAGAAACATTCCAGATGATTCATAGGCTGATGGTGCTCAAGATGGCTTTTCATGAAGTGGTTAAAAATATACATATGTGTAGATCATAGATGAATTACATGAAATAATGCAATTCTAATATCCTCGTTATCCCTCGTGTGGTTCTTTGCGAATAATTCTACTATGTGACAGTTTTAGTGAAATAATGAACTCATCAAGTAATTTATGGTTGCTATTTATTTTCTTTAAATTGAGAATTCTCCTAGTCTCATTACAGAAGTTTATTTTGCATAATAAATTGATATATCGGAATGGATTGATCTCAGGCAATGTTTAAGGCCATAGGAGTTGGGCACGCCTACTCACTTCCATCGTCTGCTGCTCTTAATTGGGTTTTAAAAGATGGCATTGGAAGACTCAGTAGATGTATCTACACTGCTAGTCTAGCATCTGCATTTGATACAAATTTGAAGGTATGTGCCTTTAAAAGTCATTTTCACTGCTAGTTAGGCATCTGCATTCAAAGGCTTTTTCTTTATCTGCAGTTACCAACACTGTATTTTGGCATTTAATCCAATGTACACTGAAGCAAAGTCGTAATTGTTGAACTGCAGTTAATTATTTACTTGTTATTACATATGATATATATAAGAAATCTGATAAAATTTTCTATCCGTCATTTCCCCCCCAAATTTGTTCCTCTTTCTCAAAGAGAGTCAGGTTCTCTACGTCAATCATTTTTGTTGCTAGCATTGGACTTGAGTTACTTACTCCTGCATTCCCGCAATGCTTCCTCTTGCTCGCAACTATTGCCAACATTGCTAAGCAAATAAGCCTGGCATGCTACTTAGCAACTCGGGTAAGGTATCCAGTCTTATTAATATGAAGATCCATATTATATTATATTTTTCATGAAATTTTCTCTATGCTAATCTTCAAAATTGGTCCTTTTTGTAGGAGCTATACAATATGAGATTTTTTTATGATGTTGCGTCTGACACCTGTAGATTTCTGTTGTCATGCTAATTGCTAGCTTTATTTTTGTACATTATTGTAGAATTTTTCTCTCCAACTCATTTATGTTTTACGAATGCATAAAGCACGTTGATGTATGATAGCTTTTATGTTTAAAATATCCTATGCAGACTTGATGATGGGCAAATAAAAAAAAAACCCTTTAGAGAATAAACTTAGAGAGGTCACAGCTTTTGATTGCCAACTTTAACAATTCCTTACTATGTTTAGTTTGCTTTTCATTGAGCCTTCATTAGGTGGTCCACTTATTTTCCATATTTTCAGATAGTTTGTATTGATATCTTGGTGCCTACTCTGTTTTCCATTAAATCATTTTCAAAGTAAATATTTTGCAGTCTCCCATGTTTTTAATATGCTAGTATTTCTGTACTTTGTTTGCTTGAGGATTTTGATTTTCTGTGTGTTTCTGCAGTCTGCTGTCCATCAAAGTTTTGCTGTGGCAGACAATCTTGGTGAAATTTCTGCAAAGGCACAGGTTACTCACTTTGTGTTTATTTTGTTACACAGTTATTTTTCCTCCAATGTGTGCTAATCATTATATTCTACACTTTGATATGTGTCAGATACAAACAGTATGCTTTGACAACCTTGGCCTCATGCTCGCTGCACTTATAAATGTGTTCTTTGAGAGCTATCTAAGGTTATAATTTATTTTCAGATACACACTGAAGTTTCAAGTTTTATGCATAATTTTTTGAGTTTGTTTTCTCACTTGCCTTGTTTTTCTGTCTTGGAAGACAACAAGTAGCAGGTCTTCATATCCTTATTTATCTCATTTTTGCTGGCATGGACCTTCTTGGGATATATCAGGGGCTGAAGCTTGTCCACCTGCAAACTTTGACTAAGGTGGGTGGTATGATGGCTTGAATTCAAAGTTGCCCATGGATGAGGGATCCTTTTCTTTATTCTAGGGAGGCTGAAAGTGATTTAATGCAATTATCATTCTACTCTGGATTTTGGGTCACGTAGCCTTCGTTTTTTTACCTTCGAAAAGATTTTACTTTCTGAAGGCATGGAAGTTTAGTTGCATCTGCTTCAAATAGCTGAACATGTTTTTCCCCCCTTCATTTTTTGTCTTTTAACTGATTTTCAATAAATAGTTTTTTATTCAATCCCTTGTAAGTTGGCTATCATCTAGTGAAAAAGATTGTGACTTTGAAAGCCTTTTTTTTTTGGTATTAATAAAACTAGACTACGATCCCCCTCCACCTTTTGAATTTTGATGCAATCACGATCTTCGATGAACAGTTCATGCTTACTGAGTCTCAGTTAATTGTTTGGGAATATGATGCTCATGCTTGATATGTTACTATTTTAGGATAGACTTGAAATTATACTCAATACTTGGATTGAGTCCGGATACATTCCTACCCCTGCAGAGGTGAGCGAGAAAGAAGGAATTAACATTCTGGGAATTGGAGGTGATATATACAACTGATTGTTTTAAATTGTATTTAATTGCTTTATAACTCATACAATTGAATTGTGAGAAATTGTAGTCAATTGACAAGTATTTGATCAGGTCAAGAATCGTGGCCAATTAGAATAGGGTGTTTAGATTCCAACAACCAAATACCCAGGTGGTCAATAGAAGCAATGCAACGTATAACTGGAGAGGATTTTTACTTCATATGCTTGGAGATCTGCTCCAAAAGATTCAAAAGAACTGCGCAGGTGAGCATAACTAATGATCTCATTCTGCAGCTCCTAGGCATCTTAAACTTCCAAAGAATTAGTTCTTACAAGTGTTTTTATACTAATCATTACTTTTTACCTACCACCCAGCCTGGTATCCTTCTTTCCTTTCGTGAAGGAGCTGAAGCAATGCATATAATAATGGGTTTGCTTCAGGTGAGAATACTCTTATACTTAATTAATGGGTTCTTAATTATCATGATGAATGCGCACCTACTGCTAGGTCATGTCACTTGGATTAGCTAGAGTAGGAGGTGTCTTTTCCTCTTTCCTTCTTAATGGTGTTTGACTACTAGTTTTTCTAAACCCAACTCCCATTTGCAGAGCTCTGGCTTCTGAAAGTAACTACTCCCTCTGATTCTTAATGTAGGACTTAATTGGTAGTTGATCTTGGTCCTAAATATAAGAAATAATTCTCATATTTGTCAATCTTTTCCTTATTTACCCCTATTGATGCTCCCTTAACAATAATCAAGAGAGATAGAGGGATTTGAAAAAGATGATTGGGGTGTTTTAGACAAAATATGTCATACTAGCTTAACTAACTTCTTTAATCTAATCAAGTCAGGGGATTTTTTTTTTTTTTTTAAGAAGGGTAACACTCTTTTAGAAAAGTCAGTTTTAAGCAATCCAAACAAATTTTTGCCAAAACTGGATTTCAAAAGTCAATTTGAAATCTCTCTAAACTAGCAGCCAAGCACGCACTAAATATTAAGATATTTAGTTTTACTTTAGAAATATAACATACAGTTGTTGCCTCACTTGGTTTGGGTGAATTAGAAAGTTTATCTATATTTTTCCCTTTCATGCTTTATGACAAAATATTTGTTTAAAACCTTTTTTATTTATGTAGATGATCCTTGATATGACTTTTTTTCATCTTATTCATTGTTTAGGCTTGCTATATCCGTAAGGCCCTCATTGCAAATGGTAGTAGGTGGGAGAATAGTATAAGGGAAAGCAACGAATCAGACTCAACCCTTGAAGAGTGGTATATGATCATTGAGGATACCAAGAGGTCTGCCAAAAGGGAACTGTCTAATATGATGGAACAAATTTTGGGGAAGGGCTGGGAAGTCAAGGGCATCTTATTATCGAGAACGGAGCTTGCTAGATTCACTTTCAGTTATGGTTACTGAATTTTGTTGGGCTCCTTAGTAGCATGGGAGTATTTCAGGGTTTTTTTTTTTTTTTTTTTTTATTGAAAAAAAGGCGAAATGATTATATAAATAACATTACCAAGTCTTACAATGCAGCAAAAGATACAGAACTAAAATGTAGCAAATTAAAGTCTTGATAAGAAACTAAGAGAAGTATTGCAAATAATAAAAGAAAGAAAATCCTTGAGCAAATATTGAGTGTCTTGTATCATCCTATTGATGTGATATGATTTTAGAGTGACAAGAGAGATAAATGTCCTGTTTATACATCAAATCTGCAGCATGTCCCTGTTCAAGGATAGGTGGGATTATAACCTCGAACCCACAAGAGAAAAGCTCCAAGATATTGATAGTAAAATAATAAATCCGCGGATCAGTTGTTCTCCAAATGAATTGATGAACTATTGAGCTATGAATATATATATATATATCTATATATTTGGGCATGACAGCCTTTGTTGCTTAGTTTTCTTTTGAGCTTGTGAAGAATGATAATCAACTTTTCTATCATCAAGAATAATAGATTTGGTAGCCGCCTTTGGGTGGCTATCATTAGTCCGGTTAAGATGAAGTGCACCAAAAGAAACCATTCCAAGTATTTCTTTAATATTTCCTTTGTGGGTTAAGTCCTCAACATTGGCTTGGCAGATTTCACACATCGCATATTTGATCATTTGTGAGAAGGCCATTCTTGTGAGCCATATAAAAGATCGAATTCTTGTGGGCCACTTCCACATCTAATCCTAGCGCTTGTGTTGTTCACGCCAGTCAATTCCCTGCTCTTCTCGGTAGGCCGATGTAACATTTGTCATTGTCATTTGACGAGCCTGCCGAGGATATACTAGCGATCTGCAAGTTAAGGTCAATTCCACCCTCCATTATGGTCAACAAATTGACTGAGGGACTTGTTTAGCTTTGCTTCTGGTGCATCAGCAAAATTTAGGAACTGCAGAGGTCCCATTTCCCAGTTTCCATGCTATGTTCAATTTTGCTTGTGGCCATACCTTTGCCATGCTCCTCCAAACGTGACAGGCTGTCTTAGTTTTAAACTCATATCCACCATGAGGGCCCCAGTTGTATTTTGCCCGTCATACTTGAACCCAAAGTTGTTTCGGTTGACTTAGAAGGTTAAAAGCCAGCTTTGTTAGGAATGCATAGTTTTGACCATGCATATTTTTTAAGCCCACTGCCTCCTCTCTTAGGAGGTTTACACATGTCCTCCCACCACCCCACTAGGCTCATCTAATGGTTTGTGCCTTCAGAGCCCCAAATGAACCTGCGAATAAGCTTCTCAATGGTTTTGCAACAAGAGAGCAGGAGGAGAGAGGTTTGCATAGTGTAGCAGAGAATGACAGTCGACGTAGTCTTAGCTTGAGTAATAGGACCAACTAGAGTTAGCATTTTTGCTTTCCAACTCATGAGCTTCTGTTGGACCTTCTTTAAAGGAACTGGTTTCCTACTAAGCTTCAGAATTCTGATGGAAAAGAAGAATTTGCTTTTCCCTATTAAGCTTGCTAAAATTTGCTTTTCCCTACTAAGCTTGCTAAAAGTTTAGTAGGGAGAGCTCATTAGGTCTCGACCGTCATATTTAATTTGGATGGTCTATATCTGAATTTTTTAAAGTCTATAATTTTTTTTAAAAAAATTATCTTATTAGGTATATAATCTAAAATAAAGATAATCTATTAACTGTCATTTTTTCAAAAAATCATCATTTAAAAAAAATTAGATCTGGACCGTCCAAAATCATAGCCGAACAACCCAAATCTGACGAGCTCTCTCTACTAAACTTTGCTTAGTAGGAAACCGGTTCCTTCTTTAATTATTCTCAAGTTCTCGGGTCAAAAAGTTGACTCACCTTTTGAGATTTTTGTTGAGGGAGAATTTTTGTAAATTCTCATAGAACACAATTTCTAATAGGTCCCAAAAAATTAAATTATATTTTGATGTAAATGACAAAATGCCCATACCTTATTTTTTTTTTTTTAAAAAAAAAAGGCAGTCACTAGGATTTTTTTAAAGGTATCCAACCGGGGTTTGAACTCATGATCCCTTGGTTCTCCAAGAGATTTAAACCATCAAGCCATCAAATCAAACCCTAGTAACTTTGTAGGGCAAAAACTTCAGATATACTAGTGCAGAGAGAATCCGAACCAACATTTTTCAAGTGCAGAGAGGGTTGAGTGTCCAAAAAGGGTGCCCCTTTGAATGTCACCATGAGGAGTAAATATCACACATTGAGAGCCTGTGAGGTTGCAAATCGTGTGTGGATGGCTTTAATTAACCCCATGTACTACTCCATAGCGATTTGCAGGTGTGGCTGAGGTTGAACAAAACTCATGAGCTAGGGACTTGGATCATTGTTTTTCAAACAAAAAAAAAAAAAAGAGGTGAGAAGCTTGTGTATTTTGCATCAAAACAGTATATTTTGAGAGAGAAAGATGGGAGCGCATTGTAAGGGAAAAGGAGATGATCCAAATCCATGAAAAGAGTAGGCATTGTGTTGTGTTCTCTTTTTCTCCCCTCCGTTTTTTGTTTTTTGTTTTACAATTCTCTTGATCTTTTTTTATAGAAAAAATTACACTCAAGTCTTAAAGAATAAGGGAAATAAAAAAATGGTTACATGAAGTTGTCAATAATTGCTTATGATGGAATTGTCAATAGGACCATTTTTTTATTTTACAATTTCAAGGAACCATTTTCTTATTTCCCTTTTTTCTTGAGACTTGAGTGTAAATTGCCCTTTTTTATGTGTACTTTGACAGTTTCTCACTTGTTCCCTTTTCTGAATTTTCCACAATTGGAGAGGACCCCTTTGCCATTTTAGCCATTTGCCCATTTCATTCGTTTCAGAAGATTTTTATAGTTCTAAATACAAAAAAATTAATGACATTAAATTCTTCTTTTCCATAAATAATCTTATTAATTGTATTACAAAGAGACATTATATGATAAAGAAATTAAAAGGCATTGAAGATATGTTGATTCTAATTAGAGTATAATTCACTAATTTGAAAAAGTAGTGATAACTTTAATCATTTTAATGATACAAACTACTTTTAACTAATTTTCTTAATCATTATGAAATAGTTATATAAAGAATTGGAGGGAGTAATTCTCTAACTTGTTTCTAGAAGTTTCAAAATGAAAATTATATATAATTCCTTCAAATTATCCAAACCTGAATTGGGTTATAGTCTTGAAAAAGAAAAATACCTGCCCCTACAAATATAGGTCAAACAACTAACGATCATTTCCACAGCAAACATAATTAAGCTCGCCATTGAGGTCAGCTGATACAAAAAAGGGATTATATTATATGATGAGACCGTTACATATCCATCTTTTCTCTTAAACAAAGGGGAAATTCTTTGTTTCGACTACCGCACCATGTTTTAAATCAAAAGGTGGCTCTGAATTTCAATGTCACACCTGAAATTCCTTGAAGAAGATGATGATGATGCAAGGGTTGGGATTCTACCGTAATACACTTCTGGATTTTGGTTTAGTTACAGCTTCCACAAGTCTGTACATCCAACGGTCCAGCATACCTGCAGATGTAATACTATGAGTTTTACACATGCTGCATATAATCACAAAGATCATTTTTTTTTTAAAAAAAAAAATACAAATTCAATTTAGATAATCTAAATATTTAATTTTTTTCTATTTCACTATTTTGAAGAGATTAATATAAAAATATATATGAGAAATAAATTACAACTGAATTCATTTTAACTGATATCCAGTCATATCTATATTTGTTTTCGCGTGGTCTGCCATATCTATTTTTGTAATATTATAAAGATAACATATATTCATATTGACATAAAAAGGGCAGTCCAATGCACAAAGCTCCCACCAGCTGGGGTCTGGTGAGGGATAAATATACGTAACCTTACTCCCACAATTAGAGAGGCCATATATATTGATATAACTAAAAAATTTTCAAATTTCAAAATCATTTGAAAGAAAGCAGGTAGTATTGGAAACAAAGGCATTCCCAAAATGTTCCCTTTTATAACCATTTAAAAGATAATAATTATTTTAAATTTCAACAAAATATATATAGTTTCGAGGAGTGTGTGTTTACATCTTAATTACACGAGATTAGCATACAATTAAGTTATATCTGAGTACTTTGGTCCGATACCACAAAAATAAAAGTCACGTTTCATAAAATTTCCCAATATTTTTCTTCAGCATGTGAAGGAGCCAAGTTGTTTTCTGGGAAACAAAATATACAACTCCGGACTCTAGAGTTACTGCAGTTATAAAAACATGGCATAAAAGACAGATCAAAATCAGTGTGACTGTGACTAGTCAGTGAACACTTTTTTTAAGCACTTTTTCACTCGAAGAGACAACTACTTCACATATTTATTTTGTATAGTGTAAAATCACATAAAATAAGTGAAACCAAACAATCAAATTTGGAGCAGAATTTTAGTCTTGGGGTTTGAAACCTAACTGAACCTATGAATATCCTTATAAACGGAATATAACCAGTGAGTGATTAAGAGAAAAACCTGTTAAGGCAAAGGTTCCACCAAGCACTGCACAAAGCCGAGTAATGAAATGAAGAAAACTACGGCGCTCTTCTCTGATTGTGACAGTAATAGGTGACAGATCATACAAGAAGTACACAGCTGCAGGGTCAAATGGAAGAGATGATAAGATTCAAAGAGTCAGAAGTAAACAAAGTCAACCTTAAACACAAGCCCAACCTGGCCAGGCCCGATCTTGATCATTCATGGGGGAAAAGTATTCCGTAACTGAGAACTGATTAGTAGGTAATACTTCTTTTGAGATGTACCTGTATTCAGTTGGAACAACCTGCATTACAACAGCTAAAATTATTTACAACAGTTAAAATTTATATTGTTCTTCGAGCAGCTTCAATTGCAAAAATAGATTTACTTGAGTGATCTGATATTTTAACCAAAAAAATCTGCAATCAATCCAACAGGTAATCTGGCATCTCCGTTTCTTCTTTAACATGGCAGACAAGAGAGAACGATGCTAATCGACATCAACTCATTCTATTCTATATTTTTTAGGGTGAAAACTGAAAAGCTCCTTCACTCCTCCGAAGGGTGATCCAGCCCTTACCCTTTTCTCCACAGAGCTCCAATGTAATATGCACCCTTTTCCATCACCTGAAAGACACTCCAGTGACCAGCACTATTCTATATTTTAAGTACCTTGCACTATTCGACACTCCAATTCCATGAAATATTAAGTTAGTTGTCTAGTGCTCTACGTTAGTCAAATTATTCTTCAATTGTTCTAGTATTGTGGGATAATGAGTGACGTGGGGAGTTAGAGAAATAACAGGGATGAAAGTCATGATATTTTTTATATAATAATAGTATCTAGGTTGTTAAAAGGATCAATTTATATTGAATATTTGATGAGAGATTTTACAAGTCAAATAATAGAGAGGATCTAGTTTGTTACTTTTTACCTTTTAAGAATCAACCCCAAGGTTTTAGATATTATTTCTGAATTTTATTTGATTGTTTTAAAAGTTAAGGTGCATCCAGCGCTCTGAAGTATTTTTCAATATACATCCAGTGCTTTAAAGTATTTTGTGGTGCACCCAGCATCCCATAGTATTTTTTCCAGTGAACCTAGCACCCTGAAGTATTTTCTCAGGTGCGTCCAACACTAAACTATTTTTTGGTGCATCCAACACCCTAAAGTATTTTTTTAGGTATATCAAATATCCTATATTATCTAAATTGTTAAGTGCAAAATTGCACAAAAAAGTACTTTAGGGTGATAGAAGCCCCTCAAAAATACTTCAAGCACCACCACAAAATACTTTAAAGTATTGGATACACTTGGAAAAATACTTCAGGGTGCTATATGCACCTTAACCCTGATAGAAGCCCAAGTTTGACTTATTCAAGGAAATTCAAACGGGCAAGAGTGGGATAAAAGCACGATGGAATTAGTTTATTTTATTAGTTTATTTTATTAATTGTTATTTTTAACTAAATTCCTAGGATTATGTTAGTTGCTTAATAAGTGGGATTGACCACCAATCCCACGTCCTAGTTTTAGGCTGTTAGTGGTCCTTATTTTTAGTAGCACTTTTATTTTATTAAACGAAAAACCCAAAAATAATGCTCTGTAATTTTCCTATAAATTGGCAGACAGCCTTGAGCAATAGATATGAAGAATTTTACAGAGTAACTACTATATTGGAGATTCTCCTGGCTATTAGAGAATTCAAAGCGAGATTCTTGCTGAGATTTTTCTAGTAGATTTTCTGTTCCTTTACCTTAAGTCTAGATTTCTGAATTTGGGTGCTATCAATTTGGCATCAGAGACACGTCCTTCCAGAATGGTCACGACCCGCTCATCGCACGCTCCGCAAGAACCTGGGGAGAACCCGTTCGGCAACGACCCCCTGGCTGCGATTGCATCCCGACTCGAAACATTGGACCTTCTCAGCGAGAAGGTGGCTGCTTTGGAGGCTCGCTCGACACGCCATCATCGTGCAAAGGGAATTCAACATTATCGAGAAGGCGACAGCGATGAGGATTCGGACCCACACCATAAGAATACACGGCTGCCATATACAAAGATCGATTTCCCCAAGTTTAGCGGCGGCGACCCTCGAGGCTGGATATTAAAGGCCGAGAAGTATTTTAGATACTATGAGACTCCCGAAGACGACAAAGTCGACATTGCTTCTATGTATCTCGAAGGTGATGCTCTCGACCTCTTCTCATGGATCATGGGACAGAGAACAGTGGTATATTGGGAAGAGCTGACCAAGGCACTTCAGGAACAATACGGTCCTCCTGAGTACCAAAATCCAGACGAGTATCTGTGCAATATTCGGCAAACTGGCTCAGTTCACGAATACCGATCGGAATTTGCAAAGAGGCAAGCACATGTGAGGAACTGGCCAGACCACTGTTTGTTAGGGGTATTCATCAATGGGCTTAAGGAAGAGCTCAAGTCAGATGTCCGGATCCACAAACCCAGATCAGTCTATCGTGCGACCAGCCTTGCTCTGGAATTTGAGGCCAAGCTTAATAGTACTCCCAAGCCCAAGCCCAAGCCCAGTTCAGCGTCTCAAGCCCAATACCGATCACAGAGCTTCACTCGAGATTTCAAGGGAAATTCTTATGCTCCCTCAGCTTCGATAGCGTCTTCTTCCGGCACCAAAGCATTGACCGCACACCAGTCATCCGAGTTTCAGCGCCGACGAGAGAAGGGGCTGTGTTTCCGATGCGGCGAGAATTTCCGGCCTGGCCACTGCTGTGCGAGTTCATTCTCGCTCATGGAGATTACAGAAGAGGGCGACGAGGTCGTCACCCCCATGGCAGACGAAGACAATGCCGGTGAAGTTGCAGCGGCAGAAATCTCCTTTAATGCAATTCTTGGAAGAGCATCGGCATCCACCATGCGTTTGGCTGGGAAAATTCAGGACCGACCCGTCTTAATTTTGGTGGACAGCGGGTCCACGCATAACTTCATCTCTGAAGCGATCGTCGCAGAGCTTTCCCTCCCTGTCGAACTCACACAGTCGTTCGGAGTCCAAATAGGAGATGGCAGATTGGTTCAGTGCAATCGGGTCTGCTCTTCCATTAAGATACAGGTTTCGGACTTAACAATCACTCAAGAGTTTTTTCCATTCTCATTGAAAGGAACCGACCTCATCTTGGGAATCAAATGGCTTGCCTCCTTGAACACCGTACAGGCAAATTGGAATGACCTATTCATGATTTTCTGGATAGAAGGCAAAAAATACAAACTGCAGGGGGTGAAGATAGATGCTAAGGGACCTATACAACTCAGAAGTATGGGTGTGCAACAGGAATTTACTGACAACCCAGAGGCAAATTTGCGACTTGATTGGTTGGAAGAAGAGTTCTCCACCGTTTTTTCAGAACCGACGAACCTACCGCCACCCAGGGGCCATTATCACACGATTCCACTATTACCCCATGCCTCTCCTCCAAATATGAGGCCCTATCGATATCCCCATTACCAAAAGGACGAAATAGAATCGCAAGTGGCGACCTTACTTGAAAAGGGTTTTATTAGACCAAGCTCCAGTCCCTTCGCTAGCCCGGTCCTGTTGGTGAGCAAGAAGGACGGCTCCTGGAGGTTATGTGTTGATTACCGCCGGCTCAACAAGATTACCATTCCAGATAAGTTTCCGATCCCTAACATTGATGAATTATTGGATGAATTACATGGGGCATTGTACTTTTCAAAAATTGACTTAAGATCCGGTTATCATCAAATACGTGTCCTGCCTACTGATGTGCACAAAACCGCTTTTCGCACCCACTCTGGTCATTATGAAATTATAGTCATGCCTTTTGGTCTTACTAATGCGCCAGCTACGTTCCAGTCTATCATGAACGACTTGTTCCGTCCCTATCTGAGGAAATTCGTTCTTGTATTCTTTGATGATATCCTGGTGTATAGTACTAATGCTCACCAACATTTTGAGCATCTTCGAGTAGTCTTTCAGATCTTGCAGCAGAATTCTTTTTATGCCAATAGCCAAAAATGTTTCTTGGGGCAGACTCGTATCGACTATTTGGGGCATATTGTGTCAGGGAAGGGAGTAGAGGTGGTTCCGGAGAAGGTGTTAACAGTCACAAATTGGCCAGTACCGACCTCAGTGAAAGAATTGAGAGGATTCCTGGGGCTCACGGGTTATTACAGGCGCTTTGTAAAAAATTATGGTATTATAGCCCGTCCTCTTACAAATTTGACAAAAAAGAATGCGTTCAGCTGGTCTAGGGAGGCTCAACAAGCGTTTGAAGCTCTGAAAGTTGCACTCACTACCACACCTGTTTTACAGTTGCCCAATTTTCAAGTCCCATTTGTGGTTGAATGTGACGCGTCCATGAATGGAGTAGGGGCAGTTCTCATGCAAGATGGACACCCCATTGCATATTTCAGCAAAGGGTTCTCTCCTACAAACAGGTACAAGTCCGCCTACGATCGTGAACTACTTGCTTTGGTCTTATCTCTCCAGAAATGGCAGCATTATTTGTTAGGACGCCACTTTTTTGTCCAAACAGATCAATGCAGTCTAAGATATTTATTGGATCAGCGCATAGTAACTAATTCACAGCAGCGTCTCATGGTTAAGCTTTTACCATTTGACTTCACTATTAGCTACAAGGCGGGAAAAGACAACACAGCAGCGGATTCTCTCTCTCGACGGCCTCAATATGCAGATTTCTTCCAATTGGTTATGCCCCTGGCCGTAGATGTTCAGCAGTTACCTCAGTTATTGCTTGAGGATCCCGACACTAGGAGGAAAATGGAGAGCTTACTACGAGATCCAGACATTGTACCCAATCACAGTGTGATTAATGGAAGGTTGTACTACAAAGGACGCTTGGTAATCCCAAACAATCCTGCATTGCGCACCAGCTTATTGGAAGAAGCTCATTCCACACCAATTGGGGGGCATGGTGGGTATCTTAAGACCCTCAAACGGGTGACGACGCATCTGTATTGGCAAGGAATGAAGCATGATGTCAAACGTTTTATCCAACAGTGTGTAACTTGCCAACAAAATAAGTACCAAACACTAGCTCCTGCCGGATTACTACAGCCACTCCCAATCCCCAAAAGAATTTGGGAAGACATCTCCCTTGATTTCATCACTGGCCTACCAAAGTCTAAAGGGTATGATGTCATCTTGGTAGTGGTAGATAGATTGAGTAAGTACAGTCACTTCATCGCCCTTTCCCATCCATACACCGCAAAGACTGTGGCACAGGTATTCTGCCAGGAGATAGTACGATTGCATGGGATGCCACGCTCTATCATTTCAGACCGTGACTCGGTGTTCCTTAGTGCTTTCTAGCAAGAGCTGTTCCGCTTAAGCCAGACTAAATTGAGTATGAGCACGGCATATCATCCGCAAACTGATGGGCAAACGGAGGTAGTAAATCGATGTCTAGAAACTTACCTGAGGTGTTTCGCTCATGATCAACCCCGTTTATGGAGTAAATTTCTTTGCTGGGCTGAATTCTCATTTAACACTAGCTTTCATGTGGCAACCCAAAACACCCCCTTTAAGCTGGTCTACGGGAGGGAGCCTCCACCTCTTTTCCCATACGTCAAGGGCGAAACCGCTGTGGCAGCACTGGAAGAACAACTCGAAGAACAGGATGACATGCTCAAAATACTCCATGATAACTTGCGTAAAGCTCAAGACAGGATGAAGATTCATGCAGACCAGCATAGAAGGGACCTTGAATTCTCTCCGGGCGACCCTGTTTGGTTGCGAATTCAGCCATACAAACAAAGGTCCTTAGCTAAACGAAGGTATGAGAAACTATCACCTCGGTTCTTCGGACCTTATAAGGTCATTAGACAAATTGGTCCAGTAGCCTATGAGTTAGACTTACCAGCAGGGAGCAAGATACATCCAATCTTCCATGTTTCTCTACTCCGCCCTGCGTATGGTCAACAGCCAGCTCTACCTCCGGCCCCGTTGCCTCTTTCTGCAGACAATGAACTGCTGCTGGTTCCTCTTAGAGTGCTCAAACATCGCTGGATTGCCCAAGACAAATTGGAAATTCTAATTCAATGGGGTAATCGTTCTGAAGAAGACTCAACTTGGGAAGATTATGATTCATTTGCACTACAATTCCCTCAGTTTCGCCTTGAGGACAAGGCGAGTTTTCAGGGGGGGAGTAATGATAGAAGCCCAAGTTTGACTTATTCAAGGAAATTCAAACGGGCAAGAGTGGGATAAAAGCACGATGGAATTAGTTTATTTTATTAGTTTATTTTATTAATTGTTATTTTTAACTAAATTCCTAGGATTATGTTAGTTGCTTAATAAGTGGGATTGACCACCAATCCCACGTCCTAGTTTTAGGCTGTTAGTGGTCCTTATTTTTAGTAGCACTTTTATTTTATTAAACGAAAAACCCAAAAATAATGCTCTGTAATTTTCCTATAAATTGGCAGACAGCCTTGAGCAATAGATATGAAGAATTTTACAGAGTAACTACTATATTGGAGATTCTCCTGGCTATTAGAGAATTCAAAGCGAGATTCTTGCTGAGATTTTTCTAGTAGATTTTCTGTTCCTTTACCTTAAGTCTAGATTTCTGAATTTGGGTGCTATCAAACCCTTATTTTAAGGTATAAGAATCAAACACACATGGGAGTGAGATTAATGCCACTAGGCCACAGGGCCACAGGGCCACAGGGCCATTGGCTTATTCTCCAGTTTTTTGGGGCCAATTGTCTACAAGCCATGTCTGAGATTAAAATGATTATACTTTTTAATCTGACACATGTAAGTTTGCAATGTTTCTTGGAGTTAAACATACCTAAAAATAGGAGTTAATGTTCTATAAAGATTTATCAAAGTTGAGTGTGGAAAAATGAGAAAAGGTACAAGATGCCATTCCTCAAAGAACACACCTATCAGAAAAGGGTATTCAACGAGGGCCTTAATGTATAAAGAATAGCAAGCAATAGAAAGAATGTTATCTAGACCAAGTTTGTTGATTATTCACAAGAGCAATCAATATTCGGACCTTGATGTAATATTTGAATGTCCCACTCGCATCATGCAGAATTCTCGTTGTCCCATCCAATGGATTGTGAAGTCCTGGGTATTTGGGGCCAAATGACAAATCATGGATGGCATAACTTACATTCACATTCTTTGATCCTCCAAAAATCTGCAGAAAACCAGCAAGAGTGCATAAGACTTCTAATATCTTGTAACATAAGAAAAAGGGTGAGAATTTTTCTCATCAAATTTAAGATGAGAAGCTCCCAAAGAGTCTTACATAAATCATATTTCAGTAAATTACGGATATAATCCACTTGAAGATTATTGATAATAGGAATTTAATTTCCAAATATATGCAGGGCATTAGTTTTAAACCACATATTTTAAAAGTGAAAGATAAGTCCAGAAAGTATGCCAGAACGTATAGATGTCTTCCAATCTATAATAATTAATTCTGAAACAAATAAAAACGACTGAAATCATAGGAGGGTGGCGGAGAACACAAGTAATGGTAGTGAAAAATTACTTTTGCTTCTCAAATTAGAAAATGCTTTTTACCAACATGGAAACTGTCTCTCCTAAGCAAAACAAATTCTAAAACATTTTCATAATACCCAAAGATGTCATACTTTTGGGGGAACACTGTCTCTCCTAAGTAAAAATAGTTTTCTTTGGATCCTCAACATCATCTGTGCCATTTACTCCATCACAGAAATTTGTGACGGTTCGAGGCATGGCCTGTTAGGGCCAATAACACAACCCACTAAAATATGTGAGGTAGTCCCTCTAGTTACATGTACTGTTCAGAACAGTGAAGTTTGTCAAGAATTACTATATGTATATTTAAAATCACTCAAGTACTCTACTAAATATAACCAACAAGACTTGCATCCAGCATGGAACACTCTCCAAATCTGATTGGACTTCACCCAAGATATGTCTTTCATTTGCTGTCGTCCACTAATGCATCGTATGTTTTCAATGTTTATCTGGCCCTCAGCTTGATATGTATCAAGGAGCCCAAAATGTTATCATGTCTATGGGTGTGTCTCTGTTTGTTGTGTCACTAATGTACGCTGTTTCTCTACTTTAATGAATCTGACTCTTTCATTATTTAAAAAAAAAAAAAACACTAACAAGACCAATGAGGAAGGAACAGAATCTTACCATTTGTGCAACATATATATTTAGTCCATGAACTGAAATATGGAAATTTCCAGCAACCCTCTGGACATCTAAAACACCATAAACCTACAAGAGAATCAAATTAAAAGTCAGATTTTGCCATTCAACAGGTAGACATGATCCATGACATGATAAGTGGAATTCTTACCCGGCATCCTTCTCCTTTTGCTATTGCTTCCTTCACCTTCTTGACTGTATTTTCAGTAGATTCATCAAAGCCTTGTAGATGAATCTTATTTTCAGAATCCTCATGATGATCTTTTTCATGATCTGTTTCAAACGTGAGATTTACATTTGTTATTATGCATAATAAAACTATGGAATTATGATTTTAATATATTACTTCTTACTAAGCACAATAACGAAGACCTAAAGTATTGAATTATTATTGGATGTCTTTTCCTTCCTAACATAAAATTAGTCATTTAAAATATATTCCCGGAACCTGTAGCAAAATTGTAGTTTTATGGATAATTCATCCAGCCATAGAACCTGGAGCCTACTCTTTCATCCCTCTACTTCTGAACAAATTGCAAGTTATTCATAATTGCACTAGATATTGAAGAAAGAGGACAAAGTTGGAGTAGAAATTCACTAAAACAGGTATTTAATCAGTTAAATTAGCATACCACTTTCAACATTCTTATTATAAGTTGGCCAAGAGATAGGTTGCTTCTGGGCAACCATGGGTTCATGGTGTTCCTATTACGAAACCAAACTCACCTTTAATAAATATATCAAATAGGTAACTTCAAAAGTAAACAAAACCCTCACATCAGCCCTTTTTCTTCAGACATTTATGATTAGCCATTTAAGCAAAAATAGGAAATGCTTGTCAGAGAAGCATAAGCATTATTTACTGTCTGTGCATTTTCAGTATCAGTAATCTGATAGCCCAAATTTGAATACAACAAAGAACACAAAATTCTTGCCAATTCTGAATGAGTTAAATTTCATTTACATGAAAAAAGCAAATAACAAATTACCATGGTTGTGTGCCGCATGCTCCTTCTCCACAAGGTCTGATAAATATTCAGTGCCAATTATATGGCCATAACTGTTCAGTCGAAGCTGCAGCAACTCCAAACTAGTTAATGCAATGATAAGTGAAAAGATGTTTGGGGGAAAGAAGATGATGAAGAATAAAAACGGAGGATAAGAAATCCTAACAAGACAACCACAAAAACAAAGAAAGAAAAAAGTTGACGAGGAAATAACAAAGTTTAACAAGATCAGTTCTGCTATAAGTCATCTAAAGAAACTGAAACCCAAAACATAAGTAATGATTACTAATTATACTCAACAAATAAGAGTGTTTGAGCATCTTGAAACAGCCAAAATCATCATTATTCATTCTAAAACCAGTCAAAGTAACAAGTTCATAACCAACATCAGGTGGCTAGGTAGTTTGATTCTCAATTTTTAACATTATGCAAAAAGTTAACCTATGAAGAAAAAGCTTCCCAAAAGTCAAGGAGCAGGGGAGTAATTTAAGCATGGTGACATACAAAACACACATGTATCAATTTCCAAGATCATTATTTTTTCTCCTTCACCTTCATTAATCCTTATTTTTTGCATTTTCTCTCTCTAAAGCTCTGTCTTTCCTCCTTTGGCTCAAGACGATCACTTTGTTCTTCACTTATCCAGTTAACCATTGCAGTGCCTTTTTTCTAAATATCACACACTGTCAAAATTTTCTCTCTCTATAATGGTTGCTAACTTGCTGTTTTGCTGAAGAGTTGATGAGTGCCCTTGCATGATGCCTTGGGAGCTGGTTAATAGGCACATTGATGAACTCTGACTGATTAAGGCGTTTTGAAGCAGACCTCAACATAATTTGAATTATATAATATTAAGAGTCAATGTTCACCCGGAAAACAAAAGGGGTCATTGATTGTCTCATGCTAGTGATAATCACTATAGTTTTTCTTTAATGAGGGGAGATAATTGCTATAGGTATAGCTGAATCAATCATATTATGTTTATTATAACAATTCTGAATATTCCTTCTAATTGAATTCAACAAGATCCTTGTTTTAGTTGGATGAACAATACATTTTTGTTAGTGAGTTCAACTTATTAAGTTGGGTGATTATGCGTTGCAAAATATTACTTATTTACAATTACTATGGCTAGAAGCTATTTTATTCTGTATGAAATATTTTATCATAAGCATGTCCTACGACTTTAAGCAATTGCCATATCCCATATCCATACAACAGACTTATGTGTTCAGATATCCTCAAACTATGACGAAGAATTTGAACAAAAATACTAAATTTCAAATGATTGGGATCAGCTAAATGAACTTCAATCATAACCAAAGGAATATGTCTGAATATTCTTCAGCAGTATTTCTTATTAAGCACTGCGATTTCATCTAGAGTTCCAGCAACATATTTTATAACAAAGATTTCCATCTATTAAACCTCGTCCCCTCTAATTTTCTTACCACTTTGAACTAGATTCACTCCTGTCCACAGTGCAACACTTGCTAGTTACATCCATACATGAAAGGGAGTTATTGTTAGGCATCACATGATAAAATTCTGATTTAAGATATGTTCTGTTACTAATGTTATTGAAATACACGTATCATCTTTGTTATTATTTTATGCCTCTCTCTTTGTTTTTTCTGTTTTGCATCATGGTCCTCTATCTTTGGGATTATAGTGCAATCATAAGCCATGAATCTCTATTCATGTCTTGTAACTCAAGAAAAGAACAATAAGAGAACACCAGAGATAGTCAACTCTAGTATTTTGGCAAAAAAAAAATCATCAATAGCAGTGCATCTGTTTCACCTATTCATTACGTCACACAGAGAGTCAATGTTTCCTCAAAATGGAAGAATTTGACCATATTAAGCAATGAACCTCTAATTCAAGAAATTGTTGACGTAATAAAGAAGACATGTTATGATTAACAGACTGCCTTACTTTCCATATATTTGTGTCCAGATCCACTTCATGCTTGCCTGACATGTCAATGGCATCTACACTTAAGACTGCCCACAGTAATAAAAAATGTGTTCAGAACCTTTATTATGATAAAGGAATAAGAAACTGTGTATAAACATAGAGATAAAAAAGAAACGTATAGGAACTTCAAGAAGAAAGGACCATGCTAACCATCACAGGGTAAAGATGGAAATGTCATATTTATGTGAATTGGAAGACTTTCCCCACGCTTCAAGTCTACTGACATCTGCAAAAGAAGAGAATAATTGAAAAGTTTATTTTCATAAAACTTGCGTGACCAACCAAGTGAAAACTACCCCAAAAAACAAAGAGGTTTAACAGCCAGGTAAGACTGGGCCATCATCATGTTTTCTATGGAAAGATTACTGAAGAGAAGAGTACATAATACCTCAATAGGGGACATGCAATCATCCCAAAGCAATAAAATAACTCGCAGGGGGCCAAGAAAATTTGTTGTCAAAACCCTTTTAAAGACTCCTACATGCCATTCTAACCAAAGACAAAAGGCATGCCTTCAAAACCAGAAAACTACAAAAGGGCTTTACATGTCTTAATGCTCCCAGAGCCCTTGAAGTTAATAGCTAAAACAAATATCTAAAGTTTACCATCCAAACCACTGCCACTAGAGATGCCAAATACTGTATTCCAAATGCTTCTATCTACAAGAGCATCAACATGGAACTAGCAAAGAATTTCCAAAGGCATAAAAAAACATTAACCTTGTAGCTGGGTATTGAGGCTTTCCATCCTAGATTAAGTCAAGCCTGCTAGAGCTTCCCACACAACAGTCAAAGAGTAGTTCTTACGAGTTATTATTTACTTACTATTAAATACAGAAAACCTGGATAGAAATACGAAATTTCAATTCTACCTAACTCAAAGAAATCAGCCAACATATTTTCATGCACTGGAATTTGCATCAAAATCATTCCTCAATATTTGCCATTGTCTAGACTGTCCTATGCACCTTTTGTCAATTTACTTCCTAGACAGGAGCATATAAGTTACTAAAGTGAAGTAGTGACTTTCTGCTTCTGCAAGTAACTTTAAACGGTATTTAATTTTGAAACTTTAAAACAGCAGGAATGCTTCAAGAAAAGTGTATTATTAACAAAGCACATAAACATAAATCAAGATGTGCCGACTTAACTCCTTCCCCATGCAAAATAAGTCTGGAAGAAAGAATTTGAAAAAAAAAAAAAAAAGTTAATAAGAGAAAATGCAAACCTGATGGACTGTGTATGTTGTAAGATAATAACCCAGTTCATGCAGAAATAATGTCGCCATTATGATTAGACCAATTATAGAGACTGCAGATAGAGGAAGTAAAGAGATGAATCGGCAAAAAAGAGCTGCAAACCATTAGTTTCATTGACCTTATAAATAGCATGGAGGTTACATATCTTTGACATAGTCCTAACTCCAAAAATCTTCAATTTTCAATAAACTAAGATAGTTTCCCAGATTAACTGAGAAAAACGAGCACAAAGATATATAGTTCCTCAGCTATGGCTTTGAAAAAGATAGATAGGTCTAAGAAGAGAAAAAAATGAAAAGGTCTTTATATCATACCAAGGGCCCCAGATTTAGTTTTATGCAACAAGTGATCCTCTGCGCGAGGAAACGCGTCCAATTTCTTAATGACTTGTCTCACACCCATCTTCACCTTGTTACACAACCCTATCCAGAGCTCAATCCTGTAGCACCATATTCAGCATAAGAATAAAGTAATCATATCTGACCAAAACAATTAGGCGCACATGCAATAACAATCAATCCACAATAACAAGGGGACTCTGCTCAAAATGTGAAATGAGCCAGCAAGGGAAACGCTCAATTCCAAAGGGAAAAAAATGGAGACTTTTAGAAGCAGATAACGCGAGTACGTTGGGATTGCATTCTACCTATAAACACACGATTCACGAATGAATCGTGGCGTGAAGAATTCGACCCAATACAAAAGTTTTCAAAGAGACATAAAATTAACGTAAAAGACATGATCCGTAAAAATGATTGCGAATTGCGATGAACTGAAAAGGCAAAAAGAAAACGAGAATCTGAGAAAATCATTCAAATGAAGGAAGACTACCAGAGGCGAAGACCGGAAAAATCTGCCCAAACCAGCCAAAATACAATTTTGGCTTTGAAGTTGAAGACCCCGGTCCATGATGTTTCATTTATTTTCCATTTTTATAGTTTTTTACAGGGAAAACTCCTTAAAAAATATTTGGAAATCATGAAAAGATAGAAAGATACTCTAAATTTCAATAATCTTACAGAGATGCTAGTGATTGAATTGGAATTTACAGATTCAGAGTAAAAAGATCAATTTGCCCTTACATTATTTAATTAAAAAAGTAATTACTTCCACCAACCAACGGCTGGAACTCCTATAGAAATAATCCCCAAAATATTCCCTTACTTCCTGGAATTCCTAAAGTGGTGGTAAACGACCCACAACTTTCGTGCACCAAAAGTGGATTTTTCACTTAAAAAATGAAAATTATGGCATCCTTATATAAACTTGTTAATTTCTTATATCAAATGGTCATGTACTTTTAGTGTATAAAAGTGGTGGGGTTCACCACCACTTTTCTTAATATTCCCCTAGAATATTCTTAGGAATATTTCCACGCCGTCAAAGGTTGGCGGCCCACCGGGGTGTTGATCACCGGAGCCCGGGCGGTGGGGTAATTGCTTTTTTAATAAAAACAAAGTAAGGGCAAATTAGTCTTTTTGCTCTAAATTTGTAAATTTCAGTTCAATCACTAGCACCTTTGCAGGATTATTGAAATTCAGAGTACCTCTCTATCTTTTCATGATTTTCAAGTACTTTTTAAGGGATTTTTCATTTTTTATATTCTTTTCCCTTTTTATTGATTTATTTCTCTTGGTCAAATTCGGCACATTTGGGCTCTCGTCATCTTGTCCAGGATTATTTTGTAATTTTAACACAAATTTTGTCAATATATATATATATATATATATATAATATACATATATTTACTCAAAAAGAAAATAATAGAATATTAGAAAATAATCAGAAATTGATGATTTATTCAGAATATTAAAACCTTAAGTAGAAAAAGAACAAAATTGAGACAAGGAATTGGATCCAAATTCAACTCCCTTATAAGTTTTGGCATATGTTGTCAAAGTCACTTTACAAAAGTTGGAGGAGAGGAAACAAATTGTTGAGACTAACTCGTTAGATGAAAAAATATTGAGCCTAGGTCATGAAAGAAAAATGGCAAACCACTGAATAACAAGAAGAGAAAATCTGAACCAATCATGGATGAGTCAGAAAGAAAAATAAATCATCTTGAGATTCCCAATGAAGAATGGAAACAGCAATTCACAAATAAGAAGAGGGAAGGTAATTCAAATGTGTGGCAGCCGCCGCCGCCATCGCCAAAGAAATTTGAAACACGAATCTTCGAGAAATGCGGCGGATTATGGCCGAACCAATTCACTCATTTCTTCCAAAAGAAATTATTCAAGACAGATATAAGCAAACAATATAATAGAATCACTATGTCTTTGAACAAAATTAAGAGTTTTAAATTCTTAAAAGACAGAGATTACACTCCTCAGGCAGGGAAGAGCCATTAAAATTCCCGTGATTTAAAAACCAATGGATGATCCTCTCACTAAGCTCACAATTATCTTTTTTTTTTTTTTTTGATTAAAAACTGTAATTCATTAATCTAACATAAGATTAGTACAAAGACAACTGAAAAGAGTCACATCTAGCGATCCTTCATCAACCAATGCCTGCTGAAAAAACAGGTAGTGGTTGATCAAAGATGACAAAATACTCATTACTGCTATGAGCTAGCTTGGCTAAACAATCCGCTTGAGTGTTTTGATATCTAGAGATATGGTTAATAAGGACACACCAATCTCTAGATAATCATGTCCTGCATGAACAGGCTCCGTAAGATCCAATAAAATAAGTGATGTGGTATAATTCGGATTATGTCTTATATTTCACTTAACTTAATAATATGGAAATGCATTCATTTCCTCTGCATTGACTCGATTTATGATACTATCGGAGTGAAACAAGTAGATCTAAAGAAGAACATGGGCTAGATTATTTATATTAGTAACCACTCACAATTATCTTCAAATAGTGGGAGTTGCACAAAAATGAGAATAACCCTCAAAACATAGGCGCTTTATATGTATTGATTGGTGGTTGGTCTACTATATATTGCTGATGAAAACAAATTCAAAGCGAACCAGAAAGTTGATATTTGGGCATTCAGAGGTCTTCAAAACATGCTTTGCATGGCAGTTGCTAAACATGATTGAATGATCAAGAGAAGCAGCAACAATTTTAAAATTGACAAATATGTATTTTTTATAACTGATATTTGTCTAAGAAGTGCTTCATTGATTGTTTTGTTTTTTCATTAATACTTGGCTCAAACATTCTGTTTTTTTAAAATGAATTCAACTCATCTTTTCACTCTTTATAAATTATTAAAGGTTATATCTTATTTATTTATTCGCATTTTTCATTTACATAAACTATGAAAGTATTTTGTATTTAGTCTGGCTGAAAAATGTATCCACAAAAAAATGACTAAGATTGTACCATTTTATTTGTATGTTTTTTGTAACAAATAAAATGGTACAATCTTAGTCATTTTTTTGTGGATATATTTTTTTGTACCATTTTATTTGTATGTGTGTGAGTGTCCCCTGTTGTCTGATTCCTGCACAAGCACCGTAATCCAAGTCACGTTCAAGGACGCTGTCCTTAAGAGCTATTCCGCAACCACCGGCTGTTTGGAAGCGGCACTCCCCAGGATAAAACGGATTCTTCCTGCAGACGCAGGGTGGACAGAACAGCAAAACGAAAACAACTGTAAGGCAGAGAGAATGTCAGATAGGAAGAGAGGGCTCGAGATGACAGAGCTCGGTGCCTGAACCTCTTGCAGGCAGTGCCTTTTATAGGCCTCCACACATCTGAATGTTGGGCAACGTCTTTAATCCGCATAAACACCATTAAACCACCGGTTACACAATAATAAAACCACATTATGAGGCCGTTTCTGAACATTGAAGGACCAGATACGTTTGGGAATTAAAATGTCCATTTGGCAATTTAAAACATACGTTTTGGCAATTTAAAATATGACCCATGACCTCTTCAACGGAAATACTGATGCTTCAATATTCAGATGCCTCAAAACTGGGTTTTTCCGGTAAGCTATTTTCACAAAAATAAATTGTAGATTTTCCAAAAAAACCATTTGAGAAAAAGTTCCCAGTCCGCATTTAATTCACGAGCAGGGGGGAAATCGCCGGATTTCCACTACGTTTGCCTCTTGGTGGCCCTTTGTTGTGCACGTGAGCCCACTCTTCCTCTTGGCCCATTTACTAGCCCAACTTCACAAGGTGTAATATATACACTAGCATTCTCTCTTTCCCAAGCAATGTGGGACTTGTTCCATTTGACACACCCACATGTAGCTTGTATCTCCAACAATCCCCCACATGTGTCAAAAGGAACGCCTTTAGCTTAGTTGCACACATGGATATAACCATTGTATCTGGTAGTCCTTTGAACTTAAAACCAGACCTAGACTGATAACAATTAGTACACAGAGATGTCGGTGGTCCTATGAACTTAAAACCGCTCATCTCTTAGGCGTATACTAGAGGCATTAAGAGTCAGATTATACCCCCACATTTCGCTGTTAACGCGATTTTGCACGTTAAGACGGCCATGCGCGTGCCTGGTTCATAACGAATGCTCTAGAGATTTTTCCACGATCTCATAGGAGCGGCCCCACTCCACATTCGTAGAGGTGATTTCATTAAATATACCTGCAATGAGCACACCATTCCGTAGAATTATGAAATCATTAAGAGCTTTGCTCATCCTCACCAAAATGCATTCTAGCACATTCTCGACATCATAGGAAGAGACTAACAATTTACTTTAGTGCTAGCAGAACTAACTCACGACTTGTTCTTACCCATTGAACCTCCTTCATGGGATCACCAATCACAGAGGTTGGGTTGCCATCGCTGTTAATTTCTTATCGGCTTAAGTCCCATTCCCCTCGATGAATCAAGGATTTGTTTTCTTCCCAGGGGTTTTGTAAACGGATCCGCAAAGTTCACAGCTGACCTTACATAATCGATTGAGATTACACCATCTTTGAGCAGCTGCCTTATTATATTATGTCTCAATCGAATATGTCTACTTTTACCATTAATGGTTTTATTTTTAGCCGTAGCTATCGCAGATTGGCTATCACAATGTAAAGACACTGATGGTGTTGGTTTTCCACCTAGTGGGATATTCGCCAAGAAGTTTTCCAACCACTCAGCCTCAGTACCAGTCAACTCCATAGCTATAAACTTAGAATCCCTTGAGGAACTAGTTAAAATAGTTTGTTTGACTGACTTCTACGTTATGACACCACCACCAAGAGTGAACACATAACCACTAGTGGATTTGCTCTCCTCTGAATCTGAGATCCAGTTAGCATCACTGTATCCTTCCAATACAGCGGGAAATCCACTATAATGAATACCATAATTCATGGTACCTCTCAAGTATCTCAATACTCTTACCAGAGCCTTCCAATGCTCATTGCTTGGACAATGAGTATACCTGCTCAATCTACACACAGCATATGCTATGTCTGGCCTGGTATAGTTCATTAAATGCAACAGACTCCCAATAATATGTGCATATTTAGATTGAGCAATTGGTTCTCCTCTATTTTTCTTTAAATGCACATTAGGATCATAAGAAGTGTTCATAGGAGACTCGCCAAACATTTCAAACTTTCTCAGGATTTTCTCAATGTAATGTTCCTGAGAAAGTATGATACAATTATCATTCCTTATGATCTTTACACCCAAAATCACTTTCGCTTCACCCAAATCTTTCATATCAAAATTAGAAGACAGAAAATGTTTTATCTCAAGCACAACATCCATGCTAGTACCAAAGATAAGCATGTCATCCACATACAAACAAATAATCACACAATCATTATTTACAAGTTTTGTATAAACACATCTTTCTACCTCAACAATAGAGAAACCGCCACTTAACAAAACTTGATCCAGTTTTTCATGCCATTGTTTAGGCGCTTGTTTCAAACCATATAAGGATTTAACAAGTTTGCAAACTTTATTTTCTTGCCCAGGAATAATACACCCTTCATGTTGCACCATATAAATCTCCTCTTCTAAATCACCATTTAAAAAAGCTGTTTTAACATCCATTTGATGAATGAAAAGCTTATGAATAGAAGCTAAGGCAATTAGGATTCTAACCGAAGAAATCCTAGTTACAAGAGAAAAGGTGTCAAAATAATCAACATTTTCTTTTTGAGTATACCCTTTTGCAACTAATCTAGCTTTGTATTTTTCAATAGTTCCATTAGGAAAACACTTTTTCCTAAAAACCCATTTACAACCAATAGGCTTTACTCCTGAAGGCAAGTCTACCAAAACCCATGTTTTATTTTGATTTAAAGAATCAATTTCAGCTTTTATTGCTTCTTTCCAAAAAGATTTATCCGGAGAAGAAATAGTTTCATAAAAATTTTTGGGTTCATCTTGCACCAAATAAGTATAAAAATCATCTCCGAAAGATGTTTGTTGTAACCCCCTTCCCACCTTTGGCCGGGATTTAGTTCTTAAACTCATAATTAAGTTGTAATTAGAGACCATAATGAAATTGGGACTTAATAAGATACTCATTTGCCCAAAAATCGGATTTGCAAAAACATTTTTCAAAACTTATTCACAATGGTCTCAAGTTTTCAATACAAAATAATACTGGCCTGAACAGGTGGATTCCATTTACAAATATCAGAGTGCAAATAAATTCCCGACTCACTCGGGTTCCATTCATTAGATAAGGGATTTACAAAGGCACAAAGCCACAATTCAATACCCTTAACTTGGGGATTACACAAAATCTATATATACAATTCCAAAATCTACAATGATAACCATTAATTCCAAAATACACTCCTAAACAGGAGCTCTAACTACTCTTCGTCGCCCGCTTGCCTCTCGATCCTTCGGCCCTGTCTAAAAGGTTTAATTTTGGGAGAGTGAGATTCTAAAGAATCCCCGTAGTAACAAGTCAATCATATAATGTACAACAATAATGCATGTAATCAAATCATCATCCACACAAGCAACTACAACGGCAGTTGCAGCGGCAATGGTTAGTATGACACATGTCATCCCTGACGATTGCTCACGCTGAATTGCTCACGCTGTATTGCATCACAACAGTCAACACAGTATAATTCACCACAGTTGGGATCCATATAAAGCATATCATATTCGCAAGCCACATAGGCAAAATACACACACACAGCCCACGGCTGATTTTCACATACGCCGCCCCCACGGGTCGGATTCACAAAGATCCATGTCGATTACGACGGCAGTCCAACGGCCGACTAGAGATGACCACTGTCACTCCCTATACGGCTCACGCTGACCTGCTCGCGCCATAATGGACCATGGCACACATTTCACACGTTCAATGATAAGATATGCATACCAAAACATCATACAAGATATGAGAGAAAAGTCACTACCTGAGTTCTTCCGGACGTGTCCTAGCGCCGGTCTCTCCCGAGGAAGGCAAATATCAAATCCTATTTTCACAATTAGGGACGAAGAGTTATTCTCTATTCCAAGACTTAATTCACTTCATAATACTTAATTGGTTATCATTATTGCTCTTTTAGAGTCACTAAATACTCCTAACAACACTCCTAAAGGGTAGGAAGAACTATCCCAAAGATCCCCTTTTGGAAGCACAAAACTGAGATTTTACACTGCCTCACTCGAGCACAGATGACCATGCTCGAGCACAGATGTACGGACACTCGAGTGAAAACGGCTTCACTCGAGTGATGGTACGGACATCACTCGGGCATAAGAGAGAGTGAGAGGCAGCGAGTGAACACCCGAGAGCACAACAGAGTTTTCAGAAGCAGGCTCACTCGAGCACAAATGCCCTCACTCGAGCACACGTACGGAAATCACTTCAAGCACAAGGAAGTGAGACAGAAAGCACACGCCCGAGAGCACAACGAAACTCTCCAAGTACTGGATCACTCGAGCACAGCCATGTGTGCTCGAGCACACACCCCATACCCGCGAGTGAGAAAGCACACTCGTGCAACTTTCCCGCGAGCATCAACCCGAAAGCACAACTCTCACCTGAAGCACAATCTCACTCGAGCACACACGGCTCACTCGAGCACGGTGCCCATACCCGCGAGTGAGAAGGCACACCCGTGCACCTACTCGCGAGTGACAACCCGAGAAGCAAGCCCTTTGGTGTCAAATACACTCATCACTCGAGCACAAAATCCTCACTCGAGTGATGTTCATCCCTCACTCGCGAGTGAGGCTCTGCTTGCTATGACCCAGAGAGTGCAATAAGAACACAGAAAGCAAGAAACGAGAATTGCACTTCCGCACTCGAGCAGACCCATCTCTGCTCGGGTGATATTCATCCCTCACTCGAGCAGACCCATCTCTGCTCGGGTGATGTTCATCCTTCACTCGAGCAGAGCCCTCCCTGCTCGAGTGAATCCCTCAGATAGCAGAAAACGCAGAATAGAGGCACTCTCCTCAACCCTTGCCCAATTGATTCCTATGGCCATAAAACTTAATCCAAAGCCATTCCCACACCAAAAACACCCAATAAATTCAATGGAATACTCAGAATCATCAAAATCCTACTCCATTATCATGCTTTGGGTTTTGGGCAACAATTTCATCAAAATTCCCATTTCATTCTAACATCATATTTCAATCTCTAATCTATCTATCTAACATAAACTCATTCCAAAATGTCATTCTCATGCCATAACCATACCAAATGAACAGTGGCACTCATTCTCATGATTAGGCCAAAATTCCCAGAATTTATAAACTATTCCAAATGGCATGAAACTTAGATAGATAGGTTAGTTTCACTCACCTTATCAACTTCTCCAAAGGGAGTTCTTGATCCACCAACAATCAGATTTTCGTGTGGCACCAAACAACACCAAATGGCCCAACTATACATACCAAAATGAAGCCCATGATTCAAGGATCAACATTTATGAATGGTGTTTGAGAAATGGAGATGATTTACTTACCCAAAAATCAATCTTTTCTTCCTTCCTTCTTCCTTGCTCAGCGAAAGAGAGAGAAAAGAGAGAGAGAGCACGAGAGAGAGAAGGAAATGGGGAGGAGGAGCAAAAGTTGTCCTTTGTCCTCATATGATCTCATCCAATGGCCACCACAATGCCACATGTCAGCATCTCCTTCATTCCCTCAATGAGCTCACCACATCACAACACATAGGATTCCAACCCACAGTCAAGGAATCACAACCCTTGATCTTAAATACCACTCACATGCACCAATATTCCCAATTTCCACTAATTATGACATTAATTAAAATAGCCATAAATTACCTAATAATTCCAATAAATTCATAATTATCATTAATAATCATGATTATCCCTTAATCAAAATTTGGGATATTACAATTCTCCCCCCGTTCAATAAATTTCGCCCTCGAAATTTGTTACACATCATGGGGCATAAAATCAGGAAATCTCTTTCTCATGTCCGCTTCTGCCTCCCAAGTGGCTTCTCTTGGAGACATTCCCTTCCAGACCACCTTCACAAACGGTAAGCTTCGATGCCTGAGCTTCCGCTCTTCTCGATCGATGATATGCTCTGGCTCTACCGCATAAGTGAAGTTATCTTGCAATTCCACTTCTTCATACTCAATAATATGCTCAGGGTCTGGTTGGTACTTCTTGAGCTGCGAGACATGAAACACATCATGCAATCTACTCAAACTCGGGGGTAGGGCTATCCGATATGCCACCGGCCCGATCCTTGCCAGAATCTCAAATGGACCAATGTATCTCGGACTCAGCTTCTTCCGCTTGATCGCTCTCCCGATGCCTGTGACCGGAGACACTCTCAGGAAAACATGATCCCCCACTTCAAACTCAAGAGGTCTTCTCCTCTTATCAGCATAGCTCTTCTGACGACTCTGTGCTGTAAGGAGCCTCTTCCTGATAACTCGGATTTGTTCAGCGGTTTGATCAACAAGATCCGGCCCATACAACTTCCTCTCAGACAACTCTGACCAGCACAACGGTGATTGGCATTTCCTCCCATACAGTGCTTCATACGGAGCCATCTGAATGCTCGCATGATAACTGTTGTTGTACGCAAACTCAGCCAACGGAAGATAATAGTCCCACGTTCCTTTGAAGTCAAGGACACATGCTCTCAGCATATCTTCAAGAGTCTGGATAGTCCTCTCTGACTGTCCGTCTGTCTGAGGATGGTAGGCTGTACTAAACCTCAACTGAGTACCCATAGCTTCATGCAGAGCCCTCCAAAATCTCGAAGTAAACCGAGGATCTCGATCGGAGATAATATTCTTCGGTGTACCATGGAGTCTCACAATCTCCTTAATATAAATCTCAGCCAGCCTATCAGGAGAATAGCCAGCGTTGATAGGTATGAAGTGCGCAGACTTCGTGAGTCGGTCAACAATCACCCAGATCGCATCATAGTTCTTGATCTTGGGCAAACCCACCACTAGATCCATGGTCACACTCTCCCACTTCCATTCTGGAATTTCTGGACTCTGAAGTAAACCTGGTGGTCTCTGGTGCTCAATCTTCACCTTTTGACAGGTAAGACACCGCGCCACATACTTCGTCACATCACTCTTCAACCCTGGCCACCAATACATAGACTTCAAATTGTGATACATCTTGGTCATACCGGGGTGAAGAGTATATTGACTCTTATGAGCCTCATCAAGAATTCTCAACCTCAAATCAGCCTTCAGTGGAATATAGATTCTCTTCTGATAACGCACCAATCCACTTGGTGACAAGTCATAGTTTTGAGTCTCTCCTCGCTCAATCTTAGCTCGGATCGACTGGGCTAGCTCATCATGCATTTGAGCCTCTTCAATCTCAGTCCTCAGGTCATTCTCCCCTTGGACCACACCATAACTAGCACACAGGATTTCCTTCGAGAGATTCAAATCCCGAAAATCCTCTATCAGTTTCCATTCTTGGATCATCATTGTTGCCACTAGCACCGCCTTCCGACTCAAAGCATCCACGACAACATTAGCCTTACCCGGATGATATTTGATCTCCAGGTTATAATCTTTTAGCAACTCCATCCACCGACGCTGTCTCATGTTCAACTCTTTCTGATCATACAGATATTTGAGACTTTTGTGGTCGCAGTACAATTCCACAGTCACACCGTACAGGTAATGACGCCAAATTTTCAATGCAAACACAATTGCCGCAAGCTCCAGATCATGAGTGGGGTAGTTCATCTCATGCGGTTTCAGCTGTCGAGAGGCATAGGCCACCACACGTCCCTGCTGCATCAGGACACACCCTAACCCCTGCTTACTCGCATCACTGTACACGACATAAGCCTCACTGGGATCAGGTATAATCAACACTGGTGCCGTAGTCAATCTCTCCTTTAGCTCAGTGAAACTCCGCTCACAACATTCATCCCACAAAAACGGTTGATCCTTCCTCGTGAGCTTGGTCATCGGCAATGCAATACGCGAGAAGTTCTGAATGAACCTCCGGTAATAACCAGCAAGACCCAGAAAACTGCGAATCTCAGAAACAGTTTCTGGCCTTTTCCAATCAAGTACTGCTTCCACCTTACTGGGATCCACTGATACCCCGTCTCGAGAGATCACATGGCCAAGAAACTTCACTTCCGTAAGCCAAAACTCACATTTGCTCAGTTTGGCATAGAGTTGCTTTTCTCGTAAAATTCTCAACACAATTCTCAAGTGTTGCTCATGATCCTCCCTACTCTTGGAATAGATCAAGATGTCGTCGATAAACACAACCACAAACTGGTCAAGATACTGTCGGAAGATGCGATTCATATAATCCATGAATATCGCTGGTGCATTCGTCAACCCAAAGGGCATTACAAGGAACTCATAGTGCCCATATCTCGTTCTGAAAGCAGTCTTCGGAATGTCCGCTGCCTTCACACGCAACTGATGATACCCCGACCTTAGATCAATCTTGGAGAACACGCACGAGCCAGACAATTGATCTAACAGGTCATCAATCCTTGGGAGAGGATATTTATTCTTAACAGTTACCTTGTTAAGTTCTCGGTAATCGATGCAAAGCCTCAAGCTTCCATCTTTCTTTTTCACAAACAACACTGGAGCTCCCCACGGCGACACACTGGGTCGGATGAACCCTTTCTCAAGCAATTCTTCAATTTGCTTCTTCAACTCCGCCATCTCGTTAGGGGCTATACGATATGGGGCTTTCGATATCGAACCAGCTCCAGGAACAATCTCAATTGGGAATTCCACTTCCCTTTCCGGAGGCAATCCACTAAGATCGTCTGGAAATACCTCAGGGAATTCATTTACCACAGGTATGCTCTCTATAGCTTCACTTGACTCTCCCTGAACAGAGAAAAACACCATATACCCTTGACATCCTTTCTCAAGATATTTCTCTGCTTTAGCCATTGAAAGTAAGTTCAAACTGGCATTTACATTGCTATCCCGTTGTGCACTACGGAAGGTTACCCTCTTATTACCGCAATCAAGCAATACATCATTTGCTCTTAACCAATCAAAACCCAAAATGACCTCTAGTTGTTGGAGTGGCAAACAGATCAAATCAACTGTAGACTCCCAACCCTCAACAACTATTACGCAATTTAAGCAGGCTTCGGCCGTCACAGCCTTGACACCCATCGGCGTCGACACAACCAAATCAAATGGTAGTCTATGCACATGCAATCCCAGGCGCTTTACACAGTCATAAGCAATAAAAGAGTGACTTGCACCCGAATCAAACAAAGTATCTAATTCATTATCACCTAGAAGAATTTTACCTTGGATCAACTCTGGTGACTTCCGGGCCTCCTCATGCGTCATGGCGAACACTCGACCCTGATTCCTGGGCCTTTGCTCTGCTGGCGGTCTTGGGCACTTCAAAGATACATGACCCACTTGCTTGCAGTTGAAGCAAATCACCTCTCCCGCACAAGTTCTTCCCGGATGATACTTTCTGCACTGATTGCACATCGGTCCTGCTGGAGGTCTCTGGTCACTACGACCCCCAGGTTGGTAGGGCTTCTTGCTACCACCCCCATATGAGGATCCTTGCCCCTTCCGCTTCTGGGAAGTATTAGCCTTACTAGGCTCATTCCGGCTACCACTACCGTTAGATGGGTACAACTCCCTCAAGTTATACTCCACAATTCTACACTCTTCCACAGCTTTATTGAAGTTAGTAAACTGATGAGCAGCTAACCTCTTCTTCAATTCACGCCTCAATCCCCGAATTAGCATAGCGGAGCTCCACTCCTCATTATCTCTTTCCCGAAGGTAGGCAGAATACCGCGACAATCGAGTGAAACGGGAAAGATACTCGTCAAAGCTCTCCGTATCTCCCTGCTTGATAGCCAAGAATTCGGACTCTTTCTCAAGCCTCACCGACTTGGGGAAATACTTCTCGTTGAATTGCTCTTCAAATACCTCCCAAGTCAATGGTACATTCCGGTTTTTCAATGAAGTAGCGATGTTCTTCCACCACCGGTCTGCATCCCCTTCTAGCTTATACACAGCTAGTTTTGCCTTGACCTCTGTAGGGCACTCGAGGACTTCGAAAATCTTCTCTAACCGGTTCAACCAGTCCTCAGCAGCTTGGGGGTCAAACCTCCCTCTAAACACCGGAGGCATATGCTTGCAAAACTTGGAGACCCAAGAATTCAAGTCTCTTTCCTTACGAGCCGGCACCCCTTGAGACTCTTGGTTAGGCACCGTGTGAGATAGGGATTCATGAGATCCATTGGACCCCTCAGCTGTCTCCTCATGATGAGTCTCTGGTCGAGTTTCCTCATGAGTTGACTGGGCCCTTTCCTCATTTCGCTTAGCCTTTCCTCTCTGAGCTCTTCTCTCAGCTCAGCTATCATGTCCCTTTGTTCCCGTACGAGATTCATCATCTCTCGCATTGGGTCAGGAGGATTGTCATTCAACTCCTCCACATCTGGATCCCCTTGTTGCCTCTAGGGCGAACCATGTTGTCCTTTACTCTACAATGATTCACCAGGTCAGTACCAAAGCAAAGGTATACACATAATCCATAAGACTTAGATATATCTACAACTTAGCAGAGATATCCATGTGTATACACAACAAGTATTTATCAGTCATTAAGCTAACCTAAACTCAAAGGATTAAGGTCAACTAAGGAGCTATCCTAGCAAATGCTCACCTTGCCAGGAACTACAGCTCTGATACCACAAATGTAACCCCCTTCCCACCTTTGGCCGGGATTTAGTTCTTAAACTCATAATTAAGTTGTAATTAGAGACCATAATGAAATTGGGACTTAATAAGATACTCATTTGCCCAAAAATCGGATTTGCAAAAACATTTTTCAAAACTTATTCACAATGGTCTCAAGTTTTCAATACAAAATAATACTGGCCTGAACAGGTGGATTCCATTTACAAATATCAGAGTGCAAATAAATTCCCGACTCACTCGGGTTCCATTCATTAGATAAGGGATTTACAAAGGCACAAAGCCACAATTCAATACCCTTAACTTGGGGATTACACAAAATCTATATATACAATTCCAAAATCTACAATGATAACCATTAATTCCAAAATACACTCCTAAACAGGAGCTCTAACTACTCTTCGTCGCCCGCTTGCCTCTCGATCCTTCGGCCCTGTCTAAAAGGTTTAATTTTGGGAGAGTGAGATTCTAAAGAATCCCCGTAGTAACAAGTCAATCATATAATGTACAACAATAATGCATGTAATCAAATCATCATCCACACAAGCAACTACAACGGCAGTTGCAGCGGCAATGGTTAGTATGACACATGTCATCCCTGACGATTGCTCACGCTGAATTGCTCACGCTGTATTGCATCACAACAGTCAACACAGTATAATTCACCACAGCTGGGATCCATATAAAGCATATCATATTCGCAAGCCACATAGGCAAAATACACACACACAGCCCACGGCTGATTTTCACATACGCCGCCCCCACGGGTCGGATTCACAAAGATCCATGTCGATTACGACGGCAGTCCAACGGCCGACTAGAGATGACCACTGTCACTCCCTATACGGCTCACGCTGACCTGCTCGCGCCGTAATGGACCATGGCACACATTTCACACGTTCAATGATAAGATATGCATACCAAAACATCATACAAGATATGAGAGAAAAGTCACTACCTGAGTTCTTCCGGACGTGTCCTAGCGCCGGTCTCTCCCGAGGAAGGCAAATATCAAATCCTATTTTCACAATTAGGGACGAAGAGTTATTCTCTATTCCAAGACTTAATTCACTTCATAATACTTAATTGGTTATCATTATTGCTCTTTTAGAGTCACTAAATACTCCTAACAACACTCCTAAAGGGTAGGAAGAACTATCCCAAAGATCCCCTTTTGGAAGCACAAAACTGAGATTTTACACTGCCTCACTCGAGCACAGATGACCATGCTCGAGCACAGATGTACGGACACTCGAGTGAAAACGGCTTCACTCGAGTGATGGTACGGACATCACTCGGGCACAAGAGAGAGTGAGAGGCAGCGAGTGAACACCCGAGAGCACAACAGAGTTTTCAGAAGCAGGCTCACTCGAGCACAAATGCCCTCACTCGAGCACACGTACGGAAATCACTTCAAGCACAAGGAAGTGAGACAGAAAGCACACGCCCGAGAGCACAACGAAACTCTCCAAGTACTGGATCACTCGAGCACAGCCAGGTGTGCTCGAGCACACACCCCATACCCGCGAGTGAGAAAGCACACTCGTGCAACTTTCCCGCGAGCATCAACCCGAAAGCACAACTCTCACCTGAAGCACAATCTCACTCGAGCACACACGGCTCACTCGAGCACGGTGCCCATACCCGCGAGTGAGAAGGCACACCCGTGCACCTACTCGCGAGTGACAACCCGAGAAGCAAGCCCTTTGGTGTCAAATACACTCATCACTCGAGCACAAAATCCTCACTCGAGTGATGTTCATCCCTCACTCGCGAGTGAGGCTCTGCTTGCTATGACCCAGAGAGTGCAATAAGAACACAGAAAGCAAGAAACGAGAATTGCACTTCCGCACTCGAGCAGACCCATCTCTGCTCGGGTGATATTCATCCCTCACTCGAGCAGACCCATCTCTGCTCGGGTGATGTTCATCCTTCACTCGAGCAGAGCCCTCCCTGCTCGAGTGAATCCCTCAGATAGCAGAAAACGCAGAATAGAGGCACTCTCCTCAACCCTTGCCCAATTGATTCCTATGGCCATAAAACTTAACCCAAAGCCATTCCCACACCAAAAACACCCAATAAATTCAATGGAATACTCAGAATCATCAAAATCCTACTCCATTATCATGCTTTGGGTTTTGGGCAACAATTTCATCAAAATTCCCATTTCATTCTAACATCATATTTCAATCTCTAATCTATCTATCTAACATAAACTCATTCCAAAATGTCATTCTCATGCCATAACCATACCAAATGAACAGTGGCACTCATTCTCATGATTAGGCCAAAATTCCCAGAATTTATAAACTATTCCAAATGGCATGAAACTTAGATAGATAGGTTAGTTTCACTCACCTTATCAACTTCTCCAAAGGGAGTTCTTGATCCACCAACAATCAGATTTTCGTGTGGCACCAAACAACACCAAATGGCCCAACTATACATACCAAAATGAAGCCCATGATTCAAGGATCAACATTTATGAATGGTGTTTGAGCAATGGAGATGATTTACTTACCCAAAAATCAATCTTTTCTTCCTTCCTTCTTCCTTGCTCAGCGAAAGAGAGAGAAAAGAGAGAGAGAGCACGAGAGAGAGAAGGAAATGGGGAGGAGGAGCAAAAGTTGTCCTTTGTCCTCATATGATCTCATCCAATGGCCACCACAATGCCACATGTCAGCATCTCCTTCATTCCCTCAATGAGCTCACCACATCACAACACATAGGATTCCAACCCACGGTCAAGGAATCACAACCCTTGATCTTAAAAACCACTCACATGCACCAATATTCCCAATTTCCACTAATTATGACATTAATTAAAATAGCCATAAATTACCTAATAATTCCAATAAATTCATAATTATCATTAATAATCATGATTATCCCTTAATCAAAATTTGGGATATTACATTTGTTTTCTTTGTCTTTTACTTCTCCTTAAATCTTCAACCAAAACTTTATTTGAATTTTGTTTAGAAGGAGTAGAGGAATTTTCAACTCTTTTAGGAATATGCTCAACCTTCAAAGCAAATATATTTTCAAAAAACTCTGCATCTTTTGTTTCAACAATTGTATTATGATCTAAAACATCGCTTTTCAAAACCAGAAAATGATAAGCAGCACTTTGTTGAGCATATCCAATAAACATGCAATCAGAGGTTTTAGAACCAATTTTCCTCTTTTTAACATCAGGTAGTAAAACTTTAGCAAGACACCCCCACACTTTCAAATACTGAAGATTAGGTACAAAACCTTTCCATAACTCATAGGGTGTCTTTTTAGTTTTCCTGTTGGGTATTCTATTTTGTAAAAAACAAGCAGATAACAAGGCTTCACCCCACAGGTTATTAGGTGCTGCAGAACTTACAAGTAAAGCATTCATCATTTCTTTTAAAGTTCTATTTTTCCTTTCTGCAACACCATTAGATTCAGGTGAATAAGGAGGAGTTACTTCATGAATTATCCCTTCTTTTTCGTAAAAAGTATTTAATAATAAATATTCTCCTCCTCTATCTGACCTAACCCTTTTAATCTTTTAATCTAATTGTTTTTCTACTTCTGCCTTGTACAAAAGAAATTTTTCAAAAGCATCATCTTTATTTCTCATTAAATATACTTTGGTATATTTTGAAAAATCGTCAATAAAGGTAATATAATACCTTTTACCACCTCTAGTCTCAGTTTGCTTTAAATCTCCCAAATCAGAATGAATTAAAGCTAACAACTCAGTTTCTCTTTGAGTAGAAAAATGTGAGTTTTTAGCTTGTTTAGTTTCTGCACAAACTTCACACTTTTGAAAATCATCTTTAGTTTTAGAAATCAGTCCTAGATTTTGTAGCCTCTTAATATAAGATTTATGAACATGTCCTAATCTAGCATGCCACATATCATAGGAATCAATCAAGTAAGCAGAAGAAGATGCATTCTCATTCATTTCAGAAACACTAAGAACAAATAGTCCCTTATTACAATAGCCCTTCCCAATAAGAACATTGTTCTTAGTCATGACAATCTTGTCAGATTCAAAACATACCCTAACCCCAGCCTTCCCAAGCAATGCCACAGAGACTAAGTTAGCTCTGACCTCAGGTACATATAGCACGTCACTCAGTGCCAAGGTCTTTCCAGATGTGAGCTTCAATACCACCCTCCCTTTTCCATGAACCTTAGCGGTTCGGGAGTCAACCAGATAAACGTGGTCTTCCCCTTCTTCAAAGGAGGTAAACATCTCTTTGTTTGCACAGATGTGCCTGGTAGCTCCTGAGTCTACCACCCATTTCTTCACATCAGAGACAAGAAGGGCTTGTGACACCACAGCAACAATGATTTCTTCATCACTGCTATCATCTCCTTCAACCAAATTCACATTCGGCTTAGGAGGATTTTCACCCCTTTGAGAGTTATCTCCCTTAGCCCTTTTCCTGCACTGTGCTGCATAATGACCTGGTTTTCCACAGACAAAACAATTGCCCTTCTTCTTCTTGGGGTTAGAGTCTTTGGGCTTGTAGTAAGGTTTCTTATTTTTATTATTTTTGTTTTTGGGATCGTACCTCTTGTTGTGCAGCTTTTCCTCAACTAGGTTTGCTTTAGCAGCCAATTCCTTGCCCTTTGCAGCTTGTATAGCCTTTCTGTTGGTATCTTCAATGATTATATGAGTGATCAGATCATTCAAGGACATCTGTTTTTGTTTGTGTTTCAGTTGTTGCTTGTAGTCATTCCATGAATCTGGCAGCTTTTCGATCAGTACACCAGCCAAGAACTCTTCTGGCAAATTGATCTTCTCAGCCTTGAGCTCCTCATTCAGCATATAGTACTCGTTGATCTGGAGCTTGATGTCTTTTTCATCTGTCATCTCCCACTTGTAAAAGTTTCCTATCACGAACTTCTGCTTTCCAGCATCCTCAGCAATATACTTGAGGATAAGTGATCCCCATATCTCACTTGCTTCTTTATAGACATTGTACACATCGAACAGATCGTTAGATAAAGTAGTAATAAGAGTGTGTCTGCAAACCTTGTTGGCATAGGCCCAAACATCCTTCTGGGCTTGGTCAGCATCTGGGGATGGTGCAGACTGTGTTAGCGCATCAGCAACTCCATGCATGTCAAGAACCGTGTAGACACGTTCCTGCCAGCGTATGAAGTTCTTCCCCTCAAACTGTTCAATTTTGGAAATATCTGGAAACTGCCTGGGCATAGGAACCGGCATCGGCATAGGACCAGAACCAGCATTGTTGACTTCGGGAGCAGCAGTACTGTCAGGTTGAGAACCAGCTCCGGTACCAGCAGGAGGAACAGAAGCAGAAGCCATATTAGCTCTTAAGATTGTTGTCTGATTCCTGCACAAGCACCGTAATCCGAGTCACGTTCAAGGACGCTGTCCTTAAGAGCTATTCGGCAACCACTGGCTGTTTGGAAGCGGCACTCTCCAGGATAAAACGGATTCTTCCTGCAGACGCAGGGTGGACAGAACAGCAAAACGGAAACAACTGTAAGGCAGAGAGAATGTTAGATAGGAAGAGAGGGCTCGAGATGACAGAGCTCGGTGCCTGAACCTCTTGCAGGCAGTGGCTTTTATAGGACCCCACACATCTGAACGTTGGGCAACGTCTTTAATCCGCATAAACACCATTAAACCACCGGTTACACAATAATAAAACCACATTATGAGGCCGTTTCTGAACATTGAAGGACCAGATACGTTTGGGAATTAAAATGGCCGTTTGGCAATTTAAAACATACGTTTTGGCAATTTAAAATCTGACCCATGACCCCTTCAACGGAAATACTGATGCTTCAATATTCAGATGCCTCAAAACTGGGTTTTTCCGGTAAGCTATTTTTACAAAAATAAATTGTAGATTTTCCAAAAAAAACCATTTGAGAAAAAGAGCCCAGTTCGCATTTAATTCACGCGCAGGGGGGAAATCGCTGGATTTCCACTACATTTGCCTCTTGGTGGCCCTTTGTTGTGCGCGCAAGCCCACTCTTCCTCTTGGCCCATTTACTAGCCAAATTCACAAGGTGTAATATATACACTAGCATTCTCTCTTTCCCAAGCAATGTGGGACTTGTTCCATTTGACACACCCACATATAGCTTGTATCTCCAACACCCCCCCCCTTTTCCGAGTTACATAGGAAGGTCTAAGCTTTTTTTATTAAAAAAAAAAAAGGAGCCAAGACAGTATTCGTCGGATTTGTACTTATGCAATCTAAATGAAAAGAAAATTTAATTTGACCCTTAAATCTAAAAAGTTTTTTTTTTTTTTTTTGCAGTCCTATAGCATCGATTGCGTTAGTCTCAATCAACTGATGCTTTTTTAATAATATACACAATTATTTATAAAATTAAACTTAATATATATATATATATATATATGTCGGAAATTTAAAAAATATTTTGTTAACCTTTAAAGTTTCAATATTAATTTTTTTTTTATTAATGATAGTAGGGTCAAAGAACTTATATGCTTTATATTTACAAAAAACATTAGAGGACTAAAAGTGCAATTTTGCAAACAAAAAATTAATATAACATTAAAAGAAGTACTTAATGTTATTTATAATTACAATCCTATAGAAAGAAGAAGATTTGAAGGCTCCTTGCCATTATTTTAATTTCCCTCTCACTCTCTCTGCTTCATTTGTGATGCGCTTCGTTCATTCCGATCCTCTTCTCTGCAGATTCTTCATTCTCAGTGAGTTTTCTTCATTTCTCTCTTCTATTCTTGGAACCAAAAACTAATTATATATACTTAATAATAAAAAACACATATAAAATAAAAAGAAAAGAGAAAGCACGTTCAAATCTTGGCATTTTTGGTGATGAATCTTTAACCACACCAAAGTTAACAATTCCCATATATCATATGCTGATGGATTATATATGCTCATGCTAAAAAAACGTAATTAAAATCCCAATTTGTTTTAATACGGATGCTTTTGTTAACTTGATGTTATATTAACATTAATAATTATTTTGATGAAAACTTCTTTAAATCTTTCTGTTTATTCTTAAAGCTTCTTCAACATTTCAATCATTTATGAGCATTTTCTTTCTACGAAGCAGTTAATTAAAGTGAAGTCGTCTCCAATCTCTGAAGGAAGCAGGTATGTCCCTCTTTGATTCTTTATAATGATCACATATTATCTTATTTGAATTTGAACTTCTTCAAATCTGTTTTTTTTTTCTTTTGTTTTTTTATTGCAACTTCTTTGAATCTTTCCATATATTCTTGAATTTTCTTTAACATTTCAGTGATTCACAATCATTCTTTCTCTGTTAAGTATTTGATTGAAAGCGATTTTCTAATTTCTCATATTTTTGGTTATTTTTATTCAGATAATTAAAGTGGCATTTAATTTTTCTTCTTCTTCTAACTCTGTTTTTCCTCTTTTTAGATCTGCAGTCCGAACTCATCATAATTTTCATCCCATCTTGAGATATCATAATAAGCATTTGTTTTATTTTTTAAAAATATTCTATAATTAATGCTCTTAGGCGTCATATTCATTTATTTGATGAAGTTGAGATTGTATATATTAGTTATTTTTTACGTTAAATCTTATGTCCTATCCACCATTCTTTCTTCTCTTATTTATCTTAAGACTTTAATTCTTGTTTTTAATCCTTGAATCACTATATGAACAAAACTTTGTTTTGATGAGAAACCTTCATAATGGAATTATATATGATACATTCTTTGTACATTACATGAATTAACTTTCTTTTACGAAAAATGCAGTGTTTTCTGCTCCTTTTGCTTTTTCAAGTAGAACATTTCACTTAATCGTGTTTAGATTTTGTGATAATGCATATTTTTCTCCTTTATTTGTTGCATTCTCTGTTTTCCCCCATTTTTAAAAAGTAGAAGGATTCACCTTGCAGTTTAGATGTAGAGAAACATTACAGTAGACTCGCTATGCCTTTGAAGAAAATAGTAGCTGTTGAATTCTTAGAAGACGAAGAGAAAGCACTCCTTAAGCAGAGAGGAGCCATTGAAGTGCCCTTGATTTTTAAAGGGAGAAAGAGTTCTCCCAGTGAGATCATGTTGAACTTCAAATTCTGGAATGTTAATAAACAATATGTATTGAATGGTGGTTGGAACGAGATTGTGAATTTAGGTGGGTCCCAATATGAGGGACACCCTTTGGCGTCCTAATATGAAATCAAGGGTGTCCTTCATACAGGGACCTTTGGCGCCAAAGCTTCACCTTAGGCGTTTTAAAAATATATGGGACGTCTAAAGTAGATCTTAGGTGTCCTAATTCAAATTTGGGATGTTTAAAATAGGCCTTAGATGTCCCAATTTAAATTTGGGATGTCTAAAATTTCTCATTACATTCTTATATTTATAAAAATGTCATCGCTTTTGTTTTTTACTTCCCTATTTTAAAAAAAGACGTCCTTTGGGGTAGTAGTATCTTTATTCTATAGTAGTGTCTTTTACGTGTGTGAGACATATTGTTACTTAAGTAATTTTATAAGTGTGAACACTATGCATATGAGAAAAGGCAATCTTAGTTTTATCTTGATTCAAGAGGGATTAGATTGGCCATGAGAAAAATGTATATGGGTTAAAATCTAGGACATCAGAGGCATTACATTAATATGATCGAGCTACACTACAAGGTTGTTTTGTGTTGGTCTTTGTGAAAGGTATTCCTAGTGCAAGACACCCAAAGGGAGACGTTATGCTCACACGATTACGACAAAGCACCTAGTACGAAATAATGATAGAAGAGAAAGAGATATGACCCATAATATCTAATCCACCAAATGTGAATGGGAGATGTTGGAATATGCCTAGTCCACCCTTGATAAATTAGGACCCAAGCCCAATACGAATGAGGCTATTATGTAACTATAAAAACATATGGGTACAAATATAAAGTTTTATCTTTATGATTCAAATTTTAAATAGAAGTAACTATTCATACGTGTTATAAGGAATGCTACGGGTTTGTGAGTGCAAGCTAGTACACCGAAAGAAAACTTCCAGCAAAACTTCTTTCTCTATTCTTCTTCTCTTCCAATGGTGATTTTGTTGCATTAACATGATCGGAGTCCATGTCGGTGCTCCAATCTCGTGTAGGTACTCAACGAGTCAATAAATTCCAACTACGACCAAAATCCTTCACACACACATACATATATATATATATATAGAGAGAGAGAGTATTCATACTGACCTGAAGGGGCTTTTAGTTGTAGGCTGCTTTATATTAAAAGCAAACACTTCATTCCATATTGGTTCTTTTGTCCTACCATATTTAATTATAACATAAATGAACCTTTTGAACAAACAAAATTCTAAAAGTTACATACACTCTTCACAAGAATTTGCAAAAGGCAATAAAAAAAATGCACAGCATCATTTAATACATCAAAATTTAGTCATCGATCATCTTGGCTAATTCTTAATTCTCAGTGGTCACTCAATAACCATCAAAGCAATGCTTGATAGGACAAGATATCTCATTTTTCCTCAAGAAAAGCCACAAAAGTTGAGCTAAAAGTGATCCACTTATTCCCAGGAAGTCAAAGCAGAGGAGGAGCTTTAGTCCAACAGCAAAAATCAAATGAAAGTTAGTCATGCTAATTGATTTCTATACCAAGAGTCAGATATGAAGCAAAGTAACAAGAAGTGCCTAGCTCATCACAGAATTATTCAATAATGGAGCCCAAGCATAGAACCAAGAAACCAGCCAAACGAGACTGCCAAATTGCTTTATTTGTTTTTCCATGCGCTTGATGTTACTTATCAACATCCACAATCTGTTCTGTCACAACCGATACTTTTTTGTTTTGATTAGCACCCTACGGGGTGCGGGCCGGGATTGATCCCAAATGAGGAGGCACGAAGACCTCACACCGTGCCAAATGCGCCACACTGCACTGGCTGTCACAACCAATACTAACACCTACTGGTTGAAATACACTCATCATTTCTTGCTGAACTTGCTTGTTTCCGGATTTAAGAGATTGTATTTGTGGTAGTCTTTGAGGAAAAACAGGGATCTGTGACTAATTAGAAATTGGTCTTAATCCTTCAATACAAGTTAACTAGCTTCATTACCTCTTTCTTCAACTCTACCATTTTTGTTTTCTTCTTCTTCCTCTTTGACCACTTGATCCAACCAACAGATATGGGCGATATCCTGCAGGTAAGCTTTACTCGCTCTTTAGTTTAAACCCATCCCATTCACAAACCTCAGTCAGGAGTGTTACAACATGATGCTATGAGTGTTTGGGTTAGCTTTTGAAAAATAGTTTCTGGAAAAAAAACAATAAAAGTGATTTTAGAGAATAAATTCTAGGAAAAAAATGATTTTGAAAAAATGATAGTGTTTGGGTATTATTAACAGAATCACTTTTTCATTATCAAATTATTAAAAAGGACATTATCTTTTGTGATAATTTCATATCAAGGATAAGATTAAATTATATATATTTTTAACATTTAAATTTCATAATAATACCAAAAATAAAATAAATTTATCTAAAAAATTAAAATTATAACATTTGTCAATTACATAACATAAAAAAAAAGTAGATTACACACACATACATTAATAAATTGTATAGTCAAAAATTATTTATAAATAGTAAGGATCTAAAATAATATATTTTAGATTGCAATACGTAATTTATTTGATAGTTAAATGTTTGGTGACTAAAAAATGGAACCTTAAATAGATAATAGTGATGCTTTTATAATAAAATTTACAAAATTTAACTAAAGTCTCTATAATTATAGGTTTTTTTTTCCTAATACAAGTTTGTATCCATATCCGATTGGAAACAATCTACTACAAAAAACCAAACACAAATCCATGATAAGAATACAATTACATTTCATTGATTCTCAACAATAAAGTACGTCAAAATAACCAAGGAACAAAAAACCAGACCGGTAAATGAATCGGTAGATGTAGTAATTCAAGGGCCAAAGGGTTAGACCGAAGTTAACTAGATGTCAAGCCGGTTGTAATTAAAATAATATAATTTAATTGAAATTGAAAATATTTATATTTGAGTACAAATAGTTTTAATCAATTTGAATTTATTTGAGATCATACCAGATTATTTGGTCAAAAAGAACACACACACACACACACACACACACACACACACACACACACACACACACACACACACACACACACACACACACACACACACACACACACACACACACACACACACACACACACACACACACACACACACACACACACACACACACACACACACACACACACACACACACACACACACACACACACACACACACACAAAGTTTTTGCAATTTTTAAATATTTAAAAAGCATCACACACACACACACACACACACACACACACACACACACAAGTTTTTGCAATTTTTAAATATTTAAAAAGCATACACACACACACACAAAAGTTTTTGCAATTTTTAAATATTTAAAAAGCATCACACACACACACACACACACACACACACACACACACACACAAGTTTTTGCAATTTTTAAATATTTAAAAAGCATTTTCTCATACACACACAAGTTTTTGCAATTTTTAAATATTTAAAAAGCATCACACACACACACACACACACACACACACACACAAGTTTTTGCAATTTTTAAATATTTAAAAAGCATTTTCTCATTTATTTATTTTTCAAAAATCTCAAGCCTTGACACACACACACACACACAAATGCTTTAATTTTTAACCCAATTGAAGTTTTTGCAATTTTTAAATATTTAAAAAGCATTTTCTCATTTATTTATTTTTCAAAAATCTCAAGCCTTGACACACACACACACACACACAAGTTTTTGCAATTTTTAAATATTTAAAAAGCATTTTCTCATTTATTTATTTTTCAAAAATCTCAAGCCTTGACACACACACACACACACACAAATGCTTTAATTTTTAACCCAATTGAAGTTTTTGCAATTTTTAAATATTTAAAAAGCATTTTCTCATTTATTTATTTTTCAAAAATCTCAAGCCTTGACACACACACACACACACACACAAATGCTTTAATTTTTAACCCAATTGAAGTTTTTGCAATTTTTAAATATTTAAAAAGCATTTTCTCATTTATTTATTTTTCAAAAATCTCAAGCCTTGAAACCAGTCATATTTTTTCGTTTTTTTTAGAAGGTGAGGGTCCAAGCCCACTTACACCACTCTCATGCTAGCCTAGCTAGCTAGCACTCCTTAATCCTTATCCTTTACAGCCGCACACAAAGCAGCCAACCCCAACGCTATAGGCTTTCTTTCTCTAGATGCAGCTTGACTCTAAGCAAGACACAATTTGTTGAAGAACAAAAAAAGAGTCTGATGGCATCACTTAAGCCTTAATCTCCGACTTCATTATCAGCCATCATCATTCACAGAGAGGGATTTTCATAGATCTCAAACCTCAATGACAATTTTGTTGCTTTCCTTTCTTCTTCAACCTCTACCACTCCCATTACTAGTATTTCCCCAAATCATCCTAGTCCCAAGTTTTCTTTATGCTTTCTGAATTTGGCCCCTATCTTCCATTACTACTATATTCTTCAGTGGAGATGGATCTGGTTACAGACTCAACTCAATTTTTTTCCACTAAAATGTCCTTAAACCACGACGCTTTAGGACATTTTCAAACAAAAAAAGACCACTCAATCAACCTGCCCAACTTGACAGTTACCCAAGTTGAAGCTAAGTTGGGCAAGTCGACTCTCCCACCAAGTCATATAGCAAACCAGACCAGATTGGGGTCCAATTCACCGAATTTCACTGACTTAATTAATGTTTTTCTGTATAATAAATGATTTGATCTCTTATGAAATCATGAAGAGAAGCCATGTCAGATGTAGATGCTATTGCTGAAGGTATTGTTGAAAATTATAATGCGTCATCGTCATCACACAAAATACTCTCTTGTTCATAGGGTTAGAAGTTAGGATCAGAAATAGATGTTCTTCTAATGAAATAATGTATAGCCGTCATAGCACAAACAATTTTAACTTATGTCTATAGCTATGCATTCTCTATAAAATTTCAAACTCCAAAAGTTCTTTATATTGTGCGCCTAAGACTTGAATGCGAATAATTGAAAGTCTCATTGTCATTTCAAAGCTTAGATGCCCTCTGAAACTCAGGGAGATGGTAACGCTCGCATCTATATAGACCAAGGTGTGCAATTGGAGTTGAATAGCCAACATCCACCAAAAAATATTTATCTATACAAAATATGTGATTAATCTCAATACATTTGTTTATAGTTAACAACAATTAAATTGTAGGAATTATAAGCATACCTTTAGGTGGATGGGGAAAATTCATCAACAAAGTTATGAGGGCATGATAAAATATGTGAGCATCATGTGCAATACATTCGCATCCAGCCAGTACAAAGGTAAAATACATGTACCAATCACAAACCGCCACCACATTTTGCAATGTAAATCCTCTTCTTCCAATATATTTTGTTTTTTCTCATGCTTTGACCATGTATGGAATGTGTGTGCCATCAATTGCTTCAATCGCATTTTTTAGAAAAAGCCAGTATCGATTACTGAGGCGTATTTAGGCGTATCTTTGAGTGAAAGTTCTCAAATTTAGGATCTTGTAGTTTGATGTTGGACATTGCAAGACTACAACAAGCCTTTAGACAACATGCAGAGCCTTATGAATTGTCTCTTCGAAGAGTTGAAATCTTTCTTGTTGCAGCCTACTCCCTGCCGCATGTCCAACAATGTTCAAAAAAATTGTAACCATTTCATATATACTCATATTTCTACTTTCCCTCAAACTATGTCGTTGCAATTCAAAGCAAAGTTGATGAAAGACATGAAGTTTCATTCTAAACATGTCATAACAACGGACAAAATTGCCCCGTAAAACCTCACTTACCCATACAGCACCTGTATAATCACTTGTGTGTTGCAATTCTTTGCACATAAATAGCATAGCATATACACCAAACTATGCCATAACTTTTCAAACTCTTTGTGACCGCTGCTTCCCATGCTCTGCAATAATTTTCAATTCGATGTCCATACTTGCTTTTTGCAGTAGACATATACATTAAATTTATAAATTATAATGACAACTATAGTATAAAAAAACCGAACCAGACCGGCCGGTTCAACCAGCAACTGGTCAGTGGTCTGGTCTGGTTCAACCATTAGACCATGAATCGGTCAGAAATCAGTCAAACCGATCAGAACTTATGGTTTACTAGTTGTACCGGTTTCCTTTTTATTTTTTAAAATTTTTCCAGCTATTATATTGCGCTATTTTTTAGGGAAAAATGAAATGTTGAGGACCAAGATGAAGAGAAAAATAAGGAAAGAAAGAATAAATCTGAAAAAAAAGATGATGATGGAAAAAACTATTTAAAAAGATATAATAATTATAGGAAATGAGATATCATTGCATAAGTATAGACATCATAACTAATACTAACAGATTTTAAGCATTTTTTCCAAAGATTTTCATTTTTTATCTATAGAAGTTTTAAAATATATTAATATATATTGTCACTAATAAATTATAATATTTTAATATGACTGATTCGATCACCGGTTAGACCCCGATTGACCCATTAACCTTTGAACTTGTGCTATGACCGGTTCATTGCCCGGTTCGGTTTTTTATTCCTTGGTGACAATAATTATATAATCAAAATATGCACACACATATAAGGATGGTAAAACATGATAGTGAGAAACAAGTACTGAAGTCCAATTGGAAACATAATTCATACTAGAAAGGTAAATATATTAATCATGGCTTATATAGTAACATAATTCCCAATAGAAATAAAGGCAAATATAGTACTCCTCCCATACATAGTAACATCATTACTAATACTATTCATTTATGTCCATAACATTCATGCCTCAGAAACACCAGAAGTTTGTCCCTCATATCCTTCACTGCTGCATACATTTCCCTTGCAGCTGGGTATTTCATAAGCAGGTGTGCACATCTTACATAAAAGTCATCATCAGAGACAACTTCAGGAACTTGATTAAGGTGACTCATGACTCCTGCTATTGATATCTCATAAGCACGTGCTTCTGAAACCATCCTTTGGGCACGTGCTTCTGCTGCAATCCTATCGGCACATGCTTCTGTTGCAATCCTATCAGCACGTGCACGTTCTGCATCAATGTCATTTGCATCAGCTATCTTATTGAGGGCATATGCTATTTTCTCTAAGGAAGACCCTTTCTTTTTCATTGCATCACCCCTCCTCCTCACCCTCAATGAGCTAATAGTTCTGCCACTACTACTTGTTTTGTCTCCAACATTGGTTCCCTTCCCTTTGTTATAGTTCCCTCCACTGCCTCCACTATTGTTATTGAAACTGACTAAATTCAACTCCGCAGTTAAGCCAGTTGTTAACCTTAACACTTCATCACTATCTCCAAAACCTTCTTGCATATCATATTCAGGCATGCCATCAGTTGAGAGTAACATAGATGATGGTCCCCAATGATGTGTTCCCGTGGCTACTACACTTAAAAACAATTGTTAATTCTTCTTGAAATTGAAATAATTTATTTCTGAATTTGTCATCCTGAAACTTTCTATACATTCATCACCAATTTTATTACATAATACATAAAAGCACGATAATGGGAAATAAATATGTACACTCGTTAATTACTCCTTGTTTTTTCATTTGTTTACTAGTTATCACCAACAATATCAGATTCTGAATCACGTCCCAGAAATCTCAGAACAGCGCTCAGCAAACTACATACCACACACAAAGCAAGAGCACAAACCACACAACACAGAGCACAAATGAAGACAAAGAGGAGCAACGACCACGGAACACAGACCAATGACAGAGATTACAGAGGAAGTAGCAAGCACTACAGACCACAGACCAAGGAGCACGGACCAGACACTCTCGAATCCAAACACTCTTGAATCTATACACTCATTCATGCACACAGAGCACAGACGAAGGAGAGGGATTACAGATCATAGATCAAGGAGAACAGATCACGGAGCACAGAAGAAGAGGAGAGGGTTTAACCGTACCAATCGGAGATGAAGATTACAAAGCACAGAGCAATGGATCGGACAACCCAATGCACAAATGTTGTCTTCCAACCCGAGAAGGATGTTAACGCCGTGTCTTCGAACCCCCAGCGTCCACCGCCTTCTCCGATCGTCTGGAAGAAGGAAGTCGACAGTTGAGAGAAAGGAGAGAAGACGGAACTGAGAGAAATGACAGAAGCAAGAAGAAAGAAACTCACCAGCACCCACCGCCTGACCGCCGCGAACCAACAGCACCCCCTGCCTCTCCGATCGTCTGGAAGAAGGAAATCGACAGTTGAGAGAAAAGAGGGAGGACGGAACCGAGAGAAATGACGGAAGCAAGAAGAACGAAGCTCACCAGCACCCACGACCTTCTTCGACCGGAGAACGAAGCTCACCAGCAAGAAGAACGAAGCTCACTTCTTATTAGATTTAGGAGAATAGATTCCGGAGACAATAGCTTTTGGAGAATAGATTATAGGAAAATAGATTATGGGAAAAAGTGATTTTGATAAAATGAGAGTGTTTGGATGATTTTATCAGAATAGTTTTTTTCATGGTCAAATGACTAAAAAGGACATTAACTTTTATGATAATTACATATAAATGATAAGATTATATTTTAAGTATTATTTGACATTAAATTACATAATAATTACAATAAATGAAATAAATTTGTCCAAACATTTTTTAAATTATAACATTTGTCAATTATGTAATTAAAAAAATAGATGCAAAAATTATAAAATTATAACATTAGTCAATTATGTAGTAAATTATAAAATTAGATCAAACGTACATATTGAAGGCGTACACTATATTAATTTTCATCTCTTTTCACAACCTGAGTTATCTCTTGCCAAACCCACTGTATTATTCTTCATTAAATTCTTTAGAATGGTTTTGATTTTTGTAAGTGTGTTTGTGTCTTTAATTTTTGTTTTTTTTACCACTCTTGCCTAAAATCAATCACAAATACTTTGTATTTCAAAAGTTATGATTCAATGTGTATCGATTGGTCTAAAGTAGAACAGAGCTTGATTTCGATCACCAACTTCCAGAAGGCATATCTCTTTGAATATAACTCTAAATATGACTCATAACCTATCCATGGAAAGATCTTTAAGTCTAGTTTCATATGGCACTAGTTTCATCTCAATTCGATGTGTAGTTTGAGAGTTATGTCCAAAATACTAAAGCTGTTCTGGAATAAGACACTGATTCATGTGTCAACTTCAACAAATCATATCTCTCTCATCTGACTTCCTTTTAACTTGATCTTGGTGTCAAAATGACACATTGGAAGTCTAGTTTCATATGCCACTAGTTTCACCTCAATCTGAGTTGTGGTTTGGGAGATATGTCTAAAATACTAAATGTCGTCCGTGCTGAAAGAAACAGAGTCTGCTGCTGTTATTCGAATAGCACTTCTTCTATTCGAATAATATCACCCTTTTTCAGTTATGGACTATTCGAATAGTCACTTCACTATTCGAATAATATTTGATTTTTTGCACTGAGACTATTCTAATAGTTCAATTACTATCCTGATAGTCACCTTACTATCCTGATAGTCTTGTGATTATTCAAATAGTATTTGATTATTTTGCACTGAGACCATTCTGATAGTTCCATTACTATCCTGATAGTCTTGTAGTATTCGAAAAATCATTTCGCTATTCGAATAATATTTGATAATTTTGCATTGAGACTATTCTGATAGTTCCATTACTATTCGAATAGTCCTCTTTGAATTATTTTCAGATAAATTTGATAGGCATGCTATTCGAATACTAATGTGCCTATCCGAATAATTTCAACTTTTAATAGTTCTTCTCTATTCGAATAGTATATTTATTATTCGAATAATACTTTGCTTATTCGGATATCTAACAACCTTAAATTATGAAGAATATATGTCCACTACATGATATCTAACAATATTAAATTATGAAGAAAGATAAAATTTAAAACTGTTAGGCATGGATCAAATAGATCATAATTAGCCTGACACAACTCATTGAAATCTGCATGAGAAACACAAGAAATACAAAGGGAGCAGAAATTATCCCTACATCCCAACTCAAAATACAAAACAGTAGAAAGTGTTTACTTCCCATCTACTTGCCAACCGATCCTTATGTTAAAGTGCTAATATTTCATTACAAATTTCATTTGCTAAGTGCTTAATCACATGGTATAAGTGTGTAGCCACCAAATTACAAAACACCAAGAAGTGTTAATCATCACATTTTTAAAAGACTGCAAGTGTACAGTCACTAAAGTAGAAAATACAAGAAACACAAGTAGCCTAAGTATTTATATTTTTGTCAGATGTAATCTTGCTTCTTATCATTCTTTGCGCTTGATATTGGCGTTGGGAGCTTGTGATACTTGGATTGCTCTTCCACATCAATCCAGGAGGTTTAACTGGAAGTATTGGTGGTTGAGAAAGAGTGTCTTTGTCTTTTAACTCTATCATCCTTGAACCAATTGTTGTAGCAGAAGAAGGACGTGCTGGCATTCTGAGCTCCCTCTCATTTGGGATTGGGAATTTCTTCTGGGGGTCAGCATAGTATGCCATATACTCTTGAGCCGAACCTTCATCCATTACCACCTCTGAACTTAGTCTAGCCTAACAACAAAAAAGGAAATGCAATAAATGAACAGACAAAAAATAAGACTACAAAAACTATGTTGACCAAGTAATTGCAAGGTGATTACTGACATTGTATACAGTTCTTCCAGTATCTTCATCCACAGTTATACCCATTCCACATAGAGCTCTAGATTTGTGTACACACTTGCTCTTTGTTGCAGAATTGGATGGGTGAGAGGGTTTGTGAGGCTGTTTGGAAGAAGATTGCTGGGTATGTGGTATGGGAGTTAGTGTTGATTGTGTCTGTGGAGTGGGGTTCGAATTGCACTGAGACATAGGTGTTGTATTTATATTTTTCCTAGGTCTTCCTGGGCGACGATTGCTTGATTGGGGTGCCTAAAAAAACAGTAAGCAAATACATTAGGAGTTCAGTTGTGAGCTTCTATGCATATATGTTAGGTGCCTAAAAAAACATTATGCAAAACTATATTACCTCTTTGCATGTACTTCGGTTGTGACCTTCTTTACGGCAGAAACTGCATCTTAGGAGCTGCCCTTTCTTGCTTAATCTCTCAACTTGAGGCACTTGTGGTGCCTCTTGGTTGGTTGACTGAGGGCAAGAGATCTTCTTTCTCCGCGTTGCTTCTTCTGTTCTCTTTCTTTTTTTAGGAGGTCTTCCAGGCATTGTAGAAACTGGGGGAGGAAGCATAGGGAGGAATCTCTCGGTATCCCAAAATTGTTTGCCCCTGACGGGTTCAAACTTAATCCTATAGCTAGTAATATATGTCTCCTTGTGATAGTACCAGGATATTTGGGTCATTGGGTCAATTTTGGCATGATACATGGCACAAATACTATGCTGGCATGGGATTCCAGTTAAGTCCCATGTCCTACAAGTGCACATTTTGCTAACCAAAGATACTTTATGCCTATCCTGACCCTCACTGACCTCATAACCCTCATCTCCATTAAAATATACTCTACAATTATTAGCCAAGGACCTATTTGTCTCAAATAACTCCATACATTTAGGGCTGTAATCTCCCCTCCAAGTCCTAATGTTTTTATCACTTACAACCCATTTTTCCATCATTTTAACCCTAATTCCATCTAACATCCTAATTACTGGCAAGTATCTATATTCATCAATCCATGCATTTAAGCTCTCACTTATATTGTTATCTACAACCCAAGATAGACACCTATGTGTGAAGTATGCTCTTACCCATGTTTTTACTGGATAGGTACATGCTATTGCAGCTGCTTGCTTGTTCAACTTCTCAAGCCCCTTCATATTGTCCCTAAATTGCTCCTCAAAGGTACTCCAGGCGCAGGAGAAGAACTTCTTCATCATCTTGTTACCCCTCCACTGTTTGGACTAGTTGGCGTAAATATGCCTCACACAAAGTCTATGCTCAGCCAAAGGAAGAATTTCACTCATGGCATTTAACAATCCCTGCATGTAACAAGCATCAGTCTGTCCATTATTTAATTGGCCTCAACCGACAACCGTCAAACAATTGAGGGCATTTTTGGGGTTAACTGGCTACTACCGGCGTTTTATCAAGAGCTATGGTATAATTGCTAGGCCCTTGACTCTTCTATTGAGGAAGAATGCCTTTGAGTGGTCTGATTCTGCTAGTGAGGCCTTCCAACGTCTCAAGGGTGCATTAGTTTCAGCCCCGGTTCTTGCTCTTCCTGATTTTACCAAGGATTTTGTGGTGGAGTCTGATGCGTGTGGAGTGGGAATTGGTGCGGTGTTAATGCAGCAGGGGCAGCCACTTGCGTTCTTTAGTAAGGGCCTCGCCCCAAGGCATCATAATCTGTCAATTTATGAAAAGGAATTGATGGCGGTAGTATTAGCGGTGTTGCATTGGCACCAATATCTTGAGAGAGGGCGGTTTCTCATTCGTACAGATCAGCAAAGTCTCAAATTTCTGTTGGGGCAGCAACTTAAAACTCCCTTTCAAATGTTTTGGGTGTCTAAATTGGCTGGTTTCGACTACGACATAGTGTATAAGAAAGGGGTGAATAACTTGGTAGCTGATGCACTATCTCGCCTCCCTAAGCAACAGTTGATGCAAATGACGTATGACACTACTTCACCAGAAATGTTGCAGCAAATAAAGGATAGTTGGGTTAGAGATGATTTCACTCGTTCTTTGCTTGAAAAAGTGCAGCAAAATGAAGGAGTGTGGAGTCACTTCACTTGGGATGGTATTCTCTTACGAAGAAAAGGTAAATTGGTTGTAGGCAAGGTAGAAGCTCTTCGGTTGCATATTCTTGAGTGGTTGCATTCAAGCCCTCAAGGAGGACATTCGGGTATACAAGCTACTTACCATTGTGTTAAGGGTCTTTTTTGGTGGAAAAAGTTAATAAATGATGTTGTGGAGTATGTCAAAAGGTGTGACATATGCTCTAGGTGCAAGTATGAGACTGTGGCTTCTCCCGGATTGTTGCAGCCTTTGCCTATACCTAGTAGGGTGTGGGAGTCGGTTACTATGGATTTTATTGAGGGTCTTCCAAAATCACAAGGGAAGGATACTATATGGGTGGTCATAGATCGAATGAGCAAATATGCCCACTTTATAGCCCTTGCTTATCCCTTTTCAGCATCTACCTTGGCAACACATTTTATGGATCAGGTTTACAAACTTCATGGGGCACCGACTGAAATTGTGAGTGATCGTGATTCACTCTTTGTTAGTAGTTTCTGGAAGGAGTTTCTTCGTGTGTTGGGTGTGAATCAAAAGCTCTCTATAGCCTATCATCCTCAAACGGATGGGCAATCGAAAGTGCTTAATAGGTGTTTGGAGACATATTTGCGGTGTATGTGTTGGGAGAAACCTAAGGATTGGGCTAAGTGGATTTCACATGCAGAATGGTGGTATAATACAACATATCATACCGCCACTAAGGCTACACCATATGAGTTGCTTTATGGGCAACAACCTCTTCTACACACCCCTTATTTACCCCATAACTCAGTATTGGAGTTGGTGGATCGTAGCTTCGTGGCTAGAGAGGAAGTTCTAGCACTTTTGAAACACCATTTGCACCAAGCAGCGAATCTGATGAAATAGAGGGCTGATCTGCATAGGTTGGATCGTGAGTTTCAGGTTGGGCAGTGGGTTTTCTTGAAGCTTAAGGCCTATAGGCAAATCTCTACAGCAACAAGGGCTTCTCAAAAGTTGGCTCCTAGATTCTATGGTCCTTATCAAGTGGTAGAGAAGGTTGGAGCTGTTGCATATAAGCTAGCATTACCACCAGAATCTAGAATTCATTCTACCTTTCATGTTTCTCTATTAAGACTATGTCCGGATCCTACAGTGAGGCCTAGACACCCTCCTATTGAATTTCCGGAGTTACCACTAGCTATGGAACCAGAAAGCATTCTGAATCGACGGGTTAAAAAGCGTCGTAAGAGGATGATTACTGAGGTATTGGTTCAATGGAAGGGTTTACCTGATGAAGAAGCCTCTTGGATGGCCCTTCATTCCTTCCAACAGAATTATCCTACATTTGTGGTTCCTAATCCTTGAGGTCAAGGATGTTTAAAAGGGGGGTATTGATATGATGTTGTAATATAAATAAATTGAAATGTTAGTTAGGTTAGATAGTAATTAGAAGAGTGGGACTAACCATTAGTGGCATTAGTTGTTTAAGAGCAACATTAGCCAAACATGGTCTTATCCATGTCTAATTACTAATAGGCCCTTAGTTAGTGAATCCCTCACCACTACTGCTGTGTATTATCTTTTCCGTGTTTCTGTTATGATACCTATATATATACTGAGACTGTATGGCTAGAAGATAGATTTTGCAAGTAATGAAAGTCAGAAGTATTTCCAGAATTCCTCTGTTCTCTCTTTCTTTCTGCCTCTAATTCCTCTAATTCTTTCCTTCAACCCTCTGATTCCTTCTTCTCTATCCTAATCCCTAATTCCTAAAGACATTCAAATTACCCTCCAGTATCATATACCTTATGCATGTCAGACATCATGGTCACTTTACAACCATCTGCAAGTTCCAGAGATAACTTAAGACTGTTTATGAACCAACTCCAGTTGAGGCCATTCTCCTTTTCTGTTAAACCGAATGCTAATGGATAAAGAGAATCGTTTGCATCAACCCCAACAGCCGTTAACAAGATCCCCCTTGCTTTACCCTTCAAGAATGTGCCATCGATTCCTATAAATGGTCTACATCCAAGTTTCCATCCTACCTAAAACATAAACCCAAACATATCAAGGCAAACAATTAAATAAAGAGATAGAATTTCTGGCTGAACACTTCAACCAGAAACAGAGTTCGAAACAACCAAAATAGAAATAAACTAAAAACAAATACCTTGGAAGCATGGAAACATATGTACATCCTTCTGAAAACACGCCTTCCTTGTTGCAATGCCTCCTCGCTTACCTCTACATTGACATCTGACCCTGGATTTGTCACTTTGAGTTCATTACAGTAGGCTTCTAGCTTAGCAAATTCATCTACATAACTACCGTCCATTTCAGACTTTATTTTCCTCTTTGCCCTCTTGCATTTATGTGTGCTTACATGAACTCTCAACTCGCGCTGAACCTCATCCTTCATCTCACTAAGTTTGAATTGTAGCCTCTCCTGAATTTTGTCCTTGAAGTGTTCAGCGATAAATTTTGCACTTGCCCTATTGTTCTTATAAGCCTTAGCACACATATGCTCACTAACCAACGTTTTCACCTTGAAGCCCACATTATCCCCATCTTTGGATGCATATAACCTAAAGGGACAACCCACTTCACATGTAGCAATCAATAGTTTCTTGCTACTTCTACTTATTTTCACATTATAGCCATTTTGGATAGCAAATCTATCTAAGGCCATCCTCAACTCACCCTTGTCCAAGAATGTCATACCTACCATAAAAAAAAGACTACTTTGCTGCCCAACTAACTCATTAAGCCCATTGCTCTCTTCTGGAGGCCCATCAACATTGTCATGGCCTATATCGTCCTCTTCCACATCACTTTCACTTCCATTGTAGCCATATGACACATCATAATCATCCAACAAACTCTCCTCGGTATCTGCGCTATAACTCTCTTCCATATAGCTGTCATCTTCACTATCTGAGCCATCGTCATTGTCATCCTCACTCTCATTATGCCCCCCACCTTCATCCAACCCACCAACTCTAGCCTTTATACCCCCAACATCATCAAACCCTATTCCATTAATTTCTTCAATTCCAGTAAAATCATCCACAACTTCAATATGTCCTTCAACATTATCTATGAATCCAATGTCATCTAAGTCTCCTAGGAACTCAATTTCCTCTTCATCTACAACTCCTTGATTAGCCACTGCAACATTAACATTTTCTACAATTTCCTCTTGCTCTACACCATTGACATTGACATTTTCATCTACCAGATTCTCATTTTCAATTGCCTGTTCCATAATCTCATTGACATTTTCAGCTAATTTTTGGATGCTCTCAACTATACTGGAATGGCCCTCTCTTAATATTTCCTTCGTTCTGGCCACACCAATTTTAGTCATAACAAAAATGCTATTTACCTTGCTCACAGCCCGTGTATACTTCTCCTCAAGTATCTCCTCATTATTCCCATTAGCTTTGTTGACCCCATTTGCCTCGCCATTCCATTTATCTTCCCCGTTTGTCGCCATGTACTGTAAACAAAGACAATACCCAAATTAATGAAGGGCTTCTCTGGGATTTCACTATTGAAGCCAAAGAAAATACAAATTTCTCCACAATCGATGCTTACCCGTAGAGAATCTTTGAACTTTTTCGCCTTGTCTGTGCCCTAGTCAACAATCTCACTGCGCTTGTGGCCCCCTCGTGAACTATTTCTCTGATTGTCCTATACTCTAGAAGAAGCTTTATCGTCGGTTGTCTCTGTTTGCTCTCTCATGACGGACCTTCACCTTCGCTTCACTCAATCAATTCACTCACTTGACGAACCTTCACCTTCGATTCACTCACTTTACTCACTCGATGAACCTTCACCTTCGGCCCTCTCAATTTGCTCTCTCTCTCGACCAACCTTCACCTTCGATTCACTTACTTTATTCAATCATTCAAGGAATCTTCACCTTCGGCCCACTCAATTTCCTCTCTCGAACAACCTTACAGACTTAGAAAGTAGAAACCCAGACCCTTCAAATGATTGATTCCGTGTTTTTTTACCTATTTTCCTGATGTGTAGCTCTTTTTTATTTCTACTAGGTTAAGTCCTTCCACATCACCTGCAATTCTTTCCACCTCAACATTCAAACATTTGCCATGTCACCCATTCTGGTCAACAATTTTTTTCCATCCAAGTATATAAGGTCTGATTAACGGCTTTGTCATAATTGCTACAAAAAAAATTGTTGATGTCTAGTTTTGCACCGAAAAATAGTTATTTGTATTCAATGCACTTTAGAAAATAGTTCGTTGCTATTTTTGCACCTTAACCCTAAAAAAAATGCTTCTAACATTTTTTTCATGCGATTGGATAAATTTTTCCGAAATCATGGCTTTATCTAAAAAAATGGTTTTGAACATAACATCCAAACATACACTATAACAGATCATATTTTATTTAATCACTCTACACCTGAATTTTCAAATATTTCAACAATATAATAAAAAAATAAAAAAATTACAAGTTTAATGAAATTCCCTTTTCATGTCAGGGTAAAATTCTACCAACAGGCTGAGAAGTTTGTTTAAGTAAACTTGGCTGCACTGATGGCCAAAAAAAAAAAAAAACTTGGCAGCACGGCACACAAATTACATGTTACACTGCTACCTCAATCACTTCAACATCATTTACTACATCTTAAATAGTCATGGATTATCTTGGCTAATTCTTAATTTTCAGTGGTCACTCCATAACCATCAAAGCAATGCTTGACATGACATCTTATTTTTCCTCAAGAAAAGCCACAAGAGTTGAGATAAAAGTGATCCACTTGTTCCCAGGAAATCAAAGCAGAGGAGAAGCTTTAGTCCAAAAGCAAAAATCAAATGAATTTTAGTCATACCAATTGATTTATATACTAAGTCAGATATGAAGCAAAGTAACAGGAAGTGACTAGCTCATCACAGAATTATTCAATAATGGAGTCCAAGCATAAAACCAAAGAATCAGCCAAACGAGACTGCCAAATTGCTTTATTTGTTTTTCCATGCGCTTGATGTTACTTATCGACATCCACAATCTGTTCTGTCACAACCAATACCAATACCTACTGGTTGAAATACACTCGTCATTTCTTGCTGAACTTGCTTGTTTCTGAATTTAAGAAATTTTATTTGTGGGTAGTCTTTGAGGAAAAACAAGGATCTGTGACTAATTAAAAATTGGTCTTAATCATTCAATACAAGTTAACTAGCTTCATTACCTCTTTCTTCTTTAATTCTACTATTTTCTTTTCTTCTTCTTCTTCCTCTTTAACCACTTGATCCAACCAACAGATAAGGGCGGTCTCCTGCAGGTAAGCTTTACTCGCTCTTTAGTTTAAGCCCTTCCCATTAACAAACCTCAGTCAGGAGAGTTACAACATGATACTATAACAGATCATATTTCATTTAATCACTCTATACCTGAATTTTCAAATATTTCAACAATATATTAAAACAATAAAAAACTTGAAAAGTTTTCCACAATTTAACATGTGAACCAGAACATGCACACGCAAACACAATTTTCATGTCTAGCAAATGAAGTTCCCTTTTCATGTCAGGGTAAAATTCTACCAACAGGCTGAGAAGTTTGTTTAAGTAAAATTGGCTGCACTGCACACAGATTACATCTTACACTAGTACCTCAATCACGAGCGGAAAACTGAGATGAAGCTGAGGGATATATCTCAACGAATTAGGTAATCATCCAAGAGAAAGGATCTACCAATTATCAAATGCCTGTATTTTTCCAAGATAATACAGCGTCATATAAATAAATCATTAGAAAAAAGTCAATTCAAATAACATTACTGAAGAATTTAAAACTCACAGTAAAAGCATTCAAGTAATCAATTAATCATCATCGTCATTTGTAGCACCATAAGTAGATTGACTTGATATTCTTGGCAACGTCATAGTCACATTGACATTAGCACTGGATTCACATACGACACTAGGAATTGAAGACGATGATGACCGGAAGAGAGCGACGTCGATGACTAACGACGACGGAGCTGAAGAGGCAAGTCGGCGTGAGAGATCAACCGAAGGAAGATTCAAACGAACGAGAGAGCTGATACCGTTGATTTGGGAAGGAATTGTTTTTTTTTTTTTTTTTTTTGCCAACTTGGGAAGGAAAAATTGAGTTAAAGAAGGTGACTGCGATCCGCGATTGCGAAGATGGAAGAAGATATCTTGGAAAAATGACATTAAGATATAATTAAAAAAAATAATATAGTAGAAGTCTCAAAATTTATCATAGCTCATCCACTTATTAATGATTATTTTTTCATTGGTTATTAATAAATTTTAAAATTTTTCTAATATTATCTCTTGGGACTTTGATGTTAGTTTCACTAAATTATTTGTTTTAAAATATAATGAGACGAAAATATATCTTTACATACATTGGTGAGAATTTACCAATCTTTGGTTCGGTTTATCAAAATTGATAATTGGGGCTCCTCGGGTGAAAAGGTATATGTATGTTAACCTCTTTACAATTACAAATGATCAATAATTTCAATCTGATCGGGTCATTAGGGTCCTGGGTGTAGGACAACAACTTACCTCTCCTCTGCAATCTTGCTCTACTCTGATTGAAGATTTATGATGTATTAACATTTTTCTTTACTTAATGATATTTGCATTTTATCAAAAAAAAAAAAAAAAGAAATCAATATTCAGATTTTAATCTAATTTTAATTTTTTTGATTTTGGCTAAAAACTTTGTATAATCTCATAGCTTTTTTTTTTTTTTTTTTATTTTGCCGGGCTTGTATAGTTGTATATTATGGATATAGTTTGTTAGCTACTCTCTATCACATATTTTGGGACAACATATCTAAAATTAGATTATCCTATAATTAAAAAAAATAATACAATCTACTTTAATGATATGAAAAATTAAGATTAATACTTATTATTTCGCTTAATATATCACCATCATATTCCGTTTTGACCTTAAATAGATATAGGGAGATAAGTGATAACTATTATTAGTTTAAGATATTAATAATCTGAGTCTAATTTTAAAACAAAAAATAAATAATGATAACATATTATCTTGATTTAATTTAGATTCTTTAAATCTTTCTATTTATTCTTAAAGTTCCTTTAACACTTGAGTCATTCACAAGCATTGTTTCTTCTCTACTAACCTTTAAATCACAGTGAAGTCATCTCCGATCGGTAAAGAAAACAGGTATGAGTAACTCTCTTGGATTTTTTTTTCTTTTTTATTTATTTATTTACTTACTGTTTTCATTCCTTGACTCAACTCTTCACTCCTTGGAAATAAGAGACTTTACCTTATATCGAACTTTTCATCTCTGCTTGACATATTATCTCTCTTTTCTATTTTTAATTTGTTAGTTGTAATATTTCAGCACCTTGATCTTGAAATTGTTTTTGAGCCCATTATCCCCATGGTTAAAAGTGTCAAAATGGGAGATATCTAGACTTTTATAAGATGTCATTCATACCTCAACTCACTTCACTCCTATATATTATGAAGGGGAACAAAATTTCACAGGGAAGTGAAAAGAAGCATTATAAAAATCTAGATACTACCTCATCCTCTTGACATATTTTAAAATCATGAGGAGTAATGGTATTCTAAAAGGGACAATTTTAAAGATGAGGTGCGGAAATATTACATTACTATTCATAGCGTTCTAAATGTATACTCCCTCTGGTCCTAATTATAGGACATATTTACCTAACTTTGGAGAAATTAAGGAGAATAGTTAAATTAGTTAGCCATATTTATTTTTCAAAAATACCCTTATTTAAAATTTAAAATAACATCGCATTTTTTTGTTGGTCGAAATAGTATCCTTATACTTGCTTCTCTATTTTTTTCTCTAACATTGCTTCTCTGGTTTTTCTTGTATGTTTCCGACCTCATAGACGACTTCTCCAAGCTCTCCCGGCGTCGGCGACCTCCTTCGACAACTTCCGATCCACTCTTGGAGGTTGGACGTCAGAATCTCAATATGTATGCTTCTAATTTTGAGTTCTGATTTCATATACTCCATTCTTCAAAGTTGCTTCTCTAGATTTTAGCCTTAGATCTCAATCGATTTCTTCAACGTCTGATTGACTTCTTCGAGCTCTCACACAATCTTATGTCGTCGGTCTCCCTCGTCAAATCCGGTATACTCTTGGAGGTTGGAAGTGTGCGTAAGCCTCAGAATCTAAATATGTATGTTTTTTACTCTATTCGTCAAAGTTGCTTCGCTAGATTTTAGTCTTAGATCTCCCTCGATTTCAGTTTTCTTGCCATAATTCTTCAATGTTGTTTCTCTGGACTTCAGATTTCTATCGATTTCAGATTTTGCTTGCTATGGATCACTAAATTGGCTGCTGGCGATGAATTTTAATAGTGAAGAAATTGGTGCAGGTGATGGCATTAAAGCTTGTTGTTATTGTCATCAAACAACACATTTGATTATACATAAATACAATTAGACTGTAGAGGCCTTGTTCTTCATGAAGTTTAAGTTGAGCTGCACTATTTATGATTTATGAATAGTCTGGCCTCCTATAGATTTAATGGCTTCGTTAATAATTTTGTTTCCTTATCACTTTCAGGTGGGTTTCTCTTTGACCTGAACAAACTACCAAGTCACTTTCAGGAAATTTCAGGAAATGAACATGATAGTATTGAACAACAAATTGACGAGGAACTCATTCATACATTGAAACTAATGGTAATTTTCAAACACCAAGCTAGTTTGGATTTCAAACAGTAATTTTCTTTGCCTGAATGGTGAGAAGAAACTGTGAGGAAAATGATGGAAGTCACAGTGAATATTTATGCTAACTACTTCTTCTGAAACTTTCATTCTCAGTAAATGACACTACTTATACTTAAGTTATTTGTACTGTATATGCACACTTAGCATTGTCATGTTATGCAAATCAATCATAAATATGAGTAGTGTTTAGAGTATTTGAGGTAATTTTTCCTTTCTCTAAGTGTTTTTTTTGCTTTTTTGATTAATGTGTGTGTGATACTTCAATTTTGGGAGTTGGGATGGATAATTCATTTTGTGACTTTTTGTATTCTGATGGTACAACACACGTTCAAGAAGGGGATGATGTCACTGCATGATCTATTTGGTGAAGCCATTCTCTCCTTCATTCCATCTCTTGAGATGTGTCTGTTCTTGTAATTTGTAACATCATCATGTTCTTTTAAGACCCTCAAAAGTGAGTACAAATTTAGAGGATTTAAGATCCTCTAGATTGAGTATTTATGTAATGCATTGACTTGGGAATGAGAATGTAAATGTGATTCACCTCATTTCTTTTTTACCATGGTGGAATGATTCCTCCAAATGTGGAACAAAAGGTCTTTCAATTAAGTCAAAGATGAATGACACTACTTTTTTGAAGCGCAATTTTAGGGTCTGTTTGGGAACCCGTTTGGTCCAAAAAAAGGCCATCTTGGGACTAAAAGCTTCGAAAGCTCATTTGATGTGTTCGGGAAAGCTTTTGGGATGGTTGAGCTTATGAAGCAAATGGAGCTTTTATGAGAAGCTCATCCAAGTTACTTCTCTCAACTTTTATGAAAAAAATGTCACTTCTGACACTGTCAATCCAAACATAAATCACATCTACAAAGCTCCTTTTTTTTTTCTATATGACTTTTCCAAAAGCCTATTTGTAAAAAAAGCTCATTCTCCATCGCTAATCCAAACAGGCACTTAGATGTATTCTTTATTGATGTAGCTACATGTTCAAGATTGATCAATAAGTGTATATAAGATCTAGGAAAGTTCAGGATTGTTGAGGCGTTTATGAGAAGCTCCTATGTACTCCATAAAGACACTTTTTAGTCTTTGATGGGATGAAATCCAACCTATTGTAGTGATAGTATTTGTTTTTTTTATGTACACATTTGCAAATTCTACATAATCACCTTTTATGTGTCTAATTCTAGTTTATTTATTTATTTATTGCAAAAATGAATTTTTTATAGATTTAAAAGGATTTTTTACTATCATGAAATGCTAGTTTGTAGATTTAAAATGAATTCTAAATGTATAAAAATATATATATTTTTTATATTTTTTCCATGGATCTTTTCAACAAATTTTTTTAAAGAAATCTTAAAATTATTTCATTTAAAAATAAAAAAAGAAAGTAGAATCTCTCACTTGATAGAATATAAGCGTATTATTAAATTAATTATCGTGAAGGAAGTATTAGTAGGGTGAAATATGACAAAAATTGCTCAAAATTATTTTATTGAAAAAAATTAAAAAAAAAAGTAGAATTGAGGTATATGTGGTATTAATGAGTTGTAAGTATTACTCACTTTATAGAACACATAGGTGTATTATTAAATTATTATTGTGTTTGATTATTATTGAGAAAGTATAATAGGGGGTAGTTTGGGAATAATTTAATAAAAATTAGAACTTTATCCTATAATTAGGACCAATATCAACTCCCAAATGTTGTCCTATAATTAGGATAAGAGGGAGTAACTATTTTCTCTGCTATTATTTCTCTTTTAAGTTTAGTTGCTTTATCCCTTCTTGAATAACTATAACAGTTGGGAAAAAAAATTTGTTTTAATGAGAAGCCTCGAGGCCCACTTTTTCTAAAGTCGTTTACACATTTAAATTGCATCATCAAGGGAAAAAAAAAACCCTGCAAGTTTCCATATTTAATTTCATTTGATTTTTAATTATATTTTTGTAGTTTTTTCCTTTTATTTGTCATTTAAATGCTATATAAGGGCCTGATTAAAAACTAAATGAAACTAAAAAGACATTTTAAAGAATCAAAAATAAAATAAAAATAGTAGATATGCTAATAGTAAATCTTATTTTTATGTATTTGTTCTAAAGTCTTAAATAGATAGTGATGCTTAGAATGGGATTATGCACTAAATTAATTAGTTGGATAATGGAGTGTAACTACTGTGGAGTTTGAGCTTATTGTGTCAGGGAAAAAAGTAGCAAGGACCAAGCCTAATAGGGGAGTTAGACAAGGTGATCCCTTGTCACCTTATCTGTTTATAATGGCTGCTGGTGTGCTATCATTAATGATTCAATATCATGTTAACAGAGGTGATTTGATAGGCTTAAGATTGTCTCAGGGTGGACCTATGATATCTCACTGCTTCTTTACTGATAATGCTCTATTTTCATTAGAGCTAAGAAGGAAAATTGTATGATTTTAAAGAAAATTCTGAACTTATATACAATAGCTTCAGGGCAAGAGATGAATCTAGACAAATCTTGCTTATTTTTCTCTTCTAATACTACACAAGAAGTTAGGGATGGAGTTGAGGAAGTTTTAGGAATCAAAGCACTAAATGATCCTGGCAAGTACTTGGGGTTGCCTTTAGTATGGGGAAGATCAAAAGTGGGAGCTCTTATGTTTGTTAAGAACCAAATTTGTAAGAAACTCCAAGGTTGGTAACGGAAGTTGTTGACATTTGCTGGGAAAGAGGTACTAATTAAGGTAGTGGCTAATTCAATTCCAGTCTATCCTATGTCAAGTTTCCTTGTTCCTAAGAAAATTTTTATGGGAATTGATGGTTTGATATCAGAGTTTTTGTGGAGTCAGAATGAGCAGGAGGGGAGAAGAATACATTGGAAAAGCTAGAATTTACTATCAAAGACTAAAAGTGAGGGTGGCATGGGGTTTAGAAGTTTCAGGCTTTCAATAAGGCTTTACTTGCTAAGACTTCTCAGAGACTATTGTAGAATCTAAAAGATCTATGGAGCATAGTGTTCAAAGGGATATATTTCCCAAGATATGGATTCATAGAGGCACAGAAGGGTAGAAGGGCATCATGGGGATGGATTAGCATTTTAGAAGGAGGGGGATTGCTAAGGAAGGAATTGTTTTGGAAGGTAGGATAGAATAGCAGGCTTAAGGTCTGGACTGAAAGATGGATTCCTGAATTGTCCCATGGCATCTTGCATAGTGAATCTCTGAATGAGAATGATAAAAAATTAGATGTTCAGGCTTTGATCTCAGATGGCAGATGGAATCTCAGTGCTATAGAAGGGGGAATTTCTACTGAAGAAAAAGAGATGATTCTGAAAATGGGCATTCCAAATGAACTAAAGCAAGGTGAGTCAATTTGGTTGAATGGTAGAGATGGAAAGTATACTATCAAATCTGGATACCATGTAGCAAGGGAGGAAGAAGTGGTTAAAACTAATACAAAGCCTGGTGGTTCATATCAAATGCCCTCTCAATTATGGAAGTGCATTTGGAAGCTGTATGTACCTCCTAAAGTCAAGCATTTCATGTGAAAGCTGTTGAGTGCTGCTTTGGCAATGAAAGAAGCTTTGGTGAAAAAGAAATGTGCAGTGGAAGGTAAATGCCCTATATGTGATAGTGCTGTTGAAAGTGTTGAGCACTTAATATTGTTTTGTCCTTGGGCCATTAGATGTTGGTTTGTGTGCTCTCTAACTTTGAGTATTAATCAGGATCAAATTGTGAGCTTTAAGAAGTGGTGTGAGGAAATGCTTCATGATAATAAAGGGATGAATGAAGAAGTGAAGGCCTTCATTGTGGCTATTTGTTGGGGAATATAGAAGAGCATGTGTGATTGGGTATTCAATGGGATTAAGGTAGATACTAAGAAGGTGATTAATGTGGCCACTACGCTGGTATGAGAGGTATGGAGTGCAAAGGCCAATAAAGATGCAAGAACAACAAGAAAGAAGTATGAGAGGAAGCTGATGTGGGAAGCACCAGAAGAAAGAGTCATTAAAATTAATGTGGATGGAGCTTTATAAAGGCAATATGGAAATGCAGGGATAGAAATTGTATGTAGAGATAGCAGAGGAAGCTTTGTTAGAGGTATAAGCAAGGAGATTAAGGCTTCATATGCTTTTGAGGCTAAATGTGTTGCTGTTAAGGATGCCTTGCTATCATGTGATAAATTCAAAAATGTTAAGATCTATATTAAGGTTGATTGTGAAAGCTTATATAGATCTTTAACAACTAAATCTAATGCAGGTGTAGAATGGCAGTGTGGATCTATTTTTTCTGAAACCCTTTCATTGACTAAGAACAAACTTGGGGTGACTTTTTCCTTGGTGTCTCGCCAAGGTAATCATGTTGCAGATATTATGGCAGCTGTTGGTAGTAGGAAGATGGGACCGAATGGGTGGCTGAATGAAGTGCCATCTTTCTTAAATAAGGTTTTGCAGGTTGACTCGGTTGGTAGGAAGGTGGTAGAAGAGAATGATGCTAAGGATGAACCTTCTAAAGTAGGAATAGGTTGAGCCTGAGTATATTGTATGTTTTTATAGTTTTTTTTTAAACTTCTGTTATTTGGCTTTATAGGTTGTATCTAGGTTTATTGCTTTCTTTTACTGCTTTTGATGATTAGTGAGTGTAACTTTTTCTGATGATTAATAAAATGGACTGTTTTTGTTTTAAAAAAATCTTAGATAGATTTATCAAGTGTTTAGAGAATTTGGTCCTGTTGGCTAGACCGTCAACCGAAGGGGTTACTAGTCTGTTTCAATGTGTTTAGCTATTTTGAGTGTACAACCATTTCGATCCATTTCAATCTGGCTTTTGAGCTGCGAACCGGAATGAATACTCAATAGCTGGACGGCTCAAAGTTCGCCAGAAAAAAACATAGAAGGAAGATGAAGATAGAGCCAAAGGAAGAGAAAAATGGAGGAAAAAAAATAGTTAAAGTGCTTACCAAAGGAATTTAACTTCGTGATTTAGTTTAATGATACGATCTCTTATTGCCAAAAGGAAAACAAGAAGAAAGTGTTTCCTAGACTTAGAAGGTCAGAAGGGTGATTGTTGGCGTTTGAAGGAAATGAATGTGGAAGATGGAAAATATTTTAAGTAGAGGTTCTATCTATTTACCCATGAATAAAAAAGTGCATGGTGTTCCTTAATATCCATGGAATAAAAGCATTGAAAGTCTGAACTAGTCACTTCATCCCCTCTTTCCAAGCACCCGTAACTTGTTTCTCGTCTATTGTGTATTTTTTTAAAAAAATACTTTCTCTTTTAAAGCAATTGAGTAGGAATTTGAAAAGGGGCAAATTAATTGTAATTTTGTTGGAAAAAAATAATTCAAAATTCTTATATTTAGGTATTGAAAATTTAATCTTGGTCTATATTTATATTTTGTATATTACTCTCATTTTCTTGTCATTATGCACAAAACACGTTTGGTTTTATTTGTTTCCAGGAGTATGTTATTATGTGAGTTACTTATGTCATCAATAATTAGATTATTTATGATTATTTTAATTAATTTAAAATTTTGATATTTTATTTTTTCCCATGTATTATTTTAAAAGAAGATTGAAATTATTTTAATTTATATTAAAATTTATTAGTATAAAATATATTATATATTATTTTAATTATGATAGGTTGAATTGCTTTTGAAATAATGAAATTAAGCTATTTAATTATTTTCTCATCTAAAAAATTTTATACTTTATTTTCTTACTTATATAATAGGACAAAACTTATATCCAGTGCTTTATGCCCAGTTCGTCCAGTTCCCCAATAAAAGAATGACACCTCAATATTTTTTTACACAAACTCAATTAACTTCGTTACTCTAACTCTCCCCATCTTTGTTCATGATATGCCCATAGGATACAGACATGTCTGCAGGAGACATGTCAAGTTGAACCCTATTTCCCTCCAAGTAGGTGATTGCGAAAGAGGGGATTCAACGACTGTGGTGGAGCGATTACGATGGCCATCGTGAAGAGCTTATTAGTGGCTGACGATTGCTCGAATTGACGTCAATAAGGTGTTTTTAAGGTTCAATTTCATATAAAAACATTGGGTGAACCATTTTTGAAGATTGAAATTCAAGATCTAAGTTAGGGAGAGCAATCAATGTGCATTTGAAAGAACTGGAAGAATAGAGGATTGAAGAGTGAGAGAAGGACATGAAAAGCTTCAGCTTGAACATTCGCACCAGTCCTGATCTGCTCATGCTTCTCCACAAATCTCCTTACTCTCCAACCAGTCTCACACACCAAACACTCTCTCTCATCATCAATCACACTCCTATTCCTTCTTCTTCTCCCTTCTTCATTCAGCTTCTCGTTCTGCAATTCCACAGAAACTATGTTGCTACCAAAACAGTGTTGTTTCCTTCTCGCATGATAAGACCTTGCTTTTTGCACACTGCCGTTAATGGAGGATTCTGAGCAGAAGAATAGTTTCAATGAAGAAGTGGCGTTGGTAGCTGGCAAATAAACCCAATTGATCCTGTTCTCCCTTTCGATTAAAAATCAGTGAGAATAATCCCCTCTTCATGATCGCCGAATCCTCGCCAATAATACTTAATTTTTTAGGCTTATTTCTTGGGTATTTCTTTATTTTATGGGTTTACTTTCTAGAACAATTTTTATCGTAAATGGAGATGGGGGAGTAGAGTAACGACGTTAATTGATTATGTATAAAAAATGTCCAAGTGTCATTCTTTTATTGGGGAACTGGACGAACGGGGTATAGCCATTGGAGGTAAGTTCTGTCCTATATAATATTTTTTATTTAATTATTACATAACCGATCCAACCAAACGATCCGACCGGTCTGACCATTTGAACCGTGATCTATTCACCACTCCGACTCAGTGCCCGATCCAGCTTTTAAAACATTGGATTTATCATAGGGAAAATCCCATTTAAATACCATCTGAATTTGTAAAACCCATAAAAGTCTGTTAATACTTCAAAAAAGTATAAATGTGATAGGTATCGAAATAGGATTTTAAAATCTTGAAGAATTTACCATTTTGCCTCTCAATTTTTTTTTAAAAAAGGAAAGGTGCCCCTTGCTGGAGTCCCACCACCAGCCGACTGCCGAACCGGCCTAGACCCTCCGGCAGCCAAAGCTTTAGCTGCAACTCCGATGCCGGGGGCCTTTTTGGGGGAGGGTGGGGGAGTTTTTTTTTGTGCAAAAATGGTTTAAGGGGGCAAGGGGGAACCCACCCTACCCCCATACTTTAAGATCTTTATGGCCATTGGGCCATCAAACTCTTTTGATATATATATATATATATATATATATGCATTAATATATATATATATATATTAAAAATGAAGGCATAATGACTTCAACAAAATTAGTAATGGAAATGACAAAACGCGTAATGATATTGACTAAAATAGTAATATACATATGTATAATATAAATGAAGCCATAATGCCTTTCAAAAAATCAGTAATGGAAATAATAAAATCCGTAATTGTACTGACTAAACAAGTAATATGTATGTATGTATGTATGTATAAAGACATAACGGTTTTAACAAAATCAATAATGGCTTTGACAAATTCAGTAATGAAAATAACAAAACGAGTAATGAGAATGACTAAATGAGTAATATATATAGACATTAATATATGTATGTATAATATAAATAAAGACATAACTGCTTTTGTAACCCCCCCCACTTTGAAAGCCGTTAATATGGTTCAAAAATGTGTCATTAAGTTAAACTGGAGAGCAACAGTTAATTCAAAACATATTAAAGGTCCCTACTTTAAGAAAGGGTTTGGTCCTATGATAAAGTGGGTTTTCAAAAACTTTGCAAAACCTGTTTAACATGATCTCACATCCATTTTTCAAATCTATTTGGTTTGTTTGGTATTGTTCCATTCAAAAATATCAGTGTATAACAAAATTCCTGATGACTCTCATGTTGTATTCATTCATAAAAGGGTTTACAAGGCACATTAGCCCATTTCAGTTCCTGTATCGAGGATTACATACAACTTCATAAATTTATAACATATACAATATGTACAATCATCCCAAAAGTATGATAACCAACCAAAGCTCTAAACTCCTAGCCGGGAGCACTAGCCGCCCTTGGTTACCTGCTTCTCCTTCAACCCGCTTGCCCTGGCTGTAGGTTAGTCAATGGAAAGAGTGAGAGTCATATGAATCTCAATAGTAACAATTCACTCATATAATACATAATAACAAAGCATACAAGCAAATCGCAAAGCAGTATCAGAACAACTTCCACAACAGCAATCACATTTGTGACTTTCGTCATATCAACGATAGCTCTCACGGCTATATACACAATATGATAGCTTTCGCTGTATACAACTTCATGACAGCTTTTGCTGTATTCACTTTCAGGACAGATTGTGCTATATTCACATTCACGATAGCTTTCACTTTATATATCTTCACATTCATCACAATTTAATGATACACACATGCATACAAAGCATTATACATGATATGCGAGAAAGAGTCACTACCTTGTTCTTTCCGTTCTTGCTTAGAACCGGTTTCTTACGCTCAGGCTAGATGTCAAATCCTATAAATCATAATCATGGATGACGAGTTATTCACTATTTAATTCTAAACTCCAAAACACTTAGGGTTGGTTATCATGTAATACCTTTAGGTGGCTACTAGAAACTCAAACAAATGCCTAAAGGGTTGGAAAGAACTACACCAAGACCATCTTTCAAAAGTTCAAAATGCAGATTTTGAGGGGTTGGCCGCAGCCAAGAGATGGTCAGAAACCCAATTGCTATGACCAAGAACCACAGGCCACGGCCAAGAACAGGACAAACAACTTTGGGCTGCAGCTAAGAACAAGTCTGACGGTTTTGGGCCCCGGCCAAGAACTGGTCAGATGTTTTTTGGCTGCAGCTAAAAAGTGACCTGTTTCTTGGCTGACTTCCAATGACTATAAGTTTTTGTACACACATCAAAATGATACAAACTTTATATCATTTTAAAGCTTCCAATGTATACTACAAAATTGGAAAGTTTCTTAACTTTTTGACATCATTTGCTATTTCAAAACACCATGCAAAGTAGCTCCCCGCACAAAATGTTCACTTGACAGAATTTCCAATTTTCCAGCCAATGTTTCCAATGGTCCAACATTCACAACCACAGCTACTCCCACACAGTTTTTACAATAGAATTCAATAGAAACATCAAAACAACCAAATTCTCACGCCTTTAACATGTTCTGTTTTGAACACAAATTCAACACAAAATCCCTCAATTGCCAAATTTCACATTCAAGCTTCAAATCAATTTCATTTAGCTAAACCACAACACAAAACACCATTATCATCAACAAAACACCATGAACCCTCTAAAACCCTAATTACATGAAAATTAAGGCAAAATTCCACAAGCCAAAGTACTCAACCAATGGCCATAATATATATATATACCAAAATTTTACTTTTGCTCACCTCTTCTACTTCCTCTAGCTTGTTTTTTGATTTTCCTACCACTAGCTTTTCTTGAGTACACAAAACACCTCCTCTTGAAAATCTAAACCAATCAAATGAAGCTCTCATCAAGAGGAACAAGATTAGAGAAGAGGTTTTTGGCACTAGAGGTCATCTACTTGGTCAAAATGCAAGAAGATGCACTCACCTTCCTTGATTTCTTCTTTCTCTTTCCTCTTCCTTCTTGGACGACAATAAGAGCTGGAGAGAGATAGTATGAGATGATGATGTTTAGCTTTTCCATTCCTTCCATGCCCTTTAGCCGACCTTAAGAGAAAAGAGAGAGAGAATTTTCAATTAATGGTTGACATTTTGACTCTTTATCCATTGGTGACATGTGTCAACATCTCATGCATTCTCCCAAAAGCAAGTAACTATATAGTTAATCTAACTAATTATATTAGCCATTTAGTCACACCTCTTGCTCTTTTAGTTAATATGAATTTCCTCTTTGGTAGATGACTAATTAGCCGATAAATTTCTTTCTTTCCATTTTACCCCTGACTATGGATACTTTTACTAGATTACCACTTAAAACATTATATAACTCCATTCTCCTTCCAAGCACTCCCCCCATCTCTTTTAATTCAATTTAAGCTTTATCACCATAATTAAACTAAAATACAGGGTTTGGGCTGTTAGAACCAGCTGACACCCAAGAGGGGGTGAATTGGGTGTAAGATAAAAACTTAAGAGCTTTAAAAATCTTTTCGCATCTTAGTGGAAGCAATAAATATGATAGTAATAATCATAAATCAACAATTAATATATGCTGGAAATATAAGAGTTTAAGGAAGAGAATATGCAAACTGTGATTTATATTGGTTCTGTCAAATCTGCGATGGCCTACTCCAGTCCCCAGGCTCTTTTTGAGATTTTAAAATATGCCATTTTCTTGTTTAATCCAGGCACAAGAATAACCTTTACAACTCACAAGTTTAGCCGGGAACTTGTGAAGCCTTTTACAAATCCCTCACTGGATTACTCCCCCTTACACACTATAAAGTTATAACCGAGTTACTCCTCGTTATACAACGTAAGGATACAACCTTGATGATGAAGAATTACAATCAATCTTCTCTCTTAGAAGTGAATAAAATAAGCACTGAAGTACAATATAAATAATCTCTCTCTCAAAGGTAAATGATATAGTAACTAGAGAAACAGAGAGTATATGTGATGAGTATTGATGTCAGGATGTTGGCATTTAGATGATGTATGCACCGAGTCTCAATTCTATTTTGGATGATCTTCTATTTATAGTTTATGAGGATTGCTGATTGTTTGAGCATTGCAACTTGTCTGTTAGAGTGTGGTTGCTTCTTTCGTCCATTTGCTTGAATTTCAAAACTAGCCATTAAGAACATTGAAGCTCCACTTCTGTAAAGTCACCTTTTGACTCTTCACATCATACCTTCATTGTATTCCTAGAGAAATACATTAAACACTAATACAATGAAGTGTAAGAATGATTGGAAGTAAGAAGAGTGAGTTTCTTTTCATTTCATGTGACTCGAGTAATGTTACTCATTTCTTGGCCGAGAGCTACTGGATGATTTCTTCTTTGATTACTCGAGTGGTCCCTTGAGTAATGTTTCAAATAACTCTGCAGATTACTCGAGTGATCCTTTTAAGTAATCCTACTCAATTCTTAACAGAGAGCTTATTGGAATAATTTCTCATGCATTACTCGAGTGGTCCCTCGAGTAAGGTTTCAAATAACTTTGCATATCACTCGAGTAAACCCTTCAAGTAATCTCTTCATTTTGATTTAAAAAATAACAAATTATATATCATCAGAAAGTTCTCATCATTTACATTCAAACGTAATAAGAATCAGCTCCAAACTCGTTGTATACAGAAAGTTATGATCCAAAGAGTATCTATTGTTCGTGACAATATCCAAAATCATGAGTAGCAACTTCCAGAAGACATAATTCTTAGTATATAGCTTCAAATGTGATAAATTATATATCCATGGAAAGCTCTTTGAGACTTATTTCATATGGCACTAGTTTTATCACAATCTGATGTGTATTTTGAGAGTTATGTCTAAAATACTGAAGCTGTCTTGGAATATGACGGTGATTCATGTGTCAAATTCAACAGATCATAGCTCTCTCATATGAACTCCTTTTAATGTGATCTTGGTGTCCATAGTTTGTGTTGGGAGTCTAGTTTCATATGCCACTAGTTCAGCTCAATCCGATGTGTGGTTAGAGAGATATGCCCAAAATACCAAATCTCTATTCTGCTACACGAAAAACAGAGCACAATAATAATGTATATCACTTGAGTGGTCACTCGAGTGATCATGTCCATCACTTGAGTAACCACTCGAGTGATACCTTCCAAAACATAGCAGAGAGCCAAAATTCAAAGGAGCACCTTGGGAAAGTTCCATAACTTCCATATAAGTTATCCTGGCTTCGAATTGACCCATTCCAACCTCCATATGATCAAAGAAACCTCTGGTATCACTTCTAATAGCTTGGATATGAATATTCTCATTAGTTCTAGTAAGTTCTCCTTTCTTCAATCTCTTTCTTCACTATCTTCAATCTTCTTCTTTCTTTGCTTGGCTAATATACAAGATATCTTCTTGAATATCTTCAATCTTCTTCTTTCTTCAACTTTTTTCTTCTTGTTTTTCTTCTTGATGATCATTCTCCATTTATAAGGCAATATATGCAAAATAACATGAACCCACCATCGGGTTTGTGACTAATCTACAAGATATACAACATTAAATATAGTAGTTAGTCATTGCAGAAGATAAGTATACTATACAAACTTTTTGCCCTTATTTGACATCTATATTTGACATCATCAATACTAATAATATCTAACATTCTCTCCCTTTTTGATGATGACAAATCCTTTAAGAAAAAAATGTATGAATTATAAAAGCAAAGTAAGAGCAGCATATTTTTCTTGCTTCTCTCTCCCCCTATTTGACATCAGCAAAAAGTTTGAAGTTTAAAGAAGAAAAACTTGTAGAGAAGTAAATATGAAAACAAATTAGAAATGTCCTTCTTCCCCATTAATCAAAATAAATGTGTCAAGAAAATAATTTTCTCTCTCCCTATTTGAAACTATTTTCGTTTTTAATGAAATGCAAATGAAAAATGATTTTCATGAAAAATAAGTTTGGAACAATTTGGAGAGGTTATCAAGAAAAATTTCATAATCAAGGTAAATTGAAATCAAAGATATGAAAGTTATCCTCAAAATATAAAGAGAGGATGCTCATTAAGATTCTACAAGCTGATGATTAATCTATGAAGGCCATTTCTTTCTTTTCCTATTGTGTTAGATCCATAATGTTATGTTCACCATACTTTCAATGTGCAACTCTGATGGATCAAGTTCAAAGGAGTGAACTATAGCTGGCTGAGTGGTAGACTCTAAAGTATGCTTAATAGAAAGCTGAAGAATAGTCTTCCTTAGAATGCTACCAAAATCATCCTGATTTGTGCCTTCTGTTGCTTTGAGTGTTGCAGCCAATATTAAATCATCTTTCCTCAAAGTTGATATATTCTCCTTTTAGTGTGTTAAGGAATGATTTTGCATAGAGCAAATTCTCCTGCTATAAATAAAAGCATTCTTGTAAGGAGAATGGTTAGAACAATCGAGTATCATAAGTTTCCTTTCTATAAAATATATGCAAATTAAAATCATGAAAGGAAAATATAAGAGTAACTCATCATCAAAACTAATTAAAAGATAGTGAATTCAAATGAGTATATTAAAATGATTTTTTTCAATAAATGAGATGAGCTTTTAAGATATAAAACACATGTAAATATGAAGCTCCCCCTTAATGAATGCATAGCTTAAAAGAAAATCGTTGTGAATAATACAATTAATAACTCTCTTGAATTTATAAGACCATTGGAAATTTCGTAGAGAGAAAGAGTATGAAAATCTGAGGAATTGGAGAGAAATAAAGTTTTGAAAATAACAATGTTATTCATGGTTTTAAAGTTGTAGCCCTGTATCACTTGAGTGGTCACTTCAGTGATCCTACTCAACCATCACTTGAATACTCATTTGAGTGATGCAACTCAGATAATTTTAATTAAATAAGAATACAATACCTCACTCGAGTAATATCGTAATCACTTGAGCCATAATCCTCTTAGTCTATTGATGTATTGTTAGCTATCTGATGATGTGATTAGTATTGAGGGATTCTGAAATGTAGTCTCATTCACAAAAGTGATGAACTCAGCTTGTTTGTTGCAAGTTCTGTGTGATTGTTGAAGTTCCTTTCTCAGATAGCCTTGGACAGATGGACCAAAGAATGAAAGACCAGGGAGACCAACTCTAGCAAAGTGTTGTATCTCATCTATCCTTGAAGTATTAGCTCCCATCCTCTACGCCTCTCATGTTAACTAGGAGTAAGATTCAGACTTACTTGGAGTATTTATGAATCACTTGAAGGTCTACTTGAAGTAATTGTCGATTACTTGAAGGTTTATGTAATGACCCAATTTAGAATTAAGGGCTAAAATTATGCTAGCGGTGATATAATTATTGTAAGTAGATACTTTTGAAGTGTATGATGTGAATTGTGATGTGAAATGTGTTTGATGACGGTTTAGTATATGTTATGACAATCAGGGGCAAAATGGTAAATTTACCGACTAATTGGTTAGTTACCAAAGAGGAAACTCATTGGTGATTAAAGATCAATGGTTGAGATTCATTGTCAATGGGTCAAAATTGTATGCTTTACATCTATGTGAGCTCATGGAAGAGTGAACAAGATTATGCCAAGTGGCATTATATGGGCCAAAGGATCATGCCCATTGTCAACTACTCACGTTTCTCTCTCTTCTCTCTCCTATTCGGTTTTGAGCATGGGCCAAGGGGAAAAATTCTACACACTCATCATCTCTCATCGTCTCTCTCTCCTTACCTCCATTTCTGGTGACCTAAGGAAGAAAGAGAAAGAGAAATGTTGCTTTTTAAGTGAGTAATGGTTCTCACATGCTCAAACACTCTTCATTAATCGTGTTCATAGTATTAAGAGCTTCATCTTGGTGGTTTCAGAATTTTGAAAGGTGATGATTTGGGTGTTGGAACAAATTTGAAAGTTGGAGAATCAAGGTTTGGTTTAGCAATTTGAAGAGGTAAGGATTTGGTGTTTTTTTTGTATATTTATTGTGATTTTTGGTTAAGTTTTGTAAATTTTAGAATTTACCCTGGTTTTATGTCAATTTTGAATGCATGAATTACATGGTGAAATGATGTTGGAATTGGTTTATTGTGAAGATTAAATGAGTGTAGGATATGGTTTGAATTTTGGAAGTAAGTTGAAGGAAATTGGGTAATGTGTGTATTATAGAGACCCAAGAGTGAGATTGTTGTTAAAATGGATTTTTGGATGTTTTGAGGTTACCAATAGGTTCCTTATGAAATTTTAAGTGGGAATGAGCTTTGTGTTGAGTTTGGAAACCATTGGGATCAGTTTTGGCAAATCTTGGAATTTCTGTCAGTTACTACGATCTGGCAATCTGATAAGCATCACTCGAGTAAGGGGGTCTCACTCGAGTGTTGTAGTATAATTTCCCTTTTCCTTCTGTATTTCACCTGGTTTTCTGATAAAAAGCAAGATTACACTTCTTAACCCACGAGTGATATTGGTGATCACTTGAGTGAGCATGGGTTCACTCGAGTGAAGGTGTGAGTTCATATTAAGGGTTGCTCTTGGGTATGCACTAGCTGGCCAATTTCCAAAAGTGCAGTTTGACGCTAGCAGGTGTGGTGCTCTCACTCGAGTGATAATGGTAGTACTCGAGTGAGCTTTTTCATCTAAAGTTGTCTATGCTCTCGGGCAAACACTTCCTGTGTTTCACTTTCTGGGACTCGAGTGAATTTGGGGTCATCCCTCGAGTGCATAACCTCTTGCTTGAGTACAGTGAGCACTTTCTGGTTGTTGGTGTTGCTCTCTGTCAAACACTCGCGAGTGAGAGCTATTCTTACTTGAGTGCAAGTCTCTCATCACTCGAGTGAGGTCACATTCACTTGAGTGAGTCAGCCAAAAATCGGTGTTTTGCTTCTAAAAAGGGGTCTTCAGGGTAGTTTCTCCCAACCCTTTTGGCATATGTTTAGGCCACTAATAGCCACCTAAAGAGTTCAAATGATAACCAACTTAGAGTATTATGGAAATAAGTATTTGGAAAAGAGATTGATTGGTTGTCTCTGATTTGGTTTATAGGATTTGACCTTTGTCGTATTCGTGACCCCATTGTGCCAAAGAATGTTAGGAAGGAACAAGCTAGTGACTCTTTCTCTTGTACTGTGTGTGAAACATTATATGTATGTTTGTCATGCATTGTGAATACCTTGTGATACATTGTGATGCCTTGAGATCGCAGCGAAAGCTGACGCATAGTGATACTTTATGATACATTGAGATCACAGCGAAAGCTGATGCATAGTGTTTACAGCCATAAGTACTATCGTTTGTGGCGTGAGCCATGAATCATTGTGATGCAGCTAAACATAATCATATATGCTGTGTTTATATATTGTATGAGTGATTTGTGACCACTGCAATTCTTAGGAATCTCATTCTTTCCAATGACTAACATTTCAGACCGGGCAAGTGGCTCAAAAGGGAAGCGGACAACCCGGAGCGGTTAGGATCTTTTAGAGACATTTGATTAGGTTGTTTGTAATAACCTAAATTGTAATCAAGGATTAATAACTTCAAAGTGATGTAATTAATGATAATTAAGCACTTTTGAAGTAAATGTTGTGTAATGTGATATAAAGATGCTTAGTGATGGTTTAGTACGTATTGTGACAATCAGGGGCAAAATGGTAAATTCACTGACCAATTGGATAGTTACCGAAGAGGAAACTCATTGGTAATTGATATCAATGGCTAAGATTGAAGAAGCAAAGGAGTGGGATTGTGTGTGCATGTGCTTATGTGAGTACTTAGAAGGAGGAACAAGATGTTGACACATGTCAAGACAAGAACCATGGATTGAAGTCAAAGAGTCAACAATCGCAACTCTCTCTTTCCTCCTCCATTTCAAGTCAGCCAAGGGCCTTATTGCACCCCAAAATTCTGTTTCCTTCATCATATTCTCACCTCACACCTCTCCTCCATTGTCGCCAAGATTAAGCAAGAAAGAGAAAGAAGGAGCTTGAGTTTTAGGTAAGGTTTTGTCCCTAAATGCTCAACTCACCTTTATTAATATTGTTCAAGGGATTGAGAGCTTTATTCTTATGGTTTCATATTTTTGATTAGTGGAGTTTGAGAACTTGTGGGGATTTGAAAATAGGAGAATCAAAGAAATAGCTTTGGAAATAAGTTGTAGTGAGTATTTGATACCTTTTGGTATAATTGTTGTGGTCTTTGGTTTGGTTTTGAGAATTTTGAATTTTTGCCCTGATTTTTGGTCTAACTTGGATGCTTGAATTGATTAGTGTGTTGTATAGAATGTGGTGTTAAATTGTGTCTTTGAGCCATGGGAGTTGATTTGGAATTTTTGGAATGGAAGGAATTGCATTGTGGTGGATTGTGTGTATATTGTGTTGACATGTTAAGATTTTTGTGGAACATGTCTATGTGGATGGAATTTGATTGTTTTGATGGCTCCAATGGATTCTTTGGGCAAAATTGGTATGTGAATGTTGTTTAATGTGAAAATGGGAACCATTGGAAGAAATTGTGAAAAACTGAAAATCTGTCCATTGAAAGTCTGTGCTGGGCAGTCTTTTTGTGTTGGCGTTTTGAATAGGCCGTTGATGTCAGAAAATTCTGAAACTTTCTAGTTTTAAATTTCACATCCCAAGCTTCAAAATGGACATATAATTTGCATCATTTCGTTTTTGTGCACTGTGAGTTATGGTTGTCCAAAGGTTGGGATGGAAACTGAACTTTGTTGTGGGGGCAGTGGTGAGTTTTGTGCAATTCTGTACTTTTTTGGTGATTTCCAGAAATGGCCAATATTTTTCCTAGGAAGAGGACTCAAATAGCTTTCATTGGGCTTTAGAATCACCTCATTTCGATTTTTCTTGAATTAGTTATGATTTTTGGAAGTTTAGCCAAGAAACAGAATTTTCTTGGCCGCGGCCAGAAGATTGTGGGCTGTGGCCTAAATGTTTCTGACCTCCTTTTGGCCGCGGCCAATCCTCAAAAATCGGTATTTTGCACTTTTAAAAGGTGGTTGTTGGTATAGCCTTTCCCAACCCCTTGGGTATATGTCTAGGCCTCTAAAAGCCACCTAAAGAGTCTAAATGAATACCAACATAAAGTATTATGAAATTGGGAAACTTGGAAAAGAGAATGATTTATTGTCCCTATTTTGGTTTATAGGATTTGACATCTGTCGTCCTCGTGAGCCCACTGTGCCAGCGAACGTCAGGAAGGAACAAGGTAGTGATTTTTCCTTTGTACCATATGTGATGCATTGTATGTGTTATATCATTGCTTTGTGATAAATACGTATGCTGCGACATTTGTGTATATGCGTAAACACCGTCATACCAATAATCCCTGAGTAGCTAACAACAGATCAAGCAAGGGTTGTGTGCCTTCCCGGCAGAGAAAGGGGATGAGGATGAGGTGTGATATATGTGATTATGTGGGTCGAGATACCTTTTGTAAAGGTCGATGGGCCATTTGTGAAAGCCAGATAGCTATATGAGCTATAAGGCTATGTGTATCCACTACCACGCCAATAGTCCCTGAGTAGCTAACAACGGTTCGGGTTAGGACAGTGTGCCTTCCGGCGGAGAAAGGGGATGAGGGTGGAGTGTGATTTGTGCTGCTGCTGTATGATGATTTGCTTACATGCTGTGTGCTTATATGTGGTATAAATGTTTTGTTACTACTGGGATTCTCTTGAATCTCATTCTTTCCTTTAACTAACCTTTCAGACAGGGCGAGTGGCTCCAAGGAGAAGCGTACGACCCGAAGCGGTTAGAACCCTGTAGGGACATTTATTTTGTTGGATGTGTTGGTTAAACATGTTGGACAGGGAATTTGTAAATTATGTTTGGGTTGTAATTGGTAGTTGAATACAGTTGTGTAATCCCTATATGGGAATTGTAAACCTTCTAGTGAATGAATAGAACCCGAGGGTTGCCAGGATTGTTATTAGATATTCTGATATGAATGAATGTAAATTAACTACATAGGTGATTATATTCGATAATTGAACTTGAGACTGGAATAGGAAAGAAGTTTTGAAAATTTTGTAAAGTCCCTACTATAAAAGGGAGTTTTAAATGAGTTTTGAACTATTCGACGGTCTCTAAACCAATTTAATTAAGTGATATCGAATTATAATTACGCTAATTAAGGCAGGGGGTTACATTGTTGGTTATCTATTTTGGATTTGGGATTATTGTATATAAATATCATTTTGGAAATACATGTGTAATCCCCTTTCTAGAATACTTGAACCCTTTTTATATATATGACACCGGGGATGGCCGGGATTTTTCCTGTTCACTTTGATATGTATAAATGTGATATAACTGAATCAGGTAATTATATTTGAAATATGAATGCGAGACCCAAATAATTGTATTTTGAACTGTTTTTGTGAAAATCCTATCTTGAGAAAAGCAAAAATATAAATGCTATTTTGATATTATTGGTCTCTATTTCACTTTAATTTCATAATCCGGATATAATTACGGTGAGGGGGTTACGTCTACTTGAAGTAATTGCTGATTACTTGAAGTAATTTCAGACTACTTGGAGTAAATCCTGTAGAAGTATATATACACCTCTTGTTCTCTGACAGACATGATCTTTCTAGTATTCCTCTCCTCCTTACTTATAATATAGGCCATTATGTATTAATTCTTCTCAATGAAGTAAGTGAAGTTGTTGGCCTTGTTCATCATACCTCTAGTTTAGATGTACCATATAATTTGTGAAGATTAAACTGTAACACCCATGTTTTGAATGCATATAGATGGCATGAGTGTAGTAATATCTTTAACAAGGAGACCAGTAATCTTTTGTAAACAGCGGAAGTCCCAACTTCAAGCAAAGTGTGGAGCTGCACTTGAATGGGTTTTCAAAAATATTTTCAAAAATCATTTTTAGATTGGGTCTCATATTATTTTATGATTTATTTTAAGCCATCCATTTCAGGTTCATTTCTTTATATCAGAGTGTTTACTAATAAGTTCTTTGCTGAAAACCCAAGCTACTATGTTTAATTAACAGCCCTAGGTGGACGGCTGTCCACTACTGGTACAAATGTCGTTGCGCGTTCGTTTATATACAGGAGCTTACATACATGTCAGTACGAGGCTGACCACACTTAAATACAAATTACATATAATCTCCAAAATAGATAACTAACAGAAAACTAAATTCTAAGTCCTTTGCTTCATTCGCCCATGTTTACCTTCTTGCCTGAGGAACCACTTGCCCGAGCTGAAAATTTGTTTTGGAAAAATAGGGTGAGATTCAATGAATCTCAGTAGTAACAGATATCACTCATATAAAATGCACATATATCATGCCATGTCAACCAAAGTTACAGTACAATCAACATATTCAACATTCAGAGATAAATTCACAATATGCAGAAAGCATAAAGTTACCAATTCTAGGACAACCGTCCCTTGCCACAGCGCTGGGAAATTCTACTGGGCTTTAGCCCTTCTCATCTGAATGTTTTAAATTCACAATGGTACAAACACGCATATAACATATCACATAGTATGTGAGGGATAAGCAAGGTATTAAAACTCGGACCGGGCATTAACCGGTCGGGGTACTGGGTTAAGGGTCAGTGGGTCAAACCGGGACTAAACCGGAGCTAAACCGGGACCAAACCGGTGAGAAATTGAAAATTTTAGACTTATAGTATGAAATTCTAAAGGAAAAATTAATTTTTTTTTTAAAATACCAACCCGGACTGGACTAGGAACCGGACCGGTTTACCGGCCGGTTCGCCGGTTCCCGCGCTGAACCGGCCGGTCCAGTCCGAGTTTAAAAACCCTGGGGATAAGTAACTACCTGACAATTTTTCCAAATCTTGATCTTGATTGACGTGCTTTGAACGTGTAATATCCCAATTTTTTATTAAGGGATAATCATGATTATTAATGATAATTATGAATTAATTGGGATTATTATGTGATTTATGGCTAAATTAATTAATGTTATAATTAGTGGAAATTGGAAATATTAGTGCATATGTGTGGTATTTAAGATCAAGGGTGGTGATTCCTTGACCGTGGGTCGGGATCCAGTGTGCTTAGCTTGTGTGAGCTTATTGAGGGAATGAAGGAGATGCTGACATGTGGCATTGTGGTGGCCATTGGATGAGATCATATGAGGACAAGGAAACACTTTTCTCTTTTCTCTCTCTCTCCATCTCTCCATTTCTCTCTCTCGTTTCTCTCTCCTCTCTTCCTCCATTTCCGGCGGAAGTTTTAGGCAAGAAAGAGAAAGAAGAACTTGTGATTTTGGGTAAGTAAATGATCTTCTTTGCTCAAACACCATTCATAAATGTTGATCCTTGAATCATGGGCTTTATTTTGGTGTGTATAGTTGGGCCATTTGGTGTTGTTTGGTGCCACACGAAAATCTGATTGTTGGTGGATCAAGAACTCCCTTTGGAAAAGTTGATAAGGTGAGTGAAACTAACCTATCTATCTAAGTTTCATGCCATTTGGAATAGTTTATAAATTCTGGGAATTTTGGCCTAATCATGAGAATGAGTGCCACTGTTCATTTGGTATGTTTATGGCATGAGAATGGCATTTTGGAATGAGTTTATGTTAGATAGATAGATTAGAGATTGAAATATGATGTTAGGATGAAATGGGAATTTTGATGAAATTGTTGCCCAAAACCCAAAGCATGATAATGGAGTAGGATTTTGATGATTCTGAGTATTCCATTGAATTTATTGGGTGTTTTTGGTGTGGGAATGGCTTTGGGTTAAGTTTTATGGCCATAGGAATCAATTGGGTAAGGGTTGAGGAGAGTGCCTCTGTTCTGCGTTTTCTGCTATCTGAGGGATTCACTCGAGCAGGGAGGGCTCTGCTCGAGTGAAGGATGAACATCACCCGAGCAGAGATGGGTCTGCTCGAGTGCGGAAGTGCAATTCTCATTTCTTGCTTTCTGTGTTCTTATTGCACTTTCTGGGTCATAGCAAGCATAGCCTCACTCGCGAGTGAGGGATGAACATCACTCGAGTGAGGATTTTGTGCTCGAGTGATGAGTGTATTTGACACCAAAGGGCTTGCTTCTCGGGTTGTCACTCGCGAGTAGGTGCACGGGTGTGCCTTCTCACTCGCGGGTATGGGCACCGTGCTCGAGTGAGCCGTGTGTGCTCGAGTGAGATTGTGCTTCAGGTGAGAGTTGTGCTTTCGGGTTGATGCTCGCGGGAAAGTTGCACGAGTGTGCTTTCTCACTCGCGGGTATGGGGTGTGTGCTCGAGCACACCTGGCTGTGCTCGAGTGATCCAGTACTTGGAGAGTTTCGTGTGCTCTCGGGCGTGTGCTTCCTGTCTCACTTCCTTGTGCTTGAAGTGATTTCCGTACGTGTGCTCGAGTGAGGGCATTTGTGCTCGAGTGAGCCTGCTTCTGAAAACTCTCTTGTGCTCTCGGGTGTTCACTCGCTACCTCTCACTCTCTCTTGTGCCCGAGTGATGTCCGTACCATCACTCGAGTGAAGCCGTTTTCACTCGAGTGTCCGTACAATCTGTGCTCGAGCATGGTCATCTGTGCTCGAGAGAAACAGTGTAAAATCTCAGTTTTGTGCTTCCAAAAGGGGATCTTTGGGATAGTTCTTCCTACCCTTTAGGAGTGTTGTTAGGAGTATTTAGTGACTCTAAAAGAGCAATAATGATAACCAATTAAGTATTATGAAGTGAATTAAGTCTTGGAATAGAGAATAACTCTTCGTCCCTAATAGTGAAAATAGGCTTTGATATTTGCCTTCCTCGGGAGAGACCGGCGCTAGGACACGTCCGGAAGAACTCAGGTAGTGACTTTTCTCTCATATCTTGTATGATGTTTTGGTATGCATATCTTATAATTGAACTTGTGAAATGTGTGCCATAGTCCATTACGGCGCGAGCAGGTCAGCGTGAGCCGTATAGAGAGTGACAGTGGTCATCTCTAGTCGGCCGTTGGACTGCCGTCGTAATCGACATGGATCTTTGTGAATCCGACCCGTGGGGGCGGCGTTTGTGAAACCAGCCGTGGGCTGTGTATGTGTATTTTGCCTATGTGGCTTGAGAATATGATATGCTTTATATGGATCCCAGCTGTGGTGAATTATACTGTGTTGACTGTTGTGATGCAATACAGCGTGAGCAATTCAGCGTGAGCAATCGTCAGGGATGACATGTGTCATACTAACCATTGCCGCTGCAACTGCCGTTGTAGTTGCTTGTGTGGATGATGATTTGATTACATGCATTATTGTTGTACATTATATGATTGACTTGTTACTACGGGGATTCTTTAGAATCTCACTCTCCCAAAATTAAACCTTTTAGACAGGGCCGAAGGATCGAGAGGCAAGCGGGCGACGAAGAGTAGTTAGAGCTCCTGTTTAGGAGTGTATTTTGGAATTAATGGTTATCATTGTAGATTTTGGAATTGTGTATATAGATTTTGTGTAATCCCCAAGTTAAGGGTATTGAATTGTGGCTTTGTGCCTTTGTAAATCCCTTATCTAATGAATGGAACCCGAGTGAGTCGGGAATTTATTTGCACTCTGATATTTGTAAATGGAATCCACCTGTTCAGGCCAGTATTATTTTGTATTGAGAACTTGAGACCATTGTGAATAAGTTTTGAAAAATGTTTTTGCAAATCCGATTTTTGGGTAAATGAGTATCTTATGAAGTCCCAATTTCATTATGGTCTCTAATTACAACTTAATTATGAGTTTAAGAACTAAATCCCGGCCAAAGGTGGGAAGGGGGTTACAGAACGTCTTGGGCAAGTGTCAAATCCTATAAATTATAATTTACGGGCAATGAGTTATTTCTTAGTCCAACTCTTCATAAATTATTCTCTTATATTAGTTACCATTAGGGTCACTACATTAGGCCCAATATGAAGCTAATGAGCTCAAGCTACTCCAAATACTTAACTCTTAAATGTCCAATTTTATTACTAAAACTCTTTGCTTTGAATTTTCACACAATTACCAAAAGCTGGCAGATTTTTCACTGAACTTTGAAAAATCATAACTAATTCTAAAAAAATCAAATTGAGGTGATCCAAAATTCTATATAACCCTTATTAAGTCTATTTTAAGGGAAAAATACTTTCAGTAGCTGAAAGACCGCGGACACTTCCTAGTTTTTCTTTTTCTCCCTGCTGCCAGAAAATCTGACCAGTTTTAATGGTCTACTTCAAAAATTCATAACTCCTAGTATACTTATTGAAATCCTTCATAATACCTATCAAATTAAAGGTCTATAAGTGTACTTTAATTCTGAAAAATATCATAATCAATAGATGAATTTGGACAGTGAAAGTTTCGCCACAACAAAACTGCCAGACAAAAACACACACTGGCAACTTTGTTGCACAAGTAGACTTAATTTCCAATTTTTTTGATTCTTGAAACCAGTTTGTCAAAAATTATAACCAGAGCCTATTCCCACACAATTTTTCATGTAAAATCCAATGGAAAGCTCAAAAATACAAAAATCAAATTATTTCTACCAGATTTAACCCCCAACCGAAATCTACCTCCCAAAACAACAAAAATTCCACTTTGTGATTTTAACAACCAACAAGTCTATTACTTCTCCAAACATCATATATCACCTTATATATATGATTAAATCATCTTCCTTCTTCAAAAACACCCCTTGAATGAAATACATGGGTGGTTGAAGAGCTAAGAAAAACTCAATGAAATCACAAAGTATTCGGTTCAAAAGAAAGCCTATGCTTACCTCTTCGCTTTTCTACAAGTGGTTCGGTATTCCGGTGGCACTCTGGTAGACTAATTGGCACAAAACACCTCAGATGAGAAATCTAAGACCATATAATTGAAGCTTATAGTGAGTAGAGGAAGTTTCCTGCAGGACTTGCCGGACAATAACGGTGATTCAGGGTTGAAATCGGCTCCGGTAGTTAAGAAAACTCACTATTCACTCCTCCTTCTCTCTTCTTGTGTTCTTAAGCTTAAGAAATATGATTTCTCTTTCTCTTTCCATGCTTGCACAAAATTTTGCCATTTAATTAGGCATGGATGGTTGTGATTTAATCACATAAAATGATCTCATCTCATCTTGCCACGTGTCACAAGTTTAAGGCTTAAGAGTGCCACGTGTCATGCAACCATTTATCTTCCACTTTTCTCTTTCTTAGGTGGGTCATAAATGGTCAGGGGTAGGGAAGGCCTGACAATTTCCCCGGACTCCTGGGTTCGGTGCTCGACTCAAAAAGTAAGCGACCCGGTTGGAGACCGGTGAATTCCCCGGACTCAGACGCTAGATGGCGTACTCCGGAGATGACAACACAAAAGGCTTAAAGTGGGTGTAATAATGTGTAATGATGAGGGACACATGTCACCCCCTCATTTAGCCAACACAAAAACATGTTTTTACTTTGTAATAATTTCGGGACATTTGTCATTTCCTTATTTGGCCAACACGAAAGATGTGTCATCATGAGTCATAATGAGCTGTCATTACATACTTTACTGAAGTTCTTTTTAATAAAGTTGCTCCATCAGTGCATTACCCGGAATTCCACGTGGGACCATGGCACGCATATCGAGGCACATCACGAAATGCCCGAATTCCTCCGATCTCGCAACTGACGCCCCTGAACCCTGCAGCCACCGACGAACTTTGCTCCGACTTCTTACACTTGTATTTTTACAATATTGACTTCTCGATTTCTGTGAATGACACAATGGATATCTGAGAATTCCGAAAGTAACTCTACCTTTAATTGTAAATACCGATATTTATTTTATTCTACTAATTCCATATTTACACGTTTTTAGTATTGCAAAATTTGGTATATTACATAAACATAGAGCTAGGATGGTAGTTGAGCAATCCTCATTAGGTCTCATGGTTTGATGATTCTGTACTTCTCAGGCTCGTTGAACTCCTTGAAAGGTCTAGTGGGAGAGTGTTGAAGAATTCCAACCACTTATTAATCTTTGAGGTTGAGATGATGACCCTCTAATCTCTGATTGTTGTCTCCAATGTCTCTTCAATTATTTTTCCTTCCTCAAAACATAACTCATCATGCTCCATGTTGCAATAGAGAAGTGTAACTCCTTTTGGCAATAGGGAAGATGGCTGGATGGCGAAGGCTTATAGTGTTGGAAGCATGAGTCCAACTCATGAGTTTGCTTGGTCTCTCGGCTTGAGCTTCTTCGAATTGAATTATGCTAGGCCTACTAAGAGGTCTTCTTCCTCTTTATCTTTCTCTGATTGTACCACTAGATAGTTACTTGCTAATGATGGGGTGCCACTTGATTAATTACTTGAGTGATACCATAGATTTAGCTTCCGCTCACACTGCAACACTTCCAGTAACGCCTCCTCTGTTAGCCTCTGATCTTTGTATCCGAAAGTAGAGCATTTTGATCAACTCCTAAAAGTATAAATATATACTCTTTGGTACCCAACTTTCTCTTGGGTCCATACAGTATTAGATATTATAACTATTATGCTCTTATACAATTGAATCATATGATATTTGAGCAAAGAGTGTATTAATTCACCAAAGATTAAAATTATAATGTCATCCAATTAATTCATGCCATAAAGAATAGCAAACAATTGATACCAAGAATGATGTTTTCACAATAACAATATGCAAATATGCTTTGTATAGAAAAATATGTCATTAATAATATTTTCATGCAATTGATGTAAGTCAGATCAAAGAGAGTTGAAAATCTATTCATAATGACCAACTGTTATGAAATGATAAATTATGAATGAAATCAAGTTTTCCAAGAATGATAATGAGATATGCAAATTGTTTCAAATCTCATATGTAATTTCAAATCATAACAATGCATTGTGAAATAGAGATTTTGAATATATGCAAAACTCGTCTTTAAAGCATGTTTATAATCAATGTTCATGTTGAAAATGGTGGAAATCAACAGTGTAAATATACATATACCAAAAAACTTCTCTTTTAGAGAACAACTAAGATAATATGTTAGACATTGGAGTTTAACATGTTTGAGAATTTTTCAAAGAGCAAAAGTCATATGGAAAATGAATTAGCCAAAAAGACTTAGCTTCAAGGATATATATAAACACAATGACTTTGCTATTGACCAAGAGATAATCTTGACTCTTAGAGGTGTCTTGAATAACAGGAATATTCTTCTCAAAGATTTGAATACAATACACTAGTTACTCAAAGATAATGGTTCATGTATTTGAGCAACAAAATGAGTGCAAATGAATTATGAATGATTAATCACATACTCATTGGTCCAAATGACTAAAGTACTAGAATATTATCCTAGTAAGTTATTCCACTATAATGGTTAATGCATTAAGATTCAATGCACTAATGAACATTCATAATACTTGGAATAACATGGCCAACCAAAGATTTATGCATTAGGAATAAGGCTTTTACATATTGAATTATTTTATGAGAAATACACTTGAACCTCAAATAGATAGTTAACTTATTAGACGTAAGGTCTAACATGTTAGAAAATAATGGTTGAGGAGTTTAAGCAGTAACATATTTAAAATCAAGAAATAATATGTGAATGATGGGGAAAACTCTAGTGGATGGATTTGAAGCATTTTTTACTTTTAGTATACATAATATTAACTTCCAATTTTGAAATCGATTTAAATGCAAACGAGATATGAATAATTTCAAATAATGTGTATGCATTTTTATAAACAATATGAATTGGAATCTAAGTACATTTTTAAAATGTGCATTTCAAAACTTAGATACATAAAAAGATTATGCACAATTTCATTATTAATCTATTTAGCAATTTAAAAACAATTTGAAAGCCATAAATGATTGATTGCTAATGGTATGCAATAATGAGCAAGTATTCATTACCCAATTTTGTTCATATAAGCACAAGATATGAAAAGATATAGAGTAAGGATTAGATATCACATTAATTCTTCTTGTCCTTGCGATAGCTTGCTTTGTTTTGGTGGAATAATTTGATCTTCCTCATTTGCACACGCAGCACCAAAACCCAAACTCCATAATTCAACATCATAAAGATATGAACTTGTTTTCATGTGGTTATAATCTTGAGAAGTTTTTTCTTGTCCTACAAAACTGTATAAGTTTCTTTTTCTTCATGGTATCCAACCTTGCTTGGATCCATTTCTTGTTAGCTTGTAGGAATCAAGATAAAATTCACATGCTCTAAGAATATAATTAATTTAAGGCAATTGTGCATAATGAATTAAACATGTCTTTATGAATAAAATAAATATTTTCTTTTCAAATCATTATATATGCATAAAGAATTAACCTGTTAAGCATTGCATGTTAGATATGATTAGTTTTGATGATGTCAAATATAGATATGAAATGATAAGAGCAAAAAGTTTATATAATGTATTTCTTTGACTAACTACTATATTTAATGTTACATATTTTGTAGATTAGTCAAGCAAAGAATGAAGAAGATTGAATTAATGAAAATGAACAGGAGGAAGAAGAAGAAAGAAATTGAAGATAATCAAGGAGATGCTTACTTGGGTTATGGAGAATGATTATCAAGAGGAAAATCAAAAAGAAAGATATTGAAGAATGAAGAACTTGGAAGATCTATCAAGAATATCAAGATTCAAGTTGTTAGAAGTGATACTGGAGGTTTCTATAATGATACTGGAGGTTTCTATGATCAAATGATGGTTGGAATAGGTTAATACAAAGCTAAGATGACTTATATATGTGTTTTGGCACTTCCAGAGGTGTTATGCTCGAGCACGAGGTGTTTCACTCGAGCACAGGAAGAACTCACTCGAGCACGGATGAATTCACTCGAGCACGGGGTGAACACTCTGTTCTACTCTGTTTTACGTTCAGCCTGAGCGAGGTTTGGTATTTTGGTCATATCTCTCAAACCACACATCGGACCCGAAACTAGTGGCATATGAAAGAAGACTCACAACACGTAAAATCTGCACCAGGATCACATTGAAAGAAGATATAATGAAGGAGATATGATTCGTGGAAAATGAAATAAAAATCACCGTCACTTTTTGACACAGGTTCGGTATTTTGAGCGTAACTTACAAACTACACATCGGATTGAGACAAGACTAGTGCCAAATGAAAGTATACTCAAAGAGCTTTCCATGACTAGGTAATTTGCCTAATTTGAACTTATATTCTAGGAGCTGTGCCTTCTGGAAGTTGACGCTTGTGCAGACTATCGAAATATACACTCTTTCGATCATAACTTGCAGAATACAAGGAGTTTGGAGCTGATTCTTGTTGCATTGGAATGCATATGGCAAGAGCATTCTTATGATACATCATTTGAATCAAACAAACAAATTTTTTCTAAAGTGGCCCCACATCACCCGCGAGTGTAAAAACTATCTCCCTGAAAAAGTTGTGCGAGTGATGTCCAGAAGCAGCTGAAATGCGAAGAAATTTGCAACACTTGAGCACTAGGATTCATGCTCGAGCATTGGAGTATTTCTCACTCGAGCACTTGCAAGTTTTGACATGAGAGTGATAACCCGAGCAGAAGCATGCACGTGAAAGCAAGAAACGCACTCGAGCAGGACTGGTTGTGCTCGAGTGATGTCGAGAATTCACTCGAGCAGATGCGAGTGAAGTGCAGCGAGTGCTTGCCCGAGAGGAAGTCAAAACGTGAAATTATCAACTGCACTCGAGTGAGCCATATTGCACTCGAGTGAGGTTCTGACAGAAGCAACGTAGAAGTTCAGAGCCTCACAGCAATCAATCCAAACGTGGTTAAATCATTATGTTTTCACTTGTTATTGTTCCTAAACATTAACTAACATATATTTCAAGTGTAAAACAGGAGATTAAATATTTGGATTGCATCTTCAAGAACGGAGGTCACGTACGGAAAATATCATCACTCAACGAACAATCCGAATATGGTTACATGTTATTGAATCATTGTGTTCTCACTTGTTATTATTTCTAAATGATAGGTAACATATATTTCAAGTGTGAAACAGGATATTAAACGTTCGGATTACAGATTCAAATAAAAGTCAACTACGGTGAACTTCATCATTACACACCAAGTATCAGCTACCTACCACGACAAAAGTTTGACCCACCATGAGAGATTGTCTGGAAACTCAAACGTATTCATCCCGCTCCACAACGTGATGTACAGCTCACAATGAAACATCCCACTCTTCAACGGGATGCTCTGCTCAACGGACAGTAGCTTATTTTTCAAATATGCTCAATGGACAAAATGACTCCAACGGACGATTGCTCACAACGGTCATCATCTTCATCAACTATAAATGAGAGAGCATTCAACGTCGATGGGAGACAGAGAAAACAGAGACAGCAAGCAACTACGAGAAAAATGATAGAAATGTGAATCCTCTGCTTCTACCCAAACACTCTCTGTTTTCTAGTTTCTATATTACTTATCGTTGAGAGAGTGCTTATTTGTATTGTACTTCAGTGAGTATTATACCTACTCTGTGAGAGAGTCTGTAAACTCCTTCAAATATATTTCTGAGTTGATCTCAAGGTAGAGGGACCTTGAGAGGGTTGATTTCCTTACGGGAGAAGCTGTAGAGAGAATTGCCAGTAAGACATTCTGCTCGTAAGACTTACAAGGTGTAAGCAGTAGAGAATGTTGCTGCTCATAAGACTTACAGGGGTGTAAGCAGGAACGTTGTTGCTGGTAAGACTTGCATGAGTAAGCAGGAGAGGAAGATCTTCGGGATTGCTCTGCTCGTAAGACTTGCCGTAAGGGGGAGTATTTTAGTGAGAGATTTGTAAAAGGTTTCACAAGTACCCGGCTAAACTTGTGGGATTGTAAAGGCTTTTCTTGTGCCCGGATTAAACAAGAAGATAGTGGATTTGAAAATCTCAGGAGGAGCCTGGGGACTGGACGTAGGCCATCACAGATTGGACCGAACCAGAATAAATCACATTTTGCATATTCTCTTCCCTAAACTCTTATATTTCCAACATATATTATTTAATCTAACTGTTGATTTATAAACCTTCATACTTACCACTTTCGTTAAGATACGAAAATATTTCTAAAAGTTTTTATTTTACACCCAATTCACCCCCCTCTTGGGTGATAGCCGGTTATAACATTGCAATCCCTTTATAAATAAATCTATTAAGTGGCTTTTTAAGGGATGCGAAAACATAATTTTAAAACCATTTGCAATGCTCATTTCTAAGGTTTCAAAATATAAAACCTTAATAAATATTATAGACAATAGCATAGGAGGTTTTATCATTGTGTACATTTGCCTTAGATACTTGGAGGATTGCTTTTGCTTACCCATTGCATCATTCTATGATGTTGGTACTTTGAATATCTTGCTTTAGGCGCAGGCTCCATTCTCTCAAAATATATAGACTCCAGGAGTCTTTTACTTGATGCTTGAGAGATCCTCCTTTTCTTGTTCTCCTCAAGATAGTTGAACAGTACTCTATGGTAGTTCATTCTTGAGGTAGAATATACTTCTTTTCTCCATTGCCTTTCTTTGTGGTTAAACTTTTCAGTTCTAGCAATGGGTGATCCGAGAGTTCTGCTAATTGATGTGAATCTTCATTTAGGTGCATTAGGAACTCTAGGAATCTTCTTCATTTTCTCAGTACCCTTTTGTCCATTCTTTCTAAAATCAATCTGTAGACATGAAACATGAGATGGACATTTTGGTACCCACTTTGCTTTGGCTCCTTAAACATTAGCATTTGAACTTATTTGTGTTTTAAGAATCCAAACAAATTTATTTCTCACATTATAATTTCTCCTAATATAGCATGTGTGAGAAATATGACTTAATTTATCACAATAATTGCAAATAATATGATGATATGCATTATGAGATTTTATGCAAGTATTGTGTCGATAAGGGAAAGATGATATCAAATAATCAATTTGCCTAAGTTCTTTCTTTCCACATAAAATTTCAGCATGATTGAAAACCTTTTTACTTTTCTCAATAGAATCAATACTTGGCTAAAAACCACTTTTATGCAAACTTTGAAAATCAATTTTTAAAATAACTCTAAAAGAATTGGAATTGTTTACCATATGTGCATCTTGAGCTCTAGAGGATGATCCATCAAATTCGTGCATAACGAGCTCTTCTCGGGAATCTTCTTCTTCTTGTCTATCCATGTTGACTATAATAAAGTGTTTTATGATTTCTTCTTCTTCATCATCAGCTTTCGATTGTTCAAGCACTGTAGATGTGCGCTTATAGTTTCACATAAACTGTCAACACTTTCAACTTCAACATACTTGTTAGAAGTATACATAGAATTAAGAGTATCCCAAATATCTCAATAGTAGAGCAAAATCTAATTTTCTCAAAATCATTTTTGGTTAAAGCACTATACAAAATTTTCATTGTTCTAATATTCAACAAAAATATTTTATTTTCTCTTTCTGTCCAATCCTTTCTCGGTATGAAATCAAAGACATTTGTAAAAACATTCCACATATCATAATCAAAGCATTTTATAAAAGATGTCATTCTAGCTTTCCAAAACCAAAAATCAATATCTTTTAAAATAGGTGGAATTGTATGGTCAAAACCTTTGGAAAGTATATAAAACCCACAATCAGCCATTATAAGCTCTTGAGATGGTTAAGTCCTTTAAACAAGAGTCCATTTCTGATACCAAATGTTAGAACCAGCTAACACCCAAGAGGGGGTGAATTGGGTGTAAGATAAAAATTTAAGAACTTTAAAAATCTTTTCGCATCTTAGTGGAAGTAATAAATATAAAAGTAATGAATCATAAATCAACAGTTAATATATGCTGAAAATATAAGAGTTGAAGGAAGAGAATATGCAAATTGTGATTTATCCTGGTTTCGTTCAATATGCGATGACCTACGTCCAATCCCCAGGCTCCTCTTGGGATTTTCAAATCCACTATCTTTTTTTTAATCTGGGCAAAACCTTTATAACTCACAAGTTTAGCCAGGCACTTGTGAAGCCTTTTACAAATCCCTCAATGGATTACTCCCCCTTACATACTGTAAGGTTACAACCGAATTACTTCTCCTTACACACCGTAAGGATACAACCTTGATGATGAAGAGTTACAATCAATCTTCTCTCTTAGAAGTGAATAAAATAAACACTGAAGTGCAATACAAATAATCTCTCTCTCTCAAAGATAAATGATATAGAAACTAGAGAAATAGAGAGTATGTGCGATGAGCATTGATGTCAGGATGTTGGCATTTAGACGATGTATACACTGGATCTCTCTTCTATTTTAGATGATCTTCTATTTATAGTTGATGAGGATTGATGACCGTTTGAGCATTTCAACTTGTCCGTTATAGTGCGGTTGCTTCTTTGGTCCATTTGCTTGAATTTGAAACTAGCCATTAAGAACATTGACGCTCCGCTTCCATAAAGTCACCCTTTTGACTCTTCACATCATATCTTCATTGTATTCTTGGAGAAATACATTAAACACTAATACAATGAAGTGTAAGAATGATTGGAAGCAAGAAGAGTAAGTTTCATAATTAATCTCATGATTTTTGAAAGCTTTAGTACGTTGTTCTGTTCTCCTGGGAAGCATTACTTGAGTGGTCACTCGAGTTAGTCTGGGTCATTACTTGAGTGATCCCTTGAGTAATCACGTTCAAAATGTAACGCCCCAATTTTTGGTTAAGGCCTAATGATAATTATTGAGGATAATTATCGGATTAAATTTGAATTAATGTGTATTTGTGACAATATTATCTAATGTCATAATTGATAGAATTGGATTATTGGCCTTAAGTTGGTGATTAATGGGAAAATTAATTACTAACTATGGGAAAATGAGAAGTGATATTGAATGGCTAATGGATGGATTAGAGAAGCTAATTGGGGATTTAGTGAGTGAGAACCAATAAAGAAATGACATGTGTCAAGCTTGCTTGTGGAGAGGAGATAAAGAAAAGTCAAATGCACATTTTAAAATGTTTTCTCTCTCTCCCTCTCCCTTCTATTTTCACTGACACAAAGAGGCATGGGGGGAGTAGTGTATCATCATTTTCTCTCTTTCTTCACTCCTCCTCACTCTCATCTCTCTCATTCTCTCTCTCCTCCTCTCTCTTGGCGCCATTGTTGCAGAAATAAGGGGGAAGAAAAGCTTCAAAAGGTAAGGGGAAATGTCTCCAAATGCTCAAACTTCCTTCTCTAATATTGATCTTTGAATGAAGAGCTTCATTTTGATGGTTGTAATGTGTTCATTAGTGTTAGTTTGTGACCTCAAGAGATTGTGAAAGTTGAAGAATCAAGAAATCTCTTTGGCAAAGTGAAAGAGGTGAGTGTTAACTCCCTTTTGATATATATATATATATATATTGTGGTTGTTGGTTGAGCATTGATTTTTCTGGAATTTTTTGCCCTATTTTCGAAAATTAGGGTCTTAGTGAGTTTGGCATGTTGTGATCATGGAAATGGTATATTGTGATGTCTTTTGGACAAATGGATTGGTTTGAATCATTAAAAGTAAAGTTTGGGAACTTTGTGTTGGTTTTGGTGTATTGGTCAAATCAGGGCATGTGGTTAGATTGTGAATTTGGCCATTTTGAGGTTACCATTGTGTTCCTTGTGGAAAATTGTATGGGAATATGTTTGGTTAATGATTTTGGAGTCATTGGACACTTTGGTAGAAAAGTTGGAAAATGCTGTCAATGTGAACTCTGTCTGGGCAGTTTATTTGTGTGAATGTTTTGAATGACCAAATGATTTTATAAAATTGTGAAACTTTCCAGTCTTAAATTTCACATCTCAAGCTTCAAAATGGATATATATTTTGTGTCATTTCGTTTAGTATTCTGGGAGATATGGTTGTCCAAAATTTGGGGATGGAAACAGAACTATGTTCTGGAGTAGTGTTGAGTTTTGGGTGATTCTGTAATTTTGTGATGATTTGAAGTTATGAGCCATATTTTTCCTTGAAAGAAGAATTAAATACCTTTCATTTGGCTTTGGAATCACTCTATTTAGAGTTTTCTACAATTAGATATGATTTTTCGAAGTTCAGCCAAGAATCAAGAAATTTCTTGGCCGCGGCCCAAACCTTTCTGCCTTGATTCTGGCCGCAGCCCATGGGTGGCTGGCCATGGCCAGTGACCTTCTGACCATATTTTGGCCGCGGCCCAAGGAAGGGCTGGCCACGACCAACCCCTGTGTTCCAGCACTTTGAGGTTTTGAAAAGAGATCTTCAACCTATTGTTTTCCAACCTTTTAAAGGTTTTATTAGAGGCATTTATAGCTTCTTAAGGGTCATTATTGATAACCAAATCTAAGTGTTGAAGAATCAACTGAGTATTGGAATGGAGAATAATGTTTCATAATTAATTATGACTTTAGGACTTAATATTTGCCCGGAGCGTAGAAGGCCTGTGCCTGCTCAAGAACGGAAAGACCAAGGTAGTGACACTTTATCCTATATCATGTGTATTGCATTGCTTGTTTGCATTAGTCATTGAATACAGTGAAAGTGAAGAGGACGTGGTGAAAGCCCGGACTCGATTACAGTAAAAGTGAAGGGGACGTGGCGAAAGCCCGGACTCGAATACAGATAAAGTGAAGGAGACGTGGAGGAAGCCCAACCTCGTATATAGTGAAGGGAACGTGGCGAAAGCCCGGTCTCGAATATTGATTGCTGCATTGTGATATATGTGACTTGCTTTGTATATATGCATCATATAAATAAACTGTTGCTACTGGGATTCTATAGAATCTCATTCTTTCCAAATAACATTTTTAGACAAGGCAAGTGGATCGAAAAGCAAGCAAGTGGATAAGGGCGATTAGGTCTGCCAGTCGTAGTCTTAGTTAGATATTTTGGTTTTATATCGAATTGGTTATCATTTTGGATCAATGTAAATATATTGTATAGATCATAGTACTATAGTTTTGTGTAATCCCCGGTATGGATACTGAGGTGAGCAATGATGCCCTGAACAATATTTTGGATTAAATGTTATTATCCCGGGTGAACGTCGGGAATTGATCTGATACTCTGATATTGTATATGTAACAGACCAAACAAGCCATTTGTTTTAATGAATGAAATGAATGGAGATCCATTTGTACAGTTTCTGCAAAAAGTTTTTAATTGTTCTTGATTTCTCATTCGATTATTAAATGTAATTAAACACTAATCCCGGCCTAATTATCGAAGGGGGTTACACAAAATCTGGCCGAGAGCATTTACAACTTCATTACTCGAGTGATCCCTTAAGTAATATTTTCTTTTCATTTCATGTTACTAGAGTGCTCCCTCGAGTAATGTCACTCATTTCTTGGCCGAGAGCTACTGGATGATTTCTTCTCTGATTACTCGAGTGGTCCCTTGAGTAATGTTTCAAATAACTCTACATATTACTCGAGTGATCCCTTCAAGTAATCCTACTCAATTCTTGATAGAGAGCTTACTAGAATAATTTCTCACGCATTACTCGAGTGGTCCTTCGAGTAAAGTTTCAAATAACTTTGCATATCACTCGAGTAAGCCCTTCAAGTGATCTCTTCATTTTGATTCAAAACATAACAAATTATATATCCTCAGAAAGCTCTCATCTTTTACATTCCAACGCAATAAGAATCAGCTCCAAACTCATTATATAGAGAAAGTTATGATCCAAAGAGTATCTACTGTTCCTGACAATATCTGAAATCACGAGCATCAACTTCCAGAAGACATAATTCTTAGTATATAGCTTCAAATGTGACAAATTATATATCCATGGAAAGCTACTTGAGTCTTCTTTCATATGGCATTAGTGTCATTGCAATCTGATGTGTAGTTTGAGAGTTCTGTCCAAAATATCAAAGCTATCCTGGAATATGACGATGATTCATGTGTCAAATTCAACAGATCATAGCTCTCTTATATGAACTCCTTTTAATGTGATCTTGGTGTTGATAGTTTGTGTTGGGAGTCTAGTTTCAGCTCAATCCGACATGTGGTTAGAGAGATATGCCCAAAATACCAAATCTCTATTCTGTAGCACGAAAAATAGAGATCCATCACTCGAGTGATTATGTCGAGTGATGCCTTCCAAAACATGACAGAGAGCCAAAATTCAAAGGAACACCTTGGGGAAGTTACATAACTTCCATATAAGTTATCTTGGATTCAAATTGACCCATTCCAACCTCCATCTGATCAAAGAAACCTCCGGTATCACTTCTAATAGCTTGGATCTGGATATTCTCATTAGTTCTCACAAGTTCTTCTTTCTTCAATGTCTTTCTTCACTATCTTCAATCTTCTTCTTTCTTTGCTTGGCTAATATACAAGATATCTTCTTGAATATCTTCAATCTTCTTGTTTTTCTTCTTGATGATCATTCTCCATTTACGAGGCAATATAAGCAAAATAACATCAACGCACCATCGGGTTTGTAACTAATCTATAAGATATACAACATTAAATATAGTAGTTAGTCAATGTAGAAGATAAGTATACTATACAAACTTTTTGCTCTTATTTGACATCTATATTTGGGTCATAATTTACATGGGCACTGTTTACTGCTAATTTGGGTCATAATTTACACTTTATACTCCAAAAGAGTTTGTCTAATATTAATTATATTCACTTTGAGTCATGAGCCCTTACACATATTTCAGGGCATTACAGCTTTAAAAAAATCAGTAATGACTTTGACAAATTCAGTAATGGAAATTACAAAATGTGTAATAGGAATGACTAAACGAGTAATATATATAGACATTAATATATGTGTGTATAATATAAATAAAGGCATAACTACTTTAACAAAATTAGTAATGACTTTGACAAATTCAGTAATGGAAATAATAAAATGAATAATGGGAATGACTAAACGAGTAATATATATAGACATTAATATATGTGTGTATAATATAAATAAAGGCATAACTTGTTTAACAAAATCAGTAATAGCTTTGACAAATTCAGTAATGAAAATGACTAAATGAGTAATATATATAGACATTAATATATGTATGTATAGCATAAATAAAGGCATAACTGTTTTAACAAAATCAGTAATGATTTTAACAAAATCAATAATGAAAATGATAAAATACGTAATGATATTGCCTAAACGAGTAACACACACACACACACATATTAATACCATTGCGAATTACGCATTTTGTTAATCCTATTACTCGTTTAGTCAATACCATTACACATTTTATCATTTTCATTACTGAATTTGTTAAAGCTATTATGCCTTCATATTTATTATAAATACACACACACACACACACACATTAATGTCTATATATATATATTACTCGTTTAGTCAATCTTATTACTCATTTAGTTAATACCATTACGTATTTTGTCATTTCTATTACTGATTTTGTTAAAGCCATTATTGATTTTGTTAAATCTTTTATGCCTTCATTTTTAATACACACACACACACACACACACACACACACACACACACACATATATATATATGTATTTTAACACACACACACACACATACATACATACATACATACATACATATCAATGGCCATCAAGCTCTTAAAGTATGAGGGTGGGGTGGGTTTGATCGCACCCCTTGCCCCCTTAAACCATTTTTGCACAACAAAAAAACTCCCTCCACCCTCCCAAAAAGTCCCCCGAATCCCCGCTGAACCGGCCAGTGGTGGTGTTCCGACAAGAGGCATGTTTCCTTTTTTTTAAAAAAAAATTGAGGGGCAAAATAGTAAATTCACCAAGATTTTAAAATCCCAATTTGATACATGTTACCTTTATATTTTTTTTAAAGTTTTAACATACTTTTATGGGTTTTACAAATTCAGATGGTATTTAAATAGGATTTTTCCTTTATCATATATGCCTGGAGTTATTTATCTTAGCTTACAAAGACATTTTTAATTATAAATATTAAAATAAATAATACAAAATTTTTTCAATTTTTAAAATTGTGAAAGGTGTCTTTTATGTTTAATTTTGTATCACTTCTTTTCGTAGATGTCACTTTATTTTTCAAATGTATCTCGACAAATAAAAAACAAGTCAGACTTTAATATAATTTTAAATATTTAGGTTTTGGCTAGGATACTTTGTTAGTCATGCTGCACATTCTATCGTATGTTATTGGACAAAAAATTTAAAATTAGATTACACTAGGTTCAAAAATCAATAAATCGTTGACCAAAATAAATAAATAAATAACATAACAATAAAAATATAATGAAAATAATATTAATAATTTTTATTTCCTTAAAAATTACCCTATCCGATTCCTATTTCATCTTAAATAAAGATAATAAGAAAAATATTATAAGTTCAAGATAAGATATTAATTTGAGTCTTATTTGAAAAAAAAAAAAGATATTTTTTAGAGTCATCTTTTAATCTTTAAAGCAAGTAGGGTAGTCTTTCATTTTCTTTTCTTTTTTTTTATTTAAATAATTAAAATTTCTTCCCCCCCCCCCCCTTTTTTCCGTTTTTTAAAGCTCATTTTCCCGTCTTTATAGATAAGTAGTCCTAATTCAAAAAGGAGTAATACTTGCCGACTCATCATGAGGTATTATCAGAGTCTTTTATTTGTTAATAGTCATAATCATTCTTCGGGAAAACATATCTTTTTTTTTTTTGCCCGCAAAGAAATTAATTATATTGAAATCAACAGAAATTACAATGTCTTGGAAGTAAAACAAAACAACCAACAAAATGAAAGTACAAAATAAACTTCAAACAACGAAATTAGAACCAGAAACACAATCTAGTAAAAGGTCTTCAATGTGGAGATAACATGAAGCACGATTAGAAAAAACATCCTAAATGCTAGATGCCCAAAGGGCCCACAGTTGAGGAGGTCAAGGAACCAAATCCAAAGGGCACGACCATCCAATGAAGCTTTGACAATCCATCCTACTACTAAATATGCTTTGATGGGAATCCATAAGTAAAAATGGTTCCTAATGAATTTCTTTGAGACAATAGAATACTCAAGGAGGGCAACAGTCATATTAATAACAAATAAAGCACAATCGGTTTGACAATAGAGGATAAAATCACAACTCCAACCCAATAGTGAATAATGTTGCCATACCCATTGAACAGGTACATGCCTAGCCCTAAGATGAACAGTGTTGACATTCCCACTGAGCAAGTACATGTTTAGCCAATTAAGAACAACATGTACATGCTCACTGAATAGATTGAATTTGATGATTCTTAAAAAGTCAATTATCAACATACATTACAATTCAGGCCAACAAAATAACTTTTCTCCCTCTTATAGTCAAATCCCTTAAAGTAATCAGAATTATTTTTAAAAAAGGACATTGTGGCCTAATTAGCACAATCATCATCCACTCCTACTCTTCTCTACCCAATAGCCTTCCTCACTAATTTGTTCTTATAATTTGTTCTTCCTAAAGAATAAATACAAAGAGCCTCCCAATATTGCCTAATTAACCTATTCTCAACTAGTATAAAACCTTCTAGGCAATTATCAGTACTCAACATATTAGATCCATCAACAAATTGAGTCACATTATCATGCTCAAAACACAATCTCAAAACATTAGTGGAAAAGTTTGAGCTTTGAACAGTCCATTAACCTCAGTGCGCATGGCTTGAAGAAGAAAAGAAAAATTAGTAAAAATCTCAGTAAAGCATATAGCACATCGAAGGTGGGTAAATATGTGATTGGGGTTATGCTTCTTGAACATTTGACAATAAAAGTAGTTTCGAAAACTAATAGTAATGATTTTAAACAGTTTCAGTGAACAAAAATTTAGTTTCCTTGCATCAACTAAACCCCAAATTCCACCCATTGACTTTCTAAGTGATGTGGTCCATTCCTCTGAGATTTCATCATAGCACCCCCACTTCTAACCATACAACACCCACTGAGAGCCTTGGAGGCACCCGTCAGAGAACATAATCAGATGTTGTCTCACAAATTGATGATTACAAGCCTTCAGATGTCCATCTACCCTGCCTCTTCCACCACCACCATCTGAGAACCCATTTGGCACAAGGACATTATAAGACCATTGCACAATAAAACACCCAAAAGGCTACGTCCGAAAGGGAGAAAAGACCTTAAAGGCTCTGGCTCTGTAGCTTGATGATGCAACAGAAGAAACCCTAGGAGAGGGAACAAAACCCTCAAGATAACTAATGGAAAAGCCACTCCTCTTATTTAGCAATTTCTCTACCAGTGTTGTCCTTCATATCTCAATTCTAGAGTACCCCCCACCTCCACCCATAGATCGTCATTGAGAGCCCTAGAGGCACCCATCAGAGATCATCATCAGAGGTTACCATAATATTTTGAGGAGTACGAGCCTCCACATGTCAATCCCCGTTACCTCCCTGCTTGTCGCCTTCAGAGAACATATGCACAATCAGAACAAGTAGAGGCCACACCGCAGGGACACACTCAAAGACCTCCACTGAAATGGGATAAAAGACCCTCCGAGGAGAAGAAATCGGCATCTTGACAGCGCCAATAAGAACCTTAGAAAAGGGAAGAAAACCCTAGCAGAGAGGGAAATCGACAACACCTCCAGCCAACAACTAACTTTTGTCAACCTTGTTATTTCCATGTCTGTGCTTGGGAAAAAAATTGTTCTTTAATCAGTTTGGCGTCATATTCATTTTCTTAAGATGAGATTATACATATTAGATCATTTTTACATTAATTATATGTGTCGTCTGGTATTTTTTTTCTCTCTTATTTATTTTTTATTTTCACTTTTGTTTAATCCTTCTTAAATCTATATGAAAAATACATTATTTGGATTAGAAATAAGTTATTAGTTGAGGTAGTAAGCAACATTACCTGTAATGAAGGGAACAATAGTTCAAGTATAAAAAAAATGCACATTTTAGTAGAGGTGAAAAGAAAACCCTTTACTTTATAAGTGTCATAGAAAGAAATCCTTGATCAAATAATAAATAAAATAAATAAATAATACCTTATTAATTTTTATATATGGTTCCCTATTCACACTGCAAACAAGATTTTTATATTAAGAATCGGAGGTAGTACATTAATCACTTTTCTTTTGTGCAAATTGTTGTTCCTCTTTTTTTTTCCACCTTTTAAGTTCAAGGTTTCACTTTGTCATGGAGAAATTTTTTTGATAATGCATGTTTTTCCTTTTATGAAAATTGTTGCATCATAGTTTTTTTATTTTTTCCGGTCAGCACTTTGTGGCATTTTATTCTTTGATAAGCATGTGGCTTCATAAAAATATGTTGATGCTTTTATGAATTCCAGCACTCAGAATTTGGAGGCTTATTTATGAAGTGTTCGTTTGGAATAGCTTATTTTTGTGTAATAAGTATTTATAAATTATGATTTATGGTATATGAGGTAAGTATGTAAGAAGAGTTTTATCTCGACTTACGTAATAAGTACTTGTTGACCCCCAATAAGCAACACCAAACACACAAGAAATATGTATATGTTTGTGCGTCCTCGTTGTATAATATATATTTACCCGCATAACATAATTAGTATTATCTTAAATTGTAATTAATTAGATGTTAAGCATGACTTGTTTTGTGAAGAGGAGGAGAGATAATTCAAATTCGCCAATGCCGCTATCGTCTGAGGAGTTCACAACACGAATCGTCGAGAAATGTGGCAAATCATAGTCGAACTAATTCACTCATTTCTACGAGAAGGAATTATTCGAGTCAGATGTAAGCAAACAACATAGTAGAATCACAATGGCTTTGAACAACATGAAGAGTTTCCCATTCTTGAATAAAGAAGAGGTTAGACTCTTCAGCGAGGGAGGAGCCATTAAAGACTCTTCGAAGATTTTCGAAACAACATGATAATTAGCTGTTGATCCGCCCATTTGAATCTCGTTAAAGGGACAGGAGAAGAATAATTCAATTCTTCAATGAACTCCGCCTCTGCCTTCATCCGAAAATCGAAGGGCCCGAAAACGCAACTCATTTTCGTTTTTGAATTCGTGCTATTTCGATTCGATGTTCTTGTAATTAATTGATACACCATTGCTCATATTTGATTTCATTTTGTTTTCTGTGATCAACGTCGTCAAAATCGCCGGATTTGGAGCTCTGGATCGCCTGAAAATGTCGACTGGAATAGTGGCAAGCAGCTGCTCCGTTCGGCTTTTGCATCCGGATTGTTGGGTCGGGTTTTTGGGATCCGGCTTTGTGGGGAAAAAGGAAGAGACGTGTTGAAACGGCGTTTATTTATCCAGAAGTGTGGGCCAAACTTGTTTTGGTCATGGTTACTTTATTTTATTTCATTCTGTTTCCTTGGGCGGAGATCCTTTTGCTAGGCTTTGGTTATTTTCGTTTTAATGTATAAAAAGCGTCTTGGGCGATAAAGCATTGTTGGGTTTTCTTTTTAACCATTGCTTTATCTTGTTTTCCTTCTCTGATTGTATTATGGGCTTTAAAAGTTTGGGACTACGTTTTTATTTTATTTAAGGAGTGTTTCATTCTAGATCTTATTAATTTTGGGCCTTATTAACTGTTTCATTTCTGGAATTTTGAAAATATTTCCGAAGTAGGTCTCCAAGTTTGGGTTTTGGAATTTCCTTAACAATATTGTCAAGTTTCCAAAACTTTATTTTTTTTGTTCTGTTTCCTTCTAAATTCATTCTGGGCCTCGATCCTTTTGCTAGGCTTTGGTTTTTTTATTTTTAATTTATTCAAAGCGTCTTGGGCGATAAAGCATTGTTGTTTTTTTTAACCATTTCTTTATTTTGTTTTCCTTTTCTCATTATATTCTGGGCTTTAAAAGTTTGGGCCTACATTTTTATTTTATTTAAAAAGTATTTCATTCTAGACCTTGTTAATTTTGGGCCTTATTAACTATGTTATTTCTGGAAGTTTGGAAATATTTCCGAAGTTGGCCTCCAAGTTTGGTCTTTGGAATTTCATAAACAATATTGTCAATTATATGAACACAATTATTCTAGGGAAAATCCCTTAAAAAGAACTTTTAAATTAGTAAAAGACGCATAGGTGCTCCAAAACTTAATATCACAGATCAGTGCGAGTGCCTGAACTGGAATACTAGAATTGAATGTAAAATGACAGATTTAGCCCTTTGATGAAAGAAAAGAAGTTGATGACAAAAGAAGTTGACGCGATACAGGGTGAGCATCAGCGCGTGGGAACGTAAGTGGGAGGCGAGACAAATAGGAGTGAGGTATGTATTTTATTGAGTCGACAATGTTCTTCCCCCGCATGGTCGAGCTGAAGCAAAACCATTCTCGTCAATTGGTGAAGTTGTGACACGGTGTTGAGATGTAGGAAATTGGGATTTTATTGTTGTGAGAATGTTATACATACAATTGCGAATGACTTCAGTGAAGTTGTGAAACAAAACCTATGAAAACCCAAAGATAACCTGCGAAAATCGAATGTTATCCTGTGAAAACATTATTGGAGTTTGTGAAAACCTAATGAAAAGTTGGTAAATATGTGTAGAGGTCAATTTATGTGAGGAAATTGTGAAATTCATAGAAGAACTTGTGAATCCTTATGCAGAACTTGTGAATGATTCTCCATAAGTTGTGAGATCTTATTTAACTCTGGGGAGATAGATTTTTCCAATTGTTGTGGTTGTGATGGGAAGGTTGTAAAATGGTATGAGAATGCAACCCACTTGACTCTGCTATCATGACCTTCTAAAACATACTTGACCATAGTAGCTATGCTACCAAAAAGATCTGTGTTCATGTAACCCAATGTAAGTACACATTAAACTCAAGATTAATGAGGTGGTTATATTTGATCTTCAGCATAGGATAGTTTTTGATGATATTCAGATATCCTTTGTGAAGTATGGTGTTTGGTCTAATGATATGGAACGTGTTGCCTTGCTCAGCAAACATGGCATTGTCATCGCTAGCAACAAGCTTGTGCATCAATGTACCCTGCATGAGACAATCTGTGTAAAAAGTAGAGGCTGGGATGACAATGGTGTTTTTATTTACACAACTTTAAATCACATCAAATATTGTCTTCCAAACGGAGATAATGGCTAATAAAAACACTTGATGTCCCAATTTATATTTCAAAGATTTTTGGAAATACAATCTTCTGTCTGGATTGCGATGGGAAAAGCAGGGCTATAGTTGTTGATGCTGCCGAGTATTTATTCAAACTTTCTCTGATGAGGAAAAGGTATGATTTTGTTATGAATATGATAATAATCTAATCTAATGAGGTAGAAACAAGATCCTGTTAAAGCACACATTAAACTCGAGTTTGATGAAATTTATACTCGAGTTTTGCTTAGCACTGGAGGGTAATCGAAGAGTGATGGTGTGAAGCCGCATCAAACTCGAGGTGTTCAGAAGCTAACTCCAATGCGTACTTGTATTACTTCCGCATGACGACTCGAGTTAGCCCATATATCACTCGAGTTATAAACATCACTGGAGGGTAACCAGATAGTGCGTGTTTCAAGCTGCATTGAACTCGAGTTGTAAAAAATAGATGACAGTAAGGTAGTGTTATGAATCCATGGACGGACTTGAGTTTCTAATCTGAAAACTCAAGTTATCCTGATCATTGTAGGGTAACCGAAGAGTGATGGTGTCTAGTAGAACCAAACTCGAGTTGTACAAAACTCACTCCAGTGTGTTCCTGTGTTCAATCCCCATATGGACTCGAGTTGAACCATTAGAAACTCGAGGTTTCCCCATCACTGGAGGGTAACCAGAGAGTTATCCTGTCAATATACACAGAACTCGAGTTGTAAATAACACACTCTAGTTAAGTGGTGCTGTCAATCCATGGTTAGACTCAAGTTTACCAATTAAAACTCGAGTGAAGATCATCATTAGAGGGTAACTGGAAAGTCAGGAACATAAAGGGGAAGAAGGACTCGAGTGGATTGATTATAACTCGAGTTAAATAGCCCTCCACGCTTTAAATCCCTCAATCCCCAAACATTTCTATTGACTCCACTCGACCTCCAACTTCTATAACCCTCGAGTTAACTGAAGAGAAACTTACTATTAGTCTGTTGTTGTCTGTTCTGTCTCATAAGTTATCACCGTCATCTTCTGTTTATCCCTATTTTTTAGCCCATATACAGAGGATCCTACAAAATAAGTAAAGGTTATAATAATAAAGCTGAACCAACTTTCTTTGCTATTCTTTGTTAACAAAGGTTATCATTTCTTTTCCATCAGGATTAGATTGTTCGACTGGTAGCTATTGTTTCTTGTTGGACATTAATTGTTATGAGTTGACTGGGTAGCTAGAAGAGAATGCGCAAGTGCACTTACACAGCCAGTGATTGGATCATTTTGTTTTAGTTTCTGTAGAAGTGCATGCAAGATATATTGAATTGGTTTTTAAGATTTTCACTTTTGGTTAGTCTGTTAATCGATTCAGGGGAAAACAATGCAATCGGTTCATAAAACCTTGGGCGTCAATATTGTACGCTCATGCCTGTACATGCATCTATCTGCAATAACTCTAGATAATTAGATTAAGATAATCGCATGTCAAACTCCTAAAGTTTTGAACCTACTTTGGGAGCCTGCATATCAATATATCCTCTAAGATGATGTCTAACAATGGCAGAGTAAAATCAAACATCTTGCAGAAGTTGAGTTTTGCTTATTATGTTTGTATAAGAGTTTTTTTTCCAGAGAGTAGTTACATGATATTCTCCTCATGAAACCAGTAAGCTACTTTTCATGTATAAACTGAAAATTTTGACTTTAGTAAAAATACTTGATATTCATGTTTGAAAATGAAGGAGTAAATTACTAATTTGGATATCGACCTTTTATATGAGGTGTTATAATTAAGTTTTTGTTCTATTTGATCAAGGTTGAGGAAGTGAAACCTTTCTTTAACTGTTTGTCAGGATCCTCTTAGAAGTGTTGTTGTAGATTCTTGCGTCAGGATCCTCTTAGAAGTGTTGTTATAGATTCTTGCATATTAGTCACAGACAATGGAAGGGAAAGCATTAACAGAAAAGTATAAGCACAATTTCTTTGTGGTTTAATATTAATATTTGTCTCAACTTTCTGTTCCAATCAATATGCACCAATGAAATATGCTTAATAGGAATTCTTTGCACAAATTGCAGGTATTCTTTATATTTATTCTTTACAATACTTCAAATCACTGTGATCAATTAAAGGTGAGATCACTATTAGGCTAAATTTTTTTTTGAAATTTTAATGCTAAATCAAGTAATGTGAATGTTATAGTTAGGAGCAAGCCGCCCTAACTATATTAATGCTAAATCAGGTATTCTTTATATTTACTCTTTAGAAACTTTTACTATGAATCTATGTAGCATGCTCCTGATCTTGGTGATATTCCTGTAGCTTGCTCTAAGAGGAGATGACAGTCATTTAGGTAAAGTAACTGAATTTTTCATGCAATATGAAAAACACTTGTATTGCAATGAATTTTCAAGATGTCTGAATCGAAAAACTTTGAATTATTATTCACTTGTGATATTATCTTGATATTTTTATTGTATAACCCTTAATACTATTGGTGTTTCTATACTTACAGATTAAGTGGTTTTAGCAGGAAAAGCCACTCAAATTCTTTAGACTGGACTCTTTTTTCTTCTACAAATTTGGATCCTATGACATCTGATGTTGTTGCTCCTTCACCTTGGATAATCTTTGGTTGCCAAAATGGTAAACGTTATAATTCAGATTTTGTTGATTGTGGTAGTTAAAATTATGCATACATATTCACATGGGAAGGTTGGTAAATTTTCTATTCAGTAATTGTTTTACAAAGAAAATTGAATTATTGAATATGGTCTTATCTCCAGAAGTGGGATGATCACCTTGCAATGTTGTGAAAATGGCAAACTCGAGTTGTGAAAGTCTAACGGGAGGTCGTGAAAATGTAAGACTATGTTGGTAAACTCGAGTTAACAATTCATAACACGAGTTTTGCATCTTATAAGTCTAATCACTCACCGGTTACCCTCCAGTGACGATATGAACTCGAGTTGTGAATGGAAAACTCGAGTTGTGAAAGTCTAACGGGATGACGTGAAAATGTAAGACTATGTTGGTAAACTTGAGTTATCAATTCATAACTCGAGTTCTGCATCCTATAAGCTAATCACTCGCCGGTTATCCTCCAGTGACGATATGAACTCGAGTTGTGAAAGTCTAACGGGATGTCGTGAAAATGTAAGACTGTGTTGGTAAACTCGAGTTATCAATTCATAACTCGAGTTCTGCATCCTATATGTAACACCCTGCCTTTAATCACGTAATTATAATTCGATATTAGGTAATTAAATTAAATTAGAGACCGTCGAATAGTTTAAAGCCCATAAAATGTTCCCTTTAGTAGTAGGGACTTTACGAAATTTTCAAAACTTCATTCCTCTTCCGGTCTCAAGTTCAATTATCGAATATAATCACCTGTGCAGTTTATCTACATTTATGTATGACAGAGTGTGAAACCAAAATCCTGGTAACCCCCGGGTTCAACTACATATATATAGTTTCAAATCCTGATGAGGGAATTACAGGTTCAAGTATTCAAACCATTTACAACTCAACGTTATACAGTAATCCCCAATTAAACGGTCTAACCAACTTGTCCAAAATAAATGTCCCTACGGAACTCTACCCGCTCCGGGTCACGCGCTTCTCCTTGGAGCCACTCGCCCTGTCTGAAAGGTTAGTTCAAGGAAAGAATGAGATTCAAAAGAATCCCAGTAGTAACAAAACATTTATACCACATATAAGCACACAACATGTAAGCAAATCGTCATACAGCAGCAGCACATATCACACTCCACCCTCATCCCCTTTCTCCGCCGGGAAGGCACACAGTCCTAACCCGAACCGTTGCTAGCTACTCAGGGACTATTGGCGTGGCAGTGCATAAACATAGCCTTATAGCTCATACAGCTATCCGGCTCTCGCAAATGGCCCGTCGGCCTCACAAATAGCCTTTCGGCTCACATATCACATATATCACACTTCATCCTCATCCCCTTTCTCCGCCGGGAAGGCACACTACCTAAACCCGAACCGTTGTTAGCTACTCAGGGACTATCGGAATGACAGTGCTAACACAAATCCACAAAGATCGCAGCATACGAATCCATTCCCAATCAACGATATAACACACATGCAATGCATCATATATGGTACGAAAGAAAAGTCACTACCTGATCCTTTCCTGATGGTTGCTGGCACAGTAGGCTCATGAAGATAGCATATGTCAAATCCTATAATCAAATAGGGACATTAAATCAATCTCTTTCCAAGTTCTTAATTCAATAACACTCTAAGTTGGTATTCATTTGGACTCTTTAGATGGCCATTAAATGCCTAAACATATGCTTAAAGGGTTGGGATACCTATCCCCAAAGATCCCTCTTTAGAAAGCTAAACACTGATTTTTGGTCCCTTCACTCGAGCACAGAGGGCCGTGCTCGAGCATGACCCCCCATTCTCACTCGAGCACATGCGAGTGAGACGCAGGAAGTGCTTGCCCGAGAGCAACTCCCGCGACAATTCTACACTCTCACTCGAGCACAAGAGGCTGTGCTCGAGCAGAGACCTCAGAAGCACTCGAGCACCACGGAAGTGAGGCCTGCGAGTGACAACCCGAGAGCATCTCTCAACATCTTCCTCTACCTTCACTCGAGCACAAACACCTGTGCTCGAGCACTGATCCTCAGTGCTCTCGAGCACAAGGAAATGAGGTCCAGCGAGTGTCCACCCGAGAGCAACCCAACTCCCAGGCAACAGATTCACTTGAGCACAAACACCAGTGCTCGAGTGATCTCCCAATGCTCGCGAGTGCCAGCGCACTCTTGGCAAACTGCCCACGAGTGATAACTTGCAACGCTCACCCCCAGTGTTTTATGCGCCCTCACTCGAGCATGTTCATCTTGTGCTCGAGTGAGACTCCTTCTCACTCGAGTGATACCCATCAGAACCAGATCGCAGCAACTGATAAACTTCTCCAGAATTCACCAAATGAACTCCAATGATTCTAAAACTTGTGTCAAAGCTCATTCTCACTTATTTCAACACAAGGAACCCATTGGCAACCAAAAACAACCCAAATTCAACTCAATCCACATATTCTCACTCTAAACCATAAAACCACCCAAAACCTCATTCTAACAAATTCCCTTATCCAACTTCAAATCAAATTCTAATCACTCCCAGGTGTCAAAACTGACCAAATGAACAGTGACACTCCAATCAAAACCTACCCTTCACTTAATATCATTATTAGGTCAAATTTCCAGAATTTTCATTGATTAAGCAAACCTTATAACATATATACCAAAATTCTTCACAAACCAACCTCTTAAACTTGCTGAAATCAACACCTTGATTCCACCAACTTCCAGATTTGTCCAACAATCAAACACCACTTTTCACAAATCTGAAAACATAGCAAGGGAGCTCTTAACCATTTGAGCAATATCAATGAGGGATGATTAAGCATATAAGATCATTTACCTATCTTATTTTCAAACCCTTCCTTTCTCTTTCTTGCCTAGCTCACCGGAAATGAGGGAAATGGAGAGAGAGATGAGTTGTTGAAAGTGATGATCATTCTTTCCTTCTTCCCCATGCAAGAAAACCGACTAAGAGGAGAGAGGAAGTGAGTGTTGAAACTTTGACCTCATCCATGGTCCATAGCTTGCCACTTGGCATCATCTCCTTCCTCCTACCATGATTTCACATATTCCCATCCATACATGATTCCACCTCTTGTTCAACTCATCCTAGCCATTGATTTTAATTACCAAAGAGTTTCCTTTCCAGCAACTAACCGATCGAACGGTAAATTTACCGTTTTGCCCCTGATTATCAATTTACCCATTAAACCATCCCCCAATGATCTTTATATCATATCACACATAACATCCACTTCAAATATGCTTAATTAACATTAATTACATCATTTGAAGTTATTATCCCTTAATTACAATCCAGGATATTACACTATAAGCTAATCACTCATCGGTTACCCTCCAGTAACGATATGAACTCGAGTTGTGAATGGCAAACTCGAGTTTTGAAAGTCTAACGGGATGTCATGAAAATGTAAGACTGTGTTGGTAAACTCGAGTTATCAATTCATAACTCAAGTTCTGCATCCTATAAGCTAATCACTCACCGGTTACCCTCCAGTGATGATATGAACTCGAGTTGTGAATGGCAAACTCGAGTTGTGAAAGTCTAACGGGATGTCATAAAAATGTAAGACCGTGTTGGTAAACTCGAATTATCAATTCATAACTCGAGTTCTGCATCCTATAAGCTAATCACTCGCCGGTTATCCTCCAGTGACAATGTGAACTCGAGTTGTGAATGGCAAACTCGAGTTGTGAAAGTCTAATGGGATGTCATGAAAATGTAAAACTTTGTTGGTAAACTTGAGTTATCAATTCATAACTCAAGTTCTGCATCCTATAAGCTAATCACTTGCCGGTTACCCTCCAGTGACGATATGAACTCGAGTTGTGAATGGCAAACTCGAGTTGTGAAAGTCTAACGGGATGTCGTGAAAATGTAAGACGGTGTTGGTAAACTCAAGTTATCAATTCATAACTCGAGTTCTGCATCCTATAAGCTAATCACTCGCCGGTTACCCTCCAGTGACAATATGAACTCGAATTGTGAATGGCAAACTCGAGTTGTGAAAGTCTAACGGGATGTTGTGAAAATGTAAAACTGTGTTGGTAAACTCGAGTTATCAATTCCTAACTCGGGTTCTGCATCCTATAACATTCAATTTTCACAGGTTATCTTTGGGTTTTCATAGGTTTTGTGTCACAATTTTCACAGGTTATCACAACTGTATGTATAACATTCTCACAACAATAAAATCACAATTTCCTACATCTCAACACCGTCTCACAACTTCACCAATTGACGTGTTCATATGCTGTTTTAACGGTTTAGAAATTTCAAAAGTTGCAATTCAAACTTCCTCACTTAACAACATAATTTCACAACTTATTTTTCAACCTTCCTCATTACGTTTTATCTACATTTCCCAAACTTATCTTAACCCATGCACATTCTCACAACAGAGTTCATAGGTTTTGTCACCGTTACATTTTATCCACATTTCCCAAACTTATTTTAACCTATGCACATTGAACCGCCATTCTAATCAGCTGGAGAAGTTAAAATGAAATACATTTTTAAACACAACCACTTACCGAACTTCAGTACCGAAACTCAAATTCGTATCCGAACACCAGTACCTCTGCAACTATCCAATGCCTTTCACCACAACCTCTCCTCTCCTTCGCTCCTCCTTAAATCCTCCCCAAATTCGCCCCACAGTGTCGCTGCCACTATCCTCTCTCAACACCATGGAACCAGGGTCGACCAACGGCACCGATGACGCCAGAAGAAGATGAAGAGTCTCGACCGCGTTTTCACACAATTTCACCCTTCTTATCATGGCTCCCTCAACGTTTTTTAATTTAAAAGCTTCCAGGGTTACGCACGTCATTTTGTCTCAAATTCAATATCCCAGTTCAGGCACTCGCACTTTTTTGGAAATATGCAATTTCTGATCACCTTTTTGTCTTTTACTAATTTAAAAGTTATTTTTGAGGGATTTTCCCATTATTCTGGGCCTTTTAAAGTTCCATTTTTCTTTTGAAAATTTCTTTATCCATGAATTGTTTAATTTCCTGCACACAATTTTGGCGTTATAAACGTTTTTCTCACTGTTTATATATTTGGCAATTTGTTTTATGTGAAATGTATTTTCTTGCATCACATTGAATTGTTCCAATTAAGAAAAGTTAGTTTTGGCATTTTTCATATTCTAGAAAGTTTGCAAAAAAAAAAAAAATCGTTTTATGAGTTATTTAATTATCTAAAAAACTGGAAAATCAATTTTAGACAGTTATCTAACTCTTCAAATTTAGTAAAACTTGATTTAAATTGAAATATGTCAAAATTAATTCTTTAAACAAGTTTTGGATACATAAAACAGTGGAAGGGTTTTTAATTAATTGTTTAGGGACTTTGTTGATCAAATTAATTAATTATTCCCTCTATTAAGATGTGCATATATTGGATTTAATATGGATGCACAAAATAAGGGGATAATTTATTTATGATAACTATTTAGTCACATATTGTTAATTAAATCAATCAATTAAATTCTCACTAAAGATTTGCACATATTTGGAATTTAAATGCACAGAGTTGATATTTATAATTAGCATGCATCTTAGGAAGTAGTCATAGCATCCTTTGTTGCATGTGTAAATAATCTCTTTTGTATTTTAAAATATCAACTCTATCCAATGAGTAATATTAATTTAATCAAAGTGAGAGGATTGTATTTAATCACTTATGTTTATTAAATGAATTGGTTAAGTCCTCCATGAAGCTATGCATATACATAATTTAAGTGCACATGATCGATATTTATGATTTACTTGTGTGCTAGAGTGTTATTTACAGCACTCTCTTACAACATGCATAAATAAGCACATTGATTTTAGAATATCAATCTTTTGAAGGTGAGTAAATATTATTTTATTCACATTAATAATTTAGTTGATTAAATTAATTAAATTGATATTCCCATTGACATTGTGTATATATATATGGCATTTAAATTGTGTGTGTGTGTGTGTATTTCATATTAGTGATTATCATACATATTTTGTTTAAGGAATAGCTATAGCATCCTTACACACATGTATGCATATTTAATCACTTAAGGTTTTACCATATCAAATTATAAACATATGTACAATTAGCATATATATAATGGTGTGATGTCTTTATAATGGGTATGTAGAAATGAGGAGTAACCACAGCATCTTCGCTAGGTACATACACTTTATTTTGTTATCACAAACAAAATACATCATGCAAAGATTTAAAGCCATCAATTGTAATTAAATATGTGGTTATTGTTAGAATCGGTAGGCACAGCGGAAGAATTTTAAAAATTTTCACCGATCCTAATCGAGGATCTATCAACGACGTTTAAACCAAGTTAGAAGGATTCATACCTTTTGTGATTCAGGGTTCTCACGATCTCTAGGAGCCAACACGTCAGGTCCGCTCCCTCTACCGGTATCCACACAAATGCTCTCCAACCGAGACTGCATGCTAACGCCTTTAATGTCTCCTAGGGTTTCCCTTGCGCCTCTCAATTCTCATGTACATCACAATATATCTGCTCTATCAAGTTTATAACCTATGAGGGCTATTTTAAAATTTCAAAATTAATCATCATTAATTTCAAAATTAATTAACTATTAATTATCATGATGAGCTAATTAAATAAATTCAGTTTAAATTAAATCTGTCCAACAGTTTTAATCTAACCTATTTATTTAATCCAAATAAAGAGCCATTAGATTTAATTTATCTTCATAAATTAAATCTGAAATACTATATCTCTATCATGTTAGTTATTAAATTTAATATATCTTAATAAATTAAATTTAAAACTAACACAATATAATAATATCATATAATATATATATATATAAGATATATATATTTTGAAAAAATATATTTATATAATATTATTAATGAATTTTATATTATATATATATATATATATATATAAATATAAAATTCGTTCACCCTAAATTAAACATTATCTCGTGTTGGGCCATTCTTGTGTGCGACCCTGTAGGCCCATATAAAGTTGGCTGTGTGCCAATAACTATACTAACCCAAAAGTCGTAAGCGGCCTCTAGCAAGACAATACGACTACCCAATTCATATGAGGATCGTTATCACGATGCAACCTGTCATACAACCATGTCACGTCCCTTTTGTCACACGATATATCGATCAAGGATAAGGCATGGATAATGTCATCCTCTTGTTCCTGACCATTACTTTCTCAATTCCTGAGTAGCCTGATAATAGAGACGGAAACTCCTTTCCATCATAGTATGGCCACATATTTCTCAGACTCACTCATTGACGAGCCCAGTAATATCTCTCTACTAATGTGAGGGACAAATTCCATCTTGTCATTCATATTCCTCTGCATGAAAAACCACCAAGCCTGATCGTAGCCTTTATCATCACCTGGTCAAAAGTGACTTTTGACTAGTTCAAAGCTTAGCAACTCTCATGTAGAAATCAATGATGACCTCAGGTCTAAGGGAATTGTGACGTGGTTATACATGAGAAAAGCTTATGACTTGATCCATATAGCTTTCTCATAGTGGGTCGGTCCAGCACCTTGTACTCTTACAAGTGCCTAAACTTTGATTCGTATTTCCATATCTTATCAAAGTCATACTGATCTTGTTTCATCTCTGCTCCCGCATAGATGACCGGCCAAGGATAGTTTAGGACAATCTTTATGAATTATCCAAGGATACAATTATCACAGTTAACATGAAAATAATATGATAACAGAATGGAGAAATTTCATTAAAATAATAATGTTCAAAGTATAATGATTGGCCCTTAGGGCACAATTTCCAACATCCTCCCACTTGCCTTAGGTGCAATCATTAATTTGCCTAATTCCCATTGCCCTAACATGACGCTTATGCTTTGCCTGTGCAAGTGGCTTAGTAAGAGGATCAGCAACATTATATTCTCCTGCTACTTTGCATATTTTTATATCACCTCTATCATTGATTTCTCTAATAAGATAAAATCGCCTGAGTATATGCTTTGTCCTTTGATGTGACCTAGGCTCCTTAGCCTATGTAATAGCACTGCTATTGTCACAGAATAAATCTATTGGATTTGAGATGGTAGGCACCACCTTTAGTTCAGTAATGAACTTTCTGATCCAAACGGCTTCTTTATCTACATCAGATACTGCTATATACTCAGCTTCTGTTGCAGAATCTGCTATAGTGCTATGCTTGGAGTTCTTCCAGCTTACTGCTCCACCATTCAGGAGGAATACATATCCAGATTGTGATTTAAGGTCGTCTTGGTCAGTTTGAAAACTTGCATCTGTGTAACCGGTTATGCAGAGCTCATCATCCAATCCACCATAGACTAAAAATAAGTCCTTAGTCCTTCTAAGTACTTTAGGATATTCTTGACGGCAGTCCAATGACCCTCATCAGGATCTTGTTGGTATCTGCTGGTCATACTTAAGGTAAACGAGACATCCAGTCGAGTATATAACATGGCATACATGATGGATCCAATGGCCGAGGCATATGGAACCTTACTCATTCGATCTCGCTGATCAGGTTTACTAAGACACAGATCCTTGCTAAGATGGATGCCATGAGACATGGGCATGTAACCCCTTTTTGAATAATGCATACTGAACCTATGCAGTGTCTTGTCTATGTATGTGCTCTGACTTAGGCCTATTAGTCTTTTGGATCTATCCCTATAGATCCTAATTCCTAGGATATAGGTGGCTTCACCTAAGTCTTTCATTGAAAAGGACTTTCCTAACCAAGACTTAACACTCTGCAAGGTAGGAATATGATAAGTATATATTTTATAATTAAATAGGTATATATTTTGAATATATTCACTGGATTTATTCATATTTTATACCTATTTATTATAGTTTATATATTTTTCTATCTTTTCATTAATAATAGGATAATAAGAAATTTTAACAGAAAATCTACTCATATCCTATTTTATTTTGTAGGAGATTATGAGCTTGAGGATAGAAGAAAAGTAAGAAAAGAATATATATATATATATAATGGTACGGACCCACACATGGATTAAAGAATGAAAACAATATCTTGAGGATCCACGTCACCATTCAATTACTGAGAAGAATTCAACATGTCTATATATATATATTATATTATTATATTGGAAGAGAGATGGAAATCATTAATAAGATCTCATGCCAAAAACGTAGGCCCACGTGAGTAAACGAGAATGAAGATGCGGATCTGAATAGTATATCATATCTTCAAATTATATCATATCTTAAAATACTGAATAGAAATTTGTGGAGCCTGCAGAGCGATCGAAAATGCATCTATAAAAAGGGGCACAACACGCTGAGACAGAAACACAGAAGCCGGGACACGAGACAGATACGAGGAGCTGAGACGCACAGATCCAGATCCGGACGCGAGACAGGAAGCTCAGGCAGAGAACGCGAGAGCGGAGCGAGAAGCAGAGTTTTGGGGAGCTGGGGCTTGAAGATTCAAAGAGATTTGGAGCTTTAAAATTTGGTTTTCCATTAATTTTCTTCTCTCCTTTTCTTAGTTTCTGATATGAACCGAATTATTATTTATGGTTTTGTTTTTCTGATGAACATGAGTAGCTAATTTTCTCGTTCTAGGATTTTCTTGAACCTATTTATGGATTGAATTATTTATTTACTCTCTTTTTGCAACAAATGAGTTTTTGTATTGATTTTATCTTGCTTTTAATGTCTCTAAATGCCTGATCACCATTTAGTTGTCTTGTTCATTTAAAATTAATCTTGAGAAAGATAATTTATGTGTAGAACTTGGGTAAAATCATGTTAAACTTGAAGTTTGGGTATATTAAACGTATGGTTTGTTAGTATCATAGAGATATAGTTACTAACCTAGCATTGTCAGATTAAGATTGGTGTTTAAAGTCAGTCCTTATAAATTAATACAAGAGATTGATTAGTTTATTAGGATAAATATTTGGTTTTGACTCGAGAGAGCGTTATCGAATGTCTTTGAATCTTAGACAAATACATACTTCATTTTATTGCTTATTGAGAGTAAATTAATTAGTTTATGAAATAAATAGGGGATAGATAATCCTAGGTTCCTCTTATCTTGAAGTTCTCGATTTAATTAATTAATTTTTAAGTATAAAATTTCTTTCAAAATATTCACACTTAACCTGATTGATAAATTAATTGAGATAATTAATTCATTTTTGTCATAGTCCTCGTGGGAATGATCTTTTTATATTACTTGCGACCCATACGCTTGCGGCAAAGCTAAACGGCTAACAAGTTTTTGGCGCCATTGCCGGGGACTTTGGCAAAAAGCTCATTGAACTAGTCATCTTAATTGTGTGATTAATCATGTTTGAGTATTTTCTTTCTTTTCTTGATTTTTTTGTAAGTTTGATATTCCTCGGTTGTTGTTTGGATTTACAGGTACCTCTCAACATATGAGTGACGCATTGGTAGTCCACTCTAACAACCTAGACGATGAGCATCATTATGAAGAAAAGGAACTTAAGTCAGAATCAGAATCATCAGAAGAACCGATGTCACCTAATCCAAAGATCATGGCACACCCTAATGAAGAGGATATGGATCATACTTTGGATGAATATATGGAACAGGAGAGCACCACCTATCAATCTAGCATTCAACTCCCAGCTATTACTGCTAGAAATTTTAAGGTGAGGCCAATTATGCTGCAAATGCTCAAGATGATTGGTATATTCATAGGAAATCAGAATGAAGACCCAATTGAGCATTTGACAAAATTTGTTCAAATGTGTGAAAATTTTAAACAGCAAGGAGTGTCTTCTGATGCACTAAGATTGAGACTCTTCCCCATATCATTAGATAAAAAGGCAACAGCTTGGCTCACAGCTCTACCTGCCAATTCTATTTCTACATGGGACACCCTAGCTTCTCTATTCAAAGCAAGATTCATTCTAAAGGGTAAACGAGCAGTGCAAAGAGCTGAGTTATTGGGCTTTGCACAAGAACCAGGTGAACTCTTTCATGAGGCATGTGAGAGATTCAAAGAAATGTGGCATAACTGTCTTAATCATGAGCAGAAGACTTATATGTTATTGGAAGCTTTTTGGGTTGGATTGGATGGTCCTACCATTTTTATAGTTGAGAATGCTTGCAATGGTGGGATTGGCAAGAAGAAAGTGTCTGTATTATTAAAGTTATATGATGAAATTGCTTTTAGCACTCTGCAACAATCCGATAAAGCACGCTCTGGGTACAGGACTTATAAAGAGCCAAATATTTCTAATGCTTCTAGTATGTCTAAAGATATTGCTATTCAACTTTCAACTATGGCTAGGAGGTTTGATCAACTTGAAATGAAGATAGAGAAGACATCTTCTAAGGGTATTCACGCAATCCAGGCCTCAGGCCTCTCTTGTGAAACTTGTGGAGAAGCACATTCTTATGAGGATTGCCCACATACTATGGAGAAAGTCCATTACTTGAACAACAATCAAAGATATCCTCGTGGCAATCCCTATTCTAACACCTACAACCAAGGTATAAGGGATCATCCAAATTTCTCCTGGACGAATAGACCAAGTGAGAATCCACCTAATCACTATGCTAGCAAGCCAATAGCACCACCAGGTTTTGAGCAACAACAAAAATCTAGAGAAAGTGATTCAGAGATAAACCAGCTCCTGAGGAAGATTCTTAAGAGCCAAGAAGGTATAACAAACAAGGTTAATCTTCATGATACTTCCATAAGAAATCTTGAGCTACAAGTGGGCCAAATAGCATCTCAAATAAACACATTTAATAGAAATAGTCTACCTAGTGACACCATTCCTAATCCTAGAAAGGATGGTAAGGAAGATTGCAAAGCAGTAACCTTCATAAGTGGAAAGCAACTAGCTGACATTCCTAGCCAAAGTGGGAAGAAAGAGAGTGTAAGTAATGAGGTTACTACTAGGCAAGAAGATGAAATACAGAAAGATATTGACGAGGTAGTTAGGGAGCAATCTGTTGCTCTTGAGAAAATGGATGAAAATAAGGAGAAGACCTGTACTTCCCCTTTAAAATATGTGCCTCCACCACCATTCCCTCAGCGACTAAAAAACATCAAGAAGATTTGCAATTCAAGAAGTTCATTCAGATATTCAAGCAACTCCATATCAACATACCATTCGCTGAAGCTTTGGAACATATACCTAAATATGCCAAATTTATGAAGGATATTCTAGCTAAGAAGCGATGATTCGGTGAGTTTGAAATAATTGCTGTGACTAAAAGCTTCACTGATATCATTAAGCAGATGCCTCCAAAATTAAAAGATCCTGGGAGCTTTTCTGTTCCTTGCCATATTGGAGATAAATTCTTGGGAAAAGGAATGTGTGACCTTGGAGCTAGCATTAACCTCATGCCTTTGTCTGTCTTCAACTAGTTGGGATTGGGTGAAGCTCGACCAACAACAGTTACTCTTCAATTTGCTGATAGAAGTCTATCTCAACCTCATGGAATCATTGAAGATGTATTAGTGAAAGTTGATAAGTTTATCTTTCCAGCAGACTTCATGGTACTTGACTTTAAGGCAGATAAAGAATTACCTTTGCTGTTAGGGAGACCATTTTTGGCAACTGCTAGGACACTGATTGATGTAGAGAAAGGTGAGTTAACTCTGAGAGTAGCTGATGAGCAGGTCACCTTCAATATGAATCAGTTGATTAAATCTCCTAATATTTTAGAGGACTGTTTCTTCATTGACATGCTTGATCTTATGGTACAAAAAGAGTATGAAAAAGGTATGACTGATGATCCAATTAAAGCTACAATACTTGGTATTGATTCAGAAAATATTATAATAGAGGAATGCAAAGCTATCATGGATGCATCGATTCCTTATCCTCAAGGATGAATACAGTTTGAATCACTTGATTTGGGTTTTATTGACAGACCAAAGTTGAAACCTTCCCTAGAGGAACCACCTTCACTTGAGCTAAAAGCTTTGCCATCTCACTTGCAGTATGTCTACTTAGGAGAAAATAATACCTTTCCTGTTATCATTGCTTTTGATCTCACTGTTCAACAGGAGGAGCAACTAGTTGATGTCTTGAAGGCTCATAAAAGAGCCATTGGTTGGACTATATTGCTGATATCAAAGGTATTAGTCCCTTTACTTGTATACATAAAATCCTCCTTGAAGACAAGCATAAACCATCCATTGAGCATCAAAGGAGGTTGAATCTAATCATGAGGGAAGTTGTGAAAAAGGAAATTCTTAAATGGCTTGATACAGGCATAGTATATCCTATCTCAGATAGCTCTTGGGTGAGCCCAGTCCAATGTGTCCCAAAAAAAGGCGGTATGACTGTAGTGGCTAACACCTACAATGAGCTAATTCCTACTCGCACCGTTACTAGTTGGAGGGTTTGCATGGATTATTGTAAGTTGAATGTAGCAACTCGTAAGGATCACTTTCCTCATTCATTGATCATATGCTTGATAAACTTACTGGCAAGGAGTTCTTCTATTTTTTGGATGGATATTCTGGGTATAATCAGATTGCTATTGCCCCTGAAGATCAAGAAAAGACCACTTTTACTTGTCTATATGGGACCTTTGCTTTTAAGCGTATGCCATTTGGATTATGCAATGCACCAGCTACCTTTCAGCGATGGATGATTGCCATTTTTGCTGACATGATTGAGCAAACTTTGGAAGTTTTCATGGATGACTTCACAGTCTTTAGAGATTCCTATGATAAATGCTTATTCAATTTGGCCAATGTGTTGAGACGTTGTGAAGAAACCAACTTAGTGCTTAACAGGGAAAAATGTCACTTTATAGTGAAAGAAGGAATTGTGCTAGGTCATAAAGTCTCAAAGAATGGCTTAAAAGTAGATAGAGCGAAAATTGCAGTAATTGAACAACTTCCTTCACCGGTGAATGTTAAGCGGGTGCGTAGCTTTCTTGGCCATGCTGGTTTCTACCGTCGCTTCATTAAAAACTTCTCTAACATTACCAAGCCTCTTAGTGCTCTACTTGAGAAAAACATAGAATTCAAGTTTGATGATGCCTGCCTTCAACCATTTGAAGAACTAAAGAAGAAACTTGTGACTGCGCCTATAATGATGGCCCCAGATTGGAGTTTGCCCTTCATAGTGATGTGTGATGCTAGTGACTTTGTTGTGGGAGCAGTTCTTGGCCAAAAGAGGGATAAAGCCTTTCACCCAATCTATTATGCTAGTCGTACACTTGATGGTGCCCAAGAAAACTATTCAACCACTGAGAAAGAGCTTCTTGCTGTGGTATTTTCTTTTGGAAAGTTTTGTTCTTATCTGGTAGGAGCCAAAGTCATTGTACACACAGATCATGCAGCTCTTAAATATTTGTTCAGCAAGAAAGATTCAAAGGCAAGATTAATTCGATGGGTGCTTTTCTTACAGTAATTTGATCTTGATATTGTGGACAAGAAGGGTACAGAAAATCAAGTTGCTGATCATTTATCGAGGTTGAGTACTGATGCTCAACTAGAAGCTGACAAAGCCATTCATGAGACATTCCCAGATGAGCAACTATTTGCTGTGAGCCACTTTGATACTCCCTGGTATGCTGACCTTGTTAACTATTTAGTTTACGACATTATTCCTCCTGATTTAAATTATCATCAACGAAGAAAGTTCTTGCATGATCTTAAGCTATATTATTGGGAAGAACCATTCTTGTTTCATCATTGTGCTGATCAATTGAAGAGAAGATGTGTACCGGAAAATGAGCAACAAGAAATATTGAAGTGTTGTTATTCTTTTGAGTATAGAGGTCATGTTGGAGGTAATAAAACTGTAGCAAAAGTCTTACAATGTGGCTTCTTTTGGCCCACCCTATTTAAAGATTCTTATGAGTTTGCCTTGACATGTGATCGATGCCAAAGATTGGGAACATCTCTAAACAGAATGAGATGCCACTTAATAACATGCTTGAAGTGGAATTGTTTGATGTTTGGGGAATAGACTTCATGGGACCTTTCCTTAAATCCTTCAATAATCAATATATTCTTGTGGCTATAGATTATGTGTCAAAATGGGTTGAAGTGGCTGCCTTTCCAACTAATGATGGTAAGATTGTGGTCAAATTCTTGAAAAACCATATTTTCACTTGATTTGGTGCACCACGAGCCATTATAAGCGATGGAGGTACTCATTTTTGTAACAACAAGTTCAAAACGCTCTTGAAGAAATACGGTGTTACGCACAAGGTAGCCCTATCATACCATCCTCAAACTAATGGGCAAGCTGAGATTTCTAATCGGGAGATTAAGAAGATTCTTGAAAAAATAGTTGGGGTCACAAGAAAAGATTGGTCCATCAAACTTGATGATGCATTGTGGGCCTATCGTACTGCTTACAAGACACCAATTGGTATGTCTCCTTATCGATTGGTATTTGGGAAAGCTTGTCATCTCCCGGTGGAATTAGAACATAATGCTTATTGGGCTATCAAAAAGCTCAACTTTGATGCTACGGATGTGGGAGAAAAGAGACTCTTACAATTGAATCAGCTAGAGGAGTTTCGATTTCATGCCTATGAAAGCTCTAAATTGTATAAAGAGAAGACTAAGAAGTGGCATGATAAGAAGATCGTACTCAAGACCTTTGAACCAGGACAATAGGTACTCTTGTATAATTCTAGGCTGAGGTTGTTTCCAGGAAAGCTAAAATCTTGTTGGTCAGGACCATTCACTATGGTTCAAGTATTTGATCATGGTGCAGTAGAGTTAGAAGGCAAAAGTCATGAGAAATTCAAAGTCAATGGGCAAAGATTGAAGCACTATTGGGGTGGTGAAGTGGACTGTTAAACCACTACATTACCTCTAACAGTTGATTCTTGAGATGTTGCCATAGTCTGGCTGAAGACTATAAATTTAGTACTTGTTGGGAGGCAACCCAATTATTTGATTTTCATTTACTATTTTTTCTTTTCTTTTTCTCATTGTTATTCAGGCTTTAGTGTGATCGCTCCTCTCGCAGCTCCAAGTTCTGGCTCGTGCGCTCTTTTCTCCTTCAATTTTGAAACATCAAAGGAATAACTCTACATCAGAATCTGAGACCTAAACCAGGGGAGTACTAGTTTCTTTCTCCTTTATTAATTTTTGCAACATTGAGGACAATTTTTGATTTAAGTGTGGGGGAGAGAATTAGGATACTCACAATTTAATTGAATTTTTTTTTAAAAAATATATATATAATGAAGGGAATAGAGGTACTTTGTCTTGATTTTGAGATTGTTGAATTTGAATAAATATAGCTTAGTTACTAGTTGCATGAAAGGAAATTGATTACATATATTGCAATTTATATGATGATATATTGTTTAACTTGATTAAATTAGGTGAAATAGTATAGCCCTGTTGGAAGGAAATTTGAGTCTAAAACATTCAATTCTAGTGTGATATTTCACTTGTCTCAACTTACTCTTCAGAACTTGTCTTATTTCTTTTTACTGCTACCTAATACATGTGTAATTCTTTAATAGGATAGAGGCATTCATTTTTATACCCTTGAATCCTAAACACAAGCTACAAACACTTCATCCATTGCTACCTCTTTGAGCCCATCATTTTTTCTTTACATCTATCATGTCCATATTAAGTTAATATGCATGTACAATCATTATTGCAGTAGTTTGATCATGTTATTGAATCACAAGATGTAGTATTGTTGCTATTAGTTCTTTATGCTGGAGGGTATTTCAAAAAAAAAAAAGAAAAAAAAAACAACTCCAATGGCTTCTCTCGACCTCACTTAGTAACCGGGGGCACTTCATCACCAATGTTGGCACTCGCGTCAAACAGTGAAGTCAAAGAGGGCTATGAGTTGGGCTAAAAGCCTCTTGAGGCACTTGTTGGAGTAACTGAGTAACCGGTGCTGCATCACCCATGTGCAGGGTCACGTCAAAAGGGAACCTACAACAAGCTCAAGATGAAAAAAAAATTTGAAAAAAAAATATATATATATATGGAGAGAGAAGACCCTTCTTGAGTTTTGAAGAATAGCACACATATCACTATTACATTAAATTATTTTTATAACATGATCTGCATGCATATTGCTTAGTATCCATCATCTACCCAATGTAGCCTATATTCCAACAGTACAAGCCATAAAGTCCTCTTGATTTTTGAATGCACATGTGAATGGTGGTGGAAAATTAGAACTATTACAAAAACGTAGGCCCACGTGAGAAAACGAGAATGAAGATGTGGATCTGAACAGTATATCATATCTTCAAATTATATCATATCTTAAAATGCTGAATAGAAATGTGTGGAGCTCGTAGAGTGACCGAAAATGCATCCATAAAAAGGGGCACAGCATGCTGAGACAGAAACTCAGAAGCCGGGACACGAGACAGATCCGAGGAGCTAAGACGTACAGATCCAGATCCGGACGCGAGACAGGAAGCTCAGGCAGAGAATGCGAGAGCGGAGCGAGAAGCAGAGTTTTGGGGAGCTAGGGCTTGAAGATTCAAAGAGATTTGGAGCTTTAAAATTTGGTTTTCCATTAATTTTCTTCTCTCCTTTTCTTAGTTTCTGATATGAACCGAATTATTATTTATGGTTTTGTTTTTCTGATGAACATGAGTAGCTAATTTTCTCGTTCTAGGATTTTCTTGAACCTATTTATGGATTGAATTATTTATTTACTCTCTTTTTGCAACAAATGAGTTTTTGTATTGATTTTATCTTGCTCTTAATGCCTCTAAATGCCTGATCACCATTTAGTTATCTTGTTCATTTAAAATTAATCTTGAGAAAGATAATTTATGTGTAGAACTTGGGTAAAATCATTTAGACTTTAAGTTTAGGTATATTAAACGGATGGTTTGTTAGTATCATAGAGATATAGTTACTAACCTAGCATTGTCAGATTAAGATTGGTGTTTAAAGTCAGTCCTTATAAATTAATACAAGAGATTGATTAGTTTATTAGGATAAATATTTGGTTTTGACTCGAGAGAGCATTATCGAATGTCTTTGAATCTTACACAAATACATACTTCGTTTTATTGCTTATTGAGAGTAAGTTAATTAGTTTATGAAATAAATAGAGGATAGATAATCCTAGGTTCCTCCTATCTTGAAGTTCTCAATTTAATTAATTAATTTTTAAGCATAAAATTTCTTTCAAAATATTCTCACTTAACCTGATTGATAACTTAATTGAGATAATTAATTCATTTTTGTCATAGTCCTCATGGGAACGATCTTTTTATATTACTTGTGACCCGTACGCTTGTGGCAAAGCTAAACAGCTAACAGAATATCATTCCCAATGAGTAGGATGTTATCTACATAAAGCACTAGAAATACAACTATACTCCCACTAACCTTCTTGTAAACACAAGGTTCATCGATGTTTTGAATGAATCCAAACTCTTTGACTACTTCATCAAAACGATGATTCCAGCTTCGAGATGCTTGCTTCAATCCATAAATGGATCTTTAAAGTTTGCAAATTTTACCAGAGTCCTCTGGACGAACAAAACCTTTAGGTTGTGTCATGTACACATCCTCAAGCAGCTTTCCATTAAGGAAGGCTGTTTTGACATCCATTTGCTATATTTCATAGTCATAATATGCTACAATGGCAAGAAGGATTCTGATTGATATGGCCATTGCAACTGGGGAAAAGGTTTCATCATAGTCTACATCATGAGTTTGAGTGAATCCTTTTACAACCAATCGTGCCTTGAAGACATTTACATTTCCATCCATATCAGTTTTCTCCTTGAAAACCCATTTGCACCCAATGGTTTTTACACCTTCAGGTGGATCGACTAAGGTTCATACCTGATTGTCGTACATGGATTGCATTTTAGACTTCATGGCATTTAGCCATTTCTCAGAGTTTGGTCCTACTGTGGCTTCTCGATAGGTGGTGGGCTCATTTTGCTCAATGAGCAACACATCACAGCCTTCAGTATTCAGAAATCCATATCTCTGAGGCTGATGCCGTGTCCTATCAGATCTTCGTGGACCTTGTGTTACTTGAGGAGGCTCAGCAACTTGTTGTGAATCTTCTCTAATTTCCATTTATGGTTCTGTACCATCTTGTGGCTCTCAAATTTCTTCGATATGTACGTCGCTCCCACTGGTTGTTTTAGAGACAAACTCTCTTTCTAGAAACTTGCCATTTCGAATAACAAACACTTTGTTATCGGTGGGATTGTAGACATAGTATCCTTTCGTTTCTTTAGGATACCCCACGAAAAGGCACTTTGTGGATCTGGGCGTTAATTTATTAGAGGCTTGTTGCTTAACATATACCTCACATCCCCAGATCTTGAGAAAAGATAAACTTGGTTTCTTTCCAGTCTATATCTCATATGGTGTCTTTTCAATTGCCTTAGATGGAACACAATTTAGTGTGAACGCAGCTGTCTCTAGGGCATGTCCCCAAAAGGACAGTGGAAGATCTATTTGACTCAACATAGACCGAACCATATCTAATAATGTTCGATTCCTCCGTTCAGAAACGCCATTCCATTCTGGTGTTCTTGGATGAGTCAATTGTGAGATTATCCCACAACTCCTAAGATGGTCAATGAATTCTTGGCTCAAATATTCTCCACCTCGATCAGATCGAAGTGCTTTAATTGTTTTACCAATTTGGTTTTGTACTTCATTTTGGAATATTTTGAACATTTCCAAAGATTCATATTTATGTTTCATTAGATAGATATAGCCATATCTACTAAAGTCATCTATATATGTAATGAAGTAGACATAACCTCTTCTGGCAACTATATTTAATGGTCCACATACATCTGTATGTATGAGGCCCAATAATTCAGTGGCCCTCTCACTGTGCCCAGTAAAAGGTGCCTTAGTCATCTTTCCTAATAAGCAAGATTTGCATGCATCATATGATTCAAAATCAAATGAGTTTAGAAATCCATCTTGACGGAGTTTAGAAATGCGTTTCTCATTTATGTGGCCGTGACAATGCCATAGGCAGGTCAGATTCAAATCGTTTGATTTTATCCTCTTATTAGTTACGTTATAGATATTCCCTTTATTAGGATGTTCCAAATTTAATATATAATGACCATGTAAATCACCATCAGCATAGAAAATGTCATTACGATAAATATAACATTTACCATTCCTAGTAATGGAAGTATAACCTTCCTTATCCAAATAAGAAAGAGAAACAATGTTACTACTCAAAGTAGGAATAAAATAGCAATTGTTCAAAACTAACAAAAGCCCACTGGGCAGAACTAATTCATAAGTGCCTAAGGCTAAAGCAGCAACTCTTGCTTTGTTTCCAACTTGTAGGTCCACCTCACCCTTCTTCAGCTTTCTACTGTCCTTTAGACCCTGCATATTTGTACAAATTTAAGAACCACATGCAGTATCTAATACCCATATAGAGGAAGTAGAAAAATGAATGTCTATAACATAAATACCTGAAGTGATAGCCTCACTATCCTTCTTGCTCTTTTTCAGATCTTCTTCCAATGACCGGGTTCATTGAAGAAGTAGCAGACTCCTTCCTTTGGAGGCTTTCCCTTCTTGGGTGTAGGCTTGGTTTCGGGCTTGTTTGACTCTTTGGTCTTACCACCTGAGCCATTACCCTTCCATTTTCCCTTCCCTTTCTTTTTCATACCCTTTCCTTTCTGAACCATTAAAACTATGCTAGGCTTTTTCTTAATGCTTTGCTCAGCAATTTTGAGTATCCCAGCAGCTCAGAAATTGATTTCTCCATGTTGTTCATGTTGTGGATCATAACAAATTGGTCATAACTCTCCGAGAGTGAGTTGAGGATCAAATCCGTAGCTAACTCCTGGCTCATGGGAAATCCAAGCCTTTCAAGATGATCAATATAGCCTTTCATCTTTAACACATAAGTACTAACTGATGCACCTTTCTTGCCTTGCCTGTTGCTGGAACATTTCCTTGAGATGTACAATCATCTCATGAACCTCCATGAGTTCCATATCTCTTTGGAGCTCTGGAACCATAGTGGCAAGCATCAGGCAAACTACATCCACAGAGTTATCCTTATGCTTTATGTAAGCATCTCTCTGAGCTTTTGGAGCATTAGCTGCAGGCTCCTCAGGAATGGGTTGATCTAGGACATAAGCCTTTCTTTCCTGCTTGAGAACAATTCTCAAGTTCCTGAACCAATCAAGAAAGTTTGTCCCATTGAGTTTGTCCTTCTCAAGGACCGATCCCAATGATAGTGTAGCAGTATTACTAGTCAACATGATTCTACAATTAAAATATGCAAAGTTAGTTAGTAATCTCCCACTAAGTTAACAACCCTCAAAATAACAATTAGTGGGCTAAGATCCATATTTGGCTTAAACTTAAGTCTACTTTGGCAAGACGCTTAAATTCAAGTTATTTAGGTAGGTAACCTATTTACCAATTACATCACATGTAACTCTTAGATCTTTATGGGATTTAATCATCATATGATCCGGCATGTCTAACCCCATCAATGCCTTGAGATTCAAAACCATTTTGTTAATTTCAATTAAGTCAAAACAATAATGAATATTATGAGTAGCACCATTACTCAAGCTTGTCTCATCAAGATAACTCAAGTGCATCCACTTTGGTGGTTTCCACAATTGAGTGATCTAGGTTTTGACAATTATTCATTAATTGATAGCATTATGATTTAAGATTTGATTGAGAGGGCTTAATTAATTAGTTTTGTTTATATGGATGCAATCGTGGTCGTATCTCATATAGATAAATACATATAAACGTAAAAGTAATCATGCAATGATCTTATCAAAAGCATAATTTAAACGTGACACAACATGGCTTACCTAACCTAAAATCCTCCCAAGCCAATTAGAGGACTTCTCTAAATAAAAAAAAGAAATACATTAAGAGAAACCTCGTTTATTCGAGGGGAGTGAGATGAGAAGAGAATGTACATCGAGAATATTTAGAGAAAGGCACGACACGCAGGCTGTATTTAAATATTACAACCCTTTGTAAAATTCTAAAGCCATGTTGTTCACCATACCCAAACAAGTATAAATAATAAAGTACAACAAGAATTCATACAATATAAAAAAGGAATAAATGTCGTGATCAAATTATATTGAGCTACGCAGAGGTGGTCACGGCGGTCCGGATTGCCTACCCCAAAGTTTTGAATCCCTAAATCCGATTAGAGACCCTAAAATGTCTGTACGCCATGTTCTTCACCTATTCGAAACCTAAATGATGAATTCTACCTCGGATCAAATCCAGAATAGAAATCGTGATGCTAATGGCGAAATTGAAACTTAAACATATCGCATATAATCGAAACAATTTCACCAAATCGCATAAACATACAGCATTATCTGAAAAACGCACATTAACGTTGAATATATTCCTTTTCTATTTAACATATTCAGACGTTTTCTTATGAACACATATATATCCCATATATATCATATGTATAAGAACATAAACTCAGTTTAAACACACAATTGACCTGGCTCTGATGCCACTGTTAGAATCGGTAGGCACAGCGGAAGAATTTTAAACATTTTCACCAATCCTAATTGAGGATCTATCAATGACGTTTAAACTAAGTTGGAAGGATTCATACCTTTTGTGTGATTCAGGGTTCTCTCGATCTCTAGGAGCCAACACGTCAGGTCCGCTCCCTCTACCGGTATCCACACGAATGCTCTCCAACCGAGACTGCGTGCTAGCGCCTTTAATGTCTCCTAGGGTTTCCCTTGCGGCTCTCAATTCTCATGTACATCACAATATATCTGCTCTATCAAGTTTATAACCTATGAGGGCTATTTTCAAATTTCAAAATTAATCATCATTAATTTCAAAATTAATTAACTATTAATTATCTTGATGAGCTAATTAAATAAATTCAGTTTCAATTAAATCTGTCCAACAGTTTTAATTTAACCTATTTATTTAATCCAAATAAAGAGCCATTAGATTTAATTTATCTTTATAAATTAAATATGAGATACTATATCTCTATCATGTTAGTTATTAAATTTAATATATCTTAATAAATTAAATTTAAAACTAACACAATATAATAATATCATATAATATATATACGCATATATATAAGATATATATATATATATATATTTCGAAAATATATATCTATATAATATTATTAATGAATTTTATATTATATATATATATATATATATAATTCGTCCACCTTAAATTAAACATTATCTTGTGTTGGGTCATTCTTGTGTGCGACCCTGTAAGCCCATATGAAGTTGGCAGTGGGCCAATAACTATACTAACCCAAAAGTCATAAGCGGCCTCTAGCAAGACATTATGACTACCCAATTCATATGAGGATCGTTATCACGATGCAACCTGTCATACAACCATGTCACGTCCCTTTTGTCACACGATATATCGATCAAGGATAAGGCATGGATAATGTCATCCTCTTGTTCCTGACCATTACTTTCTCAATTCCTGAGTAGCCTGATAATAGAGACGAAAACTCCTTTCCATCATAGTATGGCCACATATTTCTCAGACTCACTCATCGAGGAGCCCAGTAATATCTCTCTACTAATGTGAGGGACAAATTCCATCTTGATCGTTCATATTCCTCTGCATGAAAAACCACCAAGCCTGATCGTAGCCTTTATCATCACCCGGTCAAAAGTGACTTTTGACTAGTTCAAAGCTTAGCAACTCTCATGTAGGAATCCATGATGACCTCAGGTTTAAGGGCATTGTGACGTGGTTATACATGAGAAAAGCTTATGACTTGATCCATGTAGCTTTCTCATAGTGGGTCGGTCCAGCACCTTGTACTCTTATAAGTGCCTAAAACTTTGATTCTTATCTCCATATCTTATCAAAGTCATACTGATCTTGTTTCATCTCTGCTCCAGCATAGATGATGACCAGGGACATTTTAGGACAATCTTTATGAATTATCCAAGGATACAATTATTACAGTTAACATGCAAATAATATGATAACAGAATGGAGAAATTTCATTAAAATAATAATGTTCAAAGTATAATGATTGGCCCTTATGGCACAATTTCCAATAGTTATAATTAATCTTTACCCATATATAGATAATTATAATCGTAGCTTTAATTAGGATGGAATAAAATGGCATTATATTTTCTAAGTAGCCCATAGGTATTAGGAGATATAACTGCATTCTAGTTTCACCAATTCGAAATAAATTCATGCTATGCTAATGTCTTTGCCCACAGATAGACTTTAGTGATACGAATTTATAATTGTATGATTTACATTGGTACATATACGCCTATATGCATGTTTGCTTGCCTCTTATAGTAGTTTTGCAAGCATGATTTAATGTTATTTTGACTTTGCAACATCATTGTTATCTGTTCAATTATCTGGTTTGATATAATTTATTAGAGACAATCAAGCCTATAAGGACAAGTCATACCATTAGGATAAAATTGACGTTAAGAAAAGTTCTAGTATTTATAATATTAGCATGAGAAACAAAATAACATTATTGTCTTAATAAAGTAATCTCAATTAAAATATGATTATTATAAGCACATAAAGGATGGGACAAAGTCAATGGTTGTTGAGGAAAGATTTAGAAATTCTTATAAATGTTATTGTATTATTCTATTGACTATAAAACAATTCTCTATAAAAGGGCAAGATGTCTCCATTAACTTGGTGGAATAGATCTTTAGTTTATAATCTTATAAGTTATTACTCCTTTTTATGAATACATGCATGGACATTAAGTATTCATTGGAAATGTGTGTATATAAAAGTTTTGCTCATTTTGGAAAAGCATGAAATTTTAAATAAGGGCTATCAAGCTACCAACCCTAAAGCCATAAAGCAATAGATAAATAATATGTCTATAATTAGTGGCTTGATTGGAGGCAATAATGGATATACATTTATCGTTAGTTATATTCTAACAGATGAAATAGGTCATCCTGCTTTTAGTTGACTCTTCATATCTTGAACATCTTTTAATTTATAATTAAGTAGTGTCATTTGATATTTTTTGAGTATATAGAGCAAAAGTGGGAATTTAATAAGATAAATAGATTAATATAGTGAAGTCAGTTAGAATAGATGGATGACATGATGGGGATAGTAACTTAGCCTATATGTTTTCCTCTTAAGGAATGCACTCAAGACAACTATATATCTTAGATGAGTTTCCAACAAAATTAAATTTAAATTTGAAAGTTAGAAGCTCAATTTATATAGGATGGTCTTATGGAAGAGTGTGGAAGGAAAACATCCCAGAGACTAAAACTGCATATTTTGGTTTAGGTGTAGAGAGAACTTGGGAATTCTGTTGAGCTATCCATTTCATTTTAGAAGTTTTGAAGTAATTTTGAAATGACAAATTATTATAAAATGATATGATAGTGGGAGTAATCAAACTGATTTAGGATAATAACACATAATGGATTGTAACCTCTAATTATGATGGAACATTAGTTTTATATGATATGCTTCTCGTTGAGGTAAATGTGAAACATTAAGAAGTTCTAAAATTCTCAATTGGTCAAGCATGAAATAAGAAGTATCAACATTAAGGACTTTATCAATTATTAGGAAAATTATCCCAAAACAAACAAGGGATATTTCAAATTGATAGATGGTGCTCTTATTATACAACTTCAATCTGTCAACAGATTGAGTTAAGACCAATGGCAATTTAAATTTGGCAATTGCTGCCAACTATACATCATGTACTTTAAGTAATCTGACTAGAACATAGATATTGAGAGTGATCCTAAATTCCAAATAAAGACATTAATTCATGATAGATGTGTGAGATCTTAAGGCAGACAACAACATATGGATACTTGTATAGTTGTTGATGTACATATCCTTCCATATCTTCATGATTTTTAATGCCTATTTTGAATTGCAATATCATTGGCTTCTTTCCATTATAGAAATAGGGAGAGATATATGTGAATTAAAAGAATGAATCAAATAGCCCAGGGGGCGTGCTCGGATGGTAAGAAAGGGGGAGCCAAGGTGCCTCCTCCGCCATATAGCCTCAAGGGCCCGAGTATAATATCCCGATTTGTGATTAGGGCTAATGACTCTGATAATTATGGTAATTAGTGTAATTAAGCACTTTTGAAATTAATGTAATGTGAATTTTGGAATAAAATGTGTGGTATTTAAGATCAAGGGTTGTGATTCTTTGACTATGGGTCGGAATCCTATGTGTTGTGATTTTGGTGAGCTTTTTGAGGGAGTGAGTGGATGAAGACATGTGGCATTGTGTGAGCCATTGGATGATTCACTAAGTGACAAAAAGCACTTTTCCTCTCTTCTCTCTCTCCTATTCGGTTGAGTGTGTATGGGAGGAAAGAGAAAAGGCTTCATCATCATCATCTCCTCCATATCCCATTTTCTCTCTCTTCTTCCTCCATTTCTGGCGCACAAGTAAGGGGAAAGAGAGAAGAAAAGCTTTGATCTTTGGTAAGAAATGCTCCTCCTTTGCTCAAAACCTCTTCTATAATATTGTGCATCTTAATGAGAGCTTTATGGTGGTGGTTGTAGAACCTTGAGAAGTGTTGATTTGTGATTTGGGCGAATTTGAAAGTTGGAGAATCAAGATTCTGGATTGGGCAAAGAGAAGAGGTAGGCATTTAGAGCATTTTGGTATATTGTATGTGATTTTTGGCTAAGTTTGGTAAAATCTGGAAAAATTTGCCCTAATTATGCCAAATGTTGAAAATGTGGATTTTATGATGTTTGACGTTAGGAATGAGTTATTGTGGAGTTATTTGAGTATTAAATATGATTTGGAATGTTGGAATTAAGTGTAATGAAATTTTGGATATTGTGTATCATAGAGACCTTAGTATTTGATTGTGGTCAAAGTGGTTTTTGGGGTGTTTTTGGAGTTGCCATTGTGTTCCCTAGTTAGTGCTTGAAATGTATGAGTTGTGAGAGGAGTATGGGAATCATTGGGCATGATTTTGACCATCTGGCGTTTTCTGGTTTTTCTGCGTTTTTGGTCTCTGATACATATCACTCGAGCAGAGGAAGAACGTGCTCGAGTGATGCGGGAGTTTTTCCCTTTGTGCTTCAAGTTTCGTCTGGGTTTTATGAATAATGCTCGAGTGCATCGCTTTACGCTCGAGTGAGGGAAGAACATGCTCGAGTGAACTTGGGTCTACTCGAGTGATGTTGCAAGTCCAGAGTGAAGGGTTTCTTTCGGGTCTTCACTCGCTGGTTAATGCCAAGAGTGTGCTCTGACACTCGCGAGCATTGCCGTCTCACCCGAGCACTGGGGGTCATGCTCGAGTGAGCTTGTGCCTCTGGTGTGGGTGGTGCTCTCGGGTTGTCACTCGCAGGTAAGGTGCATGAGTGTGCCTTCTCACTCGCGGGTATATGGTGTGTGCTCGAGTGCATATGGTTGTGCTCGAGTGATCCTGATCCTAGAGAGCTTTGTGTGCTCTCGGGTGTTCACTCGCTGTCTCTCACTCTCTTGTTTTCGAGTGATGTCCGTACTTGTGCTCGAGTGAGAGCTTCTGTGCTCGAGTGAAACTGTCAAAAATCAGTATTTTGCCTTCGAGAAAGGGGTCTTTTGGGTAGTGTCTTCCAACCTTTTAGGCATATGTTTAGGCCTCTAATAGTCACCTAAAGAGTCCTAAATGAAAACCAACTTAGAGTGTTATGGAAATATACATATGGAAAAGAGATTGATTGGTTGTCCCTAATTGATATAGGATTTGACATCTGTCGTCCTCGTGAGGCTACAGTGGCAGAGCCAGTCAGGAAAAATACAGGTAGTGACTCTTTCTTTATATCTTATGTGATACATTGTATGTGTTCAATGTCATTGAGATGAAATGGATTTTGTATGCTGCATGTTTGTGAAAATTGTGGAAGCACCGCTATACCAATAGTCCCTGAGTCGCTAACAACGGTTCGGGTAAGGGCTGTGTGCCTTCCCGGCGGTAAAAGGGGATGAGATTAGGGTGTGTATATGTGATTATGTGGGCCGAAAGGCTATTTGTGAAGGCCGACGGGCCATTTGTGAAAGCCGAAAGGCTATATGTGAGCCGTAAGGCTATTCGTATGCACTGCCACGCCAATAGTCCCTGAGTCGCTAACAACGGTTCGGGTTAGGACAGTGTGCCTTCCCGGCGGTAAAAGGGGATGAGGGTGGAGTGTGATTTGTGTTGCTGATATGAGATGATTTGTTTGCATATTATGTGATTGCATGTGATATGAAAAAGTTGTTACTACTGGGATTCTTTAGAATCTCACCCTTTCCATATGACTAACCTTTTCAGACAGGGCGAGTGGCTCGAAAGGGAAGCGGACAACCAGGAGTAGTTAGGACTATTTGAGACTTAGTGGTAGTTGGTTATCTTCGTTTTGGATTTGGGGTTACCAAATGTATATAAGATGTAAATGAACATTTTGGATGTGTAATCCCCATTTTGGGAACTTGTAAACCCATTATATCTATGAAGCAACCCGGGGTCTTGCCGGGATTTTAGTTTCCGCACTCTGATATTGCTTATGTGATTTGAGTTCTCAAGTAGTTATATCCGCCCGTGAATGTGAGACCATCAACGAGTATGTTTTGGAACTGATTTTTGAAATACCCCATCTCTTGGATGTGGGATTATAAATTGTTGTTTTGTTTTATTGGTCTCTATTTCACTTAAATTTCGTAATCCGGATGTAATTACGGTGAGGGGGTTACACCGAGCTCGATCCCTGGGAAGTCCCTCTACACTGGGGGCGACTCCGGATTAGTCTGCCTCCAAAGGGGGTGGGACACCGGGGGGTGCAAACAAAAAAAAAGAAGAAGAAAGAATCAAATAAATTAGGATGGGAATTCGGTTAGCAAAATTGAGAAACTATCCTCACAAGCATATCTCACATTAGTGATAAATAAGGTGTTATGATACAATCACATATACGATAAAGTTGAAAGTATTATAGTCTTTTTTATTTCACTAGATTAGTAGGAGTTAAGACATCTATATTGAACAAAGTGATGATTCACTTATTGTTTGAAAATTTTGACATAAGGTGTTGCACATAAGAAAATCACCGTTGTTTAAATTTGTGACATGACTATGTTAAGTGTAGTATTCTTTTAGAATACATAAGGAGATTGTTGTCAAAATACTTGAGAATGTCATAAGTAACTTACGATCTTAAATATTTGAACATTTATGGATAGATGGTAATTGTTAAAAAAATATAATTAGAATGTTCATATGTCTCTAATATATATATATATATATATCTCATAGTATTCCTTGTAATTTAATTTCCTAGGTGCAGGCTTGCTTGAATGTGCACTCAAATAGGCAATGCCATTACAAGGGAACTTTGGAAGGATTGCCAAGCACATTCTTGCCTGAATAATAATTGAAAAGCTACAGGTTATGAAGTACATTACAAAATATATATTAAGTCTCATGCTCTACATATAGGAGAGTAATTAGCTTTGTTTAGTTTAGTATGATGTGTTAACTATAAAATAGTTAACATTATGATCCATCTTTATGTTTACTGAAGAAATTACATCATGGAGGATACAAGATAGCTAAGTATTTATTGATTGCTAGTTCCACGATGAATTGCTTAATCTAGTCATTTTTGGAGGCACGTTATAAGATTTCTGGTTAAACAATTTCATCATGTAGTTTTAATTAATTTAAACCCATTAAGGGTGTTGTGCGACCACAAAGTCAATACGTCATAAACAAATAAAGTATAGATCCTTAAATAAATTGCATGTATTTAGAGACATTAAGGCCTTGTTTGGTACGAAGTACTTGAGAGTAGAGAGTGGGATTGGATCAGGGATTGAGTCAGAATATATCGTTTAGTATAAGGGACTATGGGTAACCAAGGATTGGGAGTACCATGAAAGTGGGATTGCTGCAAAGCCACCTACCCCTGGTGTTGTGTTTTCAATCCTGGGACTGCAAAATTATGAAGAAAAAAAATCCTTGATTAAAATATTTTTAGACAAAAATAACCTTGATTTTAACCTAGAATCATTGCCTCTCATATAATCACCCCCTCCTTTTTTTTCTCTCAACATCGACATAAATCACTCTCAACTTCTCAAGCATACCATGGTCAATGGTAGCCCTCAAGTATGAACCCTAGACCCAATCCCTTGCAGCATCTGCGTGTTCTACATTGGGAACGTTATCTTCTACATCTTTGTCTAATTTTTCATGACCTATTGTTGCTTTAGAGATTTTATAGAAATCAGCATCTTTGAAATGCTATTCTCCTATATAATTAATGGAATTTTTGTTCGCTAGATTGGTTCTTGTTGGCAATTGTTGAATGCTATGACTTACATGCGGTAGTTTGTAGCCTTAAAGGCTTAATCTTGTCATCAATTCTTGGTTGCCTGCGCCACATTTGAACTATTTTTTCTTGTTCAGTTAAAAAAAAGGAGAAGTCTATGATGTCGCTCATCCGAGCAACTTCCCAATTGATGTAAACCTAAATTATGTTTGCATTTTTACAATTGGTAGAGGTTGAATAATTTGGTTGCCTATGATATGCAATGGTAAATGTTTTTGATATGGCTAAAGCAAATGACACTCCTTTGTAATTTGCGACTTTTGTGGATGGGTATTTGAACAACAAATGTTTTTGATATTGTAAATGTTTTTGATCTGCAATAGTAATCTGGTTGCCTATGAACAGCTTTAGTCTTGATTCTATTTCTCTGCCCTGTGCATGGGTATTTCGGTCTTTTTATTATTAGTGACTATTTATTAAATAAGATAAATGAAATTATTCCCTCTAACTCTTACTTCATACCAAATATATTTTTAAAGCATCAACCCCAGTCCCTGTCCTAGTCCCAATCCTAATCCCAATCCCAATCCCAGTCTATCAAAATTCAATGCCACTTATCAAATAGGGCCTAAAGGATCAAATACCTTATTTGTGAGTTGAATCATATTGAGTCATCTAAATAAAGTATTGTCAAATAATGAAATTCAAGTTGGAGTTTGTTGTACATTGGTACCTAATTATCAAAATTGACAAACATTCAAGTATGAACGGAATAAACATTTAAGGTTTATTCATAAAGTTTTAACCCATTAATGGTGCTGCTACATAATACATTGAAGATAATACTTGACTTGAGAGGACTTATCCCCATGATTCTTGCAGTATAGCCTTAATTAATTTGGATAAGGCAACTGACATATAGTTACTGGCCAAGTAGGATAATTGTTGGAAATTATGCCCTAGGGGCCAATCATTATACTTTGAACATTATTAATTTAATGAATTTTCTCCATTACGTTATCATATTATTCGCATGTTCACTGTGATGATTGTATCCTTGGATAAACCATAAAGATTGTTCTAAATGTCCCTAGTTGGTCATCTACGCGAGAGCAAAGATGAAATAAGATCAGTATGACTTTGATAAGATATGGAGATATGAATCAAAGTCTTAATTACTTGTAAAAGTAAAGGTGTTGGACCGACCTATTATGAGAAAGCTGTATGAGTCAAGTCATAAGCTTATCCCATATATAACCACGTCATAGTGCCCTTCGACCTAAGGTCATCATGGATTCCTATATGAGAGTTGCTAAGCTTTGAACTAGTCAAAAGTCACCTTTGACCGGGTGATGATAAAGGTTACGATCAGGCTTGGTGGTTTTTCATGCAAAGGAATATGAATGATCAAGATGGAATTTGTTCCTCACATTAGTAAAGAGATATTACTGTGCCCTTCAATGAGTGAGTCTGAGAAATGTATGGCCATACTACGATGGAAAGGAGTTTCCATTTTTATTATCAGACTACTCATGAATTTTTAATCTAGGGTGGATGAATTTTATATTTATATGTATATATAATATAAAATTACATATAAATATAAAATTCGTGAAAAGGAAAATTAATAATATTATATATATGTTTTTTTGAAATACATATATATATATATATATATACACGCACACACATATAATAATATTATTATATTATATTAGTTTTTAAATTTAGTTTTAAGATAAATTAAATTCAATAACTAATATGATAGAGATATAGTATCTTGGATTTAATTTATGAAGATAAATTAAATCTGTTGGCTCTTTATTCGGATTAAATAAATAGGTTAAATTAAAACTGTTGGACAAATTTAATTAAACCGAATTTATTTAATTAGTTTATCAAGATAATTAAGGGTTAATTAATTTTGAAATTAATCAAGATTAATTTTGAAATTTCAATATAGCCCTCATGGGTTATAAAAAAATGATGGAGCAAAAAAACTGATGTACGGATGAGAGTTTGGACCTACAAGGAAACCCTAGGAGACATTGGAGGCGCTAGCACGTAGTTCATGTTGGAGTAGCATTCGTGTAGATACCGGTAGAGAGAGTTGATCGACATGTTGGCTCCTGAAGATCGAAAACTCAAAACAAAAGGAAAGACACGATTCTTCCAACTTGGTTTAAATGCCTTTAATAGATCCACGATTGGGATTAGTGAAATTTTAAAGTTATTGCGCTATTTTCACCAGTCCCAACAAGAATGTAAGATATATTTATATATTATAATTATTATTAGTTATTACTAATTATGTATTAATTAAAATATCCTGAGCATTGCCCGTAAGTCAGATTTAAGCCCAATTCAAAATTAGGGTTATTGACTATTAGTGTGATTTTTCTGATGATAGAAAAGACACAATTGAGTTTTACAACCAATAGATATAAGCATCAGAAAAACCTAGTTTGCTCATTTGAGGTTTTTTGAGTAACGACGGCTCTTAACCTAGTTGCCATCATTGTGCCTCACAACCAGTCAGAAAGAGACCTGACAATTGTTTTCTATCTTCACTTTCTTTTGTAGCTCTTTTTCATTAGGATTTGTGAGTTTGCTCTCTGATTAAAGCTTAGCAATGGCTAGAGGTAATTCTTATAAGTCTTCCACTATTGATATAAGAAAATTTATGTACTCTAATTTGTGATTTATTTGTGTATTTATGAATTTTGTCCTATAGTAACACCTAAGTACTAAATAATGTTGGGTTTGGATCTTGTGCTATAAGTCCCACATCAGGAGCCTCACAAGTGTAGTGTGGTTTATAAGTCAAGGTGTTTTCCCTTCTAATAGGCTAGTCGATTGATATGGGCTCTGTTGGAAATTGTGCCCTAAGGGCCAATCATTGTACTTTGAACATTATTATTTTAATGAAATTTCTCCATTCTGTTATCATATTATTTGCATGTTAACTGTGATAATTGTATCCTTGGATAATTCATAAAGATTGTCTTAAAATGTCCCTGGTCGGTCATCTATGCTAGAGCAGAGATGAAACAAAATCAGTATGACTTTGATAAGATATGGAGATACGAATCAAAGTCTTAGGCACTTGTAAGAGTACAAGGTGCTGGACCGACCCACTATGAGAAATCTATATGGATCAAGTCATAAGCTTTTCTCATGTATAACCACGTCATAATGCCCTTAGACCTGAGGTCAACATGGATTCCTACATGAGAGTTGCTAAGTTTTGAACTAGTCAAAAGTCACTTTTGACTGGGTGATGATAAAGGCTACGATCGGACTTGGTGGTTTTTCATGCAGAGGAATATGAATGATCAAGATGAAATTTGTCCCTCACATTAGTAGAGAGATATTACTGAGCTCCTCGATGAGTGAGTATGAGAAATATGTGGCCATACTATGATGGAAAGGAGTTTCCATCTCTATTATCAGGCTACTCAGGAATCGAGAAAGTAATGGTCAGGAACAAGAGGATGACATTATCCATGCCTTATCCTTGATCAATATATCGTGTGACAAAAGGGACGTGACATGTTTGTATGACAAGTTGCATCGTGATAACGATCCACATATGAATTGGGTAGTCGTAATGTCTTGCTAGAGGCCGCTTGCGACTTTTGCGTTAGTATAGTTATTGGTCCACTGCCAACTTCATATGGGCTTACAGGGTTGCACACAAGAATGACCCAACACGAGATAATGTTTATTTAAGGTGGATGAATTATATATATATATATATAATATAAAATTCATTAATAATATTATATAGATATATATTTTCAATATATATATATATATCTTATATATATATATATTATATTATATTATTATATTGTGTTAGTTTAAAATTTAATTTATTAAGATATATTAAATTTAATAAATAACATGATAGAGATATAGTATCTCAGATTTAATTTATGAAGATAAATTAAATCTAATGGCTCTTTATTTGGATTAAATAAATAGGTTAAATTAAAACTGTTGGACAAATTTAATTTAAACTGAATTTATTTAATTAGCTCATCAAGATAATTAATAGTTAATTAATTTTGAAATTAATGATGATTAATTTTGAAATTTGAAAATAGCCCCATAGGTTATAAACTTGATAGAGCAGATATATTGATATGCACATGAGAATTGAGAGCCGCAAGGGAAACCCTAGGAGGCATTAGAGGCGCTAGCACGTAGTCTCGATTGAAGAGCATTCGTGTGGATACCGGTAGAGGGAGCGGACCTGACGTGTTGGCTCATAGAGATCGTGAAAACCCTGAATCATAAAAGATATGAATCCTTCCACTCTCCCTTTAGGCTTGTGATAATCACATTATTGCTTTCATTAAGAGCTCCATATTCACAGAAAGGGCTATAGACAGAGGGTTCTAACTAGCCATTAAGAACCCGATATTCACAAAAATGGTTATCCACCGAGGATTCTGATTGGCAGGAGGACGAGTGAAGTGTCATGGTGTGGGGCCACTTGGGACGTGTGGTTTATATTTCAAGTGACTCTCCCTCCTAATAGGCTAGTTTTTTGGGATGTGCTCTCTCTTTGGGTTTGTGATTCCTGCAAATTAAAAAGTGAAAAAAAGATGAAGTGAAAAAGGCTGGGTCTGAAGGGGGTCAATGAAGGTTGAAACTTGAACAAATGAGGAAACAAAACATAAGAGAGGTGAAAAAAAAACCTTGGAATCACATGGAGTCGAAGCATAACATCACCAAGGAATCAACCAAGCGAGACTGCCAACATTCATAACGTGTTGTGTCACAACCTACTGGTTTAAATACACTCATCATTTCTTGATCAACCTGCTTGTTTCTGAATTTAAGAGATCATGGTAGTCTCTGAGGGAAAAACAAGGATCTGTGTGATTAATTAAAAATTGGTTTTAATCCTGTAATACAAATTGACTAGCTTCATTACCTCTTTATTATTAAATTCCAATATTTTTCTTTTCTTCTTTTTTTAACCACTTGATCCAACCAACAGATATGGTCGATATCCTGCAGGTAAGCTTTACCCTCTTTTGTTTAAACCCATCCCATTCACAAACCTCAGTCACGAGTATAGGATAACATGATACTTTAACAGATAATATTTTATTTAGTCAGTCACTCTATACATGAATTTTCAAATATTTCAACAATATATTAAAAAAAATGAAAAACTTAAGTTTTCCCCATTCGAACATGTGACCCAACACATGTTAAGAATATCACATGTCATCTTAAAAAAAGAGGGAATTAAGTCGAGTTAGTCCTCCAAAATTCCAAAACAATTAATTTTTGAAACAAGTTGAGATCAAGTGTTACCTCTTTAGTTCAAATCTTTTCAATAATGCCATGCCTTTGCTCTTGCATCCAATATAATGCTGCATCATATAAATAAACCATAATCGAAGCGTCAATTAAAATAAAATTACCGAAGAATTGAAAACTTACAGTAAAAGAATTCGAGTAATTAATTAATCATCATCATTTGTAGCACCCAAAGTAGATTGTTTTGAGAAGGGAGAATTGAGTTAGGGAGACTGAGGAGGAGGGAATCAAAGGGAGTCACTGCGATCCACGATGGCAAAGCAGAAAGAAACTCAGGGACTAATTTAAACTTATATCTTCTTTTTCTATATATATATATATATATATTGAAAAATAACATTTTCACTAAATTATTTGTTTTTAAATGTATTAAAACTAAAATATCTCTTTACCAAATAATTTGATTTAAATTATATTTTTATCAATATCTGGTCAAAAAAATTATATTTTTATCACTATATTTACCAGCTGTCACTTTATTTTTCAATGGTATATATGTTAACCGCTCTACAATTAATCAATAATTCAGGTTTTAATATACTTTTGAACATTTTTATTTCGGCTAGAAACCTCGTATAGCTGTATAGATATACTTCGTTAACTACTCTCTATCACATCTTTGTGGATAAAAAATTTAAAAATTAGTTTATCCTGTATTTAAAAAAGTTATATAATCTACTTTACATATAATATGAAAAGATTAACGTTAATAGTTTTTACTTCATATATGTCACCATCCTATTCCTATTTGATCTTAAATAGATATGATAGGATAAATATTATTAGTTTAAGATACCGATATGAGACTAATTTAAAAACAAAACGATAAATAATGATCACATATTATCTTAGTTTAATTTAAACTTTTTAAAAAATTTTCTATTTATTTGTAAAGCTCCTTCAACACTTGAGTCATTCACGAGCATTGTTTCTCTACTAAGCGTTGGATCCAAGTTAAGTCTTCTCCGATATCGGAAGAAAACAGGTATGACGCTCTTTGCTTTTTTTTTTTTCCCTTTTCTATTTATTCAAACAGTTAAATTTGTAATTTTTTTCCCATTCCTTGACTTTCCTTTTTCCTCTCGTTTTGAGATATTGTCATGCTTTTTTTAAAAAGAAAATTGTTAGTTATAACATTACACTTTTTCAAAATTGTCTGCCTTAGGCTCCATTATTCTCTACATCTCTAAAAGTGTCGAGAATAGGTATTAAGATCTTTATGAGACGTCTTTCATATTCCATTCTACTTTTGAAATATTTCACATAAGAAAGAAAAACGAATGACACCTTATGGTCTAGATGCCTCCACCTCTTCACTCACTTCAAAACCATCTAGAAATCATGAGAGGTGGTGGGACTTTAGAACCGACAATTTTGAGAGTAAGGACTTGTTGAAATATTACATTAGAAGTATGGTATCCTTAAAAAAAAAAAACTTATGTCTTATGTTTCTTTATTTGTAATAAAGTCTTAGATAGATTTATCATATATATCTGAAGTTATTTATTTTAGTGTACAATGACATTTTGAATTATAGATATTAAAATACAAATATATATAATATATTTTAAATCTTATAATTTTGAAAGATATCTTTTATATTTTATTTTGTATCACATTTTCAGCGGATGTCAGTTTCGTTTTCAAAAGTATATGCGAACCACTCTGAAAATAAAAAACAAGTCAGACTTTAATAAAATTTTAAATATTTAGGTTTTTTTTATAAAATAAATATATAGGTTTTGGCTTAGATATACTTTGTTAGCCATGCGTATCTCTTTCGACAGAAAATTTAAAATTAGATTACGCTATATTTAAAAATAAATAAATAAATAAATAAATACAATCTAAAATAAAAATATAATGAATATAATATTAATAATTGTTATTTCGTTTAAAATATGTATCCAGTTCTAAATTGATCTTAAATAAAGATAATGAGAAAATATTATAAGTTTAAGATAAGATGTTAATTTGCGTCTTATTTCAGAAAAAGATATTTATTAATTATCACAAACTATCTTATTATTTCATTAAGTCACCTAAAAGGAGGAGAACAATAGTTCGGGAAGCGCACTATTTTAGCATTAGGCAAAAATCATTTACCTTCTAAGTCTCATAAAAAAAATAATAATTAAACTTACCTTATACATTTTTTTATCTGATTATTTTAATATTAAGTAGCGTAGAACATCAATTACTTTTCTCTTGTGAAAATTGCAGCTGTTCCTCTTTTTTTGCCCCCCTTAAGTTGAAGGTTTCACTTTGTCATGTATAAATTTTACAATAATGCATATTTTTTTCTTTTATGAAAATTGTTCCATTCTCTTTTTTAAAGCTAACACTTTGTGGCATTTGATTCTTTGATAATCATGTGGCTTCATACAAATATTTTGGTGCTTTTATTAATTCCACTATTCATAGAATTTGTAGGCCTTATTCATGAAATATTTATATGTTTGTTGGCCGAAAAAAATAGAAAAGAAAGAAACATGTACTCCCTCCGGTCCTAATTATAAGACAAAGTTAATTTTTTTGGAGAAATTAAGGAAGCCAATTAAATTACTTTAGAGTATTTTTATTTTTATTTTTTTCTCCAAACTAATTAATTTGACTAATAAACTAATATATAATCTAAGGATACTAAAAATATAAACACTCTAAAGTAATTTAATTGGCTTCCTTAATTTTTCTAAAAAAGTCAACTTTGTCTTATAATTAAGACCGGAGGGAGTATATGTTTGCGCGTCCGCGTTCTATAGTATATTTATCCTCATAACATAATTATTAATGTTATCTTAATTTTTTTTATGAAAGTATTATCTTAAATTATAATTCATTAGACATTGAGCATTGCTTGTTTTATGAAATTTATACAGAAAGCAAGGTCCACTGCCTCCCTCTTGTGCTAAACTAGTAAAATGAGAATGCCTAATTTATTAACTCTTGAAGATTTCAAAGACAAGGAATTTGATCCAAATTCAACTCCCTTAGAAGTTTTGGCATTTGTTGCGGAAGTCGCTTTACAAAAGTTGGAGGAGCGCAAACAAACAGTTGGGACTAACTCGTCAGCTGAAAAAAATGATGAGACTAACTTGTCAAAGAAAAATGGCACACCATTGAAGAACAAGAAGAGAAAATCTCAACTGATCAAGGATAAGTCAAAGAGAAAAATAAATCGTCTTGAGATTCCCAATGAAGAATGGATAAAGCAAATCACAAATAAGAAGAAGAGGGGAGATAATTCAAACGCGCCGCCGCCGCCGCCATTGCCGGAGGAATTCAAAACACAAATCATCAAGAAATGTGGTGAATCATGGCCGAACCAATTAACTCATATCTACCATAAGGAATTATTTGAGACAGATGTAAGCAAACAACACGGCAGAATCACCATGCCTTTGTCCGAGATGAAGAGTTTCGCATTTTTAAAAGGCGAAGAGATTACACTCCTCAGGCTGGGACAAGCCATTAGAGTGCCCGTGATTCATAAACCAATGGATAATCCTCTCACTGAGCTCACAATTACATTCAGACAATGGGACTTGCATAAAAATAATAATGACACTGAAAAAATAAGCGCTCTATATGTATTGAATGGTGGTTGGTACGCTATTGCTACAGAAGACCAATTTAAAGCAAATCAGACAGTTGATTTTTGGACATTCAGAGATCGTGAAAACAAGCTTTGCATGATAGTTGCCAGACGTGAATGAATGGTTATGAGAAGCTGCAACAATTTTGAAATTTATAAATACAGTTTAGTTGACAATTGATATTTGTCTAAGCAGTGCTTCATTTAATTTATTTGTTTTTCAATTTTTGGCTGAAACATTCATTTTTCTTTTTAATAAATTCAATTCATCTTTTAACTCTTTATAAGTTATCAAAGGTTTGATCTTTTTTTCTTTTTGGTAAAAACAGGTTTGATCTTTTTTTTTTTGGGGTAAAAAAAAGGTTTGATCTTATTTATTTATTCGTAACTTTTGTTTGCATAAACTAAGAAAGTATTTTTGTATTTAGTCTTGCAGAAAAACTGATCCAAAAAAGGTTACTAAAATGGTAACCAAGGTTATTAAGCTCGGACTGGTGACTAAACCAATCGAAGTACTGAGTCAAGGGTCAATGGATCAGATCAAAATTAAACAGGAGCTAACTCGGGGCTAGACTGGTGAGGAAGTGAAAGTTTCAAGGTTATTTATATGAAATTCTGAATAAAATAAAAAAATAATTTAATTTAATTTTTTAAATTTTAAAAAGGTTGAATCGGTCAAATAGGTCCAACCTACCAGATCGGACTAATTGGATCACCAGTTGGTTTGTTTTTGGCTCAAATCGGTTGGTCCGATCCGATTATGATAACATTGATTGTAACATACCATGTGGGAAGCAGATCCTTTCATCATCTCATTTTCTCATCATCCCTCATGAGCCTGTCTAGACCGTTGGTTGGGAAAAGGAGAAAAAGGTCGAATGAGTGATAACTTGATGATATAACTCATTTTTTTTACCTTTAATATTGATTAGACGGACATGATTTAAAGATTATAAGAGATGATGAGAGAAGGAATAATGAGACCTCGGGTTACATAAGGAAGGTCTAAACAAAAAAAAAAAAAAAACTCCAAAGGAGCCAAGAGTGTATTCATATTGTACTTATGCAATGAAAATCAAAGAAGATTTCAATTTGGCCCTCTTTAATCTCAACCTCGGTATTTGAAAATGCATTGTGAGCATTTAAAATTGTTAGAATGTCAAAAAAAAAAAAAACTTTAAAATTGTAAAATCTTAAATTCGATTTGTTACCAAGAATTGATAAAGTAATGATGAGAGTTAATAAATAATTCACAACTCATTTTATCGAAAATACTTGATTTGAAATTCTGTAATTTCAAAATTCTTTTTCTATCATTATTCCTTTAAAATTTTTATATTAGTATTTTTTTTTTTGTTAATGATGACAGGGGGATTAAATAATTTTTAAAATACTTTATGAAATTGAAAGACAAAATAAAACTTTATGTAAGATTAGAGGAAAAATGGCGTACTTAAAAAAAATAATGACCTAATATATAAGAATTTCTTTTCAATATTATTATTATTTGTTAAAGATGGTGAGATTAAAGGACTTAAAAAATTAAAAGACAAAAATAAAACTTCCTATGACCTATGACATCAGAGGACTAAAAATGTACTTTTTCTAAAAAGAAAAAAGATCTTATATATAAGAAGTACTTAGCTTATTTATAATTATATTATAATAATATATAAAGAAGATTTGAGGGATTTGGATGCTGTCGCCATTATTTTCAGCTTATTCATTTCAGTTTCATTGTTTTGATCACTTCTTCGTTCTCAGTAACTGTGAGTTCTTCATTACACTCTGTCTTAATTAATATTTCTGCTTCTTCATTTCTTCATTCTATTCTTGAAAACCGAAAACGAATTATATTTACTTTATCAAAACACGTACAATTTTTTTTTAAAAAAAAAAAGAGAGAAAACACATACACAAAACACAGAAGCATTCAAATCCTGGCATGTTTGGTGATGAATCTTTTAATGTGTAAGAATTGCGTTTGCTGATGAATTATATATATGTTCATGCCAAAAAAGATTATAATCATTATTTTTTAAATTCTCTTTCATATGTTCAATTTTTTTTTTTTTTTTTTGCTAACATATAGCCTAATAGAAGTTTTTGTGTTCATTTATTTTTTCTAATTAAAGTCATAGATTTATCGTATATCCTAATAATTTGCACATTGTTTGGAAAAGGATTATTAACTCATATCTTAATTTCGATGTAAACTTTAAATCTTTCTCAGTTTTTATATAAGTTTCTTTGAATCTTTCTTTTTATTCTTTATGTTTCTTTAACATTTCAGTCATTGACGACCATTCTTTCTCTATCAAGTATTTTTTTTTTTGGTCGAACTCTATCAAGTATTTAAGTGAAGTCATTTTCTAATTTCTAAAGGAAGTAGTAACTCCGATTTTTTTTGGGAGAATTACACTTATGTCCCAAGAAAGAAGGAAAATGAAGAAATGATTTCTTGAAATTGCAAAATAAAAAAATGGTTCTATAAAGTTATCAATATAGGCTCCTGGAGTTGTCAATGACATGCTCCTGAAGTTGTTAATGGGACCATTTTTTCATTTTGCAATTTCAAAGGACCATTTCTTCATTTTCCTTCTTCTTTGGGACCTAAGTGTAATTCTCCCTTTTTCTTTTTTTGTTTTATTCAAATAATTAAAGTTGTATTTAATTTTTCATCTATTCTTTTAAACTCATTTCCTCCCTCTTTTCATATCCATGGTCCTAAGGGTCCGTTTGGTTCAAAGAAAAGGTTGGAAAGGAATGAAATAGAAAGGAACAATATGGAAAGGAAGGGAAAATATTTTGCCATAGAGGTGTTTGGTCAACATTGGAAAAGAAAATGGGTTAATAGGAAAATTTTTGTTTGGATGGAAGAAAATGAGATAGGAAAATCCACTCCTCGGACCACCCCCTGTAACCCCCTCCGTAATTATTATTCGAAATATGTAATTAAAATGAATTAGAGACCAACAAATAGTAAAATCCATTTTCAAACCCATTCCCACAATAGGGTTTTCACAAATACTTTTCGAAATCAAAATATTCTGGTCTCGTATTCACATTTCGAATATAATTATCCTGTGCAGTTTAATCACATTCATATATATATATATATATATATATCATAGTGCACAATAAAATTCCCGACCAACCCCGGGTTCCATTCATTAATTCAAGCTTTACAGGGCGCATACGCCCATTACAGCTTCTCATACAGGGGACAACACAATACATTTCCACAATTTACATCCCAAATCCAAATACAGATACAAATTATACAATACTCCCAACTATGATAACCAACTATCAACTAATACTCCTAGTTAGGAGCTTAACCCATCCTCTGTCACTTGTTTCTCCTTTAAACCACTTGCCCTGTCTGAAAGGTTAGTCAATGGAAAGAATGAGATTCAACAGAATCCCAATAGTAACAAATTACTCATACCACACATAATCACATAGCATGCAAGCATATCATCATGCAACATAGCAGCACAACTAGCCTTTCGGCTCACATTGTAATACCCTGAATTTTGAGACTCGAGGCTAGATAATAAGCCTGAAATAAGTGGATTGCTAAGCCCCGATTTAGCAAGATCCTAAATTTCGATTAAGTGTTAATGACTCCAAAAGTGGATGTGGTTAGTGATAAATAACCCTTTTGGAGAATATGATGTGATTTGGGATTTGAATGTGATTCGTATGTGTTGTGAGCAGCGCCGAAACCCTGTATTTAAGTTCAATTATGGATTAACCTCTAAATTGATTTAAAATAGAGGGAAGGCGCATATTGTGGATAAATGGAAAGATGTGAAATGTTGGTGGTGATTCAGTGAGAATTACTGTAAGCAGGGACAAAACGGTAAAGTTACCGACCAATTGGTCAGTTACCGAAGAGGAAACTCATTGGTAACTTCAAGATCAATGGTTAGGATTGATTTGTGTAAGAGATCAAGGGGTGAAATCATATGTGTGTGAGCTTATGTGAGCTCATGGGAGGTGAGCAAGATGTTGACACTTGGCAACTTATGGACCCTAGGATCATGGTCAACATTTCCACTCATTTTCTCTCTCTCTCCCTCTCACTTTTATGTCGGTTTTGGCATCCAAAAATCTGATCATCTCCTTCATCATCTTCATCTCTCTCTTGTTCTCCATTTCGCCTAGCTCAAGGAAGAAAGAGAAAACTAGAGGTGAGATTTTGGTTGGCTTGTGGTCCTCTAATGCTTTAATATCCTTCTATAATCTTATTCATAGTGATGAGAGCTTCATCTTTATGGTTTTAGATTTGTGAAAGGAGGTGTTTTGTTGCTTGAGGAAAAGTGAAAAGATGAAGAATCAAGGAATTGGTTAGGGAAAGAGGAAGAGGTGAGTATTTGAAGCCTTTTGATCTAAGTTTTGTGAATTATGGTTAAGTATTGTGAATTGTGAATTTTGCCCTGATTTTGTGTGATTTTCGAAATGTATGAATTGCCTTGTGTTTTGAGTGGCAATTGGTGTCTTGATGTGTTATAGAGCCATTGGAATTGGTTTGAGAACTTGGAATGAAAAGAATGGCAATGTGTGTTTGTGTTGTGGTTTTGTGTTGACAAGTTATGATTATTGGTAAAACATGTCAATATGATATGAATTTGGTTTATTTGGTGTTTCCAATGTATTCCTTGTGAAAATTTGTGTGGGAATGGTGTTTAATGTGAAAATGGGACCATTGGAAGCCAATTGTGCAAAACTAAAATGCTGTCCATTGGAAGTCTGTTTTGAGCAGTCGATTTGTGTGAACGTTTTGATTAGGAAAATGATGTCATAAAATTATGAAACTTTCCAGTCTTAAATTTCACATCCCAAGCTTCAAAATGGATAAATAATTTGTGCCATTTCATTTTGGGAACTGGGAGATATGACTGTCCAAAGTTTGGGATTGAAACTGAACACTGTTTTGGGACAGTCTTGAGTTTTGGGGAAATCTGTACTTTTGTGGTGATTTCCAGTAATGGACCATATTTTTTCTATGAAGAGGACTTGAATAGATTTCATTTTGCTTTGGGATCACCTCATTTTGATTTTTTTGTAATTAGTTATGATTTTTGGAAGTTTAGCCAAGAAACATGATTTTCTTTGCAGCGGCCAGTGAATTCTTGGGCCGCGGCCCAAATGTTTTTGAGCAGTTTTTGGCCTCGGCCAGTGGATTTGTGGGCCCCAGCCAACCCCCAAAAATGAAATTTTGGACTTTTAAAAGGTGACCTTTGGTCAAGTGTTTCCTAAGCCTTTAGGTATGTGTTTTGGCTTTGATTAGCCACCTAAAGGTCATGAATGGTAACCAACTTTAAGTGTAATGAAAATAAAGATTTGGAATATAGAATAACCCTATGTCCTTGCTTTGGTTATATGGTTTACGTTCACCCTGATTGTGGTTTGATATTCATCTGATCATGAGTAAGCGGGGCTAGAGTATACGTGGAAAGAGGGTAGGGAACATATCTCTTCTGCTTGTATTTGATATATGTGTTAGTGTGTTGGTGCATGTCTTAGCTTTGCATGATTATGTGTAATTCGAAGCTATGTTTCAATTTATGCTATGGCCATTAGTATATTATTCGAAGCATTGATCTTACCAATTGTCATTGTGTTAACATGAGTTATGTGATGCAAGCATGTCATGCATTAAACATCTATCATACATGCATATTAATATTGTTTACCTACTGAGATTTTTTTGAATCTCACCCTCCCCTACCAACATTTTAGACAGGGTAGGTGGACTGAGGATGGAGCAAGCGGGCAAAGTCGACGAGGACTCCTTCGAGTTATAGATTTTGGTAGTTGGTTATCATAGTTGGAAGTATTATGTATATTTGGATTCATATTTGGATATGTACGGGTTGGAATGTGTTTGGATATGATAATTGTAGATGTATTTGAGAAGATTTGTGTAATCCCTATGTTGAAATTGTAATGGGCAATTGTGCCTTATGTATATTTAGTAAATATATGAACCCGGGATTTGTCGGGATGATATTGTTGTACACTCTGATATTTGTATAAATGTGATATTCCGCGTGATGTAATTGTATTCGAAATTGACTATGAGACCAAGTAAATTATATTTTGAAAGTCATTTGTGAAAACCCTATCGTGAAGATGGGATTTTAAATAAGTTTTGTTTTTTATTAGTCTCTATTTCACTTTAATCGTGTATTTCATATATAATTATGGCAGGGGGTTACACACATAGTCAATCCCCGTAAACTACCGCCCCAGCGAGACAATCCACCACCATGGGAACCCCCCATGCGACCACAGGTGAAAGACACACAAATACACAAACTTCGCAGCATCCGCAAAATCACAAAACAATGATAACCCATACATACACTGCATTTACACATAGTATAAGGGAAGAGTCACTACCTTGTTCTTTCCATGTGTGCTCCGACACAAGTAGATCACGATCAGGGAAAATACTGAATCCTGACAATCAAATCAATGACATAGGGTTATTCCCTTTTCCAATTCCTTAACTTCAAATACTTAAAGTTGGTTATCATTTGACACCTCTAGGCGACCACTAGAAGCCTAAACACATGCCTAAAGGATTGGGAGAACTTGACAAAAGATCCCCTTTCAGAAGCAAAAGCACTAATTCTTAGTTGATGCACTCAAGTGATAGATGACTTGCACTCGAGTGAAAACGACTCACTCGTGCGAGTGCTTGACAAAGAGCAACGACAGAGGTAGAAGGTGATCATTGTACTCTAGTCACCAATGCAGCACTCGAGTGATGGACTCACACTCACACAAGTCTTACAGGGTGACGCACAGAAAGTGACTACCCAAGACTAAAGAAAACCCTGAAGTAGAGAGCGCACTTGAGTGACGATCTTGAACACTCGAGTGATAATTTAAAACTTGCGAGTGCTAACACACACTCTTGACAAATGGACTGCGAGTACTTTCCAGAGACGCAGCTCTTAGTGCGAAATACATAAGCACTCGAGGAAGACACCTCACACTCAAGTGAGGACCCACTTTATTCACAGGTGAGGAAATGCACTCTTGCTTTTTGGCATGGAAGTGCAACTGAAAACTGAAAGAAAAGAAGAAACTTGGTGTTACACTCGAGTGAGACCCCTGTTCACTCGAGTGAGGCTTTATCAGAAGCCAAAATGCAGTAGATAACAAAATTTTCCCTAACTTCCAACATGTGTTTCCAATGGTCCCAAAATTCTAACCCAAAGTTACTCCCACATAATTTTACACAAGGAACCCATTGGAAATCTCAAAACACCCAAAATCACATCCTAAGTACAAATTTTTTCTTGAACACCACATTACCACACATTACCCAATTTCACTACTTTTGCTCCCAATATTCCAAATCAATTATATTGTTCCAAAGACACAATATAATACTAGTTCAACCACAACACGCTAAACAATTCATCCATTCCAACATCACACTAAATCAGGGCAAAATCCCACGATTCTCAAAACTTAACCAAAGTCACAATAAATAGATCAAAAGGAAACTCTTACTCACCTCTTCTTCTCTCCCAAGCTAGTTTCTTGATCCTTTATCTTTCCAATTTTCTCCAAGCACTCAAACACTTCCTTTTAAGAATCTAAAACTATAGAGATGAAGCTCTCATCACTATGAATAACATTATAGAAGGGTATTTAAGCTAAAGAGGACATCACACAAGCCAAATCTCATGTTTTTCCTTTCTCTTTCCTCCATTGCTTTGGACGTCCATCGAGATGAGAAGAGAGAGAGATGAGATCAGTTTTGTGAGCATGAAAAGGCCTTTAGGCCATCCTAAGGGAGATAAGAGAGAGGATAATGAGTTGAATCTTTGACCATGATCCTATGGTTCTTACCACATCTCCCATGAGTTCACATAAGTCCACACACATAGGATTCCACCCTTTGAACTCTTGCACATTCCATCACAACCATTGATCTTCAAGCTATCAATAAGTTTCCTCTTCGGTAACTGACCAATTGGCAAGTAACTTTCTCATTTTTCCCCTGATTATGGTAATTACTCTTAAATCACCACCAAACACATTTTTCTCATTTCATCACACCAATCATGCATCCTCCTCTTCTCTTCAATGCATTTTAAGCTTTGTCACACAATTAAGCTTAAATACAGGGTTTGGGCACTGATCGTATCACATTCAAATCACAACTTATATCGTATTCTCCAAAAGTGTCAGTTTAATAATAATCACATTCACTTTTGAAGTTGCAATCCCTTAATCAAATTTGGGATATTACACCCCTCTTCTCCCATAACCTTCCATTGTCAATTTTTATTGCAAGAATCTCCCCTCCCCCTTCTCATCCTCCCTCCTTCGCCAAAGGTCTCCTCCACTACGAAGCGACTGCCAACGACACTACAAATCCATGTCTGTCATTGAGTTCTCTTCCACCTTTGCCACTCTATTTCTTGTTCAGAACTTTCCAGTGTATTTCTAGCGCTACAACTTGATCTCCTCGATGTCGCTGTTCATTCTCTATCGGCATCAAGTAAACGTTGTTGTCACTTGAGTAAACATCATCAAGAAAGCAGACTCGACCTCCTTTCACACCCAATTGCTCATGCTATAAATTTTGGCAGGTGGTTTAATATTATATACTAAGATCCTATAGTTATTGTTTATTTCTGCTGAAGCTTTAAGTTGCAATTTAAGTTTTGTTTCCCTTTGTGGACTCTATTGTCGCCCTTTATTTTTGTGAACTATCAAGGATGACCTAGTTAAATGCAATATATATGTTGTGGTTGTGGTTCCAATGTGTGTATGTAGGGTTTAGATTTTATGGTCTATTTTTGGATATATTATGCTCTATTTTTGCATTACATGGGTGAAGAAATGAAGATAAGGGTTAAAGTTTTATGATTACAACACTTGATGTGCAAAGGAAAAAAAAGGTGTTGTTAATACGTGCAGCGATAATTGTTAATATGTGTGATGAACTTGTTAATGACAATTGTAGGCCATATTTAAATATTTTAGTTGTAGGTAGGGTTTCAAATGTTTTATATGCTTTTGGGTATTTTATGCTCTTTTTATGCATTAAAAGTGGGAATTAATCAACATGGGGTGAATGTTGTGTGGTTGGAACTTCTGATGTGTGAAGTCATAATGTATTGTTAATACATGTAGCAATAGTTGTTAGTGTAGGTGGTGAACGTGTTAATGAAAACTGTCATATGCAGGTGGACAGTAGTGATGGCTAGCACATCTAGGAAGAATCTAAAGTGACATAGATAATGACTATCAAAAGATAAAGTTGTTCATAGCCTATTCATTGAATGAACTTCTACAAACAATTTCTTCAAATTGAAAGAAGACATGATAGTTATTAACAAGTTTACCACCTATATTAACAATTATCATTGTCTCAATTAACAACGCATTCTGATTTCACATATCAAAAGTTCCAATCACACAACTTTCAGCTCATATTGATTAATTTCCACTTTTAATGCATAAAAAGAGTACAAAGTACCCAAAAATATAGAAAACATTTGAAACCCTACACAAACACAATTAAACTACAACTAAATTATTTAAATATGACCTACAATTGTTATTAACAAGTTCATCATACATATTAACAACACATTTTTTTCCTTTACACATCAGGTGTTATAACAACAAAATTTTCACCCTCACAAACATATTGGAACCACAACCACAACATATACATTGCATTTAACTAGGTCATCCTTGATAGTTCACAAAAATAAAGGGGGACAATAGAGTTCTCAAAGGGAAACAAAACTTAAATTGCAACTCAGAGCTTCAGCAGACATAAACAATAACTATAGAATCTTAGTATATAATATGAAACCATTGCCAAAATTTGTAGCAATGAGAAATTGGGTGTGAAGGGAGGCTGAGTCTGCTTTCTCAATGATGTTTACTCAGGTGATGACAAAGTTTACTTGATGCTGATATAGAATGAATGGCGACGCTAATGAGATCAAGTTGCCTGAGGCGATGCAGATGACTATTGAGGAGAAATAATAATAAAGGGGCTATTATGGAGAGAAATAGTGAAGAAAGGGTCTGACCATGCTGGTTGTTTCATAGTTTTATTAAGGGTATTTATCTTTTCACATTTGGAATATATTACAAAAATGTCCCATGGGACTTCATTGCAATTTGAGATTTTAAGGGACCTTTTGGTTGTATGTTCTCTTGCTTGGGACTTAGGTGCAATTTTCCCTTCATTTATTAATTTGAGCATTCATAGAATTTGTAGGCCATGTTCATGAACCTATGTGTGTGTAGTGTATTTATCTTCATACTAAAATTAACATTATCTTAAATTATGATTCATTAGAAACTGAGCATTAATTGTTTTGTAAAATATGCTGAGGACTATACCATTCAAGTGAGAATGTCTAATCAATTAACTCTTGAAGATTTCAAAGGCAAGGAAATGAATCCAAATTCAACTCTCTTCAAAGTTTTGGTATAAGTTACAAAGTTGCTTTACAAAAGTTGAAGGCAAAGAAAATGCTAAGGCTAACCCATCAACTGAAAAAGCCCACCTACTAAACAACAAGAAGAAAAAATCCTCCACCAAGCAATTCACAAATAAGAAAAAGATGGAAGATAGTGCAAGGATGCCAACATTATTGCCAGAGGAATTCAAAAGATGGATCATCAAGAAATATGGCAGAACAAGGCAAAATTGAATCATTTGTATGTACTAAAACACTTTATCTGGTTCAGATGTAGGGAAACATTACGATAGACTTGCAATGCCTACAAGCAAAATGGAAAGTTTTGAATTCTTGGAGGATAAAGAAATTGCACTCCTTAGGCAGAGAGAAGCCATTAAAGTGCCCTAATTCTTGGAAGATACATTAACCTTCAAATGGTGGAATGTTAATAATCAATATGTATTGAATGGTGGTTGGAATGAGATTGTGAACCAAGAAAAACTCAAATAGGACTAAACAGTTCATGTTTGGGCATTCAAAGGCGTTCACAACAAGCTTTGCATGACACTTATCAAACATAGATGATCACCAGAAGCAACAAGTCAAAACAGCAGAGTTAATCAAACTTTGTTGTTTTTATTTTTATAAGACACAAGTCAAACTTTGTTTCCATTTATTCTGTGTACACTTTGTTTTAGACCTTCTGTTTCAAACAACTATCCAGATGATACAATTGGCATATTGTAATCTAACTTTGAGTACAAGACTGGTGGTGTTCCTTAAATGGTATTAAAAGCATAGTTATGCAGTAGAAGTAGCAAGCAATGGTTGATTACCATATTACTTTGTGTGAAAAGGCATACATATGCATGCAACTTTCCATGTCAATTACAGAGAAGGAATCCTTTTTGTAGGTTACTTTAGATATTCAGAAGGCTTCTCATGTGTGAGTGAGTGAGTGAGTGAGTAGCTGGTGCGATCTAAAATCAACAAGTTGTCTATTCAAATTCAAGTGATGACTTTTCAACTTCAAATAATCATTTTCAAATTCCAGCTAGACTAATTAGAAGAGCACAAGCTAAAATATTTAAGGAAGAATTGACTGGACTAATTGAAGAGGCCAATGCAAATCAAATGGCAATTGTTTGGATCAACAAATTTGATTCACAAAAAAGAGGATGTCCTAAATTCAATTTGGCCTGAAACTAGAGTTGTTGATCATAATTTGGACTCAAGACTTGGTTTTTATCAAAAGAAAAGTTGCTTTATGCACTTTGAGTTGAGAGTGGATTCTCTCTAGGGTTCTTCACTGAACTAACAGACTTATCAAGGCTTGATCAACCTTATGGCATCTTCCAATACTTTGAGTCCTTGTTCTTTCATGTTCAAGGGTTCAAATGGATCATCAATCTTTGTTTAGCTTTATTGGGGTGAGATAACTCAGATTCGTTATGGGTTCGTGGGACCTTCCTTTATGGGTTTGTACTTTGTACCATCTGGGTATTAGAGCTTCGGATCTAAACTTAGGTCATATCTTTCTATTCTTTGTTTCCATTTTTGTTTTAAGTTTTGTGCTTTGTTCTTCTGTCTTTTCATCTGGTTCATTTGTGTTCATGTCTGAAATTGTTGCTTCTATTCGTCATGATTTTCTTTATGGTTTTAAACCTTTAGTAGGTCATTCTTATAGTTCAAAATCTCTTCTTTTCTCTTAGTTTTGAATCGTGTCAATCTAAGTTGTCGTCTACGAGTTCTATCCATTTTAATCTAGTCGTGTTTTCTAGAAACTTTCTGTGTTTATTCATCTTCATTTTTTAAAATACGTCCCCAAATATTCTCTCATCGGTCGACCACTTTTACTTTGTGTTTTTCATCCTTCAATAGGTCATTTTCATTGTTTAGAATCTCTTCTTTCTGTTTATTTTGATTTCATCTTAATCCAAAATTTTCACAGTGAGTTATAGTCTTTTCAAAAAGGACACTGTGGAATTTCTGAATTCAGATTGCTTGAAATTGTTTGTGATAGATTTTGTATTCTCTTTCAATTTCAGTAGGAAAAAAAGGGCATCAGAAAAAGAAAAGTTTGTAAAAAAAAAGAAGAAAAAGGAAGAGAGAGAAGAAAGTTTCAATTGATGTGCTGGAAGTGTTCTATGCAAGCATCTATCTTGATAACCAGAATTTGACTAAAACTTTTCAATCTGTGTCAATTGAGCTTTGATTTCCTTGAACACCTTTTCCTAATACTCACTTTGATATTTCAAATTTCTAAGTATTGTGTTGATCCTCTAAATTGTGATTGCTTTGATTATGAATTGCTTAGTTCTTTAAAGAGCCTCGAAAGGAATCTAAGAGTGGAAAAAGGCCAGAGTGATGGACATCAATTTAAAAGCCAAATTTGAGTGAAACATCAGTGACACTAAACTTGTTTGAGTGAAATATTGAGTAGAGTTGTGAGGTCTCTTTTTTCTAAATCTAACTTTTCAAATATCAATATACATGGTGAAAAAGAACTTCAAAGATATTATCAACTCTTACTAAAAGGGCTACAAAAGTTTAATGAATAAGCAGAGCAATGGATGTTTAGTTACAACTCCAAGTCAAAAAGAGAATTACAAAGAAAGTTGCAGAAGTTGAAACAAGGCTCCATGAGTGTTGAGGAATATTTTCAAAAGATGGAATTAGCTATATTAGAGTTGGAGTGAAAAAAAACTTCAAAATCTACTATGGATTGTTTTGTAAATAGGCTTAATCCTGAATTAGCTTGTTTTGAAAACACCCTAACCTTCTTGGACATTGATATTTTGGTTCAATTTGTTGCTTTGTACGAGAAAAATATCAAGCAATAAAGATGTTTAGAAAGTAGCTCTAATGCAAAGGAGATTGAAAGCCTGATTGTTACCATCCTTAATGACGAGTTAAAGCTAGCCAAGGATGAAGAAGAACTTGATGTTGAAAATCAACCTGAGAATTGTGAAGAAGACCTTCTTATTCCAAATACCAATCTTTTGTTGAAGAAAGTCCTCTAAATCAAGAAAATAAAATTGAAAATATCAGTGAGAGTGATTGTTGTGAAACTGTTATTGAGAGAAAAATTCAGTTTGAGAGAGAAAAAGATATTGAGAGCATATAGTCTTCTCAAAATAAAGAGAGTAAAACTGAGAGAGAAGAATTGAGTAAAAAGAAGGATGAAATGAGTTGTGAGAAAAGTAAGGCTAAGAGTGATTGCAAAGATATTGTTTTGATTGTTAATGATCTTAATCATTATTTGCCTTGTGATATTTTGATGTGTTGCAGGTATTCTTGGATTTGATTCCTAAGAAACCACCCGATGGATCCTTATCTTCAAGAAGCATTGAACCTTTATCTTCTTCGAGTGTCATTGAAAAACATTATGGTTCTCTAAAGTTTGATATTTTTAATAACTTGCCACCCTTAAGATGCCTTGAACTCTATACTTTGAATTTTCATTGTCACATGGATTTTGTAGTTTGTAGTTGTTCTTATATGCATGTTGCAACTTGTTTTGATGATACTCTTATTTGTAGCAACAATCTTGATGAGCATGTGAATCCTTTGTAATGTGTGCTTGAAGTTTTGAGAAAGGAAAAATTGTTTTCAAATCTAGAAAATTGTGACTTTTGCATGGATAACACTGTTTTTCTTTGTTATGTGTATTTGCATGGTCAAGGTAAGCTTAATAAGAGACATGCAAGTTGGCTAAGATTTATTGAGACGTTTTCATATGTCATCATATACAAAAAGGTAAAAGAGAATGTTTTTGTTGTTGCATTGTCAATAAGGCATAATCTTTCTTCTCTAAATACCAGATTGCTTGGATTTGAATATCTCATGAAATTGTGTGCAAGTGATATTGGCTTTGCTGAATTGTTTCTTCCTTGTGAAATTGAGCGTTATACATCCAAAACCAAGAAACCAAGAAGTTGTGTTCTTTTTGAACCTGGAGATTGGGTGCATATGAGAAAAGAAAGTCTAAATTAGCTCCGAGAGGAGATAGTTGATTTCCAATGCTTGAAAGAATCAATGAAATTGTTTACATGATTGATCTAGCTTGTGAGTATATTATTATTGTTACTTTTAATGTGGATGATTTATGTTTATTTGATGTAGGTAAAGATTTAAGGATGGATCCTTTTGAGGAGAAAGGGATTGATGCGATCCAGAATCAGCAAGTTGTCTTTTCAAATTCAAGTGACGACTCTTCAACTTTAAATGATCATTTTCAAATTCCAGCTAGACCAATAAGAAGATCACAAGATAAAATATTTAAAGAAACATTGATTGGGCTGATTCAAGAGGCTAATGCAAATCAAATGGCAATTGGATTAACAAATCTGATTCACAAAACAAAGGACGTCATAAATTCAATTTGGGCTGAAACTAGAGTTGTTGATCATAATTTGGACTTAAGACTTGGTTTTTTATGAAATGAAAAGTTGCTTGATGTACTTTAAGTTGATAGTGGATTCTCTCTAGGTTTCTTTACTGAACTAACAGACTTATCAAGGTTTGATCAACCTTGTGGCGTCTTCCAACACTTTGGGTCCTTGTTCTTTCATGTTTAAGGATTCAAGTGGGTCATCAATCTTTGTTTAGCTTTCTTGGGGTAAGTATAACTCAGATTGGTGGGTTTAAACCATCTTGAGGGAAACTCGTGAGGAATTTGTGGGTAAATTTATTTCTCTAATATCTTTCATGCAGATTGCAATGTCTAATATATAAGAAACATATGATAGCAACCCAATGAATTTAGACAACTACCTCAAGGCAGTGTAGCAACAATTTGCACGTATGAATGTGATTTTTGGAGAAATAAGGGATAGGATGGATAGGCAAGATGAAAGGATTGCAAATATGCAAAGAGTTTGACCAAATCCTAGAAGGTACAATAAGCAATGGGATGCTTCTATGGATGAATTTGAATATGAAAATGATGAGGTTAGTGGTGCTAGTGAGGAAGATTTTGAATTTGAATATAAAGTGGGAAGAAACATCAATAACGAAGTGCCACAACACAAGGACTTCCCAAGAGGTTACCCATTACTCTATTGAGCACGCTTAACCTTAAAGCACTAACCATTATGCTAAAAGCTTAAGTTGGTAGCAGAGGCGCACTTCTATTTGTTTAAACTAATACAGGTACAGGCCCCATGTCTCCAACAATTGTTGGTGCCACCAGACCCCGAACTCGATCCACACCCCCTCCAAATCCAGGACGTATTATTCCCTTCCTCTTAAAGGAGGTTCGTCCTCGAACCCTTTGATGGAAGCGGGATTTGAACCCATACTAGCTCTGATACCAAACATCATGAACAAAACACCATAACACAAGGACTTCTTAGGAGGTCACCCATCCTAAAACTACCCTCGACTGAGCACATTTAACTTTAAAGCGCTAACTATGGCTAAAAGCTTAAGCAAGTAGCAGAAGCGCACCCCTATTCCTTTAACTTAGTACAGACACTGGCCCCTGTATCCAATGACTGTGGGTGCCACCAGACCTCAAACTCGATCCACACCCCCTCCAGACCCAGGATGTATCAGTGGTGCATATATATATATAATATAGAGTAGTCAAATTGACCTGAAGGGGTTTAGTTGGAGGCTGCTTTAAATTAAAAAGCAAACTCTTTACTCCATGTTATCTCTTTTTGTCCTGCTATTTTTACTTTAACACAAATGAACTTTTTGAGCAAACATAATTCTAGAAGTTACATATACTCTTTACAAGAATTTAAGAAGGCAATATTAAAAAAAAGACATAGTACTATTTAATACATTAAAATTTAGTCGGGATTATCTTGGCTAATTCTTATTTCTCAGTTGTCAATTGAAAACCATTAAAGCAATGGTTGATAAGACAAGACAACTATTTTTCCTCAACAAAAGGTCATAGAGTAAAGCTCCATAAATTTTTCAGCAAAAACGGCGTTGAAAAAAAGAAGGTTTAAAGTGTTATCCACCCCCTAACATTTTCAATTTGTCACAATTTTCGCCCTAATGCAATTCTAGGAGCAATTTTCGTCTTGTCATTTTTAAATTGGTGCCATTGGAATCCTAACTAACAGAAACACCATACAATATTAAAATCATCATATGGGCCCCATATATTAGTGCTAGGAGTGCTTAAATAATTTGACCCATTGATACGTAGTTTTATTTTCCCTTTTTTTTTAAATTTTTTTATATGAATTGCAAAAACTTGGAACTGGATGAGTGGAAGGAGGAGATGATGGCGACCGACAACTTGGAAGGAGGATGGGAAGAAGCCAAGCTTGAAGGAAGAGGAGACGATGGCACGACGACACATGAGCTTGAAGGAGGAGGAAACGATGCCATGACTCCAATAAGAGCTGGAAGGAGGAGGAGACAACATTGAGTCACTAAACTAGAAGGAAAAGGACTGGAGGAGGCGTGGAGCATGACGATGGCTACATTGAAGAAAGTAAAGTAGGGGCTAGGGTTCGTGAGGTAAGAGTCTAAGAGTTGAGAGGGAGAGACTGTTAGAGGAGGGTTAGGTTTTAGCCTTGTGCCCTTGCCTTTTATAGATTTTTTCATAAAAAAAAAAAAAAGCAATCCAAACAGCTATGGGTTGGGCCCATATGGGTTTTGGCAAAAAAGAACCACATCAAAATGATCATACTTTTTCATAACCCAAACCGCCCATTTTTTCGGGTTAGGCAGGTTCGACCCTGTTAACTCATAGAAATTAAGAATATTCTAGCACATTTTCTTCTCTTTTCACTTATTTTGGGTTCAAATTTTGCATATCAAGAGATTATAGAATAAAATGTGATATAACATAAGCCAAATCAAACTTTTGTCAAACCATGACTTAAATGCAATTAGTTATGATTATTTGTGAAAGTTAAAGAGCTCATGAAGTCCTCCTCCTTATAAGTGGAAGATGACCAATTATAAAAGCTCTCAAATATCATCAGAAGTTGTAAGGGGAAGGAAAGAATGCAAGAGGAAGATGAAAAAGTATATTATGGAAGAGAAGACTGCATTTGCCATGGCAGTGTTGTAGCTAAGCCATTGCAAAACAGCCTTAGAAGATGAACTTTTTGTCTACCCTTTGGTTGTGGATTTGCTATAGCCAAAGTCATAGCGAACCCACCTAAAAAAGCACAGCTTCCGTCTGTTTATGTCTCACAATTCACTATGGCATTTGCCATAGTGAATTGACAGCGAATGCACGAAATTGATACTATGCGTTTTGAAAATTGAAGCAGGAAAACTAGTATAAAAGCAAGGAATAGACCGAAAATCACCTATTTTGGACTTCTTGGACGTTTTGGCTGCTAGACTTTGCATTTGGAAGAGCTTAGAGCTTGGGATTGGATTGAGAAGGGGTTTAAAGCTTCAATTCTTTGGTTTTTCCCATTCTACTTCATTTTCTTAGTAGTTTATTGAATGGCTATAATTATTTTGCATAGTTATATCTATTCTATGAACATGTGTAGCTAGAGTTTTGATTTTAGGATTGCTTTTACCCATTGTATGGATTAGAACTACTAGATTATCTTGCTTTTGCTAGTTATTGAGAATATATATTGATTTTTCTTTATGGATAATGCTATCTTGTGCTTGATCACCACATGATTAGATTAATTCAATTGAATGATGCTTGAGAGAGCTATTTTGGTTCTAGAACTTGAGAAAAATCATGTTATACTTGAAGTTTAATGATTAAATGGATGGTTTGTTGTTAGAATAGAGATATATCTAACAGCCTAAAATAGTCTATTGAAGAATTGTTTTGAAAAGATGGTTTTTATTAATTATAAATAAGAGATTGAATATTTTTAATGAAGATTATAAATCAATTTTGACTTGAGAGAGCTTGGTTGATGATTTTAGAATCTTTGACTAGCATATAGACTCACTTAAATAGCATAAGTGATTAATTGCATAGTTCCATGAAATACAATGGCGAAAAAGTAATCCTAAGCCTTTAAGTCTTGAAGTATAAACAGTTTTCCAATTGACATTGTTTTACTTTATTGTTTTCATAAAAATCCTTATTTAACTTGCCTAATTTCAAATCATTGCATTCATCCTAGTTGAGAACATAGTTACATTAATTAGCTCAGTTCTATCATAGTCCTTGTGGAATGACACTCTTTTTATCATCATACTATTACTTGCAACCCGTGCACTTGTGATAAGCTAAAAGATAAACAAGTTCTTGGTGCCGTTTTTGGGGACTATTAACTAAAGTCTCTTGAGTTAATTAGTTTAATTATGTGCTTGATTACGCTTGAATCATTCTCCTCTTCTTGTTTCACTTTCTTAATTTGCTTTGTTTTTAAGTATAGTTATAGCTATAGTTCTTTTTCGTGTCTTTATTAGTTTAGTCTTATTTGTTGATAAGTTTGATATTCGTGGGATATTTGAATTGTAGGTACTCATGCTCCGTATGCAAACTGATTTTGAAGTCGTTCTTGGAGGAGTTGTTGAAGAATATTTTTTTGAAGATTTTGAAACTGAACCAAAGACTCTATCTCCAGAGCAACCTTTCCAAGGACCTGAACCTTTACTGGAACTAGAGCAATTGAGACCACGGCCTCATCCTCATCCATATTACATGGCCAATCCTAATGATGATAATTTAAAGCGTACTTTGGTTGAGTACATTGAGCAAGAAAGCTCCACCTATCAATTTAGCATCCAGTTCCCTGTTATTTAGGCTCAAAATTTTGAGTTGAAAGCCTAAAATTTTCAGGCTCCATATGATTGCCTTATTTTTGGGAACTCAGAGTGAAGATCCTACTGACCATTTGACACACTTTGTACATGTAACCCCTTCACTAGAAAGTCGTTAATAAGGTTAAAAAATGTGTTATAAATTAAACAGGAGACCAAAGGATAATTTAAAACTCATTAAAGGTCTTGACTTCAAGACAAGATTCGATCTTGTGATAAAGTGGGTTTTCAAAAACTTTTTAAAACCTTATTAATGCAGTCTCACTTCCACCTTTTGAATCTATTTGGCCTGTTTGGTTATGTTCCATTTATCAATATCAGAGTACTTAACAAAAATTCCTGATGGACTCTCGGGTTACAAACAAATTCACAAGTCTATGGTAGATACATCTACCTCTACTACGTTGACCTTCATTTACATCATGTACAACATGTACATTTATCCAAAAGTTGATAACCAACACAAAACTCTAATCTCCTAGCCATGAGCACTAGCCGCCCTTGGTTATCTGCTTCTCCTTTGATCCGCTTGCCCTGATTGTAGGTTAGTCATTGCAAAGAGTGAGATTCATATGAATCTTAGTAGTAACATTTCACTTATATGACATATAATAAACAAGCATGTAAGCAATTATCACAAAGCAACATTCACAATAGCATACACAACGGCATTTACATTTGTGACCTTCGTCACATTCGTCACTATATGTGACATTAACGATAGCTTTTATAGCTGTATACACATTTATGACATTCGTCACAATCATCACATTCACGATAGCTTTCACAGCTGTATACACATTCGTGGCATTCATCACACTTCATGACATTCACAACAGCTTCCACAGCAGCATTTATGCTCGTCACAATTCAATGATAAGCACATACATACAAACATTATACATGAGATAAGAAAAAGAGTCACTACCTTGGTCCTTTCATTTTTGTTCTTGCACAGATTTCTTGCGCTTAAGGTAGATATCAAATCCTATAATTAGAATTATGGACGACAGGTTATTACTTAATCCAATTCTTCTTTAATTCCAATACTCAAGTTGGTTATCATTAGGGTCATTTAATCAAGTCAACTTAGAAGTTAAAGTGGTCAATTAACCTAAAAAACCAATTTCTAACATCAGAGTTCAACAATATCACGTTATGCCATTACATCTTCAATTTTCGCATAAGTAACCAAAACTGCCACAATTTTTCATCAACTTTGAAAAATCATATCTTTATGTATAAAAATCGAATTGTAGTGATTCTAAAGGCCATGTGACCCTTATTTAGTCTATTTTCATAAAAAAATATCACTCATAGCCAGTTGGATGCACAACATTCCCAGATTTGTCATTTATTGCACACTACCAGAATTCAACCCAGTTTTCATGACCTAAATTAAAAAATTCATAACTCCCAGTGTACAAATCGAAATAATGCAAATGACCTATTAAATTAAATCTTGATATGTCTACTTTTATTTTGGAAAGTTTACCTACATTGAACATCATTGGTTTATCCAAAAACACCACAAATTAGGGTACCTTGCTGGAATCCCGTTCAGGTAGAAAATCCAGTTTTGCATTTTGAGTTTTAATTACCCAAAATTCACAACCCGTGGCTATTCTCACACCATTTTTCATGTAGAACATAATGTTAACATCAAAATGACCAAATTTCTACTCTTTCTACATGTCCTATTTTGGACAGAAAAATCAACAAAATTTCAAAAATTACCGAACTCCCAATTTGAGCATCAAACTTGTGTCATATGGCTTCTAATCATCATAAAACACTAAAAACGTAACCAAAATATCATGACTTCTCCAAACTCTAACTTGGACAAAATTAGGGCAGACTTACACATGTCAAAATACTCATTCAACCTACACGACCAATAGCTCAAATTGAAGCTAATACTCAGCTCTTGCTCCTCCTTAGGTTCTTTCTTTGATTCTATAGCTTTTGTTCTTGGATGATGGCTCAATACACCTCCTCTTGAAATTATAACCATATAAATGAAGCTTTTTTCAAAAGAAACAATGTTTATGAAGGGATTTTGAGCTCAAGAGGTGGATTTCAAGGTGAAAATCAAGATTGAAGCTCACCTTTTGTTCTTGTTTGCAAGATAGCTTGGTTTTCTCTTTCCTCTTGCTTATGGCCGACTTTGAGCTTGAAGAGAGAGGGAAATATTGGTTAATCAATTGGTTTCAGCCCCTTAATAAGCTTGGCAAAAAATATCCTAAGGAAAAGGAGGGAAAAATAATAATAGTTAATATGTGGCCCTTATTGCTTCTTAAAAAGTTGGGAGTAGAATTGTCAACCATGACTAAGTTTAGTTGCATTAAATTTCTTTCCTTTCCTTTTTCCGCCACTTAATCGTAATTCCCATTGAAAGGAAGAGATAATTGTGTTGACCAAAGTCTTATGGCTTCTTGCCAAAAAGGTGAGTTGAAATGTTGACCAAAGGCTTCTTTTATCTCATGTTGCTCTCTTCCCTTCTACTTGGACATCCTTGGCTTCTCAAAAAGTGTCCTAATTAATTCAATCTTCATCCCCTCTTCTCTCTTCATTTGACCAAAATATATGTCCCAAAAATGACAATTTGGTTGACCAAGCATTTTTGCTTTTTGGTCAAAATTTCAAACTTGAAGTTTTGACTTTTCAAATGGATTCAAGATAGCTTTCAATTTCATTTTCCCTCTTGTTTTTTTCCTCTTTGTGTACAAGAACGTCTTCTCATATGGCAAGGTAAGGAAAAATTAATTGAATCTTATGTCTAAATTATGTTTTCGGTCATTTTTGACCTTAGGCGAAAAACTAGGTAATTACCTCTGGCTAACGGAAACTAAAGTCATTACAAATTTTCAGGGGTAATTCTGTCCTTAATACCACTATTTATTATGTACATTTAGCCCTTGAGTGCATTTTGGGATATTACGATTCTCCCCCCGTACAATAAATTTCGTCCTCAAAATTTGTACATGTTTTAAAACATAAATTCTGAGTAGAGATTCCTCATGTTGTCTTCCACTTCCCAGGTTGCCTCTCTAGGTGATAACCTGTTCCAAACCACCATCACAAATGGTATACTTCAGTTTTTGAGCCGTCTTTCTTGTCGTTCAATGATTCATTCCTACTCTACCATATAAGTGAAATAATCTTGCATGTTGACATCTTCATACTCAATAATATGCGTAGGGTATAGTTGGTACTTCTTCAATTGCGAGACATGAAACACGTCATGGAGTCTGTTCAAGTTTGGGGTTAGGGCTATTTTGTATGCTACTCTTGGGTTAAGCGAATGATTCAAAGAGCTGAACTCTTGGGTTTCCAACAAGAGCCAGGCAAACTCTTCCATGAAGTATGGGAGAGATTCAAGGAGATGTAGCATAGTTATCCCAACCATTAACAGAAGACTTATGTCTTGTTAAAGCCTTTGCGGTAGGATTGGATGTACCCATTACAAATATGCTCAATAATGCCTTTAATGGTAAAATTGGTAGGATGAGGGTTTATGATATAACACAGTTGTATAAGGACATCACCTCTAGTTCCTTGTAACAATCTAAAAAATCACATTCTAGCTAGTGAACATATAGGGAACCAAGTCCTTCAAGTGGTTCAAATGTGTTTAAGGAAATTGCTGCTCAACTTGAAGCAATGGCCAAGAGATTTGATCAACTTGAATTGAAGATAGAGAGAAATTCTTCCAAGAATGTTAATAAGTAAAATATTTGCATATTTATTTTCTCTTATATGATGATTTTGTGGACAACATTTGAGCTTAATGCAACTAATTTGAGTGTAATTGATAAATTATTCTTGCTTTTCTTTGATAGGCACATACACATGTTAAGGAGAAAAAAGAAGAAATGAGACCTAAAAATAGACCCACAGGATTGAAACAAGACAAGGAGGCATAGTTGGAAAAAATGATCGATACTATAGCAATATCATTATTCACGATGGTCACTATTCACTATTTATGGCTGTCAATATTCACTATTCACCAAATTCACTGTAGCATTCTGCCGACATTTATTGTAGCCGAACTACTGTAACCGACATGTACTTAGGAATCATTGAAAAAAGAGTACGAAGTACTGTAGTAAATGTGGAGAAAATTGTCAAGTGCTGCCTATAAATATGTGCCATTACAGAGTGGGAGAAGCGCATCCTTTATTAGAGAATTCTGAATACTTTGTTTCGTATTTTAGAATTAATTTCATGCATTGTATTACTTTTTGCATACCTCCTTCTTGAAAGGCTTAGATAGACCTCCTATATGGATGGTATAGGTAGTCCTCCTTTATGGATAGTATAGGTTGCCACCTACATGAAAGGTTTTACCTCCGACAAGGAAGGCTAGATTTCTCCATTTTTCATGCATCTTTTGGTTGTATATTTATGTTTTAGAATTTAATATTCAAGTTTTTTGCAGTATTTATGAGGTTTTCATTCTGGTTTTATGTCATGCTAATTTATTTTTATTTCTTTTTAATTTCATAATAAGCTAAATTTCTATTTTCCTAGGGTGATGACGTAGCTTACTAATGACGGATTGAATCTTAACTTATTAAATCTATTTTTAACTTTTCCTTCATGATTGAGTTTTAATTATTGTTCTTAATGCTTTTAATTGATTGGCCACCTTTTGAATGATTTCAATATGTATATTGAGACTGGATGAATATACATGTGTATAGATCCTATAATTAAAACCATGACTTGCATATGAAATAGGAATATATTCATATTAGCAAGGAACAAAAAACCGGACCGGGTAATAAACCGGTCGCGATACAGGTTCAAGGGTTAGTGGGTCAACCGGAGTCTAACTGGTGGTCGAACCGGTCATATTAAAATATTATAATTTATTAGTAACAATATATATATTAATATATTTTTAAACTTCTATAGATAAAAATAACGATCTTTAGGAAAAAAAATGCTTAAAATATATTAGTATTAGTTATGATGCTTATACTTATGCAATGGTATCTCCTTTTCTATAATTATTATATCCTTTTAAATAATTTTTTTCATTATCTTCTTTTTTTTATATTTATATTAGTTTGATATCTATTAGTATTAGTTTGATATATTTAGAGAATTATGAATGCTAAATTTGGGAGATTTACTTGAGTTTTTTTAGGAGGGATTAATCTTTTGTATTATTTAAAAATGTTATTGTAATATCATAATTTTAAATATAGAAATAGTTTATACAAAAGCATAAATAATAGTAGCAAAAAATTAGAGTCTTCTCAAATTAATAAAAAAAGAGTTCAACAACCTCCGTTTTATTTTTATTATTTTTTTATATTTTATATTATATTTTTTTTGTTATTATTGCCTTTCTATTCTTTCAATGTGGAGTCACGTGCGTTTTGAAATGATTACTTTCTTTCAATGCTTTAACCTAAGAAAACTTTAGGGTTTTAACTTGCAAAATAGAGACAACCTCCTTTCTTAACAACTATTCTCCTTCTTCCCTGTGAAAAGAAAGTTCATCTTCTTCAAGCTAGAGCAACACGCGTCAGCGCAAATGAGGAGGAAGGGAATAGGATGCCATTCTTTAACATTGTTTCCGACTCTGTTCTGCTTCTTTTACAAAGATGGCTTTAATATTCACTATTTCAACCTCACCACGGTGCTTACAGTGAAATCTCAACAATCGTCGCTGTTGCTTGCTCCTTACCGCTTGCCGGCGTCGCGGTCGTTGTTCACGATTCAACCAGCTGGCCCTGTCGTTCTTCGTTAAACTAGGGCACAGCGTTAGGGAAGGAGGGAGTTCGCATTTCTCTTTCTCATTTCAATTCTGAATTCTGATTCTGATATAGCATCTCAGTCTCTCTCTGTTTCTGCAAAATTTTTTTAAGTGTCCCAAAAACCAATTCACGTGACTCGGTAAAACCGCCTGACTCGGCGGTTTTATCGAGTCATGCAAGAACCGGCCGGGTCGACTCAGTTTTGACCGAGTCGACCTTATCCCCCTCACTGGCAGTGAATCGGACCGGACTTGGGCCGGTTCACCGGTTTTCTGGTCCGACAGGCCGGTCCGGTCCGGTTTTTCATTCCATGCATATTGGTTGTGTAGTCTTACCGAGTTCCAAAAATCTTAATGCATAATTAATTGCTTAAATTCATATAGGAATATATTGGATTTGCAATTAATTATAGAATTGCTTGACTTTGGAAGAGGCTAGTAATTAAATAAAGAAAACTCGACCATCAATCGTGTGGAATAAATTGGGTTAGAATAGATAAGTGATTGAATCCAAAATTTGTTAAGTGAAATATAACCCCTAGGGCTTTTTCTCATAGTTGTTTTTATATTATTTGCACTCATATTTAATCATTTTCTATTTTGTAATTCCCATCACCAATTTATCGATCGACTAAATAGAGTTAAAATTACCTATTTTAGTACTTAGTGATCAATCCTCGTGGGAACGATACTCTACTCACTTCTATATTACTTGATTACGATAGTGTACTCTTACACTATTTAATAGACCATTTACACATGTAACAAGTTTTTGGCGCCGTTGCCAGGGATTGTTGTCATTAATATCAATACCAAGTAATTTTAATACTAATTTAGTCTTCATGTAAAAATTTCAAAAAAAAAAAAAGGATTATTCACAGCATTTTTTTGTTATAAATTGCAATATCTTGGTTTTTTTTCTGGAATGCATGTCGATGGGATGAGACAAGAAAATATATATGCTGGTTGGATTGAAAATTCTTCTCCTTATAATTGTTTTTCTGGTGCTTATTATGGAGAGTGTCATTCTTATGAGCATTACCTATATAGCACTACCAGTCATTATGTGAGAGATGATTTCAATATGAACCAAACTTGTTTTGATAATTCCTTTTATCCTGGTGGAATTTTAGAGCAACAAGAGTCTTTGGATCCATATGTCAGATATTGTTCTAATTCTCCTTTCTATTCTTATTCACAAATTGAAGAACAAACTCTTGAGTATAAGGAAAAATCTGATTTAGAAAGATTATGTGAGGAGTTTAGTAGAGAGCAAAAGGAACTTGTCACTAGGGTTGAGTCAAGTGTCCAAAATATTGGAATATATGTGAATCAAATTATTTCATCACTTGAGACTATGAGGCAAGATAATTCTTTAAGTATAATGACCACTTCTTGTGTTAATGATGATTATTGTGCGGAAGTTGAGGGTATGGAATTGAATGAAACTTTAGCTCTTATGGAATGTGATAAGGAACTTGAAATCACTTTTGGAGAGGATAGTGGGTGTAGTCTAGAAGAAGTTTCGGTTGTGGAACCTAACTCCTGTCATTTTGATGTTGAAACTAACGTGGATGTTCCAACAGCTATTGTTCATGTCTCTCTGTTGAAGTGTTGATTCTTATTGATGAGAGTTAAGTGGATTTTGTGGGATGCTCTAAAATTTTGAAAACTCCTAAATCTGTTTGCAAATACATATATGTTATGCTTTATTTGAATTCAGTAAATAATTATACTCTAAAATTGTCTATGATTGAAGAAGTACAATTAATTACTTTGAATGATCATTTCTTGTGTCTGAAACATTGTTGCTTTAAAATAAATGAAGACAAGGTAATCATGGTGTTTGATACTTTTGATTAGTAGTTTGTGTTTGGGAAGTCTGGGTGAAGACTATAAATTTAGCACTGTGTGGGAGGCAATCTAAGGTTTGGTTAGGTGTTTTGTTGTGATTTTATAGGACTTCCGATAGCCCATGCTGACTAGAACATTCAAAGAGTACAATAATGGTGCACTCAAAACTTTAAAAATTGCCATCACGTTTGAGGAACCAATAGATAATTCCTCCTTCTCGTAATTTTTTTAAAAAAATAAAGGAAAAATTTTTTTTGGTTTAGTTTTTGTCTAGCTAAAAACGTTAAAGAAGGATAGCTATTTGGGAGGCAACCTAAAACTTCTTTCCTATTCTCTCATTTTTCTTTCTTACTCACTGAAGCACTTTGTACTGTGTTGAGAATTTTAGTTTTCATCATTTTTATTACAAGTTAACATGGAGGAATCTCTTGTAAAGCTTAAGAACAGGTTTCTCACTCTTTTCAAAGATGTGCTCAGGAAGATCTATAGTAGTCGACTCGAAAGGATGAAGATATTCAAGCGTTTGGGCTTTTCTGAGGACGTACGCTGGATTATTGAAGCTAAGGTACGTTTAGCAAGTGAGATTTATAAATCATTTGTTAAACCTTTGCTAGTAATGGGAAGAAGTTCTTACTTCAAAAATAGAAGAGCTAAAAGAATGAATGTTTGTTATAAATGTGCAAGGTGGACATGTGATCAGCGTTGTAGGAGTAAAGGTATGGTTTTTATAAATCGAGAAGATAAAATTAAATTTATAATGGATGGACTGAGTAAGGAGTCACTGGATGATATCATTCAAACTCTTGAGACGCATCTGAGTGGTGATGTTCATCGTATTCTTCTTAATTTAGTGGACATATTCAACCAAGAAAACTGGCACTACTATCTTGGGAATTTGACGTTAAAAGACCCTATTTTCCAGTTTATAAGAAAATTTGATAGGAAGCAAATCCTTGATTTATAGAAAGCATTTAAGCCATTACTAGACGTAAAACTAGAGGAAGATATGAGCCAAAATCACAACTACTGTACATAATCATGCTTTTGTCTAATATGTCTTTTCTTTTCAGCAGCTTTTGTCTAATTTGTTTTATCTTTTGAGTAACTTTTGACTCTCTTTCCTCTTTTTCTTCATGCAAATTACGCCAGTCATTCGTGTGAAAAGTTTTTCAAAATTTTTTGAAAAATGCATGATTTGTTTGATTTTATTGTCACTATTTTAGTGTTATATATATGTACTCTTCCACTTGTAATATATATACTCTTCACTTGTAAATATGCATTCTTCTACTTGTAAACACAAATGGTCCGAAAGAAAAAAATGGTATCACACAAAAATATAGATTTACATCTATTTGCATTTTTAGTGAAACTGATTCCGGCAAGAATGGAGAGTTTCTAACTGCAGCACAAGAACTAGGAAACGCATTAGCTACTCAAAAGATCAACTTTATATTCGGGGGAGGCATCTAGGGCCTGAGGGGAAGTGTGACCATTTCTGCATCCATGAATGGAAGCAAGGGTTTGAGTGTAAGGGTAAAGGAGTTGGAAGCTCACACCTTTTCCTTAAGATAAGAGTTATAGGTTTCGAGCTTGTCTGACCGAATGGGACAAATGTTCTACCATGCTCAAGCTTTCATTGTTATACCCGGTGGTTTGGAGATGTTAGATGGCATTTCTAGTATTGCAAATTGGGCTAAGTTAAACTTTCACAAAAAGTCATTAGGATTGTTAAATGTTAATGGTTTTTATGATGATCTATTGTCTTTTTCTAATCATGCTGTGGAAATAGGATTCATACCCCAAGTGATTCACCACTCTATAGTTTCGACACCAACTGCTGATCAACTGCTCGATCAACTACAAACCTATGAACCTTACCTAGATCTATTAATCAAGCAAGTAGGTGGGCAATCTTCAGATAGCAGTCAAAAGCAGAATCCAGATACCACTCTTCGGTTGTAACTCTCCTTAATCTTTTGGTTTTTCTTTTAGCATTTTGATTTATAGTGTGTTTGTGTTTTTTAAAAAAAACTTTCCTTAAGCTCTAGAAAACATTGAGGACAATGTCTGATTTAAGTTGGGGGAAGATTTGTTAAAAAAATTAGTTAGTTAGTAAAAACCGTTAGATGCATGGGGTGTGAAAAAATGGCAGAAGAAGGAGTTATTCTTAACTCTTGAGACACATTTTATTAGTTATATGTTTTTGTTCTTCTTTAAAAAAATAATCCTTTTCAAGTGCTTTATAATGATCTTAACAAGTATATAAGTTTTAAGTATGGATCAATTGAGTTTAGATATTTAATAGCATGAATAAACAACTTATTGTTGCAATTGGTAATGAATTTTGAGATTGAATGAGCTGAGTTTAAAAGCCCCTAATTGTAACCTCCTTCCAACCAAGGCTGAGATTAAGTTCGTAAATATGTGATTATGTGGAATTAGACAATGTAAGATGATCTGAGACTTAATAAAATTCGTTTTGCCCAAAACATGGTTTTCAAAAACTTTTACAAAACATGTTCAACAACGGTCTCAGATTCACATTTCAATTATAAAATGGCATGTACAGTATGATTTCATTCATAAATATAGAGTACAATGTAAATTTCCGCCACACTCGAGTTCTAATAATCAATTAAGGGTTTACAGGGCACAAACACCCATAATCAGTTTCCCAATTTAGGGGATTACACAAATACTATCTAATATTTCCAAAATATACATGTAATTCCTAACAAAATATCCAGTGATTTACAAAATGATAACCAGTGATCCAAAGTAGTTAACTCCAAGCCCGAAGCTCTATCCACCCTTCGTCACCTGCTTCTCTTTGGAACCACTAGCCCTATCTGAAATTTGTTTTGGGAGAGTAAGATTCTAAGGAATCCTCGTAGTGTCAAATCACTCATAATATGCACGACCACAATGCATGTAAGCAAATCATCACACAACACATAGCAACTACAACGGCAGTTACAACGGCAAGGTCAGGTATGACGTGCGTCACAATTACGTTTGCTCACACTAAGTACTCATGCTATTTTATACCACATTATATATATTTCACCATAGCTGGGTTTCATATAAAATATTTTGTAACACAATAAAGCCACACTGGCATATTCTCAAACAGGAATCCACGATTCCACAACGTAGCCTCGATAATTACAACAGAAGATACAACAGCAGGGGTAGGTGTGATAACCATCACCCCTTACAACTGCTCACGTTGTAATGCCCTACATCCAATAACACATTCACAAGATCACAATGACAAGTCATGCATACCAAGCATCATACACAACATGAGAGAAAAGTCACTACCTTGGGCTTTCCGTGTGTGCTGTGGCACTGGTCTCTCCAGAGTAGGGCAAATATTGAATCCTATTATTTATAATGAGGGAAGAAGTGTTATTCTCTATTCCAATACCTAAATGACTTCACAACACTTAAGATTTGTTATCATTATTGTCCCTTAAGTAGCTATAAGTGAGGTTCAGGAAGTGCTCGCCTGAGAGCACAAGAACATTCAAAAGGGCACATTACTTGAGTAGGGACCTTGGCACTCGAGTGATGGCTTAATACTCTTGAGTGTTAAGACACACTCTTGAAAATTGACCGTGAGTGACAACCTGAGATGAGAGTTCATAGTGTCAAATACACCCACATTCGAGTGAGACAAGGTTCACTCGAGTGATAACCCGCAATACCCGCAAGTGAGACAACACTCTTGCTTTTTGCACGAAAGTGTAACAGAAAAACCGAAGGGAAAGAGAACACATCATCTTGCACTCGAGTGAGGCTTATCAGAAGCCAAATATGCAGTAAGGTTGACAACATTTCTCAATCTTTGACCAAATATATCAATGATCCCAAATTCTCAACCAAGGCTACTCCCCCATAAAATTGCACAAGGAATCCAATGGAAACAATTAAACTACCAAATTCCTATTCCATTATCATGCTTGGTTTTAGGCAACTTCTAACACAAAATCCCCAACATATTGCCAACTCCACATTTTAAACCCAAACCAATTTTATCTATCCAAAACATATACCAAAACACCATTTCCATGACCATAGCATACCAAACTCTATGACCATAATTTTCCAAAATAAAGCCAAAAATTTCAGAAATTCCAAGCTTAATCATTTGGCACAAAACATAGATAGAAAGGTTCATTTCACTTACCTCAACAACTTTCCCAAAGAGCTTCTTGCTTTTCAAATCACTATATTTCCTTGAGGGCTCAAACTAACACCAATGGCTAATCTATAACCATAGACATAAAGCCCTCAACCTAAGGAACAAGATTAATGAAAGGAGTTTTAGCATTTGAGGTCATTGGCTTACCTTAAAATCAAGTTTTTCTTTCTCTTACTTGCACATCCATGGCTGCCGAAAATGGAGAGAGAAAATGAGATATGAGATCTTGAAGATGAAGATGGAATGATGGTGCTTCTCTTCCCCATACCATTTCAGCGAAAAATGAGGGAAGGAGAGAGAGAAAATATGATTAAAAATACCTATTTGACTTTTCTCCCTTCTCTCTCGTGATATAAGCTTGCCAAGTGTCTCAATCTCATTGGCTCTTATAAAATAAGTAACTAATTAGTTACTTTAACCACTCCATTAGCCATTTAGTCAGACATTTAATTTTTCTTAGGTAGTAATTAATTTTTTCATTAATTACTAACTAATTAACCGACAATTTTCCGTTCTTTCTAATTTCCCACTGATTTTGGCATATTTAACGAAATTACCACAAAAAACATAATAATTAAATCTTTAATTCAAAAATTATTCTCAGTATTTATCATTAGCCCTTAATCAAAATTTAGGGTATTACAATTCTCCCCCTGCTTAATAAATTTCATCCCCGAAATTTATTACACATATTGGGACATAAAATCAGGGAATCACTTCTTCATGTCCACTTCCGCTTCCTAAGTTGCTTCTCTTGGAGACATTCCCTTCCAGACCACATTTACAAATGGTAAGCTTTGATGCATGAGCTGTGGCTCTTCTCAATCAATTATTTGTTTTGGCTCTACCGCATAAGTGAAGTTATCTTATAACTCAACCTCTTCATACTCAATAATATGCTCAGGGTCTGTTGGTACTTCTTGAGTTGTGAGACATGGAATATATCATGAAGTCTACTCAAACTTAGGGGTAGTACTATCTTATATGCTACCTGTCCGATTCGAGCCAGAATCTCAAATGGACCAATATATCTCGGACTCAGCTTCTTCCGCTTGATTGTTCTCCCGATGCCTGTGACCGGAGATACTCTTAAGAAAACATGATCCCCTCCTTCAAACTCTAGAGGCCTTCTCCTTTTGTCAGCATAGCTCTTTTGTCGACTCTGTGCTGTAAGGAGCCTTTTCCTAATAATTCTGATATGCTCGAAATTTTGATCAATAAGATCCAGCCCATACAACTTCCTCTCAGATAACTTTGTCCAGCATAACAGTGATTGGCACTTCCTCCTATACAATGCTTCATATGGAGCCATCTGAATGCTCGCATGATAGTTGTTGTTGTAAGTGAACTCGGCTAGTAAGAGATAGTAGTCCCAATTTCCTTTGAAGTCTAGTACGCACGCTCTCAGCATATCTTCTAGCGTTTAGATAGTCCTTTCCGACTATCCGTCTGTTTGAGGATGGTAGGCCTTGCTAAATCTCAACTGAGTACCCATAGTTTCATGTAGAGCCCTCCAGAATCTCAAAGTAAACTGAGGATCTCTGTCGGAGATAATGTTCTTCGGTGTACCATAGAGTCTCACTATCTCCTTGATGTATATTTCAGCCAGCTTATCAGGAGAGTAGCTTTATTGATAGGTATGAAGAGCGTTGATTTCGTGAGTCAATCAACAATCACCCAGATCGTATCATAGTTTCTGATCCTAGGTAGACCCACAACTAGATCCATGGTCACACTCTCCCACTTCCATTCTGAAATTTCCGGACTCTGAAGCAATCCTGATGGTCTCTGGTGTTCAATCTTCACCTTTTGACAGGTAAGACACCACGCCACGTACTTGGTCACATCAGTCTTCAACCCTGGCCACCAGTACATAGATTTCAAGTTATGATACATCTAGTTCATACCTGGGTGAAGGGTCTACTGACTCTTATGAGCATCATCCAGAATCCTTTGTCTCAAGTCAGCCTTCAGTGTAACTACTATCATAATCTTGCCTATGAGCCTCTTCAATTTCAGTCCTCAGGTCATTCTCCCCTTGGACAACACTATAACTGGCACACAGGATATCATTCGAGAAATTGAAATCTCGAAAATCATCAATCAATTTCACCTCTTGAATCATCATTACTGCAAAAACCACCGTCTTTTGACTAAGAGCATCCGCAACGACATTGGCTTTTCCCGGATGATATTTGATTTATAGGTTGTAATCTTTAAGCAACTCCACCCAGCGGTGCTATCTCATATTTAACTCTTTCTAATCATATAGATATTTAAGACTCTTATGGTCGCAGTACAGTTCTAATATCACACCATACAGGTAATGACGTTAAATCTTCAATGCAAACAAAATTGCCGCAAGCTCCAAATCATGAGTGGGATAGTTCATCTCACGCAGTTTGAGCTGTTAAGAGGCATAGGCCACCATACTTCCCTACTGCATCAGGACACACCCTAACCCCTGCTTACTCGTATCACTGTACACAATGTAAGCCTCACTGGGATTAAGTATAATCAACACTAGTGTCGTAGTCAATCTCTCCTTCAGCTCAGCAAAATGGTTCTCACAACGCTCATCCCATACAAACGGCTTATCCTTTCTAGTGAGCTTGGTCATCGACAAGGCAATACGGGAGAAGTTCTGAATGAACCTTTGATAGTAACCAGTAAGACCCAGAAAACTGCGAATTTCAGAAACAGTTTTTGGCCTCTTCCAATCAAGTATTGCTTTCACCTTATTGGGATCCATTGAGACCCCTTCAAGTGAGATAACATGGCCAAGAAATTTTACTTCTGTAAGCCAAAACTCACTTACTCAACTTGGCATAGAGCTGCTTTTTGCGCAATGTCTCAAGCATAATTCTCAAATGATACTTATACTCTTCTCTACTCTTAGAGTATATCAGGATGTCATCGATAAACACCACAACAAATTGATCAAGGTATTGTTGAAAGACATAGTTCATGTAATCCATGAATATCGCAGGTGCATTAGTCAACCCAAAGGGCATCACTAAGAACTCATAGTGCCCGTATTTCATTCTAAAAGCAGTCTTTGGTACGTCTTCTGCTCTCACACGCAACTGATGATAACTTGACCTTAGATCAATTTTAGAGAATACACATGAGCCAAACAATTGATCTAATAGGTCATCGATTCTCAGAAGTGGATACTTGTTTTTAATAGTAACTTTGTTAAGTTCTCTATAATCAATACAAAGCCTCAAGCTTCCATCTTTCTTTTTCACAAATAGCACTGGAGCTCCCCACGGCGAAACATTGGGTCAAATAAACCCTTTTTCAAGCAACTCCTCAATTTGCTTCTTTAACTCCGCTATTTCGTTTGGAGCCATGCGATATAGGGCTTTAGATATAGAACCAGCTTCAGGCACAATTTCAATTGGGAATTGCACTTCCCTTTCTGGAGGCAGTCTGCTAAGGTCATCCGGAAATACCTCAGGGAACTCTCTTACCACAGGTATATTTTCTAAAGTTTCCTCTGTTTCTCCTTGCACGGAAAAGAACACCATATACCCTTGGCTTCCCTTCTTAAGATATTTCTCAGCTTTAGCCATTGAAAGGAAATTCAAAATGGCATTCACATCATTCACCCTTTGTGTAGTAGGATAAATTATCCTTTTATTACCATAATCAAGCAGCACACTATTCACTGTTAGCCAGTCAAGACCCAAAATAACCTCTAGTTGTTGAAGCGGTAAGCAAATCAAATCGACTGTGGACTCATGTCCCTCAACAACTATTACATAGTTTAGACAAGCTTCGGCCGTCATAGCCTTGACACCCATTGGCTTCGACACAACCAAATCGAACGGCAATTTATACACATGCAATCCCAAGCGCTTTACACAGTTATAGGCAATAAAAGAATGACTTGCACCTGAATCAAATAAAGCTTGTAATTCCTTACCATTGAAAAGGATTTTACCTTGAATCAGTTTAGTGGACTTCCGGGCCTCCTCATGTGTCATCGCGAACACTTGACCTTGATTCTTGGGCGTTTTCTCTGTCTGCAGTCGTGGGCATTGAGTAGAAATATGAACCATCTGTTTACAATTAAAGCAAATCACTTGCCCTGTGCAGGTTCTGCAAGGATGACATTTCCTACACTGAGGGCATATTGTTCCCACTGGAGGCTTCTGATTACCACGACCCTCAGATTGATAGGGCTTCTTGCCACCGCCCCCAGATGAGAACCCTTGTCCCTTCTGCTTCTAGGAAGTATGTGCCTTGTTAGGCTTACTGCGGCTGCCACTACCCTTAGTTGGGTACAACTCTCTCATATTGTTCTCAGTTATTCTGCACTCTTCATCGCCTTGTTCAAGTCGATAAACAGATGAGTGGCTAACTCTTTCTTAGCTCACGCCTCAACCCCCAGATAAGCATATCAGAGCTCTACTCCTCATCATCCATACGCCAGAGATAGGAAGAATATCAAGATAGCCGGATGAAACAAGATAAGTATTTATCAAAGCTCTCCGTATCACCTTGCTTGATGGCTAGAAACTTAGATTCTTTTTCAACCCTCACCGACTTGGGGAAGTACTTCTCATTAAAATTTTCTTGAAACACCTTCCAAGTCAGTGGTACATTCTAACTACGCAGTGTCATGGCGATATTCCGCCACCACCGATCTGCATCCCCCTCTAGCTTGTATATTGCTAGCTTCACCTTCACTTCCAATGAACATTCCAGGACTTCAAAGATCTTCTCTAACCAGTTTAAACAATCCTCAGTAGCTTGGGGTTCAAATCTCCCTTTAAACACCGGAGGTAGATGCTTGCAAAACCTTGAAACCCATAATTACAAACCTCTTCCCTCTGGAACCAGTACCCCTTGTGACTCTTGATTGGGTACCGTATGAGAAATGGATTCATGAGACCGATTGGATCCCTCAGCTGTCTCCTTATGACAAGTCCCTGCTTAGGTTTCCTCCTGGGTCTCCTCATGTGCAGACTGGACCTTTTCCTTATTATGCTTGGCCCTTTCTTCCCTAAGCTCTTCTCTTAGCTCAGCAATCATGTATCTTTGCTCTTTGATCAGGATCATCATTTCTTGCATTGGATCAGGTGGATTGTCATTTAATTCCTCCACCTCTGGATCCCCTGGTCTGAGTCTAGGGTGAACCATTTTGTCTTTTGACTCTACAAATGATTCACCATGTCAGTACAATAGCAAATGTATACACATAGTCCTTAAAATTTATATATATCCACAAACAGCAGAAATACTCATGTGTATGCAACAAACAATCCTAAGTCAACAAACTATGGCAACTATCCTAACAAATGCTACTCTTGCCAGGAACTACAACTCTAATGCCACAAATGTAACCCCCTTCCAACAAAGGCCGAGATTAAGTTCGTAAATATGTGATTATGTGGAATTAGAGACCGTAAAATGATTTGAGACTTAATAAAATTCTTTTTGCCCAAAACATGGTTTTCAAAAACTTTTACAATACATGTTCAACAACGGTCTCAGATTCACATTTCAATTACAAAAATGGCCTGTACAGTATGGTTTCATTCATAAATATAGAGTACAATGTAAATTCCCACCAAACTCAGGTTCTAATAATCAATTAAGGGTTTACAGGGCATGAATGCCTATAATCAGTTCTCCCATCTAGGGGATTATACAAATACTATCCAATATCTCCAAAATATACATGTAATTTCCAACAAAATATCCAATGATTTACAAAATGATAACCAGTTATCCAAAGTAGTTAACTCCAAGCCCGAAGCTCTATCCACCTTTCGTCACCTGATTCTCTTTGGAACCACTAGCCCTGTCTAAAATTTGTTTTGGGAGAGTGAGATTCTAAGAAATCCCCATAGTGTCAAATCACTCATAGTATGCACAACCACAAAGCATGTAAGCAAATCATCACACAACACATAGCAAATACAACGGCAGTTACAAGGGTAGGTATGACGTGCGTCATCCTTACGTTTGCTCACGCTGAAGTGTTCACACTGTTTTACACCACATTATATATTTCACCACAGCTGGGTTTCATATAAAACATTTCGCAACACAATAAAGTCACACTGGCATATTCTCAAACAGGAATCCACGATTCCACAACGCAACCTCAACAATTACAACGACAGATACAACGGCAGGGGTAGGTGTGATAACCATTACCCCCAACGACTGCTCACGTTGTAATGCCCTACGGCCGATAACACATTTGCAAGATCACAATGACAAGTCATGCATACCAAGCATCATACACAACATGAGAGAAAAGTCACTACCTTGGGTTTTCCGCGAGTGCTCTGGGACTGGTCTCTCCAGAGTAGGGCAAATATCGAATCCTATTATTTATAATGAGGGAATAAGTGTTATTCTCTATTCTAATACCTAAATGACTTCACAATACTTAGATTGGTTGTCATTATTGTCCCTTAAGTAGCTATAAGTGAGGTTCAGGAAGTGCTCGCCTGAGAGCACAAGAACATTCAAAAGGGCACATTACTCGAGTAGGGACCTTGGCACTCGAGTGATGGCTTAATACTCTTGAGTGTTAAGACACACTCTTGAAAATTGACCGTGAGTGACAACCTGAGATGAGAGTTCATAGTGTCAAATACACCCATACTTGAGTGAGACAAGGTTCACTGGAGTGATAACCCGCAATACCCACAAGTGAGACAACACTCTTGCTTTTTGCACGAAAGTGCAACAGAAAAACTGAAGGGAAAAGAGAACGAGTGAGACCCAATATCACTTGAGTGAGGCTTATCAAAAGCCAAAAACACAACAAAGTTGAGAGCATTTCCCAATCTTTGCCCAAGTGTTTCCAATGATCCCAAATTCTCAACTAAGGCTACTCCCCTATAAAATTGCACAAGGAATCTAATGGAAACATCAAAACTACCAAAGTCCTATTCCATTATCATGCTTGGTTTTAGGCAACTTCTAACACAAAATCCCCAACATATTGCCAACTCCACATTTTAAACCCAAACCAATTCTCTCTATCCAAAACATATACCAAAACACCATTTCTATGACCATAGCATACCAAACTCTCTATGACCATAATTTTCCAAAATAAAGCCAAAAAATCCAGAAATTCCAAGCTTAATCATTTGGCACAAAACATAGATAGAAATGTTCATTTCACTTACCTTAACAACTCTCCCAAAGGAGCTTCTTGCTTCTCAAATCACTAGATTTCCTTGAGGGCTCAAACCAATACAAATGAATAATCTATAACCATAGAAATAAAGCCCTCAACCCAAGGAACATGATTAATGAAAGGAGTTTTGGTATTTAAGGTCATTGGCTTACCTTAAAATCAAGCTTTTCTTTCTCTTACTTGCACATCCATGGCTGCCGAAAATGGAGAGAGAAAATGAGATATGAGAGCTTGAAGATGAAGATGGAATGATGGTGCTTCTCTTCCCCATACCATTTCAGCGAAAAATGAGGGAATTTGAGAGAGAAAATATGATTAAAATACTTATTTGACTTTTCTCCCTTCTCTCTCATGATATCAGCTTGCCAAGTGTCTCAATCTCATTGACTCTTATAAAATAAGTAACTAATTAGTTACTCTAACACTCCATTAGTCATTTAGTCAGACATCTAATTTCTTCTTCGTTAGTAATTAATTTCTCCATTAATTACTAACTAATTAACTAACAATTTTCCGTTCTTTCTAATTTCCCACTGATTTTGGCACATTTATCAAAATTGCTACAAAACACATAATGATTAAATCTTTAATTTACAAATTATTTTCAATAATTATCATTAGCCCTTATTCAAAATTTGGGGCATTACAATTCCCCCCGTTTAATAAATTTCGTCCCCGAAATTTGTTACACATATTGTGACATAAAATCAGGGAATTGCTTCTTCATGTCCGCTTCCACTTCCGCTTCCCGTGGCCCTACAGGGCCGATCTTTTTTAACCATCGGTCCTACAGAGCTGACCCTTTTAGACCCGCTTTTATTTTTAAGGTAAAAATCTAAGACTCAATCTTTATAAATTCAGAACCTAAAAAGACCGACATGACGGTCTTGACCCATTTTCTGGCCGTACTTAATTCCTTCCCTTCCTCTTTTCAATTTTTCATTTTTCAAAAACCCTAAATTCCCCTCACCGTCGAACCCTCCCCTCAGGTCTACCTTCACAATGCCTCACCATTACCCTCAGCTGTCTCATCTTCACACCAACCACCATAGCATCAATGCCTACCATTGACCCTACCTTCACTGTCGAACCCGTCTCCATCGATCCAGCATCGATTTGCCAACTTCCTCCACCAAACTTCACGCCCTCACTATCGGTGTCAATATACCTCACCTCTGACCGAAAACTCAGCCTTTAGGTCACAACCACCGTTGCTCCACCCTAAGTCCGTTGAACCCTTGAACCCTCAGCCGCCACCTTCACCGCCGTCCTTCCTCTCACCATCGTTCACCATTACTCACATTACCTCTTCGTTGTTCTTTCTCTCCACCAGCATCACCTTTGTGCCTGGCCTCACTCCTCTTCACTGGCACACACTTCATTGTCACACAGCTCCAGATCCGCCGCCGCTCTCTCTCACTCTCCTCCCTTGTCAACTCCACCCACCACCGCCAGACCCGACCTTCTCCACCATCCCACTGCTCTGTCGATCGCTCTCACCCACTCTCCTTCTCCGGCAAACACACACTTCTCCGTCACTGCTCCAATCTTCTCTGGCGTCGAAGTATGCCAGCACAGCCTCTCTCTCTCTCACCCTTGTCTTTCTCCAACCTTTCTCGGCCCGAGTCACAACCACCAAAACCTCGGTTCTCGTTCGCTCCCTCCGACAATCTTCGCTTTGCTTCCACTCTCTTGCCACACCATCACCTGTTCTCATTCCTCAGTTCATAGCCAAAGTCAACTTGAGTTGAGCTCGTGATTTTTTCCCTGGGTTCGAAGCTCTTGCGTGTCTCTCTTCTATTTTGCAACTCATTCCATCTCTCTCTGACATTTTTCAGTTCATTTCCCCTTTTCATCTAAGGTAATTTCTTGTGTCTCTTTGATAATTCTTCTGGGTTTTTAATTAGGTTAGGGTAGGTATTTTCAATCAGATTTATATAGGCAGGGTATTTAATGTTGCTAAATGACATACATTAGGTATGAACAACTGAAGTTCTAGGATTAGATACCTCATGGTTCAAAATATGCTATCTGACCTGTTAATCATTATGCAATTCTGATTACATGAGGTTGATTAGGACATTCTTCATTTTGGCAATTACCCTTAGTTTTTGCAATTTGTCTTTAGTCTTAGGATTGAACAGTTTGGTTGGTCTAAGGATTTAGATATTTGGTTTGGTTTGGTTACTCGTTTTTTGCTTACTGTCCATGAGAACTGACCTTCACTATTGAATTCTGAACATGTCAGATTGTTTAAAAGACTGTTTCTAATTTTGTTGCAAGAATAAAATGCACTTTCACAATTAGATGTTTAACCCCTATGAGAAGTGGAAAGGCCTTTTCGCTCTGGAATTTGTTATTGCTGTGAAAAAAGCTTTGTAAGAGCAAAGTCCATTCGTGAAAGTTCATTTAACACTTGTTGTAGAATTAGAACTAAGTCTTTGCACATTCACATCTTGATCCCATGTTTTCAGAACTCAATGTTGTTCTCATAGAATTTATACAGGAAAATTGGGAATTTGATAAATTGTACATCTTTCAAAAATTTCTCTTGGTAGCAGGGGTAAACTGAGTCCGTTTTGGAGTTTGTTTGGTCATGTAAATTAGGATTATGGACATTTGGGCTAGGCTTGAATGTGCAAGGTAATTTGAGGTGTAATAACAGCAATAGTTGATGAATATTAGTCTAAATCAGTCCTGCAGTGTTTGCTGAAACTTTGAAATAATTCTTCCATTTTTCTACAGCATCATTGATTGATTGAGTAGGGTCCTTCAATTCCAAATAATGATGATGTTCTGAAATCTTTGGGTTGTCCATTTTTAATTTGACAATTTCAAGTTAAAATTTGACCACTGCTGCTACTCTTTACATGCTAATATGTAAATGGTAGCAAATCTTGTTTTTGACACCAAGTATTGAATAATTCAGTAAGCTCTCAGAACAAAATTTTCATGCTTCTGAAACCTTTTAGTCAATTTGGAACTTTGTTTGACCTTGTGCTTGATTAATTAATTAATTATGCTTTTGGGATGTAATTCTATCTTTTCCTTGTAGTACACCAAGGCACTATATCATGAGGTTATTCCGATTGTAGTCACTAATAATTGCACTTGTGAACTCAGTTTATGGTCTAGATCATTTGATTTTCATTGAAGAAAGCTTAATTGTGACCATTCCTACACTGCCTGGTTTTTTTGGTTTACCACAATGAAATGGATTTGTTCAGTAGCCTATTAATAGTTTCAACTTTAGCCTATTAATAGTTTCAACTTTTCATTCTGAGATGATTAAGAGATTTTGAAGATTGTGAGGATAAGTTTAAGTATGGAATTCTGTCGGAAAGTTTTGGAACTTGATAGACTTTACGTTTGGGGGAAATTTCTCTATAGGTTAGGTTATTTTCTTTTCTTTTGTCGGTTTGTCTTATGGTTATTCAGTGTGTGTTTATGTACTTTGCTTGTGTCCAGGATAAATGGGAAAAGCTAGTCATCTAAATGATCTTTTGCTTTTGCTAAGAAGGCCCCACCTCCAAAGAAGCTTAAGGCTCTACCTCCACCTCCCACTAAGCAATTAGCACCAAGTCAATTTGAGTTAACTAAAGCAAAAATTGCCATGTGCAAGTTTCAACAAGAGTGAGCCTTTATCCCTAACAAGAGCTATAAATTGTACAAGTTGGCTCAAGATTTGGGACTTTAGAGGATGTTGGACTTGAGGAAACCCAGCAACGCCGCTTTTGTGTGTCATTTTTACTTTTATGTGTATTATTTCAAGATGACCATAGTTAACTTACACATTGAAATTCCACAAGGAAAACCTTCTATCTCTGTTGAGCAGGTCAAAAAATTTTATAACCTTCCACAGCTCACTGAGTGTAAATATCAACTACTAAAGGCTACTACTGAGGACAATTTTCCTTTTTAAGAAATAGCTGACACAATGCTCATATTGGGAACTACTGCATAGAAATCCAAAGGTGAAGGGAAACAAGCTTATCTCAAGCAATCTTCCTTAAATCAAGAAGCTCGAATCTAGCTATAATTTGTTGGTTTTAATGTGTTACCGAGTGGTCACTTGAGTACCTTAGATAAAGATGTTGCTTTTTTGGTCTACCTCTTGATGACTTGCTAGCCAGTGCAACTTGAGAATGTCATTTATGATGCCATGCTCCACTCCACGTATCATTTGAGCAAGAAAATTGCATTTCCTCATCTGATTTCTGACTTGTCCAAGGAGGATAAAAGCAAAGAGTATTAGAAAGATGAAATTTTTCGACCAGCCCCTCCTTTCAAGTATGACCAGGTCAAGAAAGACACAAAAATTGGGTGTATCAGGATGAAGGGGATAGGGTTACCACCCTTGAGAGCATTAATGAGCAATTGAGGGTTGCTGAGCTGAACCGTGCTGAGGATTCTCGTCGCCTTGTGTGCTTTGAAGCAATGTTAAAAGAGAAGGCTAAGAATAAGGGGGTTGCGGTGCTGTCATATGAGGACAGTGACAATGACACCAATGCAGCTAAAGTAGAAGGCAGTGGGGACTCAAAGGCTAAAGAGACCCCAATTGATGTTGTGATTGATCTACAATGATTGCTCTTCTGCTTTAGAATATAACACAAATGCCTCAGACTGATCTACAATGATTGCCTGTTGTTGTTTGTGTTTTGTTTATTCTGTTAGCTCATCTAATAAACTATTTTGCTGATTGTGGTTGTCCTTGAAGTTATGACTATGTCTAGGATTTATTAGATTCCTTAGTTTCCTTGGCTGTTTAGCTGTTTGCACACTTTCTAGCTTGAGGATACTGATGGTCTATTACTTGCTTTTGGACTTTCTGTTTTGGATATGAGCTACTGAGGGCTCATTGCACATGATTATTTTGCTTTTAAAATAGGTCTTGATGGCCATGTTCTGCTTTATGTGTTTCTTTCTTGTGGCAAATGTGATTATTCATATATGCTGTTTTTTTTTTTGTCTTATGTTTGCTGACAATGTTATGGAACTAGCTATTGATGGCTAGAGTTTACATTGATTCCACACTTTAGTTGGGCCATTAAAGGCTTTGTTACCTTTGAATTCATGATCTTTGTGAATATTTTGGATATAAGCCACATATTGTACAAGTATTGTTCAATTTCAATCCCTTTCTGCTTGGGTTAACAATGAAGACATTGTTAATCTTAGTTTGGAGGTAAGATGGTGTCATAATTTTGAAAATTTTGAAAGAGAATGAATTCACAAGAGAAATTTTTTGAACAAGTTTTGTTAGAAAATTATTGGAATATTTGAGATTTCACATATTTAAGTTCTTTTTCCTTGTGAAATTTTTTTGAAAATGAGCTATTAGTTTCACTTATTTGTTAAATATTGTTTGGATGATCCTATGATATAAATTACTGTTCTATATGTTATATTTGATAGGAAATTTTATTGATGTGCATAGATGAGTGCATTGTAGTGATAAAACATGTTGTTCAAGAGTTTTTAAGTAATTTACGCATTATTAGAGTTAAATTTATTGTAGATGTGCTTGTTGAAGGGCTTAGTGGCAAATTGGGTTATATACCTTTGTTTCAAGTTTTTGATTTTAGAACCCCCTTTAAAATTCTTCAAAACTTTTTATTTATTTCATAAGATTTGAAAAAATGATTAGGGTAGTTCATAAAATGCGGTTGAGCCTTTCAAACTTGCCTAATTGATGTGATTTCCCTTTGAGCCCTTATTTTGAGCCTATTAGAAACCTAATTAAAGATTCTTATTTAAAAACCTAACACCTACCTACCCTAGCCAATGTGTAAAATCATAATTCCCTTGTTTTGAGATAAATGATACGTGATTGGGTGATGGAATGTGGGGATATTATACAAAGTTACAAAATATTTGGGAAAGGGGTGTAGAAAGTAAATGAGTTCACATTGTATAAAAATCAAGCCAAAATAGTATTAAAAAAAAAAGATGAATGCTTACAAAGAAGGCTTGATATGAAAAGTTCAATTTAGTTCAAGTTTATGGGAGTATGTTTCATGAGAAAATGAAAAAAAACCCTTGAATAGTTATCATCTATCTTCAGGTATTTGATTGATTATTCTTTACTTTTTCTTTTGAAAACCTTAACCCTTGGCCCAATTACAAGTTAAGAAAAGTCCATTTGATTTTTACATCAAGTGGAGTGAATCAGAAGAAAAGAGGAAGGAATTAGATGATGCTAAAATTGTTTGTTTGAATAGGGGTATATGATTTGAAGTGTTACTCTTAACTTTAGCTTGTGCAAAAGGAATAAATGTTGACTCCATTCGCACACTCACACTTAAGAACTCTTGAAAAGCATGTTTTAAATCTATGAAGCATTCATCTTTGCATATTGCCTTCATTTCTTATTTAACCTAATCTATTGAGCAGCTGATACGGACAAATTCATTTATACATAAATAATGAGTAATTGATTTATTTAATAAGGATAGACTTCTTTGCTTGAAGACGAGCAAAAGCTTAAGTTTGAGGGTGTGTTAATTCATAGAAATTATGAATATTCTGGCACATTTTTTTCTTTTTTCATTTGTTTTTGGGTTCAAATTGTGTATATAAACAGATTATAAAAGAAAATGTGATATGACATGAGCAAAATCAAACTTTCGCCAAACCATGAGTTAAATGCAATTAGTTATGATTATTTGTAAAAGTTAAAGAACTCATGAAATCCTCCTTGTAGGTGGAAGATTACAAGTTATAAAAGCTCCCAAAGATCATGGGAAGTTGTGAAGGGAAGAAAAGAATGCAAGAGGAAGATGAAAAAGGACACTGTGAAAGAGAAGCTTGCATTTGCTGTGGAAGTGATATAGCCAAGCCATTGTACAACTACCTTAGAAGATGACCTTTTTGTCTACCCTTTGGTTGTGGATCTACTGTAGCAAAAGTCATAACGAAACCGCCTGAAAAATCACTACTGTCTGACAATTTCTTATGGTGAATGCCATAGCTTATAGACAGTGAATGCACAAAACTGATACTGTGCGTTTTGAAAACTGAAGTAGAAAAATCAGTATAAAAGCAAGGGATAGGCCGAAAATCACCTATTCTGGACTTCTTGGACATTTTGGCTGCTAAGCTTGCATTTGGAAGAGCTTGGAGCTTGGGATTGGATTGAGAAGGGATTTGAGCTTGAATTCTTGGGTTTTCCCCATTCTTCTTCCTTTTCTTACTAGTTTATTGAATGGCTATAATTATGTTGCATAGTTGTAGCTATTCTATGAACATGTGTAGCTAGAGCTTTGATTTTATGATTGTTTTTACTCATTGTATGGATTGAAACTACTAAATTATCTTGCTTTTGCTAGTTGTTGAGAATATATGTTGATTTTTCTTTATGCTTAATGCTATTTTGTGCTTGGTCACCACATGATTAGATTAATTCAATTAAATGGTGCTTGAGGTAGCTATTTTGGTTGTAGAACTTGAGAAAAATCATGTTAGACTTGAAATTTAATGATTAAATGGATGGTTTGTTGTTAGAATAGAGATATATCTTATAACACCCTTGTTTTCAAAGCATATGGACGGTTGTCCACTACTGGATCGAATGTCGTTGTGCGTTTGCTTATATACAGGCGCTTACATACATGTCATTATGAGACTTACCACACTTGAATACAAATTAAGTACAATTTCCAAAATAGATAATCGACAAAAAATTAAATTCTAAGTCATTTGCTTCATTAGCTTGTGTTTACCTTCTTGTTCGAGGAACTACTTGTCCAAGCTGAAAATTTGTTTTGGAAAAATAGGATGAGATTTAATAGTAACAGATATCACTCATATAAAATGTACATATATCATACATTGTCAACCAAATTTACAGTACAATCAACATATTCAGAGGTAAATTCACAATATGCAGAAAGCATAAAGTTACCAATTCAAGGACAACCGTCCCAGGTCACAACGCTGGGAAATTCTACTGGGCCTTAGCCCTTCTCATTTAAATATTTTAAATTCACAATGGTACAAATATGTATATAACATATCACATAGTATGTAAGGGATAAGTTACTATTTGACAATTTTTTCCAAATCTTAATCTTGATTGACGTGCTTTGAACATCCTGGGCAAGTGTTAAGTCCTATAAATTATAATTTACGGGGCAATGAGTTATTTCTTAGTCCAATTCTTCATGAATAGTCTTATGTTGGTTATCATTAGGGTCACTATATTAGATCCAATATGTAGTTAAAGAGCCTAAACTAACCCCAAATGCTAAACTTAGCCCTTTAAAGTCCAATTCTATTATAAAAACTCTTTACCTTGAATTTTCGCACAATTATCATAAGTTGGCAGATTTTTCATTGAACTTTGAAAAATCATAACTCATTCTATAAAAATTCAATTGGGGTGATCCAAATTCTATGTGACCCTTATTAAGTCTATTTTAAGGGAAAAATACTTTCCATAGTCGTCAGTTCGCAGAAAATTACCATTTTTTATGTTTTCTCTTGCTGCCAGAAAATCTAACCAGTTTTAATTGTCTACTTTAAACACTCATAACTCCTAAAGTACTTATCAAAATCCTTCATAATACCTATAAAATTAAAGGTCTTTAAGTGTACTTTAATTTTGAAAAATCTCATCATCATCAATTGAAGTTTGGGTAGTGAAATATTTGCCACAACAAAACTGCCAGACAAAAACGTACACTGGCAGCTTTGTTACACTAGCTGACTTAATTTCCAGTGTTTGAATCATTAAACCAGTCTGTCAAAAATTATAACCTGATTCTATTCCCTCACAAATTTTTGTGTAGAATCCAATGGAAAGCTTAAAAATAAAAAAAGTCAAATTCTTTCTACTAGATTTAGCCCTTAACCTAAATCTACCTCCCAAAACAACAAAGAATCCAACTTATTGTTTTTAACTACCAACAAGTCTAATACCTCCGTAAACATCATATATCACCTTAAACATGATTAAAAACATCATCTTGCTTCAAAAAATCCCCTTGGTCAAAAATCAAAGGTGGCATAAGAGTTAAGAAATACTCAACAAAAACATGAAGTAATCAGTTAAAAAGGAAGCCTACGCTTACCTCTTCACATTTCTACAAGTGGTTTGGTATTCTGGCGGTACTCTGGTAGACTAATTGGCACAAAACACCTCATATGAGAAATCTAAGACCATAGATTGAAGCTTGTAGTGAGTAGAGGAAGTATCCTGAAGGACTTGCCGGACGTTTACGGCGATTTGGGGTTGAAATCGGCTCCTGTAGTCAAGAGAACTCACTATTCACTCCGCCTTATCTCTTCTTGTGCTTTTACACAAGAAATCATATTTCTCTCTCTCTCTCTCTCTCTCTTCCATGCTTGCACAAAATTTTGGCATTTAATTAGGCATGTATGGTTGTGATATAATCACATAAAATGATCTCATCTCATCTTGCCAAGTGTCACAAGTTTAAGGCTTAAGAGTGCCACGTGTCATGCAACCATTCGTCTTCCATTTTCTCTTTCTTTGGTGGGGCATAAATGGTCAGGGGAAGGGGGAGGCCTGACAATTTCCCTAGACTCCTAGGTTCGATACTTGACTCGTAAAGCAAGCGACTCGGCTGGAGATCGGTGAATTCCCCGGATTCAGACACTAGGTGGCGTACTCCGGAGATGACAACACGAAAGGCTTAAAGTGGGCGTAATGAAGTGTAATGATGAGGGACATATGTCACCTCCTCATTTGGCCAACACAAAAACATGTTTTTACTTTGTAACGATTTTGAGACACTTGTCATTTCCTTATTTGGCCAACACAAAAGATGTGTCATTATGAGTTATAATGAGCCGTCATTACATACTTTACTGAAGTTCTTTTAATAAAGTTGCTCCATCGGTACATTACATGAAATTCCATGTGGGAACCATATGGGACTGTGGCATGTATATTGAGGCACACCATGCAACGCCCAAATTCCTTCGATCTCATAACTAACGCCTCTGTGCCCTACAGCCACTAACAAATTTTTCTCTGACTTCTTACATTTGTATTTTTTACAATCCTGACTTCTCGATTTCTACTAACGACATAATGGACATCTGGGAATTCCGAAAGTAACTCTACCTTTAATTTGTAAATACCTGTAACTCCCTCCGTAATTATATCTGAAATACGCGATTAAAATGAAATAGAGACCAATAATAATCAAAACTCATTTAAAATCCCATCCTTGAGATAGGGTTTTCAAAAATACCTTTTAAAATCTAGTAAACTTGATCTCATATTCACATTTCGAATACAATTACTACGCGAAGATAAATCACATTCATATAAATAGCAGAGTGCACAATATAATCATCCCGACATCTCGGGTATATACCTTCTCTAAAGATACATAGGGCACAATTGCTCATTACAATTCTTCAAATGGGGATTACACAATCTCATCTCGAAGGAGTCCTAACCGTTCCCTCCACAAGCCACTTGCCCTGTCTAAATTGTTGGTAAGGGAGGGTGAGATTCGAGAGAATCTCAGTAGGGAAACATTATCAATATGCAGGCAAGATAAGTGTTTAATGCATGACATGCTTGCATCACATAACTCATGCACACAAACAATGACAAATCTATAAGCTCAATGCTTCGAACGATACACATTGGCCATAGCATATATTGAAACATAGCTTCAAATCATTCATACATGTTCCACATAATCAAGCAAAGCAATAACATGCATCAACACATTATTACAGTTATCAAAGCATGCAAGAGAGATAAGTTCCCTACCTCCAGTCTTTTCTCCTCGATTTACGTGCCAACAACTCGGGGCTTCACGTTCGATCCTACAATGTCAAATGTACTATTTAGACAGTTCCATAGTGTTTATGGGGGCTATATGAAGCTATATTGAAAATTTACTAAAATACCCCCAGGGACCCGGTTCGGCTGTACTTTTCTCGAAATTTTGACATGGGCTATTCTAACATATTTTTGCCCAAGGAATCTATTTCCAGACTCAGAATTATCAAATTCAATGTCAATTACAAAATTACCCTTGACAGCCCCACTTTAAGGGTTTCAGGGGCGTTTTCGTAATTATGCTTTTTCAGCCTTTTCCGGAAAAGTGCCCAACTGTAACCCCACCTAATTTTCGCTCCTGAACTCAATGGAATCATCAAATAATTGAAAATCCAACTCTAAGACCCATTTCTAGAGCTGGCCGAAATTCTCAAGTATTCCGGGGAAAATTGGGGTTTTTCAGTTTTGGCTCCGTAAATGCATTCCTTTCTATTCCTAACCACTTTATTAATCATTACATTAGGTTACAACTAACATTAAGACCCAATTTGGGCAGTATAACCCCTAGGCCATGTCATTTCCAAACTTTACAAACAAAGACAATCCGGTGAATTTCACCGATTAAATCAACCACAACAGCCAGAACAATCAAAGATTGAAGTTTCAGAAGTTACCTCAAGCTCCCTCTGGCTTTTACTCAATATGGCTGAACCCTAGCCCCTTTTAAACAGCAAAATTAAGCTTCAAGTACCTTAATCCATGTAGAAGAGAAGCTTAGGAGAAGCATTATACGCGTTAGGTACGAATTCACCGAAGAAATCGACCTATCTCGCGAGTTTTCATCCTCTTCTATCTCTAAAACTCCCTCTCTCTCTTTCTCCATGGTGCTGCACGGTTGAACACGAAAATGAGAGCTGAAGATGATGAGAAAATGTTTTAATTTCCATGCTTATGTCATCTTTTATTTTGATGATGTCATAATTCCCATTTTCGGATTTTCTGGCAGATTTTCTGCCCAAACTTTGAAAAATCATAACTAATTCTAGAAAACTCAAAATAAGGTGATTCCAAAGCCATATGAAATATATTTAAGTACTCTTCATAGGAAAAATATTGGCCATTACTAAAAATCACCACAAAATTCCAGAATTACATAAAACTCATCAATGCCCCAAAACAGAGTTCAGTTTCCGTCCCAAACTTTGGACAGTCATATCTCCTAGTTCACAAAACGAAATGGCACAAATTATTTATCCATTTTGAAGCTTGAGATGTGAACTATAAGACTGGAAAGTTTCAGAATTTTTAGACACCATTTGGTCATTCAAAACGTTCACATAAACTGACTGCCCAGAATAGAGTTTCATTGGACAGAATTTCAGATTTTGCATCTTTGCTTTTATTGGTTCCATTTTCATACCAAACATCATTCCCACATAAATTTTCACAAGGAATCCATTGGAAACACCAAATCAATCAAATTCACATCACATTGACATGTTTTCACAACAATCTCAACATGTCAACACAATTCACATTCAATTCTTCCCTTTATTCTAAGTCAATTTGGATGTTAATCCACAATTGAACTCAAATACAGGGTTTTGACGCTGCTCACAACACACACGAATCACATTCGAGTGCCAAATCACATCATATTCTCTAAAAGGGTTATTTATCACTAACCACATCCACTTTTGAAGTTATTAACCCTTAATCACAATTTGGGATCTTGCTAAAATGGGGCTTAGCAGTCCACTTCTCTAAGGCTTATTCTCTAACCTCGAGTCTCAAAATTTGGGGTATTACAATACCAGTATTTATTTTATTCCACTATGTCCATATTTTCACGTTTTTAGTATTACAAAATTTAGTATATTACAATTCTTCCCTCGTACAAGAAATTTCGTCCCCAAAATTCGTTACGCGTCCTAAGACATAAATTCCGGGTAATGTTTCTTCATATCCTCTTCTACTTCCCATGTTGCCTCTCTTAGAGATAAACTCTTCCAGACCACGTTTACGTACAATATACTTTGATTTCTAAGCCGTTTCTCTTGTCAATCAATTATTTGCTCGAGCTCTACTTCATAGGTATTATTCTCTCGAACCTCAATATCTTTATACTCAATCACGTGCTCGGGGTTTGGTTGGTACTTCTTTAATTGAGAGATGTGAAATACATCATGTAGTCTACTTAAATTCGGGGGTAAGGCTATTATGTATGCCACTAGTCTAATTCTTGTAATAATCTCAAAAAGACCAACATACCCTAGGCTTAACTTCTTTCTCTTTATCGCTCTACCGATTCCAGTAACTGGAGATACTCCCAAGAATACATTATCCCCAACTTCAAATTCTAAAGGTCTTTTTCTCTTATCAACATAGCTTTTATGTCGGCTTTGTGCAGCAAGGAGCCTCTTTTTGATAATTTTTATTTGTTATGAAGTCTAATCAACCAAATCCGATCCATACAATTTTCTCTCTGATAATTCTGTCCAATAGAGAGGTGACTGAAATTTTTTTTCCATACAGTGCTTCATACGGAGCCATTTGAATGCTTGCATAATAGCTATTGTTGTAAGTGAATTCGGCAAGTAGAAAGAAACGATCCCCATGCCCCTTAAAATCCATAACACATGCTCGCAACATATCTTCCAGTGTTTGTATAGTCCTTTCTAACTGCCCATCCGTTTGTGGATGATAGGCCATACTGAATTTCAACTTCATACCCAATGCTTCGTGTAGAGCTTTCCAGAATCGAGATGTGAATTGAGGATCTCTATTAGAGATAATACTCTTTTGCATACCATGCAATTGGATTATCTCCTTTTATAAATTTATGCTAGCTTCTAAGGAGAATAACCACTATTGATAGGTAGGAAATGAGCTAACTTTGTAAACTGGTCAACAATTACCCATATTGCATCATAGTTTCTGATCCTGGGTAATTCTACCACCAAATCCATGGTAACTCTCTCCCACTTCCACTCTAGAATTTTGGGGCTTTGCAGAAGTCTTGGTGGTCGTTGGTGGTCAATTTTGACCTTTGACAAGTAAGACATCGTGTAACATACTTGATTACGTTGCTTTTCGGTCCTGGCCACCAGTATTCTAATTTCAAGTTGTGGTACATCTTGATTGCTCCTGGATGAAGAGTATATTTAGTCTTATTTGCCTCATCCAGAATTTTTTGCCTTAGGTTAGCCTTTCGTGGAATATATACTTGCTTCTGGTATATGACTAATCCATTGGGTGAAAGATCATAGCCTGGACTTTCACCTATTCTAATCATTCCTCGAATAGACATGGCTTGTTAATCTTGTTTATGAGCTTCTTCTGTTTCTGCCCAAGACCACTTTCCTCTTGACTAACATTGAAGTTAGCAATGAGTACTTCATTCGAGATATTCATGTTCAGGAATACTTGATTTGACATATTAAGGTCCCTGAATTCCTCTATTAATTTCTGTTCTCGTACCATCATAACTGCTACTTGCACCGCTTCCTACTAAGAGCATCAGCGACAACATTCTCTTTCCCTGGATGATATTTAATCTCCAGGTTATAGTCTTTTAGCAACTCTATCCATCTCCGCTGTCATATATTAAGTTCTTTTTGGTCATGTAAGTACTTTAGATTCTTGTGATCGCAGTATAATTCTACAGTGGTACCATACAGGTAATGCTGCCATATCTTCAAAGCAAACACGATTGTTGCAAGTTCTAGATCATGAGTAGGGCAATTCAATTCATGAGTCTTCAACTATTGAGATGCATACGCCATTACTCTACCATGTTGCATAAGGGCATATCCCAATCCCTGCTTACTAGCATCGTTATACACTACGTAGGTTTCACGAGGTTTTGGGATAATCAATATTGGAGTGGTCGTCAATCTCTCCTTCAGCTGTGTGAAGCTCTTTTCACATTGTTCATCTCATACAAATTATTGGTTCTTTCTTGTGAGCTTTGTCAATGGTAAGGCAATTTTGGAAAAATTCTGTATGAACCTGCGAAAGTAACAAGCAAGACCCATAAACTATGTATTTCTATAACAGTTTCTGGTCTCTTCTATTTTAAGGCTGCTTCTACTTTACTAGGATCAACAAATACTCCTTCTTCAGAAATTACATGACCTAGAAATTTGACTTTTGACAGTCAGAATTCACATTTACTGAGTTTGGCAAAGAGTTGTTTTTCCTTCAGAATGCCCATCATGATCCTCAGTTGGTCCTCATGCTCTTCTATATTTTTGGAATAAATCATGATGTCGTCAATGAAGACTACCACGAACTGATCTAAGTACTGACGAAAGATCCGTTTCATGTAGTCCATAAACACTGCAGGTGCATTAGTCAGGCCAAAGGGCATTACTAAAAATTTATAATGCCCATATCTGGTCCTAAAATCTATTTTCAGAATATCTCCAGCCTTTACTCGCAGCTGATGGTAACCTGATCTCAGGTCAATATTTGAGAACACACTAGATCCAAACAATTGATTAAGGAGATTGTCAATTTAGGGAGATGGATATTTGTTTTTGACGGTTACCTTGTTCAATTCTCTGTAGTCAATGCATAACCTTAGGCTTCTGTCCTTCTTTCTGACAAACAAAACTGGTGCCCCCATGGTGAAACATTGGGTTGGATGAACCCTTTCTCCATAAGTTCTTCAATTTGCTTCTTCAGTTCCATCATTTTATTTGGTGCCATTCTGTGAGGTACTTTGGATACAGATCCAGCTCCTGGTACGATTTCAATGGCGAACTCTACTTCCCTTTTTGGAGGCAACCCAGTAATATCCTCTGGGAAAACCTCAGGGAATTTATTCATGACAGGTACATTTTCAAGAGTTAAATTCATCACTGCTTGTACGGAGAAAAACACTATATATCATTGACACCCTTTCTCTAGGCATTTTTCAGCTTCAGCCACAGAGAGAAGGTTTAGGTTTGGACTAGGATCAAGTTTCACCTGCGGTTCTGGAAATACTACCCTCTTATTACCATAGTTCATTAACACCTTGTTAGCTATCAACCAGTTTAAACCCAGTATGACTTCCAGTTGTTGAAGTGGCAAACAAATTAGATCTATTACAGATTCATGCCCCTCAACATTTATGGCACAATTTAGACATACATCAGCAGTCACTGTTTTGACTCCCATAGGCATCGATACAGTCAAATTATATGGCAATTTATAGATGCTTAGCTCTAATCATTTAGCACAATCATATGAAAAAGAGTGGCTAGCACCCGAGTCAAACAATGCGTGCAAAGTATTACCATAGAGGAGGATAGTACCTTGGATCATCTCTGGTGATTTTTGGGCCTCCTCATGCGTCATGGCAAAAACTCTACCCTAGTTCTATGGCCTAAGCTCAGCTACTTGTTGTGGACAATCTTTCATAAAGTGTCCGGGCTTTCTACAAGTATGACAAATCAGTTGTCCTTCACAAGACCTACCCAGGTGTATCTTACTACATCGAGGACATAGTCGCTGTGGTTGAGAACTCGGTAGTCTTTCTTCTCAGGTTGGAAGGGCTTCTTGTTGTTTCTCTTCAAAAAGAATCCTTTTCCCTTTCGTTTTTAAAAAGTATTCCCTTAACTAGATACACCTTGGTTGTTCGCAATTTTGCTCATATGCAACCTTCTCAAGTTACCCTCTATCAACCAGCACACTTCTACTGCCTTATTGAATTTAGGAAATTGCCAAGCAACTAACTTCTCCTCCATCTTGGGCTTCAGTCCCCCAATTAACATGTCAGAGCTCCATTCCTCACCATCTTTAAATTTTAGATAAGAGGAGTAACAAAATAATTGAGAGAACCGAGATAGGTATTCATCGAAAGTTTCATTATCACCCTGTCGTATAGTGAGGAATTCTTTCTCCCTTGTGATCCTCACGAACCTTGGAAAGAATTTCTTGTTAAACTCATGTTGGAAAGACTCCCAAGTCAATGGAATGTTTCGTGCATTTAGTATTATTGTTGTATTTTTCCACCAGCGATCAGCGTCTCCCTCTAGTTTATATATAGTCATTCTAGCTTTCATCTTTATAGGATATCCCAAGACTTCAAATATTTTCTCGAACCATGTTAACCATTTCTCGGCAGCTTATGGATCAAATTTTCCCCTGAATATTAGTGGCTGGTACTTAATGAATTCAGGCATCCAGTGTTGGAGGTCTTCTTCTTCTTCTCAGGCTGAAACAATAGGAATCCCCTTATTAGATTCCGGTGTCTGTGATCGTTCACCATTCTCAGATGATTCTTCTTCCGAATCCACCTTAGTGTCTTCATTTACCTCTGTGTCTTTAGGCGGTGCCTCATCTTCCTTTTGCTTTTCCTTTAATTCCTGCATTTCTTCATGCAATTCTTACATCATAGTTTGCTATTGTGCCAGTATTCCAAGAACTTGTTGCATAAGGTCAGGAGGGTTTCCTATTTCCTCAACTTCCGGTACTACAGGTCTTTTCTTTGGTCTACTATTCACCATTATTTCTTTTCACTATTACCAAAGAAAATTCGCACCATTAATATGACACTTATCATATATATATATTCCTTAAGCTTTAAATATTATTGCACAACAGGATATACATATGATAATATTAAAGAGTCATATTTACAACAAAAGCAACTAAAGTATCTTAATATATACACAAAAGTAGCCTTTTTTGTGCTACTATAACCAGTCCAGATGGCCCTACCATTACCAATCCATGTTTTGCACCACATATGATTCTATGTGATCCAAAAAAGTCTCAAACTCAAAAGGACCCCAAAATACGATCTCATTCTTGTTCTTGATCCAAGAAGTAAAATCGGGAAGGTAGGCTAGTGTGGTTTGGATTCAGATTTCATCAGTCAACACTAACCCAAGCCCAGCCCTTTGCCTATACAGCTTCTTTACGTACCCAAAAATGATACATATCGTAACATGAAGGAAATATATTCATTGAAACGCATCAAGTATATTCCCTTAAAGTGCTCCCATAGCTCATGGTCTGGATATGGGTTAAAGAATAATTGAGTTATTGGGGGTCTAGATTCAGTATTAGAATCAACGCCCTGAAAAATCTTATCGTTCTCAGGATCACTAGTATCGCCTATAGATGGCTCTATGCCAGGACTAACCTGCCTAGCCTTTGTCATTATTGTTGTATGGTTGGGAACTCTTTTCCTTGCCGTACGCCACACTCTTGATCCATGCCCTCCACTACGCTCCCCTTTATTAATGACTACATAAAGTTTACCCTTCGGTAGACGATGCTTTGGGGGAGGCTGGTTAACAGACAGGGGTGAACTACTTCTTTGTATTTCCTATCAGACATGTTTCCTAGCATAAAGCAACTAATGAAGGGTTAGAATTTACTAATTGTACTAACATAAGTAGAGAAGTTTATCCTAGAACCAAGAACTTATGCTCTAATACCAATAAATGTAACACCCTTGTTTTCAAATCATATGGACAGTTGTCCACTACTGGTTTGAATGTCGTTGTGCGTTTGTTTATATATAGGTGCTTACATACATGTCACTATGAGACTGACCACACTTAAATACAAATTAAGTACAATCTCCAAAATAGATAACTGACAGAAAATTAAATTCTAAGTCATTTGCTTTATTCGCTCGTGTTTACCTTTTTGCATGAGGAACTACTTGCTCGAGCTGAAAATTTGTTTTGAAAAAAATAGGGTGAGATTTAATGAATCTCAGTAGTAACAGACATCACTCATATAAAATGTACATATATCATGCCATGTCAACCAAAGTTACAATACAATCAACATATTCAGAGGTAAATTCACAATATGCAGAAAGCATAAAGTTACTAATTCAAGGACAACCATCCCTTGCCACAACGTTGGGAAATTCTACTGGGCCTTGGCCCTTCTCATCTGAATGTTTTAAAGTCACAATAGTACAAATATGCATATAACATATCACATAATATGTAAGGGATAAGTTACTACCTGACAATTTTTCCAAATCTTGATCTTGATTGATGTGCTTTGAACGTCCTGGGCAAGTGTCAAATCTATAAATTATAATTTACAGGCAATGAGTTATTTCTTAGTCCAATTCTTCATAACTTATTCTCTTATGTTGGTTATCATTATAGGTCACTACATTAGGTCCAATATGTAGTTAAAGAGCCTAAACTAACCCCAAATGCTCAACTTAGCCCTTTAGGGTGTGTTTGGTTTAAGGGGAGGGTAAGGAGGGGAGGGGAGGGGAGGGGAGGGGCAAAATTACAATATTGGACAAAAAAATTCAAAAGTTACCCTCTTATTCTTTTAAATTTTGAGTTCCCGCCTAAAATTTACTCTCTCATTCCTTTTAGATTTTGAGTTCCCACCCAAAATTTAAATATCTTCAACCTAAAACTATAATTTAACCCCACTCCCCTCCCCTCCCCTCAAACCAAACACATCCTTAAAGTTTAATTCTATTACAAAAACTCTTTACCTTGAATTTTCGCACAATTACCATAAGCTGGCAGATTTTTTATTGAACTTTGAAAAATCATAACTAATTCTAGAAAAATTAAATTGGGGTAATCCAAAATTTTGTGTGACCCTTATTAAGTCTATTTTAAGGACAAAACACTTTCCATAGTTTTCAGTCACAGAAAATTCCCATTTTTTATGTTTTCTTTTGTTGCCAGAAAATTTGACCAGTTTTAATGGTCTACTTCAAACACTTATAACTCCTAGAGTACTTATCAAATTCCTTCATAATACCTATCAAATTAAAGGTATTTATGTGTACTTTAATTCTAAAAAACCTCATCATCATCAGATGAAGTTTAGGTAGTGAAATGTTTACCATAACAAAATTGCTAGACAAAAATGCACACTGGCAGCTTTGTTACATTAGCTGACTTAATTTCCAATCTTTGAATCTTTAAGCCAGTCTGTCAAAAATTATAACTAGAGCCTATTCCCCCACAATTTTTCGTGTAGAATCCAATGGATAGCTCAAAAATACCAACATCAAAGTCTTTCTACCAGATTTATCCCCCAACCTAAACCTGCCTCCCAAAACAACAAAAAATCCAACTTTGTGTTTTTAACTACCAACAAGTCTAATACTTCCGCAAACATCATATATCACCTTAAACATGATTAAAAACATCATCTTGCTTCAAAAACTCCCCTTGGTTAGAAATCAAAGGTGACACAAGATTCAAGAAATACTCAACGAAAACATGAAGTAAACGGTTAAAAAGGAAGCCTACGCTTACCTCTTCGTATTTCTATAGGTGGTTCTGTAACATCCTGGATTTTAATCAAGGATTTATGACTTCAAATGATGTAATTAATATTAATTAAGCATATTTGAAGTATATGTGGTGTAATGTGATATCAAGATTTTTATTTATGGTTTAATATGTATTTTGCTAATCAGGGGTAAAATGGTAAATTTACCAACCATCTGGTTAGTTATCGGTGAGAAAACTCCTTGGTAATCAAGATCAATGGTTGAGATTGAAAGATCAAGGGGTGGAATCAAGTATGGAAGAGAATTGGTGAAATCATGGTAAGGGAGCTTGAGATGGTGCCAAGTGGCAAGTTGTGGACTCTTGGATGAGTCAAATATTCAAACACTCTTCTCTCTCTCTCCCTAGCCGGTTGTGTGTGTGTGTGAAGCCATGAGATCATCATCATCCACAACTCACTCTCTCTCACTACTCTCTCAATTTCCGGCGAATTTACTAAGGAAAGAGAAAGAAAGGGCTTGAATTATAGGTGAGTATTTGACTCTAAATGCTCACTTTGCTTTCATTAATGTTGTTCATATGGTCAAGAGCTATATTTCCATGATTTCAGACTTGGGATTGGTGGTGTATGACAATTTGAGGAAATTCAAAAGTTGAGGAATCCAAGTTCTGAATTCAGCAAGTGTAAGAGGTAGGTTTGTAATGCATTTTGATATATGTGTCAAGGTGCTTGCATAACTAATGTAAATTCTGGAAATTTGACCTAAATATGATGTTAATGGAAGAGTAGGCATTGGGTAATGGGTCACTGTTCATTTGGTCATTTTTGACTTATGGGAGTGATCAGAATTTGATGGGAGTTGAATGAGGGAAAAGTGTTAAGTTGTGGTTTTGGGAGGATTTATGGTTTAGAGAGAGAATGTGTTGAATGAGTTGAATTTGGGTTGTTTGTTGTTGCCAATGGGTTCCTTATGTTGAAATGAGTGATAATGAGCTTTGACACAAGTTTAAGAACCCTTGGAGTCCATTTGGTGGATTTTGGAGAAGTTTACCAGTTGCTGCGATCTGGTTTCTGAGGTGATTTCTCGAGTGAGGGAAGAACTCACTCGAGCACAGGATGAGTGTGCTCGCGAGTGAGCATGTTGTAATCGAGTGAAGGTGCCTGAAATCACTGGGGGTGAGCGTCTCGGGTGATCACTTGTGGGTGGTTGCCGAGAGTGCGCTGGCACTCGCGAGTCTTGGGAGCGAGCATTGGGAGATCACTCGAGCACTGGAGTTGTGCTCGAGTGAATCTGTTGCCTGGGAGTGGAGTTGCTCTCGGGTGGACACTCGCGGGACCGCACTTCCTTGTGCTCGCGAGCATTGAGGATCTGTGCTCGAGCACAGGTGTTTGTGCTCGAGTAAATGTGGAGGAAGATGTTGAGAGATGCTCTCGGGTCGTCACTCGCAAGCCTCACTTCCGTGGTGCTCGGGTGCTGGCGAGGTCTCTGCTCGAGCACAGCCTCTTGTGCTCGAGTGAGAGTGTGGAATTGTAGTGAAGTTTGCTCTCGGGCAAGCACTCGCTGGAGGTCACTCGCATGTGTGCTCGAGTGAGAGCGGGGGTCATGCTCGAGCACGGCCTTCTGTGCTCGAGTGAAGAGACCAAAAAGCAGAAGTTGGCCTTCTAAAGGGGGATCTTTGGGGATAGTTAACCCAACCCTTTAGGCATATGTTTAGGCATTTAATGGCCATCTAAAGAGTCCAAATGAATACCAACTTAGAGTGTTATTGAATTAAGAACTTGGAAAAGGAAATTAACCAAATGTCCCTATTTGATTATAGGATTTGACATCTGCTATCCTCGTGAGCCTGCTGTGCCCAGAGACATCAGGAAGGGATCAGGTAGTGACTTTTCTTTTGTACCAAATATGATGCATGGCATGTGTGTTTTATCGTCGATTGGAAATGGATTTGTATGCTGCAACCTTTGTGGATTTGTGTTAGCACTGTCATTCCAATAGTCCCTGAGTAGCTAACAACGGTTCGAGTTTAGGCAGTGTGCCTTCCCGGCGGAGAAAGGGGATGAGGATGAAGTGTGATATATGTGATATGTGAGCCGAAAGGCTATATGTGAGGCCGACGGGCCATTTGTGAGAGCCGGATAGCTGTATGAGCTATAAGGCTATGTTTATGCACTGCCACGCCAATAGTCCCTGAGTAGCTAACAACGGTTCGGGTTAGGGCTGTGTGCCTTCCCGGCGGAGAAAGGGGATGAGGGTGGAGTGTGATATGTGCTGCTGCTGCATGATGATTTGCTTACATGTTATGTGCTTATGTGTGGTATAAATGTTTAGTTACTACTGGGATTCTTTTGAATCTCATTCTTTCCTTTGAACTAACCTTTCAGACAGGGCGACTGGCTCTAAGGAGAAGCGCGTGACCCGGAGCGGTTAGAGCTTCCTAGGGACATTAGGATGGCTTTTGTTGGTTAATCATTTTGGATAGGGTTTATTGTATTACATTTTGGGATGTAAATAGTGTGGATATTTTGGTTTGTAATCCCCTACGTGGAATTTGAGACTCTATATATATATAGATGAACCCGGGGGTTGCCGGGGTTTAAATTACGAACTCTGATATATGTGAATGTAAATTATCTGCACAGGTGATTATATTCGGTAATTGAAAACGAGACCCGGATAGGAAAGAAGTTTTGAAAATTTTTGTAAGGCCCTACTACTTGGTAGGTAATTTAATACGTTTTGAACCATTCGACGGTCTCAAACCCCTTTTTATTATGCCTTATCGAATATTAATTACAGTAATTAAGGCAGGGGGTTACATTTTGGTATCAGAGCTCCAGTTCCTGGCAAGGGTAGAGGTTGCTAGGATAGATCCCTTAGTTGGTTTAGGGATATAAGAGTATCTGTGAATGATTGTGGTGTATGCACACATATGTTTTATTGATGTGGATATCTATAAGCTTGTGACTATAGGTGCATACCATTTCTGTTGAATTAATGGGGTAAGCTATTTGTAGAATGAAGAAGACTAGAGGACGCCCCAAAATTCCGCGTGTGGACCCTGTGGTGGAGGTTGATAATGAAAATCCACCAGATCCAATGCATGAGCTAATGGGTCTAATCAAGGATCAGCGGGATATGATAACTGAGCTAAGAGAAGAGCTCAGAGCTGAGAAGGCAAAGAATAGGGAAGTTCCGGCTCAGTCTACTGCGGAAGAAACTCAAGAGGAGACCCGACCTGAAGATACTGCTGAGGGGTCAACACGACCTCAGGAGTCCCCACCCCATGTTGCTCTGAATCGAGAGTCACATGGAATGCCACTCAGAGAGGAAAGAGATTTGCAGTATTGGGTCACCAGATTCTGTAAGCATCTGCCTCCGGCATTCAGAGGAAGGTTTGACCCACAAGCGGCTGAAGACTGGTTGTACCGGCTGGAGAAAATATTTGAAGTACTTTGTTGTCCAGACGATGTAAAGCCACGGTTGGCAGTCTACAAACTAGAGGGTGATGCGGATCGTTGGTGGCGGAATATCGCCTCAACATTGAAGAGTAATAAGACGCCATTGACTTGGGAGCTGTTCCAACAAGAGTTCAACGAGAAGTACTTTCCCAAATCAGTGCGGCTGGAGAAGGAAACATAATTTCTTAATATCAGGCAAGGGGACACCAAGAGCTTTGATGATTATTTGTCCCGTTTTGTTCGGTTGGCTCGATACTCCTCCTATCTCCGGTTTAAGGATGATGAAGAATGGAGTTCTGATATGCTTATTCGCGGTCTGAGGCGGAAGTTGAGGAAGCGCCTGGCTACGCATCAATTCACTAAGTTCAACAAGGCGGTTGAACAGTGCAGGATTACGGAGAATAACTTGAGAGAGTTGTATCCTGCCGAAGTTACTAGCCACCGCAGTGAACCCAGTAAGAGTAATGCCGCTCAGAAGCGGAAAGGCCAGGGATCGTCTTCATACAGGAGTGGTGACAAAAAGCCCTATCAGCCTAAGGGTCGCGAGTCTCAGAGATTTGGGACTGAGGAGAAATGTCGTCGTTGCAACAAATCACATTATGGGAAAAACTGTCAGGGAGAGATGGTTTGTTTCAACTGCAAGCGGTCAGGACATCTTGCTAAGGATTGTCAGCAACCGAGAGCCGAACAGAGGCCGAAGACACAGGGTCGAGTGTTTGCAATGACCCACGAGGAGGCCCGTAGATCTCTTGAGTTAATACAAGGTAAAATCTCTCTAAATGGCTATCTATTACAAGCATTGTTCGACTCGGGTGCCAGTCATTCCTTCATTGCGTATGATTGTGTGAAACGCCTGGGTATGCATGTGCATAAGTTACCATTCGATTTGGTAGTGTCAACTCCGATGAGTGTTAAGGCCTTGACCACAGAAGTTTGTCTAAATTGTGTTATAACTGTGGAAGGGCACCAGTCTGTTATAGACCTGATTTGTCTACCGCTTTACCAATTGGAAATCATTTTGGGTTTTGATTGGTTAACGGCAAACAACGTGTTACTTGATTGTGGGAACAAGAGGATAGTATATCCTACTTTTCAGAGGACTGGAGTTGTGGAGTCTAGTATGAATTTCCTTTCTACAGCTAAAGCTGAAAGATATATTGAAAAGGGTTGCCAGGGGTATATGGTATTCTTCTCCGTTCAGGGGGAAACTGGTGAAACCTTGAGTAATATACCCGTGGTAAATGAATTCCCTGAGGTGTTTCCGGATGACCTTAGCGGATTGCCTCCTGAGAGGGAAGTTCAATTCCCAATTGACATTATACCTGGAGCTGGTTCTATTTCAAAGGCCCCATATCGTATGGCCCCAAATGAGATGGCGGAGTTAAAGAAACAAATAGAAGATTTGCTTGAGAAAGGGTTCATCAGACCCAGTGTGTCGCCTTGGGGAGCCCCAGTGTTGTTTGTAAAGAAGAAAGATGGGAGTCTTCGTTTATGTATCGACTACAGAGAGTTGAACAAAGTTACTATCAAGAACAAATACCCACTTCCTCGAATTGACGACCTTTTAGATCAGTTATCTGGATCGTGTGTATTCTCGAAGATTGATCTAAGGTCAGGGTATCATCAGCTGCGAGTGAAAGCAGAAGATGTTCCAAAAACTGCTTTCAGGACCCGGTATGGTCATTATGAGTTTCTGGTGATGCCATTTGGGCTAACCAACGCACCTGCGGTTTTCATGGACTACATGAACCGTATCTTTCGACAGTATCTGGATCAGCTTGTTGTTGTGTTTATCGATGACATTCTGATATATTCCAAGAGTATGGAGGAGCATGAGCATCATCTGAGAGTTGTGTTGAATATTTTGCGTGAGAAGCAATTATATGCTAAATTGAGTAAGTGCGAGTTTTGGCTATCGGAGGTGAGATTCCTCGGCCATGTTATCTCGCAAGAAGGGGTCTCTGTGGATCCCAGTAAAGTGGAAGCAGTACTGGACTGGAAGAGGCCAGAATCTGTGGCAGAGGTACGCAGTTTTCTGGGTCTTGCCGGGTACTACCGGAGATTCATCCAGAATTTCTCCCGTATTGCGTTACCAATGACCAGGCTCACGAGAAAGGATCAGCCGTTTGTGTGGGATGAGAAATGTGAAAAATGTTTTATGGAGCTGAAGGAGAGGTTGACTACGGCACCAGTGTTGATTTTGCCCGATCCCAGTATGACATATGTTGTGTACTCTGATGCCAGTGGGCAGGGATTAGGGTGTGTCCTTATGCAGCAGGGACGTGTGGTGGCCTACGCCTCTCGATAGCTCAGGCCTCATGAATTGAACTATCCCACTCATGATCTGGAGCTTGCGGCCATTGTGTTTGCTTTGAAGATTTGGCGTCATTACCTGTATGGTGTGACTGTGGAACTGTACTGCGACCACAAGAGCCTTAAATACTTGTATGATCAAAAAGAACTGAACATGAGACAGCGTCGCTGGATGGAATTGCTTAAGGACTACAACCTGGAAATCAAATATCATCCAGGTAAAGCCAATGTAGTCGCTGATGCTCTTAGTCGAAAGACCGTGCTCGTTGCAGCTATGATGATACGAGAGAAGAAATTAATTGAAGATTTTCGTGATTTGAATTTGACAAACCAGATCATCTGTGCCAACTACACTGTTTCTCAAGAAGAAAATGATCTAAGAACTGAGATTGAAGAAGCCCAGGGGCAAGATGACTGGATACAGCGCAATTTGACTCGAATTGAACGGGGAGAAGTCCCAGGCTATGACCTATCGCCTCGTGGAATAGTACGCTATCAGAAAAGAGTCTGTGTTCCACTTAAGGCGGAGTTGAGGCAGAAGATTCTGGATGAGGCGCATAAGAGCCGATACACCCTTCATCCTGGTATGACCAAGATGTACCATAACCTGAAATCGGTATATTGGTGGCCGGGTTTGAAGAGTGATGTGACAAAGTATGTGGCGAGATGCCTCACGTGTCAGAAAGTGAAGATTGAGCACCAGAGACCACCTGGATTACTTCAGAGCCCAGAGATTCCGGAATGGAAATGGGAAAGTGTGACCATGGATTTGGTTGTGGGCTTGCCCAAGATCAGAAACTACGATGCGATCTGGGTTATTGTAGATCGATTGACGAAGTCAGCTCACTTCATACCGATCAATGCTGGTTATTCTCCTGATAAACTAGCAGAGATTTACATTCGTGAGATTGTGAAGCTCCATGATACACCGAAGAATATCATTTCTGATCGAGATCCTCGATTTACTTCAAGATTCTGGAAAGCGTTGCATGAAGCCTTGGGAACTCAATTGAGGTTCAGCACGGCTTATCATCCACAGACGGATGGACAGTCAGAGAGAACAATCCAGACACTGGAAGATATGTTACGAGCCTGTGTTCTTGATTTTAAGGGAAGTTGGGATCGTTTTCTTCCACTTGCGGAATTCGCCTACAACAATAGCTATCATGCGAGCATTCAGATGGCTCCGTATGAAGCGTTGTATGGAAGACGGTGTCAATCGCCTTTGTGCTGGAACGAGCTATCCGAGAGGAAGCTTTACGGACCGGATCTTGTTGATCAGACCTCAGCACAGATTCAGATTATTCGTAAAAGGTTACTTGTAGCGCAGAGTCGACAGAAAAGCTACGCTGACAAGAGAAGACGACCTCTAGAATTTGAGGTTGGAGATCACATTTTTCTGAGAGTATCTCCTGTCACAGGTGTTGGGCGAGCGATCAAGAGAAAGAAGTTAAGCCCAAGATACATAGGTCTTTTTGAGATCCTTGAGAGGATTGGGCCTGTTGCTTACTGAGTAGCTCTACCTCCGAGCTTGAGCAGACTCCATGACGTATTCCACGTTTCTCAATTGAAAAAGTACCAACCAGATCCATCTCATATCATTGAGTACGAGGATGTCGAGTTTCAAGACAATTTCACATATGCAGTGGAGCCAGAGCAAGTTATTGATCGAGAGGAGCGACGGCTCAGGCACAGGAGCATCCCATATGTGAAAGTGATCTGGAAGGGAATGACTTCGAGAGAAGCAACTTGGGAAGCGGAGGAAGATCTGAGGAGAAGATATCCGGAGTTTATGGCACAAGTAGTGTAACAATTTCGAGGACGAAATTAAATTGTCGGGGGGAGAATTGTAACATCCTGGATTTTAATCAAGGATTTATGACTTCAAATGATGTAATTAATATTAATTAAGCATATTTGAAGTATATGTGGTGTAATGTGATATCAAGATTTTTATTTATGGTTTAATATGTATTTTGCTAATCAGGGGTAAAATGGTAAATTTACCAACCATCTGGTTAGTTATCGGTGAGAAAACTCCTTGGTAATCAAGATCAATGGTTGAGATTGAAAGATCAAGGGGTGGAATCAAGTATGGAAGAGAATTGGTGAAATCATGGTAAGGGAGCTTGAGATGGTGCCAAGTGGCAAGTTGTGGACTCTTGGATGAGTCAAATATTCAAACACTCTTCTCTCTCTCTCCCTAGCCGGTTGTGTGTGTGTGTGAAGCCATGAGATCATCATCATCCACAACTCACTCTCTCTCACTACTCTCTCAATTTCCGGCGAATTTACTAAGGAAAGAGAAAGAAAGGGCTTGAATTATAGGTGAGTATTTGACTCTAAATGCTCACTTTGCTTTCATTAATGTTGTTCATATGGTCAAGAGCTATATTTCCATGATTTCAGACTTGGGATTGGTGGTGTATGACAATTTGAGGAAATTCAAAAGTTGAGGAATCCAAGTTCTGAATTCAGCAAGTGTAAGAGGTAGGTTTGTAATGCATTTTGATATATGTGTCAAGGTGCTTGCATAACTAATGTAAATTCTGGAAATTTGACCTAAATATGATGTTAATGGAAGAGTAGGCATTGGGTAATGGGTCACTGTTCATTTGGTCATTTTTGACTTATGGGAGTGATCAGAATTTGATGGGAGTTGAATGAGGGAAAAGTGTTAAGTTGTGGTTTTGGGAGGATTTATGGTTTAGAGAGAGAATGTGTTGAATGAGTTGAATTTGGGTTGTTTGTTGTTGCCAATGGGTTCCTTATGTTGAAATGAGTGATAATGAGCTTTGACACAAGTTTAAGAACCCTTGGAGTCCATTTGGTGGATTTTGGAGAAGTTTACCAGTTGCTGCGATCTGGTTTCTGAGGTGATTTCTCGAGTGAGGGAAGAACTCACTCGAGCACAGGATGAGTGTGCTCGCGAGTGAGCATGTTGTGCTCGAGTGAGGGTGCCTGAAATCACTGGGGGTGAGCGTCTCGGGTGATCACTTGTGGGTGGTTGCCGAGAGTGCGCTGGCACTCGCGAGTCTTGGGAGCGAGCATTGGGAGATCACTCGAGCACTGGAGTTGTGCTCGAGTGAATCTGTTGCCTGGGAGTGGAGTTGCTCTCGGGTGGACACTCGCGGGACCGCACTTCCTTGTGCTCGCGAGCATTGAGGATCTGTGCTCGAGCACAGGTGTTTGTGCTCGAGTAAATGTGGAGGAAGATGTTGAGAGATGCTCTCGGGTCGTCACTCGCAAGCCTCACTTCCGTGGTGCTCGGGTGCTGGCGAGGTCTCTGCTCGAGCACAGCCTCTTGTGCTCGAGTGAGAGTGTGGAATTGTAGTGAAGTTTGCTCTCGGGCAAGCACTCGCTGGAGGTCACTCGCATGTGTGCTCGAGTGAGAGCGGGGGTCATGCTCGAGCACGGCCTTCTGTGCTCGAGTGAAGAGACCAAAAAGCAGAAGTTGGCCTTCTAAAGGGGGATCTTTGGGGATAGTTAACCCAACCCTTTAGGCATATGTTTAGGCATTTAATGGCCATCTAAAGAGTCCAAATGAATACCAACTTAGAGTGTTATTGAATTAAGAACTTGGAAAAGGAAATTAACCAAATGTCCCTATTTGATTATAGGATTTGACATCTGCTATCCTCGTGAGCCTGCTGTGCCCAGAGACATCAGGAAGGGATCAGGTAGTGACTTTTCTTTTGTACCAAATATGATGCATAGCATGTGTGTTTTATCGTCGATTGGAAATGGATTTGTATGCTGCAACCTTTGTGGATTTGTGTTAGCACTGTCATTCCAATAGTCCCTGAGTAGCTAACAACGGTTCGGGTTTAGGCAGTGTGCCTTCCCGGCGGAGAAAGGGGATGAGGATGAAGTGTGATCTATGTGATATGTGAGCCGAAAGGCTATATGTGAGGCCGACGGGCCATTTGTGAGAGCCGGATAGCTGTATGAGCTATAAGGCTATGTTTATGCACTGCCACGCCAATAGTCCCTGAGTAGCTAACAACGGTTCGGGTTAGGGCTGTGTGCCTTCCCGGCGGAGAAAGGGGATGAGGGTGGAGTGTGATATGTGCTGCTGCTGCATGATGATTTGCTTACATGTTATGTGCTTATGTGTGGTATAAATGTTTAGTTACTACTGGGATTCTTTTGAATCTCATTCTTTCCTTTGAACTAACCTTTCAGACAGGGCGACTGGCTCTAAGGAGAAGCGCGTGACCCGGAGCGGTTAGAGCTTCCTAGGGACATTAGGATGGCTTTTGTTGGTTAATCATTTTGGATAGGGTTTATTGTATTACATTTTGGGATGTAAATAGTGTGGATATTTTGGTTTGTAATCCCCTACGTGGAATTTGAGACTCTATATATATATAGATGAACCCGGGGGTTGCCGGGGTTTAAATTACGAACTCTGATATATGTGAATGTAAATTATCTGCACAGGTGATTATATTCGGTAATTGAAAACGAGACCCGGATAGGAAAGAAGTTTTGAAAATTTTTGTAAGGCCCTACTACTTGGTAGGTAATTTAATACGTTTTGAACCATCCGACAGTCTCAAACCCCTTTTTATTATGCCTTATCGAATATTAATTACAGTAATTAAGGCAGGGGGTTACAGGTTCAGTATTCCGGCAGCACTCCGGCAGACAAATTGGCACAAAACACCTCAGATGAGAAATATAAGACCATAGAATTAAAGCTTATAGGGAGCAGAGGAAGTTTCATGAAGGACTTACAGGACGATAACGGCGATTCAAGGTCGAAATCGACTTCAGTAGTCAGGAGAACTCACTATTCACTCCTCCTTCTCTCTTCTTGTGCTCTTAAGCTTAAGAAATCATATTTCTCTCTCTCTTTCCATGCTTGCATGAAATTTTGGCATTTAATTAGGCATGGATGGTTGTGATTTAATCACATAAAATGATCTCATCTTATCTTGCCAAGTGTCACAAGTTTAAGGCTTAAGAGTGCCATGTGTCATGCAACCATTCGTCTTCCATTTTCTCTTTCTTTGGTGGGGCATAAATGGTCAAGGGAAGGGAGAGGCCTGACAATTTCCCCAGACTCCTAGGTTCAATGCTCGACTTGAAAGTAAGTGACCCGGCTGGAGACTGGTGAATTCCCCAGACTCAGACGCTAGGTGGCATACTCTGGAGATGGCAACACGAAAGGCTTAAAGTGGGTGTAATGAAGTGTAATGATGAGGGACACATGTCACCTCTTCATTTGGCCAACACAAAAACATGTTTTTACTTTGTAATGATTTCGGGACACTTGTCATTTCCTTATTTGGCCAACACGAAAGATGTGTCATCATGAATTATAAAGAGTTGTCATTACATACTTTACTGAAGTTCTTTTAATAAAATTGCTCCATCGGTGCATTACTTGGAATTCCACTTGGGACCGTGGCATGCATATCGAGGCACGACACACAACAACTAAATTCCTCTGATCTCGCAATTGACGCCTCTGTGCCCTGTGGCCACTGACGAATTTTCCTTCGACGTCTTACACTTGTATTTTTTACAATCCTGACTTCTCGATTTTTGTGAATGACACAATGGACATCTGGGAATTCCGAAAGTAACTCTACCTTTAATTTGTAAATACCAGTATTTATTTTATTCCACTATTTCCTATATACACGTTTTCAGTATTACAAAATTTGGTATATTACAAATCTAACAACCTACCATAATCTATTGAAGAATTGTTTTGGAAAGATGGTTTTCATTAATTATAAACATGAGATTGAATATTTTTAATGAAGATTAAAAATCAATCTTGACTTGAGAAAGTTGGGTTGATGATTTTAGAATATTTGACTAGCACATAGACTCATTTAACTAGCATAAGTAATTTAATTGCATAGTTCCATAACATACAATGGGAAAGAAGTAATCCTAAGCCTTTAAGTTTTGAAGTATAATCAATTTTCCAATTTTCATTGTTTTACTTTATTGTTTTCATAAAAATTCTTATTTAACTTGCCCAATTTCAAATGATAACATTCAACCTAGTTGATAACATAGTTACATTAACTAGGTCACTTCCGTCATAGTCCTTTTGGAACGACACTCTTTATATCACTATACTATTACTTGCGACCTGTGCGCTTGTGATAAGCTAAACGGCGAATAGGCCCACTGTTAAAACCTATATTACCAACTCTACTACATCAACCCCTTTATCCCCATTACCCACCCTCTGCAACCAACCAACCACCGCTTTTCTCCTTTGAGATCTAATGTTGGTACATGTCACAACTCTCACCTTCATCATTAATCCCTACCCTTCTCACATATCTTCTTTTAAAAACCTCAAAACCACAATACTTCATGATCTGCCCTTCTCAAAAATTTTCTCTTCACCAGGCTTTCATGAAGTTGCTATGCAATAGACGTCCATGGAGGAGCTTTGCAATCGACAGTCATAAAGGAGTAGTGGTGGTGATGAACCCAACCTTTAGCATCTATGATGAAGGAGTTTCAGTTGGGGTTCGAACTTCTTGGTGTTTAATGCACAACTAGCGGCGAAGATTTACATAGATGTAGTTGCTGGGGTTCAACGACTTGTGAAGAAGTAGTGGCAATGACGAACTCAGCCTTCATCATCAACCTCTTATTCTTTAACAAATCCCTTTATTTTGGGTTAATCTATTTTGTTTGCATTTTCTTCTTCTTCAACAAATCCCTTTTCAATCTTTTGTTCAATAAATTGGTATTGGGTTTGTTATGTGATTTGGATAGAATTTTAGTTTGGGATTAATTTCCAATCAACAACATTTGATGATGAAGATTGAATTTTGTAGACCATAGAAATTTTTGGTTAAGCAGTGATGGGAGTAACTCGGCAATGGGGGTCCACAAGCAATGCTTTTTTTCCTTGCCAATAGAGAAGCTTTGATTACTTCTTCTCTTTTTTTTTATGATGGCTGTTGTGATTTTCTAGATCCCTTTGGATTTGGAAATTTTGTTATGAACATCCAGATCTAGATCTGGAAGTTTTTTTCATTTTTTCCATCATATATGCTTTCTTCCTTTTTTGATGATGGTTGTTGAATTTAGGGATCTAAAAATATTTTATTTTTTTTATAGGGAAAATTGCACCTAGATCTTGAGCAAGAGAAAATACGACAAATTTGCGGTGAAGTCCCATGAGACTTTTTTGCAATATATTCCAAATGTCAAAAGTCAAAAATGCCTTTAATGAGTGTGGTTGTTGAAGTCATGGATTTTCTCTCTCACTCTCTTTTTCTCCCCTGATAGTCGCTTATCTCTATCATTGAAGTCTTGGGGCGACAAAAGCTATCATCGTGAGTGTGGCTGTTCATTGTTCCTCACCGTCGAGGTTCAACGGCCGCCACCTAAGCAACTCTTCTCAGTACCCTTATTTGGTCTTTCTTTCTCTCGATAGTCAGTGTGTCATCCCTGATCTTTGAAGTGGTCGGCCAACAGAAGTTGTCATCGTGACTGTCGGTGTTTATGGTTCCTCACAGTTGAGGTTCAGTGGCTGCCACCTAAGTAAATCTTACTAGTACCCAACATCATTGCCCCACCTGATTGCTGGTCTAAAGCAATTTTCTTCTCTCTATAGAAAGCCATAAACTGTATCTAGGTTGTTTGGGATAGTGAAAGACTTAGCCTTCCATCCCACTTAGTTGATGGTAATTGGCCCTTAAACATCTTTAGAACATGTTTATTTATTGTTTCTCATCTTATAATGCTCTATGGCATCCAATGTACCTTGAAATGGATGTTATTATTTGATTTGGAAATTAGGTCAAAGATGTTTAAATAATGCTTCATTTGCATATGCTCCCTGGTGATTTATACGATTTATACGTTAATGTTTATACTTTTTGGATTTAGGGATACACTTAAAACTATCGAAAATATTTTAATAAAAAATTGTAGTTTGGTACAATGTTATATCAATTCTTTCATTGAATCTATATTTGTTGTCCTTACATTTTAGTGTGATTGCAGGAATTGACATAACTCATTTACAATAATTTTTTAGTCACACTAATAATTTTAAGTTGGTGAGAGTATTTACTTTCTTGCATTTAGGTTCACCATCAATTTGAAATAGTGAGTACATATGTTTGTGATGTTATTACATGTGTATGGTGATTGTTGTTGAATCAGATTGTTAAAGCTCAAAAAACTACGCATAAAGTTTTGTTTTGAGACTTGTATAATGCTAAGCAAGTGATTAAGGTATTAGAGTATGATTTGGGATGCTCAAATAATCAATACACTTGTTTTGAAACATTACATTAAGGAATTGAAGACTTTGACCTTTATCTTTCACCTTGATAGCACATAACATATTATTGGCACTTACTACTTTTATCTCCCAAACCAAAGTCTTGTGCAGCTTAGTAAGTAGTTCAATCAATGTTTTGTCATTGTTTGATGAGCTTTGAATTTATTTTTAGATAAAGAAGATGGAGAAGGGAAACATTTTACAAAAAAGGAAGGGGAAAAAAAAGCAAAACTGGACCACGGGCACCAAGCTTCTTGGTCACAGTTTGTTTACCAAAGAATTTTACAATGAGGAGGAGGAGGAAGAGGAGGAGAAGCAGAAGAAAAAGGAGAATGAGAAGGGGATAGGGGATGATGGTGATTAGTTAAAGACTTTGTATTAATGACATGTTTTTTGCAACTGCATTTGTGTACAGAGTGATTGTATTGATGACATAATTTTTTTTATAATTATTAAGTAAAGACTGATTGTATTAACTTCATATTAGCGTTTCGGTAAGATTATGACAAAACAAATATGCTGACAAGAGCATGGCATTGCATTGAGAACTCCATGAGCATCCATTGACAAGTCATGGGAATGCATTGACAAGTCTGTTGGCTTCCATTGACAATTCTATGTGCCTGTGTTGACAAGTCCATGCACATCCATTATCAAGTTCATGGAAGTCCTTTGGCAAGTCAAAAAAATATGTTCACCTAATTAATATTAAATTACAATAACATAGAAATACTATAAATATGTCCACACAAATTATGAATTTTGAAGTTGTTCATAACCTGATTGCACTTTCATCATAGCCTGTAAACATAGCTATATATATTAGCAAGTACAGGGGGACTGCATTGGCAAGTCTGTAGGCGCCCACTGACAAGTCCATGTGCATCCACTGACAACTTCATGTCCATACATTGACAACTGAACTTACATTAGAATATAAATTTGCATAAATGAAACTTAGATACAATACCTTATTATAAACAACTTTCATTTACATCTTCAAATGCATCTACAATGTGCTAGTTACAAATTCAAAAACCGTCCACAAAAATCATGTGGTTTGGATTTCTATCTAATGATATTTACCACAAAAAATAGTATGAGATGCATTTTCCAAAAACAAAAGACCCAACCACCATCATTGATAAGCTTGGATTAGGATTCTTGAAAGTCTTGGGAGTGTGAACTTTATAACAAGTCAGCTACTCTCTTTTCCCACAATAGAGGATATTGTTGTTTTGAACTCTTCACCACTTGTGCATTCCTTAATGGTTCTTCATCTCACCGTTCCCCCAACATATGTTATATCATCGGCTCTACTAACTACAAACCTTCCCCCTATATAAAGGAAATATAGTAGATTCTTCTCAAACATGCGCCATCACTACTATCCACCTGCATAATACAATTGTCATTAACAAGTTTGCCACCTGTATTAACAACTATCGCTACCTCTATTAATAACACATTCTCACTTGGTACATCAATACTTCCAACCACACAACTTTCACCCCATCTTGATTAATTCCCACTTTTAATGAGTAAGACGAGCACAAAATACCCAAAAATAAAGCAAACATTTGAAACCTTTCCCAAACACCATTAAACCACAACTAAAACATTTAAATATGACTTACACTTGTCATTAACATGTTCATCACATATATTAACAACTATCGCTACACCTGTAATACCCCAAGTTATGGTTAAGGGCTAATTGTAACTCCCTCACCGTAATTACATCCGAATTTCGAAATTTAAGTGAATTAGAGACCAATAAGATAAAATCATAATTTATAATCCCGCATCCAAGAGATGGGGCATTTCGAAATCGATTTCAAAACGTAGTTAACTCTTGGTCTCACATTCACGTGCGGATATAACTACCAGAGAAATCAGAGTACATAATAAATATCAAAGTGCGGAAACCAAAATCCCGGCAAACCCCGGGTTAATACATATAACTTGGGTTTAATATTTCCCAACAATGGGGATTACATATCCAATTATTCACATTTACATCTATATACATTCGGTAATACCGAAACCAAAATAAGGATAACCAACTACCACTAATTCTCAGAGTAATCCTAATTACTCCTGGTTGTCCGCTTCCCTTTCGAGCCACTCGCCCTATCTGAAAAGGTTAGTCATATAGAAGGGGTGAGATTCTAAAGAATCCCAGTAGTAACAACAATTTCATACCACATGCAATCACAGAATATGCACACCAATCATCTCATACAGCAACACAAGTCACTCCACCCTCATCCCCTTTTACCGCCGGGAAGGCATATGACCTTTACCCGAACCGTTGCTAGCGACTCAGGGACTATTGGCGTGGCAGTGCATACAAATAGCCACACGGCTCAAATATAGCCTTTCGGCTTCCACAAATGGCCCGTCGGCCTTCACAAATAGCCTTTCGGCTCACAATTAGCCTTTCGGCCCACATATACACATATATCACACACTAACCTCATCCCCTTTTACCGCCGGGAAGGCATACGACCTTCACCCGAACCGTTGTTAGCGACTCAGGGACTATTGGTATAGCGGTGCTTCCACAGTTTTCACAAAACTTGCAGCATACGATTTTCATTTCAAAACAATGACATAATATACATACAATGTATCACACAAGGCATAAAGAAAGAGTCACTACCTGTATCCTTCCTGACTGGCTCTGGCACCTTAGCCTCACGAGGACGACAGATGTCAAATCCTATATCAATTAGGGACAACCAATCAATCTCTTTTCCATATGTATATTTCAATAATACTCTAAGTTGGTTATCATTTAGGACTCTTTAGATGACTATTAGAGGCCTAAACATATGCCTAAAGGGTTGGAAGAACCTACCCAAAAGACCCCTTTTTCGAAGGCAAAACACCTATTTTTGGTCATCTCACTCGAGCACAGATGCTCTCACTCGAGCACAAGTACGGACATCACTCGAGCACAAGAGAGAGTGAGACTGCGGGTGAGCACCCGAGAGCACACACACAACCGCACAAGAGAGAGAGAGAAGAGAAAAAGTGACTTTTGTCTTCTAGTGCCACATCCAATGGCCACCCTCTTGTCACATGTCATCATCCACTCACTCCCCTTATGAGCTCACCAAATCACAACACATAGGATTCCGACCCACGGTCAAGGAATCACAACCATTGATCTTAAATACCACATGTATTTATTCCCAAAATTTACATTACATTAATCATAATAGTGCTTAATTACACTAATTACAATGATTATCAGAGTTATCAGTCCTAATCACAAATCGGGATATTACAATTCTCCCCCCGTCAAATAAATTTCGTCCTCGAAATTTGTTACACCACTTGAGCCATAAACTCCAGATATCGCCTTCGCATATCTTCTTCCATTTCCCAAGTTGCTTCCCGCTGTGTCATACCCTTCCAGATCACCTTCACATAAGGGATACTCCGGTGTCTGAGCCGGCGTTCTTCTCGTTCAATTATCCGCTCTGGCTCCACCGCATACGTGAAGTTATCTCGCAACTCCACATTCTCATACTCAACGACATGAGATGGATCCGGTTGGTACTTCTTCAACTGGGAAACATGAAACACATCATGGAGTCTGCTCAAGCTCGGAGGTAGGGCTACACGATAAGCAACAGGCCCAATCCTATCAAGGATCTCAAAAGGACCTATATACCTCGGGCTTAACTTCTTTCGCTTTATAGCTCGTCCAATGCCAGTGACAGGAGATACTCTCATAAACACATGATCACCAACCTCGAATTCTAGAGGTCTTCTCCTCTTGTCCGCATAACTCTTCTGCCGACTCTAAGCTGCAAGAAGCCTCTTACGAATGATTCGAATCTGGGCTGAGGTTTGATCCACAAGATCCGGCCCGTAGAGTTTCCTCTCGGACAACTCATTCCAACACAATGGCGATTGGCATTTTCTCCCATACAACGCTTCATACGGCGCCATCTGAATGCTCGCATGATAGCTATTGTTATAGGCGAACTCCGCAAGTGGAAGAAAATGATCCCAACTCCCTTTGAAGTCAAGAACACATGCCCGCAACATATCCTCTAAGGTCTGAATAGTCCTCTCTGACTGTCCGTCCGTCTGAGGATGATAGGCTGTACTGAATCTCAACTGAGTACCCAATGCCTCATGCAATGCCTTCCAAAATCTCGAAGTGAAACGGGGATCTCGATCGGAGATGATATTCTTCGGTACACCATGGAGCTTCACAATCTCACGAACATAAATCTCTGCTAGCTTGTCCGGAGAGTAACTAGCATTGATCCGTAGGAAGTGTGCTGACTTCGTTAACCGGTCCACGACAACCCAGATCGCATCATAATTTCTGATCTTGGGTAATCCCACAACAAGATCCATGGTTACACTTTCCCGTTTCCATTCCGGAATTTCAGGACTCTGCAACAAACCAGGTGGTCTTTGGTGTTCAATCTTCACCTTTTGACATGTGAGACACCTCGCCACATATTTCGTCACATCACTCTTCATTCCTGGCCACCAATACACAGATTTCAAACCATGGTACATCTTGGTCATACCCGGATGAAGAGTATATCGGCTCTTATGTGCCTCATCTAAGATCTTCTGTCTCAACTCCGCCTTAAGTGGAACGCACACTCTTTTCTGGTAGCGAACTAATCCACGAGGCGACACATCATAGCCCTGAGCTTCTCCACGCTCTATTCTAGGCAGGTTATGCTGTATCCAGTCATCTTGCCTCTGAGCTTCTTCAATCTCAGCTCTCAAGTCACTTTCCCCTTGGGAAATATTATAGTTGGCACAGATGATCTGGTTTGCCAGATTCATATCACGAAAATCAGCAATCAATTTCTCCTCATGTATCATCATAGCTGCCACAACCACAGTCTTTCGACTAAGAGCATCAGCGACTACATTTGCCTTACCCGGATGATATTTTATTTCCAGGTTGTAGTCCTTAAGCAACTCCATCCAACGACGTTGTCTCATATTCAACTCTTTCTGATCATACAGGTATTGGAGACTCTTGTGGTCGCAGTACAGTTCCACAGTCACACCATACAAATAATGCCTCCAAATCTTCAAGGCAAACACAATAGCCGCAAGCTCCAGATCATGAGTGGGATAGTTCAATTCATGAGGTCTGAGCTGTCGAGAGGCATAGGCCACCACACGTCCCTGCTGCATAAGGACACACCCTAATCCCTGCCCACTAACATCAGAATACACAACGTATGTCAAACTGGGATATGGCAAAATCAACACAGGTGCCGTAGTCAACCTCTCCTTCAGCTCCACAAAGCAATTTTCACATTTCTCATCCCACACAAACGGCTGATCCTTTCTCGTGAGCTTGGTCATCGGCAACGCAATACGGGAGAAATTCTGAATGAATCTCCGGTAATAACCAGCAAGACCCAGAAAACTGCGTACCTCTGCCACAGATTCTGGCCTCTTCCAGTTCAGTACTGCTTCCACTTTACTAGGATCCACAGCGACCCCACCTTGCAAAATAACATGACCTAGGAATCTCACTTCCGATAGCCAAAATTCGCACTTACTCAATTTAGCATAGAGTTGCTTTTCACGTAATATATTCAACACGATTCTCAAATGATGCTCATGCTCTTCTCTACTCTTAGAGTATATCAAGATATCGTCGATAAATACCACAACAAACTGATCTAGGTATTGCTGAAAAATACGGTTCATGTAATCCATGAATACCGCAGGCGCATTGGTCAACCCAAATGGCATCACCAAAAATTCATAATGACCATACCTAGTCCGGAAAGCAGTTTTCAGAACATCTTCCGCTTTCACACGCAGCTGATGATACCCCGACCTTAGATCAATCTTGGAGAATACACACGAGCCAGATAATTGATCTAACAAGTCATCAATCCTCGGGAGAGGGTATTTATTCTTGACGGTAATCTTATTCAACTCTCGATAGTCGATACACAAACGAAGACTCCCGTCTTTCTTTTTCACAAACAAAACTGGAGCACCCCAAGGCGACACACTGGGTCTAATAAACCCTTTCTCTAGCAAATCCTCAATCTGCTTTTTCAACTCCGCCATTTCATTTGGAGCCATACGATATGGGGCTTTGGATATCGAACCCGCTCCAGGCACAATGTCAATCGGAAACTGAACTTCCCTTTCCGGAGGTAATCCACTTAAGTCGTTCGGAAAAACCTCAGGGAATTCATTCACTATGGGTATACTATTCAAAGTTTCACTGGTTTCTCCTTGTACCGAAAAGAAAACCATATACCCCTGACAACCCTTCTGCAAATATCTCTCAGCCTTAGCCATCGAAAGGAAATTCAAATCAACATTTCCATCCTCAATATTCTGAGAAACAGGATATACAATCCTCTTGTTCCCACAATCTAACAACACATTGTTAGCTCTCAACCAGTCAAATCCCAAAATGATTTCTAATTGGCAGAGTGGTAGACAAATCAGGTCTATCACCGACTCACGACCCTCTATGGTTATAACACAATTCAAACAGGCATCAGTAGTTACAGCCTTTACACCCATCGGTGTTGACACAATCAAATCGAATGGTAACTTATACACATTCATACCCAGACGTTTTACACAATCATACGCAATAAATGAGTGACTTGCACCCGAGTCAAACAATGCTTGCATTACAAATCCATTAAGAAGAACTGTACCTTGTATCAGCTCTGGGGATTTCCGGGCTTCCTCATGAGTCATAGCAAATACTCTGCCCTGAGTCCTCGGTCTCTGCTCCGCTTGCGGTAGTTGGCAATCTCTAGAAAGATGTCCGGGTTGCTTACAGTTAAAGCAGATCATCTCACCCTGACAGTTCTTGCCATAATGTGACTGATTACAGCGATGGCATTTCCGCTCGGTCCCCGATTTCTGGGGTTCACGACCTCTGGGCTGGTAGGGCTTCTTACCACTACCCCTATACGAAGATGACGATCCCGAGCCCTTCCGCTTCTGAGGAGCACCGCTCTTACTGGGCTCACTATAACCACCAGTAGTCTTAGCCGGATACAACTCTTTCAGATTACTCTCTGTGATCCGACACTCTTCAACGGCCTTGTTGAACTTGGAGAACTGATGAGTGGCTATTCTCTTCCTCATATCACGCCTCAAGCCCCGAATAAGCAAATCTGAGCTCAATTCCTCATCATCCCTCTTCTGCAGATAAGAGGAGTATCGGGACAACCGGGTGAATTGGGACAAATATTCATCAAATGACTCCGTGTCCCCTTGCTTGATGTTCAAGAACTCGGTCTCCTTCTCAAGCCTCACCGACTTGGGAAAGTATTTCTCATCGAAGTGCTGCTGAAACACTTCCCAGGTCAATGGTATATTCTTGCTCTTCAATGATAGAGCGATATTCCGCCACCAGCGGTCCGCATCTCCCTCAAGCTTGTATACCGCCAGCTTGGCTTTCACTTCCGAGGGACATTCTAGAACCTCGAATATCTTCTCAAGACGGTTCAACCAGTCTTCCGCCGCCTGAGGATCAAATTTCCCTCTGAATGCCGGAGGCAGGTGTTTACAAAACCTGGAGACCCAAAACTGAAGGTTTCTTTCCTCATTGACCGACTTCCCATACGGCCTTGGATCTACTTCAATACGAGGAGGCGATTCAAGTGGTCGCGCCGACCCTTCAGCAGTATCATCTAGTCTAGTCTCCTCTCGGGTTTCCCCTCGAGTTCCTTCTTGAGTAGACTGGCCTCTACCCTCATTGTTCTTCGCTTTCTCAGCTCGAAGCTCTTCTCTAAGCTCCGCAATCATATCCCTTTGATCCCTTATCAAGCCCATCAATTCTTGCATAGGATCCGGTGGATTGTCATTGACCAACTCCACATCGGGATCTACTTGTTGTCCTCTAGGGCGACCTTTCGTTGTTCTTCTCATTCTACAAAGAACTCACCCGTTAATCCAACAATTATGGTATACTCATATCCACAAATTTCAGATATCCACAATCATAACCCAAAGATGTGTATACGAACAAACATTCACAATTAATCCTCTATTACCAAGTTCAAACTATGGGAGCTATCCTAGCAAACTCTACCCTTGCCAGGAACTGCAGCTCTGATACCAAAAATGTAACCCCCTCACCGTAATTACATCCGAATTTCGAAATTTAAGTGAATTAGAAACCAATAAGATAAAATCATAATTTATAATCCCGCATCCAAGAGATGGGGCATTTCGAAATCGATTTCAAAACGTAGTTAACTCTTGGTCTCACATTCACGTGCGGATATAACTACCAGAGAAATCAGAGTACATAATAAATATCAAAGTGCGGAAACCAAAATCCCGGCAAACCCCGGGTTAATACATATAACTTGGGTTTAATATTTCCCAACAATAAGGATTACATATCCAATTATTCACATTTACATCTATATACATTCGGTAATACCGAAACCAAAATAAGGATAACCAACTACAACTAATTCTCAGAGTAATCCTAATTACTCCTGGTTGTCCGCTTCCCTTTCGAGCCACTCGCCCTATCTGAAAAGGTTAGTCATATGGAAGGGGTGAGATTCTAAAGAATCCCAGTAGTAACAACAATTTCATACCACATGCAATCACAGAATATGCACACCAATCATCTCATACAGCAACACAAGTCACTCCACCCTCATCCCCTTTTACCGCCAGGAAGGCATACGACCTTTACCCGAACCGTTGCTAGCGACTCAGGGACTATTGGCGTGGCAGTGCATACAAATAGCCACACGGCTCAAATATAGCCTTTCGGCTTCCACAAATGGCCCGTCGGCCTTCACAAATAGCCTTTCGGCTCACAATTAGCCTTTCGGCCCACATATACACATATATCACACCCTAACCTCATCCCCTTTTACCGTCGGGAAGGCATACGACCTTCACCCGAACCGTTGTTAGCGACTCAGGGACTATTGGTATAGCGGTGCTTCCACAGTTTTCACAAAACTTGCAGCATACGATTTTCATTTCAAAACAATGACATAATATACATACAATGTATCACACAAGGCATAAAGAAAGAGTCACTACCTGTATCCTTCCTGACTGGCTCTGGCACCTTAGCCTCACGAGGACGACAGATGTCAAATCCTATATCAATTAGGGACAACCAATCAATCTCTTTTCCATATGTACATTTCAATAATACTCTAAGTTGGTTATCATTTAGGACTCTTTAGATGACTATTAGAGGCCTAAACATATGCCTAAAGGGTTGGAAGAACCTACCCAAAAGACCCCTTTTTCAAAGGCAAAACACCTATTTTTGGTCATCTCACTCGAGCACAGATGCTCTCACTCGAGCACAAGTACGGACATCACTCGAGCACAAGAGAGAGTGAGACTGCGGGTGAGCACCCGAGAGCACACACACAACCGCACAAGAGAGAGAGAGAGAAGAGAAAAAGTGACTTTTGTCTTCTAGTGCCACATCCAACGGCCACCCTCTTGTCACATGTCATCATCCACTCACTCCCCTTATGAGCTCACCAAATCACAACACATAGGATTCCGACCCACGGTCAAGGAATCACAACCATTGATCTTAAATACCACATGTATTTATTCCCAAAATTTACATTACATTAATCATAATAGTGCTTAATTACACTAATTACAATGATTATCAGAGTTATCAGTCCTAATCACAAATCGGGATATTACACTAATGACTTCAAAGAGAATGTAATTAATGTAGCTAAACACTTTTGGAGAAGTGCAACATGAATTATGATCCGAACTAGCAGTAGACAATGCCCAAATCCTGTATTTAAGCTTAATTGTGTTGTTAAGGCTTAAAATGAATTCAAAGAGAGGGGAGGGCGTATGGATGAGGAAAAGGAATGCAATGATATGCTCAATGGTGATTTAATAGGAATTGCCATAGTTAGGAGCAAATGGGAAGAAAGGAAATTTACAGGCCAACTAGTCAGCAACCGAAAAGGGATTCCACTAATAAATTAAAGATTAAGTGGTGTGACTAATTGATGAGTGATCAAGAGAGAAGAATCACATGGTTGCATCCACATGGGAGAAGTTTCAAGATCATGACACATGGCATCACATGGACAATAGATGGAAGTCAAATGTTCAAACTCATTTTTCTCTTCCCTCTCTCCTCAAGGTTGACTAAGGTAATGTGAGAGGATGAAAAATCTTATCATCATCATCTTATTCACTCTCACTTTAGCTCTCATTTTCGGCCATAGTTAGAGGAGGAAAGAGAAAGTGAAGTTAAGGTAATTTCTTGCACTTTTAAGCTAGAAAATGATCTCAAATGCCAAAAACTTCTTTAATTTTGATCATCTTGATGAGGGCTTCATTTCTATAGTTTTAGATTTTCAAGAGGAGGTGTTTTGTGAGTTTAAGAAAATTGGTGGTTGAGAAATCAAAGAACAAGCAAGAGGTAGTAAAAGAGGTGAGTAAAATCTACCTTTTCATATATATGTTGTGACTATTGGTTGAGACTTTTACCCTATTTTTTGTGTAATTAGGGTTCTAGAGGATTCATGTGGTTTTGATTGTTGAAATGGTGTTTTATGTTGTGTTATAGACAATTGCATTGCTTAGAGTTTTGAATGTGAAATTTTCCAAAATATGAGATTTTGTGTTGCATTGTGGTCATATAGAACATGAGAAAGTAATGGAAATTTGGCTATTTTGATGTTTCCATTGGATTCCTTGTGGAAAATTGTGTAGGAGTAGTGTTGGTTATGAATTTTGAACCTGTGGAAACACTTGTGCAAAAACTGGAAAATTCTGTCAAGTTAAATTCTCTGCAGGGGACCAACTTTGCACAATGTTTTGAAATAGCAAATGGTGTCAAAATGCCATAAAAAGTTTCAATTTTATAGTACATATTGCAAGGTTTCCAATGATATAGAGTTTGTGTCATTTTGATAAGTATGCAAAAAATTATGGTCATTTGAAAACGGCCAGGAAACAGGCTAGTGGTTGGCTACAACCCAAAAGTTTTTGACCTGATTTTGGCCACGGCCAACCCCTCAAAAACTGTATTTTGAACTTTTAAAAGATGGTCTTTGGTCTAGTTTCTCCCAACCCTTTAGGCATCTGTTTGGACTTCTAGTAACCAACCCTAAGTGTCTTGGAGTTAAGGATTGAAATAGGAAATAACTCGTCGTCTTTGATTATGATTTATAGGATTTGACATTTGTCCTGCACGTGATAAACCGGTGCCAGAGCACGAGCTGAAAGAACAAGGTAGTGACTCTCTCTCTCTTATATTATATATAATGCATTGTATGTATGTCTTATCATTGAATTGTGTTGATTGCAAATGCTGCGATGTATGTTTCTGTGAAAGCTTTATGTATACAGCCGGGAGTGCTATCATTTGTGATGCAAGTCACGCATCATATGTATACAGCCATGAGTGCTATCGTTTGTGATGCAAGTCACGCATCATGTGGATACAGCCGAGAGTGCTGTCGTTTGTGACGAAAGTCACGCATCACTATGATTGTTGCTGCTTTATGATTTGCTTGCATGCTATGATATTATATGTGATATGAGTGAATTGTTACTACTGGGATTCTTTTGAATCTCATTCTTTCTATTGACTAACCTACAACCAGGGCAAGCGAGTCAAAGGAGAAACAAGCAACCAAGCGCGGCTAGTACTTCTCACTAGGAGTGTTAGTTTTGTTAGTTGGTTGTCATATTTTGGGATTACTATATATATTGTAAATGTTGTAAATTAGGATAATGTTATGTAATCCCCAGTATGAGAAATTGAAAAGGGCGAATATGCCTCGTAAACCATTTAGTAAATGGATGCAACCTGAGTGTTGTCGGGATTTTTGTTTACACTCTGATATTTATGAATGAAATTGAACTGCACAGGCCACATATATTCGAAGGTTGAATGTGAGACTATATTGAACTGATTTTGGAAAAAGGTTTTGAAAACCCACTTTATCACAGGACCGGATCCTGTCTTGAAGTTTGAACTTTCAATAAGTTTTGAATGATCCATTGGTCTCTAAATTAATTTAATGACGTATTTTCGAAGTATAATTACAACTATTAAGGTAGAGGGTTTCAACACCAATTAACAACACCTTTTTCCCTTCGTACACTAAGTGTTATAACCACAAAACTTTCACCCTCATCGTCAATCCGTAGCCCTTTCAATGCAGAAACAAAGCATACTAAACCCTACCCCAAACACATTGAAACCACAACCACATCATATACATTGCATTTAACTATGGCTGGCTCAATAGTTTACAAATGTAAATGAAGACAATAGCGGTGATCATTATAATACCCACATACCTAGACCCAATCAATATTCAAACCAAAAAGATGACAGCATTTTCATATTTTAAGGCAAAACTCAAAATCCGTTCAGATGGTCAATAGAAAACATCAATGAAATCGAATAATGAAGATAATAGAGGTGTTGGCATCAATTCTGTACCTTCCTCTTTAAGCTTTTGTTATGATCGACACCTCCATTCTAAGTTTTTTCTGCGCCAATTCTATATTCATTTTTTCACATAATCCTCTATTCCCTCCCTCTATTTATTCAATGGGAGTATTTTGGACTTTTTACATTTGGAATATATTGCAAAAAAGTGCTACGGGACTTCACCACAAACTTGACATTTCAAGGGACCATTTTGTCATATTTTCTCTTGCTCGGGACCTAGGTACAATTTTCCCTTTTTTATATTATATATGCTTTTTAGGATATAATTTTAATCAAAGGAAAAATGATGTGGCAGAAGAAAGACCAGTGAGGTGACCACATAAGCAAAATCAAGTTAATTTAATGGTCAAACATGTTACAAAGGACAAATATTGCACCACTTTAAAATACAGGGTTAAATTGTAAAAATACTCATGAGTTTTTACCAAAAGTATACCCAGCACCATATGTTTTTCTAAGATACAAAAATACCCATAAACTATTAAAAAGGGGACAAAATTACCACTACTATTAAGTAGTGTTATGTTAACTGTTAAAGATACTTGGTTTGACTGAAAAGAAGGGGTGTTCAAAATGTCCTGATCCCGATTGTCCGGTCTCAGTCCCGGATATTTTGATCCCGGGAATTTCCTGTCCCGGCCGGGACTAGGACCGGTCATGCACCTTGTGATCCCGGTCCCGGTCCCGGTCCCGGTTTTTTTATTTTTTTTTATTGTTTTCCTTAAAAACTAAGTTATTATTTTATTTTTGTATTTTCCCCCATAATTGAAGTTATAATTTGATAAAATGTGTATCACATATTTAGTTGGAGTTAAACTGTATATATTATGATACTAATACTACTATATAATGTATAAAAATAATAACAAAAATGATGAAGGTGATCATAATAATAATAATAATAAAATGTTATTCTTCAATTCTAGATCAATTTGTGTGATTATTATGGTCTTATTAGGTGTTAAATGATTACTTTAAACACTAGATTATAGAAAATTTAAATAATATAATAATATTTTTTAAATTTAATTTTTTTTAAAAAAAAAATCAGGATTCCCGGTTTGATCCCGATCCCGCCCGAGATTACCAGGACCGGGACCAAACTGGGACAGGTACCTGGATGCAATTTGCATCCCGGCCAAAAACCGGGAGTGGTGGATCCCGGTCCCAGTCCTGGTCCCGGATTTGAACACCCCTACTAAAAAGTATGATATGGATGCTGAAGTGGGTCCCACGTGACATTACTAAATAAGAATAATTATTTCCTAGCTCCTAGCCTTCTCTCCTCCTCCCTTCATCACTCTCAGCTCACCCCTCCCATCTTCACCAAAAATTCCTCCTCTCATTGTGCACCTTCTTGACTTCAGAAACAAGAAAAACTAGAGAAAGATTAAAGTGAACATGAAAGAGGCAGGAAAAATTAATTTAGGAGTAAAATATTTTTATAGATTTCGATATATGCAATTTCTGGTTACCCTTTTAGATTTGCAATTTTCAAAACTCAGACAATGTCGTCGCTGACGGAATTGACGATCTTGAAGAAGACAAGAAGATGACAATGTCTAGTGAGTGATTATTTTATTCCCACAACTTCAAACTTTCACTGCGGTGGAGCACCTTCATTCACCTTAAAGAAGAGGCACTGATGAATGTTTGACACGAGAAACTGAGCATGAAAGAAATTGATTTGGAGGAAGGCGGGTCCAATGAAGAACAAAGGAAGAGGGAGGGTCTAATAAATAAATTTGTTGAAACAATCCATAACAATGACAGTTTCCATTCTACAGCCCCATCCCAACCCCCTTCTTTAAGAGATCTTCGGCAACGACTGGAGAGGGCACCTATGAATTCGACACTGAGAGAATTTTCCAATCCCTTCCCTCTGTTGTCGCCGACGAAACACATAAAGGCTTTCCTGGCTAAATGACAGGGAAAAAAGACTTCAACAGCAATTTAGCGGATTTTCACAGGAGCTTTGGGTTTTTGAAAGAGTTCACCATTCATAGGTAGGCTTGAGCTCAGGGAAGAAGTTAGCAGAGGGCATTTTCACATCCGGCCACATGTCCATTAGTCAACTGCAGAATCAATTATACACACCCGCTGGCAAAAACTTAACAGAGGTTATCTACATTAACGGAAATGGTAATTTTGCACTCCTTTTAAGAGTTTATGGGCATTTTTGCAGTTATGAAAAACATATGGTGTTGAACACACTTTTAGTAAAAACTCATGGATATTTTTACACCTTAACCTTTAAATATATTGGGACAAAACTTGTGCCAAGAAATACGTGAGGATGAAAATTGCAACAAGTTGAAAACGTGAGGATTGCACCTTAACCCAAAAAGAAAAATTTAAAGTCTCTTCTCTTCTTCAACCATCAAATAACAGCCCGAGACAAAAGTGACATGTAAACTCACCCCCATTTGACCCTGCTTTAGCAGTTTAAGAATCCAATCCTATGAACAAGAGTATGTAACCTCCAGCAATGTGTAGCTAGGTTTTAAGGTGAAAAACAGTGAAAATTCCAGTGGCCTGAAATTAAATGTCCAAGTCTTTCGGCAACGCAGTATACAACAGATTTCAGCAGGCAAAAATCAGATAGCTATGCAGCAGGGCAATGGCGAGAGATCATGCAATGACAATGACTTCAAAAATGATTTTGTTCAACAACGCACATGATTTAAGCAATAGCGAAAATCAGCAAGCTTGATTTAGTTTAGGGGCAAGATTAACCAATATTCCAGTGAAGTACACCCAATTCAGAGATTCAAAATGATGTTCAATCGCAACAGCATCCAAAATTGACTGAATTCATTGCTGCACAGTGTTGACCTAAAGGATAAAAATTTCACCAAGTTCAATTCGGGAAAATGAGTCTGTCTCAAGGTAAATATGTGCAGAAAAGGAAATCCTTCCTTCAGCTAGATTAACAAAGTGCAACAAAGTGATCATAGTGAGTTATAGTCCAGAAATATGCACACAAATCCGTAACATAAATTCTGTTTCTTTGGTTCAAGGTTCAAAGTTCAGAAATTTAGTCCTTGAGGTTTATGGTTTTGTGCAGCATAATTCCCCAAATTATACTTCTCAACTGATTAAATGGAGCAATTAGAGTGGCGAGAATCTCTCAAGAATTTATTGAAACTTGCCAAATCTAATCAACAAGTTCACTCAGGTTATCAAAGTTCAGGTAGTGAGAGCTCTAAAGGCTCAAAATTCAACAATTATATGCCCACTCAGTCAATCACAATAGAGCAGAAAATCAGGTTTAAGCATTAGAGTACTGCCACTATGCTTGCTTTCTCAGGACCATTCAATTCCAAGGTGTCAATTTCCTGCAAAGTAAAGAATTTGTTTTAGGGAATTGCTGAGACAAAGTGAGGTCGTCTCAGTTAATATGCTAGCCTTCACTCACTCAGTTTCAAAATCATGCAAATGCAGCAAGCGTCCAGCCGACTGCACAAACAATGCAGATCAGAATTTGAAGAACATGAAAGCACTACAGAATTTGAGAAAAAAAGGGAATCGAAGCATGAGGGTCAAGTACACATAATTTAACCACAACAATAATAATAAAAAAGAAATAACAATAGCACAGTCACCATCTAATATTTGCAACACTTTATAACCTTAATCACAAGCACTAGTTCAACACAAGTGCTGGGGCCAAACATGGCCCCCCGGGGGGGGGGAACATTTCCTTGTATGCCAGAATCCAACATGTCAAAAATTTTGATTTCATAACACTGACATGGAAGTTTTTTAATTTATCAGGCAGCTACTATATATGCCTAGCTAGAATTTTAAAAATCTAAACTTTCAGGATAAATTCCCAGCAAATTTGTCCCAGGACCTAGCAACTCAGTCCAGGTACAACTTACTACTTTTTCACATCTTTCTCCAACTCATTTCAAGGATTGAGTTCTTCATCATCAAAATATTCCTCTCCATGATCATCCTCATCATAATAATACTCGTCGTCATCCTCATCCTTTCTATCCTAGCCGTTTTGTAGACAATACTGCTGACCTCTTAGCCTCTCTTGAATTCGATCCCTGATAGCCGTTCCCTGAAACAGACACACAAAGGTAACATGAAAAAAATGCAAATGACAAGTTAACTGATGCTGTGTCTGCATATCAAGAGTTTAGTAGTGTTATCTGCATAAAGTAACTCACCATCTTATGGCAACCTTCTTCAAACATCTCTAAAAACCCAGCAACCCAACAATCAGGATTTTCCACCCATTCATTTCGATGTATGCTGGCTGTCTTTGCAACAATTTGAATCTGAAAGTTCAAGAAGGAATATATATATATATATTTATCACATCCAGAAAAGAAAATGCAAGCTACCATAAAGTGTTCTGAGCTTTAAAACATGTATTAAGATGGGAAATTTTGTTCTCTATATCACCACAATTATTGCTTTATTATGATGTGCCTGGAAATATCTCCATGATTGAATGCCCTGTCTATATCATCATCAAAGATATGCATAAGCAGAAACCTTAACTGTGTTATCATCTTTCAAAATAAGAGCATTGTATGACAATTTATAATTGCTGCTGCCTCATATCCAAGTCTACATTCTAGGAGGCTTATTCTCCAGCTTAATGTAGATTTCGCTTCTTATAAAGCCATTTAACTTGTTTAACTGGTGACCCTGACACAGCTTCAAAATATCTTTAATATCTATATGTCCTACGTAAGACCTAATATGAACTTACACTTCTTACAATATGACACGTGCATCTGTCACCCCAAGGTACGACCACATCCCAAGAATTCATGATCTCGCAGGTTTTCAATCCTGCTGCCCTAAAAAACAGGACACAAAAGTAAAGCCCTTTTCAACCATTACCCGCAACAATGATTCCTGTGTTTGATGTCATTCAACCAGATGTTTGGGGGTTTCAGGATGTAGGAACAGGAGAGTCCAAAGAAAAGGGTATTTTGCAGCAGTATGAAAAATTATCTCTATAGAAACCTTATCTTGATTGCTCCTGGTTCTGGGTACAGGAAACCCTCACCAGCCTGGTAGTCAGGAAGAACACCTTTATTTTTCCCTCTCTCTAAGGTAAATAATCCTTTTGAGACCAAAACTCAGTGGGTCACGCACAATTTGTGCCTTGAAGGCTCTGGATCCACTGTTACCCATCTCAGATGCTATGGTGAATTGGCGGTCTACCGTCTACCCATATATCGAAAGAATACACCTAAGAGAAAAGGGTCTAGCATGCAGCTTTACAACATCAGAAATCTCAGAAAAGAGGGAATCCAACGCAGTTTCATAGATCTCATTGTCAATTGTCATGGCTGGGATGAAGCTCTCCCCCAATCTAGCTTAGTCCAGATGGTGGTTTCAATAACTTACTCAAGTCCAAGAGACGGTCTAAAAAATTTCCCCTAAAATCCATAAGAAACTAATGATAGAGAAGCCACTAGACTCCTGAAAACCTGCTAATAATGAGAATGGCATACGTGGGGCATTTCTATTTCTGAAAGGAAGAAAACAAAAACAAGACATGCTCATGTGAAAGAGCAAATAATTGACACCGTTTTAAGAGTAATTGTATCCAACGATTAGAATGCATCTATGATCAATATGAAATCTCACATTAAGAGTGATAAAACAACTAAAGTTACCCTCAATCCATATATCCATCTCAGATGCCATGGGCGTATTCAGCTGTATCCAGCATATTTTAGAAGATGTGACAGAGAAAAAGGTCTAACACGCAGCTTTCCAAAATCCAAAGAAGACCAGAAATTAGAGGTTATGAAACCAAGTTTCACAAAGTCAATGGTTTTAGCAGTGGTGCAGTTACTGCCCCACCATCAATTTCCAGTTCAAGCAAAGGAAGCAGTATCATCACTTCAAACAAGTTAGTTTAGTCCAAGCAGGGGTTTTAACAACTTCCCTTAAATTCTATAAGAAACAATGGAGAAGCCTTGAGACTCCTGAAATCCAGCGAGGGCTATTTTTCATCTCTATAGAAACATTATCCTGATCACTGCTGGATCAGGATTACAGAAATCCCTCATGCGAGTAGAAACAAATAGTTGCTTCTCAGACCAACCAGGTGGAACACCCTAGCTTTCTTGGAAGGCAAATTTTGCCCATCGCATCTGCAATGTATTTCTCGTCCTGACCACCTGATTGGTCCAAGAACGCAATAAATTTTTCCTCTTTGCATGAGGGAAATGCCCTGTGAGACCAAAACCCAGAGGGTCATACACGAGCTACACCTTGCAGGCTCTAAAGCTACTGCTTGCCCATCTTGGATGCCATAGGCAAATTGGGTTGTCTATCACATATTTCAATGGATGATGCATAAGAGAAAATTAAAAGCCTCTAGCCTGTTAAGAAACAACTGAGAAGCCACTAGACTTGAGAAAACCTGTCATCTCTTTTTGACTGTTAAGCTAGAACTAGACTTTGGAAAACCTGTCATCTTTTTTTGACCATTACGCTAGAATTAATGAGATTGAAATAGTCAGGGTCTTTTTCCAAAAGAGAAAAAGGTGCATCTGTGCAAGTGAAAAGGGGATCTACTGATACCACTGTCAGAGTAATCATGTTTGACCAATTGTAGCCACCCATCTTGTTATATCTATAATGGTTACAGTGTATCTAAAATTATGAAATATCACATTAATTAAGAAAGTAAAACCATTTGAATCCCGGCAATCTAATTAATAATTTATTCTCATATATCACCTCATTCAACTGTCTTTACTTTTTCTGTTTCAGATTTAACTTCCAATTAGTTATCTTTTTCTCCTTCCAGTCTCACTATAGATCACCCAAAATATATATAATGTAGGTGTGCATTGAGCACACATCAGAAATAGCATAGGTAATTTATTAAGGATATCCAAGACGACTAAGACAAACTTCTATGAAAATACACAGGTAGAGTGGTCGTTGCATCATCAATCTTCAATTAATTGAAAACATTGCTAGACATTAAGAAAACTAATGACACACACTTAGTTCTAACCTAGCTAAACTAGAGAAAATCCCCAAGAGGCAAGAGATTCAACTCCAGAGACGATGCTATGACGGGCTAAAATGTATAGTGATAGTGATTGACAGAAATGTCATTGAGAGAAAACTATTAGAGGAGAACTGGTACCCAGATAACAAGAACATCTGTAGTACTGGCCACTTTGTTAAGATACTCAACAAATTATTCAAGTCATTTTGAGGTCGACATTAGCACTATGAGACTTTGATGTGGGGTATTTTGAGACCTTGGGTTCTCCAACCTTAGGAGCTACCTGTCAAAATGTGGTTCTCACAGTTTTTTATCAATTGGTATTAAAGCCCTCCATTGCATCCCATATCATGCAGCATATAAGTTGTGTTGCTGGAATTGCAGCGTTAGCCCAAGGCTAGAATAGAAGGCCAGACTCTATAAGTGTCATGGATTAAATTTCAGTCCCACCTTGGAAGTATAGGATCCTAATGCGCAGGGTTTTCCGGTTTGGTTCCGTGTGTTCCAACAATGATCCTTCAAAGAAACTTTTAATGAAGGGATTCTACACAATTGAGAAGCCAAATGAAATGGATTCCCAAAACTTCACGCTAAACTCTATTTTCCTCAAAAATATTGCAGAACCAAGTGAACAATCCCTAAATTAACCTCATAAGGTCTGTCTGTCCATAATGTGTGGAACTATCTAAAATTCTATGATTACCTTACTAATTAACCATTGATAAAAATTACAATCAACTTATTCCAATGGAATTGCCTTATAGCTACAAAGAGAATGGAAGTAATGAAGGCTGTTGAAATGGAGAAAAGCATGCAAAAGGAGAAATAAATATACAATAGAAAGTATAAGAATATATATAGAGAAATAGATTATTTAGTAGGTACACATCCCCCTAAAGACATATTTCATACTGAATTTACATAATTTTAATCATTGGACACACAAAACCAATGGTTTACAATTGGTGAAAGAGTTTTGCTCTTGCCCGAACATTTGTAAGAATTCATCCTCGTGTATATGTTTAAAAAAAAAACTATTTGCCACATAAACTTTCAACATTAAGTCTTATATAGATTAATGCATGAAAGTTAAGACAATCTTGTTATCATCAAAAATAAATACTAATTATTTTACAAGTATGCTAAAAAATTGGAAGCATAGTCATAGCATATAATTAGCAAACAAGGTGTTAGATTGTGCAAGCCAACTTAGGCAACCGTGTTTGAATCTTGCATTCCTCTTCGCCATAAATGAAGATTAAGTGGTAGATGTGGAAGTTTTAAATGCGACCACTCTATTACAGCATGAACCACTCAATTATTTCAAGTGTCAAGCCAGGACAGGGTTATCCAATTAGCACAAAAACGATGGTTACTTGAAGCCAGTTCACAAAATTATAATGGTAAGGATAGACGTACCAAAAAATAATGATAAAAAAACAACTATTATGGCATTAATTTTGGTAAGACAATGTTTTAACACTGACAGCATGGGTAATTTTTTTCTTACGGCAAATACCAACACAAACTTTGCAGGATCACTTCTCATTAACATTTAAAAAGCATATATAATTAAGAATATGCATTATGTCACTTCTTATCTTCTAGGATTAGCATTTTGTGCTGCATCATCCTAATTCCAAAATTGTCATGAAGCAGAATATACAGAAAACAAATTAATCAGAAAAAGGCCAACAACTCAGCAATATTGCACACAAAATACCCTATGATTCGAACAGACCTATTGCTGCAAAAGAAAGAGTTACAATAAAGCAGTAAGCAATTAAGCATTACCAGGATCTCATGGTGATAAGAAGCCATCCAACTACTACAGTTAGTGCTATATAAGAGTGTAATGCACAATGCCCTCAGAGTAAGAGCCTTGAAATACATGAGAAGTTATGAGCAAATGCTCACTGGCAAATAAGCTTTGGGCGTCAAACAACCAACACCCCCGCCCGGCGGGAGCAAGACTAATAAAAACTGACTAAACCATTCCATGAAATTCAGCATCTCTCTCAAATCACGAAGAAACTTCAAAATTCTCTACAAGCTTAAGGGTGTTTATTCCAGTTACAGCAGCAAGTAACAAGAAGGATAATACAGGTTTTAAAACAAAAAACAGTTTTCTCTCTCTTGGAACTCGTGTCACTAGAAAGCTTCAATGGATGATGTCGTATCTTTGAAGATACCGCCGGACAGACTGCCGGACAAGCTAGAGCTGCTGGATAAATCTCTGATTAAACTCATTTCATGCATTGTATCAAAAGAGTCCGCTTCGGTAGGGAAGGGGGTAGCACAAAAAAATGATATGTTAGTAAACTCTGAGTCCCCTGCTTCAGTGATGCAAAGCGAGAAACAGGGGGTTATTTCAATCTCATCATCATGCAAGAAAACCTCCTCATACAAGGATTCATTGATGGGACTTAACCGTCTGGATTTCAATGGAATTGCGCATGACTCCTCCATTAATAGTGAGGATTCGTTGACATCAGAGCTACAAAATCAAATGTGGAAGATCCCTTAACCTTCAGAGGAGACCAATAAGCTCAAGTCTATATATCCTTCCATGGATATCACCGAAGATGAATTCAATGAAGCCTGTAAGCCCTGGAACAGATCACTCATAATCACAGTGCTGGGTGCCCACTTTTATCTTCTCAGATTGAAAGAATTGCTCTGTAGAGTATGGAAATTCAATGAATTTGAATTGATAGATCTCCCAAACAACTACTACGTTGTTAGGTTCACAAGTTTTGAGAATTGGGAAGCTCACTACAAACGCATTATCTTGGATGGGCCGTGGGTGATCGCACAACACGCAGTTTTGGTTCAGAAATGGTCACCATATTTTGATCCTTTCCAAAACCAGCTAGGGAAAATTGCAACTTGGGTTAGAATCCCAAATATCCCTCTTATCTTCTACTCTCAGAAATTCATTTCTAGACTGGGGGACATGATAGGGAGGACTATTAGAGTTGACTTAAATACTCTAAGCTTCCGAGATCAGTCCACAGGCGTAGTGTCAAGGGGAAGATACGCGAGAATATGTGTTGAATTAGATCTCCAGAAAAGCCTTGTACCTCGTGTCATCTTAGCATCCACCGTCTTCAACGTCGAGTATGAAGCGCTGGATATGATATGCTTCAATTGCGGAAGATACGGCCACAAGAAAGAGGCTTGCTCAAGAAAGGAAGAGGGAAACAAATCTTCGAATGAAGCTTACTCAAGAAAGAAAGAGGGGAACAAACCTCAGAAATCTCTGCAATCATCGGTGACTTCCGGGCAGGGAACGTCGGTCTCGCCGCCGGGAAATGTTTCCCAGAAAGAGGACGAAACTTTCGGCCCGTGGATGATGGTGGGAGGTCAGATGAAAAATCGGTTCCCAAGGAAGGGAAATCTCAGAGATGGCGCGGCTCGAGGACAGTATGGGTCTTTTGCCAGAGACATGGGGAAGAGAAATAAATCGTGCAATTTTGAAACTCTGGCTGACCTGGATGAAGGTAAGGATATGGAAGAACTCAAACTAGGGGAGCCACGTGATGCTGTGCGCACAAGAACAAGAGTAGGAAAAGGTCAAAATGATTTATCTGAAGGTGGAAATAGCAAGAATGACAGCAGGCAAGTGAAAAAGCTTCATAAATCAAACCACGTTTATAGGATAAAGGGCTTAGTCAACGGTGGGCTTAAAGCTATCCTGCCAAAAATATTACCAAAAGAGCCCATGATCAACGAAGTCCAATCATCTCAAGCTGGTGCTCGAGCTCATAAAGCCATGGATGACGTTGTAGCAGCAACCACTGGGCCTAGTCTGAACGTGCCCCAATCATCTCAAGCTGGTGCTCGAGCTCATCAAGTTGTGATGGGCTCCATGACCAAAGCCCAGGCGCAAAGTATCCCCTGCTCAGTACATGACCCAATCCAATTGCATGGGTTTTCTTCTAAGAAATTCGAGTTAGACTCCGCTGCCCAAAGCCCGACCTTGGACAAGTCAACCAGCGTGGGTCCATTAGTCTTAGGGGATCCTGATTTAAACCCGTTGGTTGCCTCACATGCTGAAATTTCTGTGGAGTCAGCCTCATCTCTTGGCGCCTTAGATTCATTGGATTTAATGGAGAGTGATAAGGAACTGAACAAGGTGGGAATGGTTAAAGCCCAAAAACAAAATTTATCCACTTCTATTTTACCTCCTGTACCTCTTGCCCCCGGCTCTGATCCGAAAGCAGTTACTGTGAAGTGCAATGAACGGGGCAGACCAAATAGGAATCTGAGGGAATTAAAAAATAGAAGCAGATCTGTGTCTGGCCGCGTCCCTCCAGATAAGTAGTTTTTTTTTCTTGTGCCCATTTTTTATTTATCATTTTTTCCATGATTATTTCTTGTTGGAATTGTAGAGGGGCTTGTAGTAAATCTTTCCCCCGTATCCTCCGTGATATTGTTTCTAAGTACTCTATCTCGGTCATGTGTCTACTAGAAACCAGGGTTAGTGGTCATAAAGCGGATGTAGTGGTCCGTAAGCTAGGTTTCAATAACTGGTAGAGGGTTGAGGCAACGGGCTATGCGGGCGGCATTTGGGTTCTGTGGCATGACAATGAAGTTTCTATAGAGTACCTCTTCTCTACAAATCAGCTTCTTCACTGCCGTTTGACTGAGAAAAAATCCAGGAAATGTTTCTGCGCCACTTTTGCATATGGGGACCCTAGGTGGAGTTATAGACAAGAGCTTTGGTCATCTCTCAGGGAATTGCCAGGAAAAGTTTCTGAGGCATGGCTTGTCTTAGGGGATTTTAACTCTTTTCTTAACCCTTATGATAAGATTGGGGGCGCTACTGTTTAAAATAGATCCCTAGCTCCCTTCCGGAATTGTGTTCAGGACTGTGACTTCCTAGAACTGCCTGTGGTTGGGGACAAATTCACGTGGTCCAGACACGATATCAAGGAAAGACTGGATTGGGCGTTTTGCAATTTAATCTGGGAAATGGCTTACCCTTTTCATAAAAATTTCCACCAGCTTCGCTACAAATCAGACTGTATGTCCTGGTGATCACTGCCGGAAATGGGCAAGCTACTCCCCCCATAAACCATTTCAGATATCAAGCGGCTTGGTGCCTCGAAGAGGATTTCTCCAATTTAGTAAATTCTACTCGGCACAACAATGATTGGTTTTCTGGTTGCAACGATTTCCAAAGTAAGGCCTCTTGGTGGAACAAGAATGAGATTGGCAGCCTTCCCAAAAAGAAGAAGATATTGATTAAACGCTTGGAGGGGGTTGACTGTCAAATCTCTGCGCGCCCTCATCCGGGTTTATTTAAACTTGAAGCGAAGCTATGGAAGGAGTACATCAAGGTCGTAAATCAAGAAGAGCTCCTCTGGTACCAAAAGTCAAGATGCAAGTAGCTCAAGTATGGAGACAAAAATACAAGTTTTTTTCACTCTTCCACGGTGATCAAAAGAAAGAAAAGCAAAATCGACTCACTTCAAGATGCTCAGGGGAACTAGATTACCGACCAAGAAGAGCTTAAGACATCAGCTCTTAACTACTTCCAAGACCTTTACTCGGCGGATCATGAGGTGCAAAATGTATCTGATTGGCCAGTTGATTTCCTATCTCTGGACGACTCTCAGCTTTCTCATCTTCAAAAAGATGTGTCTGCGGTGGAAATATAAAATGCAGCTTTTGAGATGGGTGCTTTCAAGGCACCTGGCCCTGACGGACTTCAACCTCACTTTTTCCAGACCCAGTGGAACATTGTGGGTCCGAAGATCTGTGATCTTATTTTCTCCATCTTCAGAGATCCTAGCAGGGTCAAAGATATTAACCAGACTCACATCACGTTGATCCCTAAGGTTGACAATCCCGCCTCGATTAAGGAGTTCCGGCCCATATCTCTTTGCAATGTGAGTTACAAAATTCTTAGCAAGGTGCTTGCAAACAGAATGAGATATGTGTTGGACTTCTTGATCCACCCCACTCAATGTAGTTTCATCAGGGGTAGGCAAAGTTGTGACAACATAATTCTAGCTCAAGAAGCGATCCACACAATGAGAACGACTAGAAAGAAGAAAGGTTATGTCGCCATTAAGGTGGATATGGAAAAAGCTTTTGATAGGCTTGACTGGAACTTCCTGCATTTCAATCTTCGTAGTCTGGGCCTGAGTGATCACTTTGTGAAGCTGTTGATGATGTGTGTCTCCTCTCCTACAATGAGAGTGATCTGGAATGGATCTCTCTCAATACCGTTTAAGCCATCTAGAGGTGTGAGACAAGGTGACCCTTTGAGCCCCTATCTTTTCATTCTTTGTATGGAAAGACTGAGTCAATTGATAAATCGGGCAGTAGTCGAGAGAAGTTGGAAGCCTCTAAGGATTAGTCAATCGTGTCCGAATCTCTCCCCTTTGCAGATGACCTCCTTCTTTTCTGTGAGGCTTCCACTAGTCAAATGGAGAATATTAGAGACCTGATGACTTACTTCTGTAAGGTATCTGGTCATCAAATCAATCTCCAGAAATCAAAAATCTTTGCATCCAGGAATGTTCAGTTCCACAGAGCTCAACAGCTGGGCCAAACCTTGGGAATTAGTATATTTGGGGATCTAGGCAAATACTTAGGTGTTCCTCTGCTTCATAAAAGAGCTACCAAACTGACATTCGCCCCTCTGGTTTCTAAAGTCCACAAGAAGCTTTCCTCTTGGAAAGGTAAATTCTTGAATATGGCCGGGAGAACCGTCCTAATCAACTCTGTCCTCTCTACTCTGCCGTTCTACCAGATGCAAACTACCCTACTTCCTAAAGGTGCTCTGCACGATCTTGAGAAATTAAATAGAAATTTCTTCTGAGTCAGGGGCAGGATAGCAAGAAAATGCATCTCATTTCCTGGGAGACAATCAAGTTAGACAAAAAGGAGGGTGGCCTGGGTGTCAAAGACTTTTCCAGCCAAAACGAAGCTCTCATTATGAAGCTGTGCTGGAATCTCATTACTAGACCCGATGCCCTATGGGTGAAAGTTCTCAGAGCAAAATATGACTGCGGGGATAACGAAATTCCAAGAGTTGAGAGGAAAAAGACCCAATCTGCTGTCTGGAATGCAATTTCAACTGTTTGGGATTCATTTAGGAAAGTAGTGGGAAAAAAGCTCAGAAGCGGGCAGTCAACAAATGCTTGGTGGGATTTATGGACAAGTCTTGATCAGCCCCTCATTTTCTATGTGGATAGAAACCAAGACTTAATAAATCCTGAGGATGTGGTAAAGCAATTTGTCGGCCTAGACGGGGAATGAGATCTCCAGAGATGGAGTATGTTCTTGCCGCGGTGTGTGATTGAAAGGATCAAACAAGTCTCTCCTCCTTCCCAGACTAGTAATGATTTATTTTGGTGGAAGAAATCTTCTGATGGGAATTTCAGCGTCAAATCAGCTTATTCTATGATTTATTCGTCGCTCTCGGAACCAGCAGATCTGTTCTGGCAACGTATCTGGAGATGGCCTATTCCAGAGAAAGTAAAATTCTTTATGTAGCAATTGTTCCAAGAGAGAATTCCTACAAATGCAATTCGTGCTAAGAGAGATGGGAGGTTAAATCCTGAGTGTCCATTTGAGTTTACTTGTGAGGAAATAGCGATACATATACTGAGAGATTGTGAGTTCGCAAGTTCTGTGTGGTTTTCTTGTACTAACCCCGTCTATCACCCTGCATTTTTCTCTGGTAATTTACAGGTTTGGATCAAATGGAACATACAACACTCACCGGGAGATCGCAAGTTCTCTCAATGGCCCTGGCTGAGAGTCTTCGGTTCACTATGCTGGCTAATTTGAAAGAACAGATGCAGCAGAGTCTTTGAAGAAACCTCTGTCCTTCCTCACCAACTACTACAAAAAGGACTTCATTTTCTCCATGAAGGCATAGAGGAGGGCCGGTTCAAACACAAGATCTTTAGAGTTCCAGAGAGATACTCAGAAGGTTGGAGTGCTCCACCAGAAGGCTATGTTCGGATTGATGTGGACACCGCGGTAGATGAACACAGGAATTCAACAGTTGGAGGAGTGGTACGGGATAGCTCTGGAGCTTGGATTTGCGGGTTCCAACAGAATACGGGATTCAGTCTCGGCTCAACAGCTTCTGAGATTCACGCTATTCGCATTGGCCTACAAACTTGCAAATTCGGGAATTTCAGAAAGATCAAACTTTTTACTGACTCATTGCAAGCCATTCAACTATTATTCCACACAAGTGGTCAGTATCATCTGCTTTAATACGAATTGGAGGATGTCAGGAAATTAATCTACAGGGATTGGGATCTAGAGATACACCACTGCCACAGAGAAGCCCTTAAATGTGCTGATGTTTTGGCAAAACGGGCACTGGACTCGAACAGTGATCTGTCTTTGCAATATCCATCAGATTTCTGTTCGCCCCAAATGTTAGCTAATCTCAGCTGAGATTTTGGGCTCGAAAGTTCTTTTTCGGTTGTTTTCTGTCTTTTTCTTTGGCCCGCGTGGCCTCAAGAGTTTTTTTGCTCTTGTCATTGTAATTCAAAACAAAAAACAAAAAACAAAAAACAGGGACAGAAGTCCACTATCCCACCATAATAACTTTTGAGTCAATGAAACTCCTTAAACTACTATCATAGGCATTCTCAACTTCCACTTCTCTAACAAATTGTATTTTTAATTATCCTTGATTCTGTTGGGTTTTGAATATAAAGAGAAGAGTTTATCTAGAACAGAATCTGAATTCTAGATCCAAAGTCATAATACACTGTATAATAATTCATATCATGTCCTAATGATCTTCCTCTAGTACAATAAATAGTATTCCTATGTAACTGACACAATTAACTGACAGAAACTATCTACAATATATAACAGCCAACAAAATCCTGAAAGCATAACTGCATTAAACAACTACTTCCAAGGCCAATTAATTCTAACAATTATTTCTAACTGACACGCCTCTTCCTAGAGTAAACTTGTTAAAATATTAGGAAATAAATTAGAATCCCAATATTAGGAAATAAATTAGGATCCCATAATTCTAGTATCCTATCATATCCCTTGATTATAATCACTCTAGTTTAGGAAGAATTTTGAATTTAAGCTGACTGGTTTCCCTTGATCGGAGCGCCGCGTGACCTCCACAAGCCATCGTCCACAATGGTTTCTGGCAGCCTCTTCCCAGAAACATGAATCGTTCTGAATTTCCTCCTCTTTTCAGCTCTGTTCCCGAAAATCCAAGTAAAACCGGAATCCCTCCTACTGCATTCATGTCCGGTACAACTCCCACCAATTCCTCCTCATCTAGCAACTCTTCCACCATTACCAACAGCAACTTAATGGCCTCAAAATTTCTAGAGTATGGTTATTCACCATATGTTTAATAGAAGAAATTACCTCCAATGGTCTGAAAGCATGCTAAGGTATATCCGTAGAAAGCGAAAGGAGAAATACATCAATGGAGCAGCACCTCACAACCAGCCCCAGATGACCCAACCTTTGATACGTGGTTTGCTAAAAACAACCAAGTTATGACTTGGCTCTGTAATTCTATGACTGTTGATATCAATGAAGGCTATCTCCTGGAAAATATTGCAAAAGAGATTCGGGATGCAGCCAGAAGAACTTATTCCTCTCTTGATAATACTGCTGCCTTGATCCATTTGAAGCGCCAACTTTGAGATTTGAGACAAGGTACTCTGACAGTAATTGATTACTACAATGCGTTGATAAAACTCTGGCAACAACAAGACTTGTTTGAATTGCATTCATGGAAAAATGTGAAGGATGCTCAGTTATACAAGAAGATAGTAGAAGAAGGAAGAGTCTATGATTTTCTTCTCGGACTCAATGATTCGTTTGAGGAAATACGGGGAAGAATAATGGGAATAAAAACCCTACCACACCTCTTTGATGTTGTCAATCATATACAGTTCAAAGAAAGTAGGAAACTCTTAAACCAAATCAGCCCCAATCAACTTGAGAGTTCTACACTTGCAGTATGCGAGCCACAGGAGGAACGGAAAAACAAATGGTGCAATTATTGCAAGAAGGGTCACATCAAGGAGGAATGTTGGAAACTGCATGGCAAACCATCCACTAGCAAACCACAGGGTCATCTCACCTCAACTGAACAGAAGGCTGAGGACACTACTTCATTAAGTCAAGAACTGCAGATGCTCCGTCAGATACTTGAAAAACAGAATAAGTCCAACTCTTTGCCGAGTGTTAACCTTGTACAATCAGATAATTCTATCATAGCCCTCAATACTATACGGACTAGCGACGATACATGGATAGTTGATTCAGGAGCCACGGATCATATGACGGGTAATCAAACCTTATTTACAACTCTTAAACTATGTCCAGAGCACCTTCGTGTCAAAGTTGCTAATAGGGTATTCATTAAAGTTGAAGGAATTGGCACCTTCACACTATCCAATTCACTCAGCATTCACCATGTTCTATTTGTCCCAATACTTACTTATAATTTAATATCTGTGAGCAAGTTAACAAAAGGACATATATGCCGAGTGATATTTGACGTTGATGTGTGTCTATTTCAGGATTTACACTCGGGAAAGACGATTGGAACTTCTAAAGAGTGGAATGAACTTTTCTACCTAGAGAGATCGAAGATGGCGAATAAAGCAATTTGGAACGCACAACATGCTCTAGTCAGCTTAAGTTCTCAAGACAAAGATGTACTTTTATAGCATTGTTGTTCAGGACATCCTAGTTTTGATTATATGAGACATATGTTTCCAAGTTTATTCAATAAAGATTTTGTTCCTTTTCACTGTGAAACTTGTCAATTAACTAAACAAACACAATCCTCCTATCCCAAACAATCCTACCGACCCACCACTCCTTTCCAACTCATCCATAGTGACATTTGGGGCCCAACCAGAACAAACACCCAGAAAATGAAAACCGGTTTGTTACTTTCATTGATGATCACACCAGACTCACGTGGGTTTACTTGATGAAAGAAAAGTCCAAGGTGGCTCAAGTTTTCCAAAGCTTTCATAAATTTGTCCAGACCCAATTTCAATCCTCTATCAAAGTCCTTCAAAGTGATAATGGTCGGGAATACCTCAGTTGTACCTTTAAAGAATTCCTTGATCAGCAAGAAATTCACCATCAAACCTCCTACCCTTACACCCCTCAGCAAAATGGGGTTGCCGAATGAAAAAACCATCATTTGTTGGAGGTAACCCGAACACTGCTGATGGAAAGAAATGTACCCATGGCCTTCTGAGGAGATGCAGTCCTAACTACGGCCTACCCCATCAACCGAATGCCCTCCAAAGTCCTCAATTATGCCACCCCTGTCCAAACACTTCTTACCACCTTACCCAATTGCCCTCTCATCAACCCCTTACCTCCAAAAGTGTTTGGGTGTGTTGTCTTTATCCATGTCCCTAATGGAAGTAAGTTTGATGCCCAATCCCAGAAATGCATCTTCCTTGGATAGTCCTCCACCCAAAAAGGGTATAAGTGTTACTATTCGACCTCCAAGAAGTTGCATGTCTCAAAAGACACCGTGTTCTACGAGGACAAAACTTACTATCCCAAATTACCCATTCAGGGGGAGTACTCAGATATTGAATGGCTAATTTCACATGAATCAATTTCGAAAGCCACTGATGCCCTACCTGTCACCCCAGAAATCACTTATACCTTACCTAACTTCCTTGATACCTTGCCGCCAAATCCTGATACCATACCTTCTACACCCCCTAATACCAACCCTAATGACCCGGAAACACAGGTTGAGATCATGACTGAGATGAATGCAGAAGATGGATCAAAAGGAGATGCTACAAGCAACAATCTCAGGAGGCAGAGAAAAACGTCACTCCCACTCTAAGGAGCGACCATGAATCCGGCTCGAGAGTAGATCCTAAAGAGATGGGCTAGCCTATTACACTAAGAAAAAGGGTAAGGTCTTATACTTAGAATCCAATTCAACGGTTTGTTTCGTATGGTAACTTGTCTGTCAAGATGTAAAGTTTTGTTGTAGACAGTGCACAGATTGAAATCTCTAACACCTTTCAACAAGCTATGGCTGACCCAAAGTGGAAACAGGCTGTGGAGAAGGAGTTAAAAACACTCGAGGAAAGTAAAACGTGGGAAATCATACCCTATCCTCCTGGAAAGAAACCTGTCAAGTGTAAGTGGATCTTTACTCCGAAGTTCAATCCTGATGGCACCATTAACAAGTACAAAGCAAAACTAGTTGCGAAACGATATACACAGACCTATGGAATAGATTACCAGGAGATCTTTGCCCCAGTAGCCAAATTCAACACAATCCAAGTATTGTCGTCAATAGTAGCTAACTTGGATTGGTCACTACATCAGTTAGACGTAAAGAACGCATTTCTGAATGGTGACTTAGAGGAAGAAGTCTATATGGAGGTTCCAGACGGAGTTCTAGCTCCAAATGGCTCAATCTGCAAACTTAACAAGTCACTGTATAGACTAAAACAATCCCCAAGGGCATGGTTTGGCCACTTCAACAAAGCAATAAAGAAACTTGGGTACAGCCAAGGGCAAGCTAACGACACATTGTTTATCAAGCATGATGAGGGAAGAATCACTATCCTGATTGTCTTCATGGATGATATAGTTATTACTGGAAATGATGAAAGTTCTATTGCTCAACTAAAAAGGGATTTGTCCATTGAATTCTAGGTTAAGGATCTCAGCTAAATGAGATACTTCTTGGGTATGGAAGTGGCAAGAACAAAGAGGGGCATCAACGTATCCCAACGGAAGTGTACCCTAGACCTATTGCATGAGATAGGAATATTAGGAGCACAACCTGAGAGAACAACGATGGAAGAAGGTTGTCGTCTAGAAATCAAAGAAAATGGTGTCCCAGTTGACTCTGAACAGTATAGAAGACTTGTAGGAAAGCTAATATACTTGACCCACACACGCCTTGATATCAGCTATACTGTTAGAATAGTAAGTCAGTTCATGCATCAACCACAGGAAGAACACATGGCAGCTGTCTACAGAATTTTGAGTTATCTGAAATTCAATCCAGGAAGAGGAATCTTCTTTAAGAAGTGCACGGCCAGAAACTTAGAGATCTACACTGATGCAGACCATGCAAACGACAGGGAAACCAAAAGATCTATGTGTGGGGAAACCTAATGACAAGGAGAAGCAAGAGGCAAACTGTTGTGTCAAAGAGCAGGAAAGAAGCATAATTGAGAGGTGTAAATGACGGAGCCTATGAAGGACTCTAGATTATCAGGTCACTGAAGGAATTAGGAATTCAATATGAAGGTCCCATGCAAGTCTGGTGTGATTATCAGTCCAGCATTGAGATGACGAGAAACCCGGTTTATCATGATCGAACAAAGTATGTTGAGATAGATAGGCACTTTATTAAAAAGAAAGTTGAAGCAGGCATTATGACATTGTCCTATATACAGTCTAAAGATCAGATTGCAGATGTATTGACCAAACCACTGGGCAGATCTAAATTTGAAGAGTTTTGATGCAAGCTGGGAATGATTGACATATATCCTCCAGCTTGAGGGGGAGTATTAGAATATTAGGAAATAAATTAGAATCCCAATATTAGGAAATAAATTAGGATTCCATGACTCTAGTATCCTATCATATCCCTTGATTATAGTCACTCTAGTTTAGGAAGGATTCTGAATTTACGTTGATTGATTTCCCTTGATTGTAATGCTTTCTCTTAATTCCTCTCTTTATGAGGGCTCTCCTTTGGAGCCTATATATTGTACCCTATTTTCATTGGAAGAACACAATATTGAGTGCATTTTGTCTTTGAATCAAACAAAACTAAAAGAGGACATGTATCTCTAATAGATTCACTAACTCATCCCTTGTAATTTACAAATCACAACACCTTGCCTGTGTTGTAAGTATTAAAATTAGTTAAATTGAAATAGATAGTGTAACAGTAGTGATACCTTTTCACCAACTTTTTCTTGATGTTCTTTCACTTTCTCCTGTAAAGCTTTCAGCCACCTATTCACCCTCAATCATTTTTCCTGTTTATAAATAATAGTATGTGGAGTCTGAAATACAAACCTTAATTACTTTGCAGATCTTCCAGTGAAGAACAAATAACAGTCTTGTGAACAAGGAAAAAATAGTCTCCCAACTTGGTATCATTGTACCAATTTCAAACTAAATGATACGAAGTTCTGAAACCAAAGTCCACCTTTTGTAAATATTTCAATTGCAATGTTGTTTTTTATTTTTGGAAAACTCAGTTGCTAGAAAGTTGTCATTCAAACATACTTGTTCGGGCCCAAATGAAACAAAAGCTGTATAAAAAGCAATCAACTTCTATCAGATCCACATTTCGTGAGAATTTCATAGCATTAGATAGAAAGCCAATATTCAGTTCCCAATTACAACATTCTAATGAAACATGACAGATGTAAAAACAAAATTGGATACCTTCTATGTCACTAGGTAGATGAGAACCGTAAAAATAAGCAATTGTAAGCCTAGATGATCGAGATCCAGCATGAAGAACATCACAAACAGTCAAAGGGAACTACAAATTTGGATCTACTTGTGACAAATTATTGCACCAAAATAATTCCCCATCATACTTGTCACCTCCTCTGAAACAGAAATGATGGAGAAAGAATACATTAGGTGGCCATGGTAGCTTGCTTCTTGCCTTTTTTCTTCAGTGAGCTTTTCTCAGTTCCCTTGATCATTCTAGACAAAACATCTGCTTGCTTTGTGTAACCCTCCTGATTCAGGCTATTGATCAATTCCTCAAAGCTACTCCAATCAGTAGCACTTCCTTTCTCCATAATTTTACATAAAATGTAATATGCATTGAGGGTCTTTCCTGCTGCTAAGAGAGAATCCAGTACCTTGTCATAACTTGAGAAGTCTATGACGCAGTCTCTCTCAAGACCAAAATCTAACAACTTCAAAGCAGCAGTTGTCTTTCCTTTCTCGCAAAGAGTAGATAAAAGGCTATCAAAGTCAGGTGTATGCCCATTAAGCATCAGTAGATCTATACGGCCCAAGGTTTCCTCAACATGACCCCTCATTAGAAGGGCTTCCAAGATCTTGCCAACCATGTCCATGTTCTCCACCACCCCTTTCTCTACCATACTTTTTATTACTCTGCTTGCAGTTTGAACCCTACCATCATCAAACAAACTCTTCATAACTGACCTGTAAAGCGATGAATCTGGCAGATGCCCACTTTCAAGCATGCTATCCAAAGCTGTTTTAGCATCAGCTGGTTCACCCTTCCTCAAGCAGCTCTCAATAAGCATCCGGTAAGAATCTGCTTCTCTAGGAACTCCCCTCCTATCCATGATCTTAATAATTTCGAAAGCTGATTCAGGGTTGCCTTCTTTTGAGTGCCCACAGATCAAATTATTAAAAGCAACAGAATCCTGGACACCCTTTTTCATTAGCTGCCGTAAAAATGTTTCTGCTTTTAAAGTCTGCCCATTATTGCAGAGATACTCAATCATTGGGTTATAAGCACTAGGTTCCATTTCTAAAGAACTCTGAGGCCTCAAGATAATGTCCTTCTCAACTAACTTATCTAATAATTTTACTGCTCTATCGTATGCATTGGCCTTGCAAAAATTCTCAATTAAAATGCCATAATGACCAGCTTCTGTGGGAATGCTCAATCGAATCATTGCTTTCAGTACATCTGCAGCAGCATCCAAGTCACCAGACTTACACTGGCAAGTCAGCAATTTCTGGAAGATGGAATTATCCTTAGGAGCTATATATCTATCCACCATCTCCTTCAAAGCATTTTGAGCTGGGACAAATTTTTCTGCATCACAAAGCCCAGGAAGCAACGTAGTGAACGTGACAGCATTTGGCTTAATACCAGATGACTTCATCTCTTCAAATATCGTAAGTGCATTGTCAATTTGCCCTCTTGCGATGTACCCTTTTAACATGGTAGTATATGTTATCACATTAGGCACTAGGTTCCTTCCCTTCATCTCTGTAAATGATTTCTCCGCCTCCTCCACCTTCTTAAATCGATAATACCCATTAATCATAGTGTTGTAAGTTACCACGTCTGGCGAAATGCCTCTAGTTTTCATGTCTTCAAAGAAACGAAGAGCAGTCTCCAGCTTCAAAGACAGGAACATACCCCAGAGCATGATATTATATGTATGACGAGTAGGCTCTATTCCCTCCCTCAACATTGCATTAAAATACCTTTTCGCCATCATATACCGTCCCCTCCTTAGAATCACTTTAAACAAAGCATCATAAGACTTAACTGTTCTTTCTACACCCAATTCATCCATTTTCTGGAAGATTTTAACAGCCTCCTGAACTATCCCAGTTTTACCATAACTATCAATCAACACAACAAATAAATCCTCGTCCCACTCAACACCATTCTTGGGCATGTCAAACAGAATGCACCGAGCATGGTTCAGCTTCGAAGCGCGACCTAAAATCTGAATCATTTTCAAAGTGGTGTCTCGGTCATGGTTGAAAAGACCAGCACGCTCAATCCACCTATAAAACTGTAACGCATGGTCCGTTTTCTTAGCACCGTGCAACACATTATAAACAAGGGAATGGTCGAATTCCGGAACCAAGTTGCGGATCGAATTCTGCAACCGGGTAGTCCAAGCACGGTTCGCCATCATTCGGCAGATAACATCCTCTAATTTTTCTGGGTTTTGATGCTTACCTCGTGGGCGTCTCAAATTCATATTCCGTTCTTGATCGGCAGGCTTCTGGAATCTGGGTTCGGGCTGTGCATTGGATGCAACAGGTTCATCGTCTGGAACAGCGCTTCCATCAAAGGATGAATCCTCAGTGGAACTGAAGAAGCGAATGAGATCAAGGGTGGGAGAGATTGAAACTTTGGGGATAACGAGTTGAACACTGGGTCTGCATCGCAGAAATTTGTAATTTGATACGAAAGCCATAAGAAGCAGAGTGCAATAGATGGAACAGCTGCGTGTTAGTGTTAGTGTTGGAGAAAAGCTTGCGAGGAACAACACTACGGGGCCTCCACTTTCAATACTGAGCGGCGCCCGAAGAAGACCAAAAGGTCACAGACCTCACCCACTTTCCCTTTTTTTGCGGAAAATACCTATACAGTTTACGCCTGGGAATTTTTTTTCCGACCAAAAAAAAGAATGTGATTTTTCAAATTCTTTTCGGAAAAAAAAAAAAAAAAAAAAGAACGTGGTTTTTCAAAGGAAAAATTCTAGAAAAATATAACTAAAAATAGAAAAAGATAAGCCAGCGCAAACTAGCTCAAATGGGATGGGTATTTGAGCCCCACTCATCCACTCCAGGGTTTAATCCCCGGGGAGGGTGGAGAGAGTTTGTTTTGGGAGTGGAGCTCTCACACTAAAGGTGTGGGTTGGACAAAATTCCTATTCGAATTATTCAGTTGCTCGATGACCTGTGTCAAAGAAACTAAGAGCCAAAAAAAGCGTCGGATATTGGATGATCCATAAGGATTGAATTAAAAAAAATAGGAAAAAATAAATTGGTACTGCGAATTTATCAAATCCCAAGTCAAATGAAGTAGGAATATGAGATTTTCAATTCTAACCAAATGCCCTAAGTTTAGTTGTGAAACATAAAAGTGAAACCGTTAATGTAAAATATGATGTTGTTAATATAGATATAGATACTGTTATTGATTCCTGAAACTTGTATCCTTAAAATTATCCCTGATTTTTGGAATTTGAAGTTGTCAAATATGAAAGTAAAATCATTAGTGTAAAATCTGATATTATTATACTGACCCTTAAAACTTGTGCCCTTAATTCAGGGCATTTTTGTCATTTGGTTAGAATTGGAAATCACAAATTCCTACTTCAGTTCTGACTTGAGATTTGATAAATTTGCAGCACTAATTTATGTTTTTTTATTTTTAATTGTATTTTTTGGAATTTTCAGGTTTTCAAATTCTTTTTTAAAAAAACAAATATGCGAAACAAAAACCCGGTCCGCGCTTTTCAATTTCACTGTGCTCCTTTTATTGTAGGGTTTTGAAATTAAATTTACGGGGAAATTACCTAAATGTTAGTATTAATTTGAAATCTGAAAAATGAAATACAAATTGACAATAAAAATTTAGGGAAAAAGATTAAAAAAAAATATCATTTAAACTCTAAAATCCTCAATCATTTTTGTTGACTACAAAAATATAGGTATTGACTATAAGAATATAGCAATTAATAATTCATTTTAACATGAAATCACTAATTTAAAATTTTGAAATTCAAATGGTATATTTTTATCTTTTTTCCAAAAATTTATGTCTTTAATTTATCAAATGACAACAATAATTTCAACCAAAACATGACAACAATAATTAAGATAATCATAACTAATTTCACCTAGAACAAGAGAAATTTTTGTGTGAATCTAGTTTGCAATATCTGTTATTATCTAACCAGTTAAACTACAACAACTCAACTACCATTTCGGAAGAGGATACTTTATAATCATTTTTCTCCTTTTCTTCTCAAAATCCCACCTCTACCCTCAGATCAAAAAAGAATGGTTCAAATTTAATATTTTCTAAAACTATTATTATAGTATTTTATCATTTAATTTTGTAAAATTTTGTTTGTGTTGCAGTTATGAATTGTATAGATCATATTTTAATAGTTTAAATTTATTTATTTATGTTTAAAATAATATATTTATAAAATATGAAATCTAAACTATCTATTTCTTAATCTGAGGGTCAAAATGGAATTATAAAAAGAAAAGAAGACAAAGGATTATGAGAGAGCCCAAATTCATATTATTTGTAGTTGGATGTTGATGTAAATCATATTTTTATTTTTCTTAAAATAATAAATCCCTTAATTAAGATTTCACAAGAAATGAAAAGGTAAATCTACCAGCATAGAGTTTTTTTTTAATATTATTATCCGATATTGAACCAAGGTTCGTAGTTGCCCTACCTAATACAAGTGTCTTTTTTGAGACTCGAACTCTAGACTCAAAGGAATCTACCAATATAGAGTTGGTCTAATGGTGTCAGGTCCCACTAGATCTCTCTGGGTCTCAAGTTAGAGTCCTAAAAGAGTCACTTGTATTGAAAGGAGTAGTCATGATCCCTAGATCGGATATTGGATGATAATATGGGAGGGGAAAAAAAGAAATGGAAAGGTAAATCTTGTAAAATCTTTTAATTTTATTAATAGGCTAGCTAATATCTAGGAAGTGTCAAATAAGCTCATGAGTTGTTGTATTTTTAACTAGTTAGACTATAAATAATGTGGCAAACCAAGCTCACACAAGAATTTCTTCCTAGGACATTTAAGTCATTTCATTGAACAAGTCATTTGAATAAATTATTACTATAATTAATTATTTAATGTATTATTTAAATCAAAGAGAAAGATATCAAAAATTAAATTATAATGGTAAATTAATGATTTTAAATTTTTAACATTAATTTTAATTAATAAAAAATTTAGAATCTTTAACAATTTATTTTTAATGATGTCAAAAAGGTGCATTAAGTGGGTACGAAAATAAATCGATAAAAGGGTGTTTATAATTTTGGCAAAATTGAAGAGTAATCAATGTATTTTACTCATAAAATAATGATACTCCTTTGACACTATTATTGCTGAGATTTGTTAATCATCCATTAGTTTGACATTTTCATGGTATTTTAAATTCAAGAAGATCATGATAGAATCTGGAGCCTTTCCCTTTGTATTAGCATGCTACAGACAGTAAAACAAATTATCTAAATCCTAGATGGTGGAAATTATTTACCATGATACTACACTTTACATCGTTAAGGCTAAAAATGAGTTTTAAAAAATCTTGAATGAGGTGACGCCAATGGAAAATGTTTCTTTTGGATGCATGAGCGACATCAAACACTGAATGAGGGTTAGAGCCTGGGGAAAAACAGTGGCTCTAGTGAAGTGAGGCATGAGTGAGGAGGGTATTTCTGAAATGGTGAGGATATAAAGTGGGTGGTTAGAAGAAGGTTCAATGATTTAGAGATTCTTTTGGGGCCTTGAGAGAAAATTAGCAACTGCATTGTGGTGACCCTTGATATGCCAAATTATAAATTTATCATGAGAGAACCGATCTTTTCATCTGAATAGCTTGCTATTAGGCAAAACTTTCTTCTTAGGGTCCAAAATCTTTGAAAAAAAGATGTGTTGTCCATTTCTACCACAAAATGGTGTGAGGCTGAGATGAAAATTGCACATTTCAATGTCTTTCTTTAGTGCAAGGATTTCTTTATAAGTGGCATGATAATGTTTCTCTGACTCTTTGAATTGGCCACTAGCATATCCATAGTAATGTGTTTCCCATCTACTTCTTCTATAAGAACTGTTGGAAATTGTGCCCTAAGGGCCAATCATTGTACTTTAAACATTATTATTTTAATGAAATTTCTCCATTATGTTATCATATTATTTGCATGTTAACTGTGATAATTGTATCCTTGGATAATTCATAAAGATTGTCCTAAAATGTCCCCGGTCGGTCATCTATGCCGGAGCAGAGATGAAACAAGATCAGTATGACTTTGATAAGATATGGAGATACGAATCAAAGTCTTAGGCACTTGTAAGAGTACAAGGTGATGGATCGACCCACTATGAGAAAGCTACATGGATCAAGTCATAAGCTTTTCTCATGTATAACCACGTCACAATGCCCTTAGACCTGAGGTCATCATGGATTCCTACATGAGAGTTGCTAAGTTTTGAACTAGTCAAAAGTCACTTTTGAACGGGTGATGATAAAGGCTACGATCGGGCTTGGTGGTTTTTCATGCAGAGGAATATGAATGATCAAGATGGAATTTGTCCCTCACATTAGTAGAGAGATATTACTGGGCCCCTCGATGAGTGAGTCTGAGAAATGTATGGACATACTATGATGGAAAGGAGTTTCCGTCTCTATTATCAGGCTGCTCAAGAATCGAGAAAGTAATGGTTAGGAATAAGAGGATGACATTATCCATGCCTTATCCTTGATCGATATATCATGTGACAAAAGGGACATAACATGGTTGTATGACAGGTTGCATCGTGATAACGATCCTCATATGAATTGGGTAGTCGTAATGTCTTTCTAGAAGCTGCTTGCGACTTTTGAGTTAGTATAGTTATTGACCCACTGCCAACTTCATATGGGCCTACAGGGTCGCACACAAGAATGGCCCAACACGAGATAATGTTTAATTTAGGGTGGACGAATTACATATATATAATATAAAATTCATTAATAATATTATATAGATATATATTTTTGAAATATATATCTTATATATATATATTATATGATATTATTATATTGTGTTAGTTTTAAATTTAATTTATTAAGATATATTAAATTTAATAACTAATATGATAGAGATATAGTATCTCAGATTTAAATTATGAAGATAAATTAAATCTAATGGCTCTTTATTTAGATTAAATAAATAGGTTAAATTAAAACTGTTGGACAGATTTAATTTAAATTGAATTTATTTAATTAACTCATCAAGATAATTAATAGTTAATTAATTTCAAAATTAATGATGATTATTTTTGAAATTTGAAAATAGCCCTCATCATAGGTTATAAACTTGATAGAGCAGATATATTGATATGCACATGAGAATTGAGAGCCGCAAGGGAAACCCTAGGAGACATTAAAGGCGCTAGCACGGAGTCTCGGTTGGAGAGCATTCGTGTGGATACCGGTAGAGGGAGCGGACCTGACATGTTGGCTCCTAGAGATCGTGAAAACCCTGAATCATAAAAGGTATGAATCCTTCCAACTTGGTTTAAACGCCATTGATAGATCCTCGATTAGGATTGGTAAAATTTTAAAATTCTTCCGCTGTGCCTGCCGATCCTGACAAGAACAACTGGCCTAGAAATCATCACTAGTATTAGTCTGTTAGATTCTTTGGCTTTTGTCAGGAATTTTAAGTGGAGGTGGTTGTTAAGCAATTCTTTTGAGAAACTGGACTGCTTTAGTTTAGTCTATTCCCCAGGACAGTGGATTCTTTTTCAAAAGTTTGGATAGTTGGCTTGTATGATTAGACACATGAGGGATAAAGTCACTTGTATAATTGATTATCCCCAAAAATTGTTGAATCTGCTTTGTCATTAAGTTTTCATCTGGGAAATTAAGTAGCTCCTCAGTGATATGTGGTCCAGGCTGGTATTATCCATTTTCAAAAATCATGCCAGGGAATTCTACTTTGGTTAATCCAATGTCTCCATTTTTTAGTGGAGAGCATGATCCCATGTTGCTCAATAATTTTTAAAAGTTGGGACAATAAGGCTTTATGGACTTTTTTTCATCTTCTAAAAAAGAGGAGGATGTCATTAATGTATATAAGGGTACTATGGAGTATGGGCTCAAAGATTTTTGTCATAGCCTTTTGGAATAGTGATGGGGCAACCTTTAGCCCAAATGGCATGACTGTCCATTGGTATTCAGCATTTGGGATATAGAAGGCGGTCTAGTACCTATCTTCTGGGTAGATACCTAATTGTCAAAAACCAGCTTTAGGCTCTGTTTGGTTTGAGGGGAGGGGAGGGGAATAGGAGAAACAGGAAGGATTTGGCCCTTTCCCCTTGATTAGCAAGAGAAGGAATGTAAAAGGTGAAGGGAAGTTTTTTGTAAATTTCCCCTCCCTTCCCTCAAACCCCCTATAAAAAATCTGGGGGATTTGGAGGGGAGGCTGAAAAAAGATGTCTCTTCCCCTTGATTAGCAAGAGAAGGAATGTAAAAGGGGAAGGGAATTTTTTTGAAAATTTTCCCTCCCTTCCCTCAAACCCCCCCAACAAAAAATTAGGGGGATTTGGAGGGGAGGCTGAAAAAAGAGGTTCCATTAGATAAAAATGCCCATTCAATTTTATGATAACCCAGAACTACCCTTCACCATTTTCATTCATCCATTCTATGTCATCCAGGAGAAAGCGATCGAAGAGTGTGGTTTCGCTAGGACGGCTTTACAATGGAGCTTAACAATCTGGGCACACCCAAGTGTCGGAATGCTCGCGGGAAGATGGTTCGGTTTACATTGTTTCCTCATAAAACTAAAGAGTTAAATCACAAAGTTGATGATCAACAAGTTGAAGAAGAGGCATACTGTTGTGCAAATGAGAACAAGAAGGGAAAGTTCAAACTAAAAGTTACTCCTCAAGTCAAGAATTCAAAGGTTAGATTTCTGCATTTCAATTCTCTTGAGTTGTCATATGTGAACAATTGAAAGTAAACTACGCCAACTTGAGAATCGATATTTTACTGATGAATTCAACTCTTAGCTTGATTGCCATTGATATCGTATTAAGACTCAAGTAACTTTTTACTTCTAATTGTTGTACTTGAGTTCCTTGCCTGTCCAACAATAGGAAATTTCAATTGTCAACAAGAGATAATAGTTGTATTTCTGTTACATATTTTTTAAATAATGGCTCCAACAATCGAAGGACTCATTGACTATGTCATATATATATATATATATATTAGGTTTTGACTATGGAATGTTATTTACTGATTGGCAGATTTTTTCCATGTCCTATGCATTTGCAGCATGAGATCATATTACCATAGCTATGGAGATAAGACTATGGGAACCTTATGGACATACAAGTGCAAGCCAACAAAAACACAAGCTATGGAGATTATTTAGTGTAGTGATTCGCTATTTATTAGATGTTCCTGCTTTTAGTTTGTGTACAAAAACACGAGCTTTATGTCATGTATGTTTGGTTAGTGCATAATTATAGAAGAACCAATCTAAGTATGTTCAGGAATTGAATGGCCATGCATCACATATCTACAAAATGATAGACCAATTAAGATTTTACAAAAACGTGTTTAGACTTTTACTCTGTTCCATCTAATTGCCACTTTGAGTAGGGGAATGGTCAAAAATGACTATTAGTATTCCATCTCGCCTTGCAACTCTTTATTAGAGTTTTTATATGCATGTGTGTTTCCTCAATCATTTAAGATTTTATATGATAAGTGCATATAAAATTATAATTAGTGAATATATATTTATTGTCTTCCATCATTTTTTTAAAATATACATATGTGTGACTGTGTGTGTGTATAACTATAATTATAAAATATAATTTTAAATGCATATGTGTGTGTGTGTGTATTTGTATTAAATGTTATTTATAATTTAGGGCATACAAATGTTATTTATAATTAAACTTTATTATACATTTAGTAGAGTTTGAAAAAAAATCACTTATAACATAAGGGTAAAGTTGTCCATGTGAAATAATTTCCCTCACCTTCTGAACCAAATAAGGTAACATTAAAATTACTCCCTTCTCCTTCCTTCTAATCTATCCAAACAAGGTAATATTAAAATCTCTCATTTCCCCTCGCTTCCCCTCCCTTCCCTTCAATCAAACCAAACAGACCCTTAAGGTCAAACTTTGAGAATAACTTTGCATTCTTCGTATGGACAGAGAGTGTGTTGGGCTTAAGTAGAGGCAACTTATCATATTGGAGGAAAATATTAAGGGGCTTGTCAATAACCAATCTTTTCTTTCCCCTTTTTATTTTTGACCTTTTTTCTACATAAAAGGCTTGGCAAACCCAATCTGATTTTGTGGGTTCACCTTGTTTGAGGAGAGCTAAGCGCTCTTCTCTAGCCAATTCTAAATCTTCAAGATTCATACTAGGATGAGAGGCTTTAGTTGGGTTGATATCTTCATTCTTTTAAAAAGGCAATTTGATGAAGAAATCTTTATTTTTCCAAAGTAGTGATGGATGAGGAAATTGGTCATGACTATCAGCACAGTATTGGAGAAGGTGATCTCTTATATCTTCATACCCTAGTAGTGCTTGTTGAATTTCTAGGACATTGGGATTTTTGTGTAAGCTATGAAGAAATTTTAAAAGCATAAAACCCTTAGCATAATTTGGAGATTTTTGGTGTAATGAAAAAGCATCAAAACCAATGACAATGTTTTTTCTAGGCAAATCACTTCCTAATACCTTTATCCACAAAATACAACCATGGAAAAATTGTATACCAATCTTTTTTCTGGTAATTAAGTCAATCTTGAATAGGTTGCCATCTGGAGTGAGAAATACTGATTGAATGAAGTCCAGTCTGTTGGGGCTAGGATGTGTGGCTTCATAACTGTTTTGCAAGAGCATGTGTCAATGAATGCAATAACTGGAATGGGCTTCTCATATTTTCATGGGGAAATATGGATCTCAATGTTGGGTCTTAAGACAAGGTTCTCTTCTAGATTTGAACTAAGGGAAGCTAAAGATCTAAGTCACTTCGGATGGTTGTTTATAGATTAATTTTCACTGGGAAGTTGAGGATGGTCAGACTTAATGGATATCTGTTTAAGAGGGTTGGGTGGATTATTAGGATGACCTATAGAAAAAAGAGTTGGATTGGGCTGGTAATGGAGTAGATGTGATCATATACTTCCAAGTCTAAATTAGGAGTTTCTGAATCAGACTCCGGCTAAGTGTATGGCCAAAATATATTGAGCATCATCATCTTGATCAGACTATTATTCAAGAAGGGATTCAATATCTTCTTCTCTGATCATCATAACAGTCTGTAGATGCTCTAGCATTTTTACATCTCTTTTTGTCTTGTTAGGGCAATTATTTGCAAAGTGGCCTTTCCTTCCACATAGATAGCATTTGTAAAACTTCTTCGCAAGAGGAGGTGTTCTTTTGAAGTATTTGAGGGATACCATGGGTGGTGGAGTTCTTTCAAATTCCAATAACTTTGTTGTGTTGGATAATACCCTTACAAAGATGATATTACAAACACCAACAAAGTCAATGTATAAAAAAAAACACCAACAAAGTCATTAGGATCAAGAAAAATTCCTCCTTCTAGAATGGATGATAGTTAATCCGTAGGACTGAGACATCAAGGACTTAGTGAACTCAAACCAAAATGCTTCAAGATCCTAGTCCAAGTAAGGCCTCATTCTTTCATCTTGCAAGGCCATGTTAGGACAGTTATCTCTATACATCAGGAAGTTTCACCTAAGTATGTGATCTCTCAACATCACTCATGGATCGTTGGTTAGATTCATTCTGATGTATAGGATCTTCTTGGGAGGCAAGTATAGAGCATACTTGAATCTTTGGAGACAAAAGCAAGAAATTATAAACTCAGCTTTTTAGGAGAAAGAAAAAGCTTTAAAAGGAACTCATAACACACTTCTATTATTCTGAGAAATAATACAATACACTCTACCTTCTTCAAAGGAAGGCTCTTCCTTATATAGGCGACCTGGCTTACAATAGGACAACAAGCAAATTATTGTATGTTACAGGCAACTGGACACATTTTACACAACCTACAGACATGTAGCAAGATACGTAACAAACTCAAACTCATGATCATCTATCTCTCAAAACAAATGACCTAGCTTTACTGGTTAACCAAATTAACGATAAGGTGAAACAACTCCTTCAAAAGATTTCATTAAAAGCTCACCAGTTGGATGCATAACTTAAAAGGTTTATCGACCAAGGCTATTCAAGGCTTGAGTTCTTAAGGAAGGAAAAGGAACTCATAGAGATTAAAAATGACTTACATAGAATACATGAAGGCTTAGCAAAAGAACATTCACATACTATATATAACTCCTACCCAAGTTATCCAGTTATTTTTCACAATCCTACCTATAACACAACTCCAATCTCATATCCAAAAGAATCAAATTATGGAAAGATCTTCAAAATGTCCTATCCCCTATTTAGACAAGTCAGAAAGCCTTACTCCACTCTACCCTTAACACAACCCTCAAAGCCTTCTAAAGAAGACCAAGCCTCTCCACCCTTCACTAAACCATACTAGCCACCCTTAACTTTATAAAGACTTCTCTAACCTCTCCTCCAAAGAATCCTCCTTAAGATGCCTCCCAAAAGAACAAGACTATAATAGACCAAATAGACACACTACAATATTCACACCAAAGCCAATGTTTCTCTTATGCCAGTTCAGGATATTCTAACTTTGAATCTTCTTCTTTTCCTTATGAAGACGATGATTTGAAGAAAATATTGTAGACCTTTCAAGGATAGCTATGGTCCATCCCGCTAAGGATGATGCGCCTTTTGTTGAATTTCCTCCTTTTGATCATGGACAACCTAAAGCACAAAGGAATTTTGATTATAAGCCCACTTCAATACCATGTTTTACTTTCATTAACCTTCCCCAACACAAATGGAGAGATAGGCTTCATGAGTTTGGTGCTTGGATAGATTTACAATTGTCCAAACAAGGAGTAACTTTTAAAGGAGTTCTAACTGAGTTTGTTACAAGACTAATATGAAATCTTAGAGAATGGTTTCAAAGCCTTGGTCCCTACCAAAAATTGCAAGCCATTTATATCACAAAACTTGATGTTCTCCTTGGACAAATTGTCAAAGAATTTCTTGGAGATTATAACCTTATTGACAAAAGGAACCACCAATAATATTTTGAAATGAAATGTTGTTCGTTAGACCGAAAGGATCTACAAAAGCATTATCACTAAATAGTTGAAAAGCATTACATGTTGAATGGGTGCAATGATATCAATCTTTGGCATACATTCATTGCCTCACTTCCTGACGAATTGCAACCCAAACTTCATAGAGCCATTCATGCTCTGTATAGAGACATGGCAGATATATCTCTTAGAGAAATTTGTCAGTTGTCATTAGCCACTCTAGGTAAACTTTGTGAATAACAGAAATTCTTTAAGGGTATGTTAAAACGATAGTCAAAGATTCAACCAGCTTGCAAGAAGCCCTAGTTGAAGATCAAATGCAAAGACCCAAGCAAATGCACTTGCTCTACCAAGAAGAAATCTCATTTCTACTTATACAAGCCCTCAAAAAAGAATTATGCTAATTTTAGGAGACACAAGAAACCATCCCTCAGATACTTTAGAAGAAGACCTCCTCATGCGGTGTATCATGAGTCTAAGTGTGTTACATATCTTGCTACGTGTCTGTAGGTTGTGTAATATGGGTCTAGTTGTCTATAACATATAATAATTTGCTTGTTGTCCTATTGTAAACCATGAGATCTATATAAGGAAGAGCCTTCCTTTGAAGAAGGTAGAGTGTGTTGTACTATTTCTCATAATAATAGAAGTGAGTTATGAGTTCCTTCTAAAGCTTTTTCTTTCTCCTAAAAACCTGAGTTTATAAATTCTTACTTTTGTCTCTAGAGATTCAAGTATGCTTTGTACTTGCCTCATAAGATGATCCTGTACATCATAAAGAATCTAACCAACGATCCATAAGTGATGTTGAGAGCTCACATACTTAGGTGAAACTTCCTAATGTGTAGCGATCGATGTCCTAATGTGGCCCTGTGAGATGAAAGAATGAGGCCTTACCTGAACTAAGATCTTGAAGCATTTTAGTTTGAGTTCACCAAATCCATGATGTCTCAATCCTACGGATTAACTATCATCCATTATATCCAGAGGGATTTTTTTTTTTTATCTCAATGACTTTGTTGGTGTCTGTAATATCATCTTTGTAAGGATATTATCCAACACAACTATGACATTCTTTTAATAGGTGACATATATTCTTTTAATGAGGAAAAAGTAAATTCGTTCATGGTAGGACGAATTCGCCTCTTCCACACATTCTATCTCCTCCTCCCCTCTTTCATGTTCTTTTCTTTTTTTTCTTTTTTTTTGAGTAGAAGCTGAAATTCATTGATCAAAATGCAATAAACAACAAATAAAAACCAAAAGGAGAAAAAACTTAAACCAAACTAGGTTCCTTCATCATCTTCCACCTCTTAATTAGGAGGTGGAGGATGATCAGAGATACAAAAATTTCCTACAATGCTATGAGAAAGTTTAGCTAACCTATCAGCTAAAGGAATATCTTCCCTAAAAACAATAGCAAAATGAACCTGCCAATCCCTATGAACAAGTAATTGAACCTCATCAACTAGGTCCTTGAAGGGGTAACTAAAATCACATCCTCTTTCATATTCTTAAACTCGTTCTTGGCTGTGAAAATTTTTAGTATTATGATAAATAACTTCCACCAGGCAAGATTTGGGTAATTTCTTACTGTTTGTAGCATGCTAATAGAAAAGCCGAATATGAGATTTAAAACATGATTCATTCATTCACTAGTAGTTTTCCTGAGTAAGATAAAATGCTTAATAAAATCTTGAGGTCCACTCAAGTCTCATTCATAGAATGAGTTTTCTTTTTCATTTGCATATAAAAGAAAAGAATGATCCTCCTTTATGACCTTTTTTTTAATACAAATCCTCCTTCATTACTCCACTCTCATATACCGCTATTTATTATACGGTTTTTCATACTGCAATTTCTGAAATTTGGTTGGTTATTCTTGTTGTATATAAGCACTTTATCAAAAACAGTGCATCAAAATGGAGAAGCCGAGAAGAGCTGAACTAGAGACTGGATAAAAGCCATGGCAATAATTGATTACTTCTTTACAAACCCAGAAAACAATAAAATAAAACGATGCAAAACTCAGCAGCACTTTTGCGAATTTTTAATAACAAAATCATGTATATTTTTATTATTATTTTGAAAAAATACAATGTATTTTTTATGATCAGGAGGCTTATGAATCATAGAGGATTAAAAAAAAAAAAACAGGAATCGAAGCATAAGAGTACGCACAATTTTAACTCCAACAACATGATAACAAAACAGAGAGAGCAATAGCAGAGTCACCATCTAATATTTGCAGCACTTTATAACCTTAATCACAAGCCCCAGTTCCCCACAAGTGCTGCTGGTGCCAAACATGCGGGAAAAAAAAAACAAAACCAAAACAAAAACAAAAACAAAAAAACAACATTTCCTTGCATGCCAGAATTCAACATGTCGAAAAATTTTGATTTGATCACACTGACAGGATAATTTATCAGCTACTATATGCCTAGCTAGAATTTTAAAAATCTTAACTTTCAGGGCAAATTCCCAGTAAATTTGTCCCAGGACCCAGCAACTTAGTCGAAGTATAACTACTACTTTTTCACATCTTTCTTCTCTGCGTTCCGAGGATTTAGCTCTTCATCATCATAATATTCTTCAAAATATTCCTCTTCACTATCATCCTCATCATAATAATATTCTTCATCGTCATCGTCGTCCTCGTCCTTACCATCCTTGCCGTTTCGTAGACGATACTGCTGACCTCTTAGCCTCTCTTGAATTCGATCCCTGATAGCCGTTCCCTGAAATAGACACGTGAAGGTAACATTAAAAAAAATGCAAATGAAAAATTAACTGATGCTGAGTCTGCATATTAAGAGCATCATAATTTTATCTGCATAAAGTAACTAACCATTTTATGGCACCCTTCTTCAAACATCTCTAAAAATCCAGCAACCCAACGATCAGCATTTTCCACCCATTCATTTCGATGCATGCCGGCTGTCTTTGCAACAATTTGAATCTGGAAGTCCAAGAAGGAATATATATATTTATCACATCCAGAAAAGAAATGCAAGCTACCATAAAGTATTCTGAGCTTTAAAACATGTATTAAGATGGGAAATTTGTGATCTCTATATCACCACAATTATTGCTTTATTATGATGTGCCAGGAAATATCTCCATGATTGAATGCCCTGTCTATATCATCATCATCAAAGATATGAAAAAACAGAAACCTTAACTGGGTTATCATCTTTCAAAATAAGAGCATTGTACGACAATTTATAATTGCTGCTGTCTCGTAGCCAAGTCTACATTTTAGGAAAGCTTATTCTCCAGCTTATTGTAGATTTTACTTCTTATAAAGCCATTTAACTTGTTAAACTGGTGACCCTGACCCGTAACTTCAATATATATACATATTTGTACTACATAAGACCTAATGTGATCTTACACTTCTTACTATAAGACATCCGTCACAGCCCAAGGTACTGCCACATCACAAGAATCACTGATCTTGCAGGTTTTTAACTGCACTCCCATATAAAAAGGACACCAAAAAAAAAAAAAATAAATAAATAAATAAAGCCTTTTCTCAACCATTACCTGCATCAATGATTCCTGTGTTAGATGTCATTCAGCCAGATTTTTGGGGGCTTCTGGATGTAGGAACAGGAGATTCCAAAGAAAAGGGTATTTTACAGCAGTATGAAAAATTATCTCTATATAAACCTTATCTTGATTGCTCCTGGTTCTGGGTACAGGAAACCCTCACCAAGCTGACAGTCAGAAGGAGAAACACTCTTTATTTTCACCTCTTTAATGTAAACAATCCTTTGAGACCAAAACTCCGTGGATCAGTAATCACACACAATTTGTGCCTTGAAGGCTCTGAATCCGCTGTTACCTCTCAGATGCTATGGGCAAATTGGCTATCTACACATATCTCAGAAGAATACATCTAAGAGAAAAGGGTCAAACGTGCAGTTTTACAACATCAGAAATTTCAGGAAAGAGGATATCCTACGCAATTTCATAGATTTCACAGTCAATTGTTACGGCGGGGATGAAGCTCTCCCCAATCCTCTAGTGTCAGAGGAGGCAGAGATATCATCACTTCTAACTGCTTAACTTGGTCCACAGGCGGTGGTTTCAATAACTTCCACAAGTTCAAGCGGCAGTCTCAACGATTTCCCTTAAATTCTGTAAGAAACTAATGATAAAGAAGCCTCTAGACTCCTGAAAACCTGCTATCTTTTACAACTGCTATGCTAGAAAAAATGAGAAAGGCATACGTGGGGTTTTGTTTGTGTTCTGAAAGGAAGAAGGAAGAAAAAAGACATGCTCATGTGAAAGTGATTAATTGGCACCATTTTCAGAGTAATCATACCGAACGGTTAAAAGGTATCTACAATTTTTATGAAATCTCACATTAATTATGAGTGATAAAACCAATTAAGTTACCCTCAATCCATTTATCCATCTCAGATGCCATGGGTGAATTCCGCTGTCTACAGCATATTTTAGAAGAAGACGTGACAGAGAAAAAGTTCTAACAAGCAGCTTTCCAAAATCTAAAAAGGCCAGAGGTTATCAAACCAAGTTTTATAGATTTCAGAGTCAACGGTTATGACTGTGGTGCAGTTACCACCCCACCATCATCCTCCAGTTCGAGCAAAGGAAGTGGTATCATCACTTCAAACAAGTTAAGCTTAGTCCAAGCAGGGGTTTTAACAACTTTCCTTAAATTCTGTAAGAAATGATGGAGAAGCCTCGAGACTCCTGAAATCCAGCGAGGGCTATTTTTCAGCAATAGGAATGATCATCTGTATAGAAACATTATCCTGATCACTGCTAGTTCTGGATTACAGAAATCCCTTGTGCGAGGAGAAACAAATAGTTGCTTCTCAGACCAACAGGGGATTAACCTGCCTTTTTTGGAGGGAGAACTTGCCCATCACATCTGCAATGGGTAAGTAGAAGATCTAGCGCCTGCAAGATGCATCTGCAATGAATTTGGTTTCACAAAATTATTTGCCTTCTAAGAAAGCCAGGCTATTTCTCGTCCTGACCACCTGGTTGGTCTGAGAATGCAACAAACTTTTTCTCTTTTGCATGAGGGAAATGTCCCTGTGAGACCAAAACTCAAAGGATCATACATGAGTTACACCTAGCAGACTCTAGAGCAACTGCTTGTCCATCTTGGATGCTAAAGGCAAATTGGGTTGTCTATCACATATTTCAAAGGAGATGATGCATAAGAGAAAATGAAAAGCCTCTAGACTGTTAAGAAACAACTGAGAAGCCTCTAGACCTGAGAAAACCTGTCATCTCTTTTTGACTGTTAGGCTAGAACTAGACTTTGAAAAATGAGTCATCTTTTTTTCGACCACTACGCTAGAATAAATGAGATTGACATACTCATGGTCTTTTCCCAAAAGAAAAAAACCATTTGAATTCCGTCAATCTAATTGTGGCCATCCATCTTGTTTTATCTATAATGGTTATAAAATGTATCTAACATTATCATGAAACCTCACATTAATTAAGAATATAAAATCATTTAAATTCCGTCAATCTAATTAATAATTCACTGTCATATATCATCTGTCTTTACTTTTTCTGTATCAGATCTAACTTCCAATTAGTTATCTTTTTCTCCTTCTAATCTCACTGTAGATCACCCAAGATATATATAATGTAGGTGTGCACGGAGCACAAATCAGAAATAGTATTGGTGATTTATGAATAATATCCAAGACGACTATGACCATCAACTTCTATGAAATAGACAGGTGGAGTGGAAGTTGCATCATCAATCTACAATTAATTCAAACGATTGCAGAAAGCTAATGATACACACTTAGGTCCAACCTAGTTAAACTAGCAAAATCACCAAGAGGCAAGAGATTCAACCCCATAGACGATGCTATGACAGCTAAAATGTAAAGTGATTGACAGAAGTGTCACTGAGAGAAAACTCTAAGAGGATAACTAGTACCCAGATAACAATAACATCCGTAGTACTGACTACTGACCAATTGGTTAAGATGCTCAACAATTATTCAAGTCATTTTCACAAACAGCATAGAATTGATCTGTTAAGACCCAGTTGTACAAGTATGAAATTTGAGGCCGACATCAAAATCATGAGATTTTGACGTGGGGTATATAGAGACCTTGGGTTCTCCAACCTTAGAAGCTACCAGTCAAAATGTGGTTCCCGCAGAACTTTTATCAATTGGTATTAAAGCCTTCCATTGCATCCCATATCATGCAGCATATAAGTTGTGTTGCTGGTATTGCAGCCTCAACCCAAGGATCTATAGAAAGTAAGTCTCTGTAAGTGTCATGGTTGAGGAAGCATGGTAAAATGTTAAGACCAAATCCCAAGGGATCAAATCTCAGTCCCACCTTGGAAGTATGGGATTCTAATGAGCAGGGTTTCCAGGGACCTAGAGCTCCCAAACCTCAGGATCTAGAATTTCAGGTGCGGTTCTCTGTGTTCCAATCATGATCCTTCAAAGAAACATTTCATGAAGGGATTCTACACAATTGAGAAACCAAATAAAATGGATCCCCAAAACTTCACGCTAAACTTCATTTTCCTCAAAAATATTGTAGAACCAAGTTAACAATCCCTAAATTACTCACATGAGATCTGTCCATAATGTGTGGAACTATCTAAAAATTCTATGATTACGTTACTAACTAACCATGGATAAAAATTATGATCAGCTTATTCTGATGCAATAGCCTAATATCTACAATGATAATGGAAGTAATGAAGGCTGCTAAAATGGAGAAAAATATGCAAATACAATAGAAACTATAAGAAACATAAATAAAGAAATAGATCATTTAGTAGGTATATATACCCTTAAGACATATTTCATACAGAATTCACATAATTTTAATCATTAGACAAACACAAAACCAATGGCTTACGATTGGTGAAAGAGTTTTGCCCTGACTTTTGGAAGAATCCATCATCGTGTATATGTTAAAAATAAAACTATTTGGCACATAAAATTTCAACATTAATCTTTATATAGATTAATGCATGAAAGTTACAACAATCTTGTAATCATTAAAAATAAATAGTAATTATTTTACAAATAAACTAAAAAATATGAAGCAGAGCATATAATTAGCAAACAAGGTGTTAGATTGTGAAAGTCAACTTAGGCAACCGGGTCTGAATCTTGCATTCTTTTATGCCATAAATGAAGATTGAGTGGTGGATGTCGAAGTTCAAAATGCTACCACTCTATTACAGCACGAACCACTTAATTATTTCGAGTGTCAATCCAGGACTGGGATGTTCAATTAGCAAAAACAAATGGCTACTCGATGCCAGTTCACAAAATTATAACGTAAGGATAAACATACAAAAAAATAATGACAAAAAAAACTACCATGGCATAAATTTTGGTAAAATAATGTTTTGACACAGACAGCATGGGTAACTTTTTTTCTTACGGTAAACACCAAACACAAACTTTGCAGGATCACTTGTCATTAACAGTTAAAAAGCATATATGATTAAGAACATGCATTAGGACTAGTATTTTGTGCTGCATCATCCGAATTCAAAATAGTCATGAAGCGGAATATATGAAAAAAAAAATCAGAAAAAGGCCACAACTCAGCAATATTGCACAGAAAATACCCTATGATTGGAACAGACCTATTGCTGCAAAAGAAAGAGTTATAGTAAAGCATTAAGCAATACCAGGATCTCATGGTGGGCAAGAAGCCATCCAACTACTACAGTTACTGCTAAAATGAGACTGCAATGCACAATGCCATCAGACTGAAAGTCTTGAAATACATGAGAATTTATGAGCAAATTCTCAAGGCTACATTTGGGGCGTTGACCCCCCCCCCCCCCCCCAAAAAAAAAAACTGACTAAACCATTCTATAAAATTCAGCATCTGATCTCTCAAATCACGAAGAAACTTCAAAATTCTCTACAGGCTTTGAACAACAAGCTTAAGGGTGTTTACTACAGTTAGAACAGCAAGCAACAATAAGCATAATACAGGTTTAAAGACAAAAAGCAGGGACAGAAGTCCACTATCCCATCATACTAACTACTGAGTTAATGAAACAAAAAGCAGGCATTCTCAACTTCCACTTCTACCACATTGTTTTTTAATTATCCTTGATTCACTCACACATCCCTTGTAATTTACCATACCTTGCCTGTGCTGTAAGTATGCAAACTAGATAAATTGAATTAGATAGTATAACAGCAGTGATACCTTTTCACCAACTTTTTCTTGATGTTCTTTCACTTTCTCCTGTAAAGTTTTCAACCTCCTATTCACCCTTAGTCGTTTTTCCTGTTTATAGATAACAAGATATGAGTCCCTTCAAGTAGGGAAGATAAGACTAGTTTCAATAAGGGGGAAAAACAATTCAGTTTATCAGATCATCCAATTTAAATTTACATTACAGTAAGGGGGAAAATGTCAAAGTCATGCCTTCACATAGCTGACACCAAGTTCTTTCCTTGAGTACCCGCGATCCAAGTTCCGTAGAACATATTGGTTGTAATCTTTAACAATCCTCATTATAAGGTCTGATGTAGATATGCCTTCAGTCCGCTTAGTTTCCTTAAACTTGCCCACGGCTTTAACCTACATAAAAATTTCATGGCATAATTCATTTGACATGACAACATAAATAAAATAAAATGGCATGCAGAAAGTAAATAATCTCTACATACAAATTCATAAACATCATTCCCAGCCCCACTTGCATCAGCATAACTGTTGAAATTCATTGACAAGTTCAAAAAGTTAATATTAAGGAAGTTAAAATGCTACAACACAAGTTAAAATTAGCATATACATAATAAGTTAAAAAATCGTAAATGCACTATAAACTCAGTGGAGCTAAAGAACTAGACGTATGCATTGAGACAAATGTTATGGAAATTATTCTTACGGAAGAGAGTCATGAGCCACATAGTCAATATTGTGCTTGTCAAGAAACTCTTGATTGATAACCCAAGGTGCATCAGGAATGACTTCGTCCACCCACCTGCTCTCAATATCCATGATTAACCTCGATTTACCAGCTAAGAATCACACTTTCTTTTTATGCACCAAGAGGCCAAAACAAAATGAAAGCAGAATCCAATAACATTGGCAAACACATTTTCGAAAGAGAACTTGATTAAAATATTCACTCATAATAATGTTAAATCCAACACCTGACAGAAAATATGGCAAAAGCAGAGGATATCATACTTGCAGTGCCGCAAGGATTCATATCGTTCAGCCTCTGTCATTACAGTTTTCCCTTTGTATTTGTGAGTGACTGCATCACTGCAAACTCCAACGAGCAAGTAGGTATTTGGAAATCTAAGATTTGCCAATCAATATGGAAATAAAAGAACTGTTAGGATAGCCCATGAAACTAAACAAAAACAAGATTACCAGAAAAAGAAATGGATATGAATACCAACTATCTTGACCCCCAGTTCATCAGAAAGTAACAAAAACCAGATTGAACAAATGAGAGCTTAAAATTTTGCATACAAAATGAAAGGATTCAAATTAAACTGTCGGGACATAACACAAAAGTTAATAAATGTTCAAATTAAAAAAAAGAAAAAAAAAACAGATGGCATAATTCTTAAAAGTAACTACAACCTTTGAGATACACGCACACAAGTAATAGACTGCCCAAAATAAATTGTAACGCGAGAGAGTACATTTCATAAAACCGACCCATAAGAGTACAAAAAGCAAAACCGAAGCTAGGAATTGCAAAAGAAATCATATCATAAGAGAAAGGTTGCAAATTGAAAACCAAACAATCATGGTCCCAATTAGGACAGAGTAAGCGGGACCTAAGATTGTATTAGTTGGCGCTCGACATTGGGCATAAGACATATAACAGAAATTAAATTGATGTTAAAATCAAAGTAAATAGATAGCATAATTCGAACAGGTAACAATACTCTGATATACACAGATAATAATACACACAAAAGGAACTGTAAAAGTATCATCACGAGAAAATAGATCAGACCATCTTAACCCCAATTGCAACACCCAGGAAGTGGGAACACCAACAAATTTAAAAGGAATCAAATTGACGTTAAAATCAAAGAAAAACACACAGAATAGCTCGAACAAGTATCAATAACATCTGATACATGGACAACAAATGATCTCCCCAAAAGGAACGGGTAAAAAAAAAAAAAAAAACAAAAGCATCACCATGACCAAAGGCACGAATTGCTTAAGAATATAGAAGAATGAGGATAGGCATACGATTTCTTGGCTTGCTCAAGAGAACGAGCATGGCCGAAGTGAAAGAGATCGTAGATCCCATCGGCATAGACTCGAACAGGACGATCTTGAGGAGGAAGAGAAGAAGACTGATGCTGATTGGAGCTGGAATGGAGAGTGTGGTTGTTGCTGTTGGTATCGTTGGGAACAGCGTCTGCCATAGAAATTGGGAATCAACTACGATACGATTCTTTCTTCCTTCGACTATCTCTGCTTCTTATTAGGACGCCTATATGACTTCCTCTCTATTCGTTTCACTTTGTTTCCAGACCACGCCACGCGCGAGCCGACTCACTGGGACGCGGCTTTCCTGCTTTTCGCTTATCGTCCGGCATCCGCTGCGCTCCTTTGCCTTAAAACGGTGCCGTTTTGGGTAAAAAATTCAAGCCCTTCACCTTTTTTTTTTTTTAAATAGTATTCACCATCTTGAAGTATTTTTTTTAATACAATCAGTTTCTTAAAATATTTTGTTAAAATTCTAAAATAATTTTTCAGTATCATCCAGTATCCTAAAGTATGTTTTTTAGTGACAGTCAGTACTTTGAAATATTTTTGGTGCAATATTTAAGGATGTTGGGTGCTCTAAAAATTAGTTCATGATACTGGATAATACTAAAAAATATTACAGAGTACAGGATGGTACTTAAAAAGCACTTTAGGATGTCTAAAATATTTTTTTAAGATCCTAAAATAATTTTTCAGTATTATCCAGTATTTTGAAGTATTTTTTTGGTCACAGTCAATAGTCTAAAATGTGTTTGGTGCAATATTTCAGGATGTTGGATGCACTAAAAATTAATATAGAATATTGAATAATACTGAAAAAATATTATAGAGTATTGACCGGTACTGAAAAAATACTTCATGATGGTGAATACTATTTTTCAAAAAAAAAAAGGGTGAGGGGCTTGATTTTTTGCCCAAAACGGCATCGTTTTAAAGCAAAGGAGCGCAACAGACAATAAGCAAAAAGGAGGAAAACCGCGTTCTACTCACTATGCCTTATTTCCGTGGGCAATTACTTTTATTTTCTCTTTAAAATATGATTTGACTGATGTTGACCAAGTCGGCATATCGACCTTCAATGACCTTTTTTGGCCATTTTTATATCCCGTCCACTTTTACAAGAATTAAAATTTTAAATTATTTTGATTCTTTTTATAATAGTGTGAGAAGAGTTATTTGATTTATGAAAATAAAAGATGTTTGGCACAAGAGAACCAGAGATAAAAGAAGAGAGAATGGGAGGAGAAATTCTGATTCACTTGTGTGTGTTCATAATGCTTATACAATGCCTAGGCCTCTAAGTGTAACCCCCTGCCTTTAACCACGTAATTATAATTTGATATCACATAATTAAATTGGTTTAGAGACCGTCGGATAGCTTAAACTCATTTCAAGTTCCTACATTATAGTAGGGTTTTCACCAAAACTTTCAAAAACTCTTCTCTATCCTGGTCTCAATTTCAAAATTCGAATATAATTACCTATGCAGTTAGTTTACATTCATACACATCAGAGTGTATAACCAAATCCCGGCAACTCCTGGGTTCTATACATATATAATCTGAGGGTTTAAAAGTCTCAACTAGGGGATTACATAACCAAAATCAACAGTAATATTTACATCTCCAAAATAAACAGTAATCCCAAGTCCAAAATAGATAACCAACAACCTAACAACACGTCTCTACAAGATCCTAGCCGCTCCTGGTGGTTCGCTTCTCCTTGGAGCCACTTGCCCTGTCTGAAATGTTAGTCAATGGAAAGAATGAGATTCAAAAGAATCTCTGTAGCAACAAATCACTCATACAGTGTATAAACACATAGCATATATGATCATGTTAAGCAGCATCACAATGTATCATGGCTTTTGCCACAAACGACAGCACTCATGGCTGTAATCTCTATGCGTCAGCTTTCACTGCGATCTCTATGTATCACAAAGTATCACTATGCGTCAGCTTGCACTGCGAACTCAAAGCATCACAATGTATTCACAAAGTATTCTCAATGCATGACAAACATACATACAATGTTTCACACACAGTATAAGAGAAAGAGTCACTACCTGGTTCTTTCCAAACGTGCTCTGGCACGGGTCGTTCACGAACAGGGCAAATATCGAATCCTACAATTCCAAATGCACCATTTAGACACTTCCATAGTGTTTCTTGGGGTTATATGAGTCTATAATAAAAAAAATTACAGAAATGCCCCCGGGGACCCGGCCCGGGCCCGCCGTACCCGGTCCGGTTGCACTTTTCCCGAAATTCTAATCTGGGCTATCCTAACATATTTCCGCCCAAGGAATCCATTTCCGTACTCGGAATTATCAAATTCAATGTTAAATTACAAATTTACCCTTGGCAGCCCCACTTTAAGGATTTTAGGGGCGTTTTCGTAATTATGCTTTTTCGGCATTTTCCGAAAAAGTGACCAACTGTAACCCCACCTAATTTTCGCTCCTGAACTCAATGGAACCATCAAATCATTGAAAATCCAACTCTAAGACCCATTTTGGTAGCATAACCCCTAGGCCATATCATTTTCAAACTTTAAAACCAATAGCAATCCGGCAAAATTTCACCTATTAAATTACCCACAGCAGCCAGAATAAGCAATATATGAAAGTTTGGAAGTTACCTCAAGCTCCCACTAGCTTTTCCCAAATTTGGCTTAACCCTAGCCTCTTTGAACCATGAAATTCTTTGCTTCAAAACCTTAAAGAATAAAGAGGAGTAGCTTAGAGTTGGAGTTATACGCGTTAGGAGCTAAATCGTCGGAGAAATTGGCTTACCTTGTGAGATTTCTTCCCTTTCTCTCTCTAAACTCTCTCACCTTCTCTCTCTTGTTTCAGGTCTGGAACAGCACGAAAATGGCTGGAGAAGGAAGGCTGATGGTATTTAATATCATATATTATATGATATTTAATTATTGATTAATTTCCAACAATTTCGGATTTTTCAGAAATTCTGGCAGATTTCTGTCCAAACTTTGAAAAATCATAACTAATTCTAGAAAAATTGAATTGGAGTGATTCCAAAGCCTATGGAACCCTTATTGAGTCTAGTATTAAGGAAAAATATAGAATTTTTCTTCATGGAATCACAAAATTCCCAGAATTTCAATCTTTGCATGCTGTTCCAGAAAATAACTAATTTTGCTGGGCAAACTTCAAAAATCCATAACTCTTAGCTCAAAAATAAAAATGATACAAATTAATGTCCATTTTGAAGCTTGACATGTGAAATTTAAGACTGGAAAATTTCAGAATTTTTAGACACCATTTGCCTATTTAAAACGTCCATACAAATCGGCTGCCCTGTACAGAGTTTCAACTTTTGCACAATTGTTCTCAATGGTTCCAATTTCACAATAAACACTCTCCCCACATGAATTTTCACAAGGAAGCCATTGGAATCATTAAAATATCCAAATTCCCATCACACATTCTCCAAAAGTGTTTATTCAACAATAATTACATCCACTTTTGAAGTCATTAGCCCTTAATCACTTTTTGGGATATTACACTAAGGGTCACCACCAAAGGTCACCACTAAATTACAATAAATGATATAATAAATGCATATGAATGTTTATTTGAATTGCTTTTTAGTTTCCCAATTGATATTCATGAATGGTGACTAGAATGAGGAAGATCAAGAGTTAATGGACATCCACATAATTAGTATATTTATAACGCTCCCCCTTAAATGTCCATTATGAATGTGCCTTGTTAAAAACTTTAACCAAGAAAAACCTAGTAGGACAAAAACCTAGCCAAAGAAAAGAGTATGTCATTTGTTGATATACTTTCTAGTGCTTCCTCATTAGAAACATTTTTAGAAAAACCCAATGGGACAAAACCTAGATAAGAGAAAAAGAGTACAGCGTGTATCGATTCCCCTTCTTGACAACATCAGTTGAAATCTTTGAGTCTCCAAAGACCGATGTCATGGACAACATTCTCAAATATTGTACATGGAAGTAACTTGGTGAGTAAATCTGTGTGATTTTTACTTGAACGGTTTGCTGGATATCTATTTCACCATCAATTTGAAGGTGACGATGAAGAAGAATTTTGGTAAAATATGCTTCGTTCTATCTCCTTTGATATAACCTTCTTTAAGTTGGGCAATACATGCAACATTATCCTCATATAGAATTGTTGGGGACATTTTGCCAAAAGATAAACCATAAATAGTTTGTATGTGATGTATCACTAACCTCAACCATACATGTAATATCCTGGATTTGGAATCAGGGATTAGTAACTTCAAATGATGTAATTAATGTTAATTAAGCATATTTGAAGTATATATTGTGTAATATGAAATCAAGATCATTAGTGACGGTTTAATGAGTATTGTGCTAATCAGGGGTAAAATGGTAAATTTACCAACCGTCTGGTTAGTTCCGGATGAGTAAACCCTTTAGTAATCATGATCAATGGTTGAGATTGAAAGATTACGGGGTGGAATTTGATACAAACAAGATTATGTGAAATCATGATGGGGAGAATAGGATGATGACAAGTGTCCAAATAAGAGCCATTGGATGGGTCAACATTTTCAAACTCTTTCTCTCTCCCTCTTAGTCGGCTAAGTGCATGGGAGGAAGGGAAGGAAATGATCATCATTCACCAACCCATTTTCTCTCTCCATTCCCTCCATTTTCGTCGAACAAAGCAAGAAAGAGGAATTAAGGGCTTGAATTTTTGTCAAGGTAAATGGTCCTATATGCTTAGATACCTTTCATGAATGTTGACCAAGAGGTTGAGAGCTTGGTTTCTATGATTTCAGAATTTCCATTGGTGGTGTTTGATTGTGGGACAAATCTGAAAGTTGGTGGAATCAAGGTGTTGATTTCAGCAAGTTGAAGAGGTAGGTTTGTAATGCATTTTGATATATATGTCAAGATGTTTGCCTAATCAATGAGAATTCTGGAAATTAGACCTAATTATGATGTTAAGTGAAGGGTAGGCTTTGATTAGTGGGTCACTGTTCATTTGGTCAGTTTTGACATTTGGGAGTGATTAGAATTTGATTTGAAGTTGAATAAGGGAATTTGTTAGAATGAGGTTTTGAGTAGTTTGGTGATTTTGAGAGAGAATGTGTTGAATGGGTTGAATTTGAGTTGTTTTTGGTTGCCAATGGGTTTATGGTGAAGTTTTGGATGAGAATGAGTAATGGTATGAGTTATAGGACCATTGGAATTCATTTGGTGAATTCTGGTAAATCAACTCAGTTGCTGCGTTTTGGGTATCTGATGTGATTTCTCGAGTGAGGGAAGAACTCACTCGAGCACAGGATGAACGTGCTCGAGTGAGCATGTTTGTGCTCGAGTGAGGGTGCATGAAATCACTGGGGGTGAGTGTCTCGGGTGATCACTCGTGGGTGATTTGCCAAGAGTGCGCTGGCACTCGCGAGCATTGGGAGATCACTCGAGCACTGGAGTTTGTGCTCGAGTGAATCTGTCGCCTGGGAGTTGGGTTGCTCTCGGGTGGACACTCGCTGGACCTCACTTCCTTGTGCTCGCGAGCACTGAGGATCAGTGCTCGAGCACAGGTGTTTGTGCTCGAGTGAAGGTAGAGGAAGAAGTGGAGAGATGCTCTCGGGTTGTCACTCGCAGGCCTCACTTCCGTGGTGCCCGAGTGTGCTCGGGGTCTCTGCTCGAGCACAGCCTCTTGTGCTCGAGTGAGAGTGTGGAATTGTAGTGAAGTTTGCTCTCGGGCAAGCACTCGCTGGAGGTCACTCGCATGTGTGCTCGAGTGAGAGCGGGAGTCATGCTCGAGCACGGCCATCTGTGCTCGAGTGAAGGGACCAAAAATTAGTGTTTAGCTTTCCAAAGAAGGATCTTTGGGGATAGTTATCCCAACCCTTTAGGCATATGTTTAGGCATTTAATGGCCATCTAAAGAGTCCAAATGAATACCAACTTAGAGTGTTATTGAAGTAATAACTTGGAAAAAGAAATTAACCAAATGTCCCTATTTTGATTATAGGATTTGACATCTGCTATCCTCGTGAGCCTATTGTGCCCAGAGCCATCAGGAAAGGATCAGGTAGCGACTTTTCTTTCGTACCATATATGATGCATTGCATGTGTGTGATATCGTTGATTGGGAATGGATTCGTATGCTGTGATCTTTGTGGATTTGTGTTAGCACTGTCATTCCAATAGTCCCTGAGTAGCTAACAACGGTTCGGGTTTAGGCAGTGTGCCTTCCCGGCGGAGAAAGGGGATGAGGATGAAGTGTGATGTATGTGATATGTGAGCCGAAAGGCTATTTGTGAGGCCGACGGGCCATTTGCGAGAGCCGGATAGCTGTATGAGCTGTCAGGCTATGTTTATGCACTGCCACGCCAATAGTCCCTGAGTAGCTAGCAACGGTTCGGGTTAGGACCGTGTGCCTTCCCGGCGGAGAAAGGGGATGAGGGTGGAGTGTGATATGTGCTGCTGCTGCATGATGATTTGCTTACATGTTATGTGCTTATGTGTGGTATAAATGTTTAGTTACTACTGGGATTCTCTTGAATCTCATTCTTTCCTTTGAACTAACCTTTCAGACAGGGCGACTGGCTCCAAGGAGAAGCGCGTGACCCGGAGCGGGTAGAGTTCCGTAGGGACATTTATTTTGGACATGTTAGTTAGATAGTTTAATTGGGAATTACTGTAGAACATTTTGAGATGTATATAGTCTGAATACTTGGTTTTGTAATTCCCTAAACAGGATTTGAACTCTACATTTATAGTTGAACCCGGGGGTTGCCGGGATTTTGGTTATACACTCTGTCCTACTTAAATGTGGATAAACTGCACAGGTGATTATATTCGATAATCGAACTTGAGACCGGAAGAGGAATGAAGTTTTGAAAATTTCGTAAAGACCCTACTACTAAAGGGAATTTTAAATAAGTTTGTAAACTATTCGACGGTCTCTAATCTGATTTAATTACCTAATATCGAATTATAATTACGTGATTAAAGGCAGGGTGTTACATTTTGGTATCAGAGCATAGTTCCTGGCAAAGGTAGAGGTTGCTAGGATAGATCCCTTAGTTGGCTTAGGGATATAGGATTATCTGTGAATGATTGTTGTGTATGCACATGTATGTTTTGTTGACATGGATATATATATGTGAGTTTTGTGACTATATGTGCATACTATCTCTGCTAGATTAATGGGGGTAAGCTATTTGTAGAATGAAGAAGACTAGAGGACGCCCCAAAACTCCGCGTGTGGACCCTGTGGTGGAGGTTGATAATGAAAATCCACCAGATCCAATGCATGAGCTAATGGGTCTAATCAAGGATCAGCGGGATATGATAACTGAGCTAAGAGAAGAGCTCAGAGCAGAGAAGGCAAAGAATAAGGAAGTTCCGGCTCAGTCTACTGCGGAAGAAACTCAAGAAGAGACCCGTTATGAAGATACTGCTGAGGGGTCAGCACGACCACTAGAGTCCCCACCTCACATTATCCCAAATCAGGAATCACATGGTACGCCAGTTAAGGAGGAAAGGGATCTTCAGTACTGGGTTACCAGATTCTGTAAGCATCTGCCTCCGGCATTCAGAGGAAGGTTTGACCCACAAGCGGCTGAAGACTGGTTGTACCGGCTGGAGAAAATATTTGAAGTACTTTGTTGTTCAGACGATGTAAAGCCACGGTTGGCAGTCTACAAACTAGAGGGTTATGCGGATCGTTGGTGGCGGAATATCGACTCAACATTGAAGAGTAATAAGACGTCATTGACTTGGGAACTGTTTCAACAAGAGTTTAACGAGAAGTATTTTCCCAAATCAGTGCGGCTGGAGAAGGAAACAGAATTCCTTAATATCAGGCAAGGGGACACAGAGAGTTTTGACGATTATTTGTCCCGTTTTGTTCGGTTGGCTCGATACTCCTCCTATCTCCGGTTTAAGGATGATGAAGAATGGAGTTCTGATATGCTCATTCGCGGTCTGAGGCGGAAGTTGAGGAAGCGCCTGGCTACTCATCAATTTACTAAGTTCAACAAGGCGGTTGAACAGTGCAGGATTACGGAGAATAACTTGAGAGAGTTGTATCCTGCCGGAGTTACTAGCCACCGCAGTGAACCCAGTAAGGGTAACGCCGCTCAGAAGCGGAAAGGCCAAGGATCTTCTTCCTACAGGGGTGGTGACAAAAAGCCCTATCAGCCTAAGGGTCGCGAGTCTCAGAGATTTGTGACTGAGGAGAAATGTCGCCGTTGCAACAAATCACATTATGGGAAAAACTGTCAGGGAGAGATGGTTTGCTTTAATTGCAAGCGGCCAGGACATCTTGCTAAAGATTGTCAGCAATCGAGAGCCGAACAGAAGCCAAAGACTCAGGGCCGAGTATTCGCGATGACCCACGAGGAGGCCCGAAGATCTCCTGAGTTGATACAAGGTAAAATCTCTCTAAATGGCTATCTATTACAAGCATTGTTCGACTCGGGTGCCAGTCATTCCTTTATTGCGTATGATTGTGTGAAACGCCTGGGTATGCATGTGCATAAATTACCATTCGATTTGGTAGTATCAACTCCGATGGGTGTTAAAGCCTTGACCACAGAAGTTTGTCTGAATTGTGTTATAACTGTGGAAGGGCACCAGTCTGTTATAGACCTGATTTGTCTGCCGCTTTACCAATTGGAAGTCATTTTGGGTTTTGATTGGTTAACGGCAAACAACGTATTACTTGATTGCGGGAACAAGAGGATAGTATATCCTGTTTCTCAGAGGGCTGAGGTTGCGAATGCGAGTATGAATTTCCTTTCTACGGCTAAAGCTGAGAAGTACATTGAGAAGGGTTGCCAGGGGTATATGGTATTTTTCTCCGTTCAGGGGGAAACTGGTGAAACCTTGAGTAATATACCCGTGGTAAATGAATTCCCTGAGGTATTTCCGGATGATCTTAGCGGATTGCCTCCTGAGAGGGAAGTTCAATTCCCAATCGATATTGTACCTGGAGCTGGTTCTATTTCAAAGGCCCCATATCGTATGGCCCCAAATGAGATGGCGGAGTTAAAGAAACAGATAGAAGATCTGCTTGAAAAAGGGTTTATCAGACCCAGTGTGTCGCCTTGGGGAGCTCCAGTGTTGTTTGTAAAGAAGAAGGATGGGAGTCTTCGACTATGTATCGACTACAGAGAGCTGAACAAGGTTACTATCAAGAATAAGTACCCACTTCCTCGAATTGACGACCTTTTAGATCAGTTATCTGGATCGTGCGTATTCTCAAAGATTGATCTAAGGTCAGGGTATCATCAGCTGCGAGTGAAAGCAGAAGATGTTCCAAAAACTGCTTTCAGGACCCGGTATGGTCATTATGAGTTTCTGGTGATGCCATTTGGGCTAACCAATGCGCCTGCGGTTTTCATGGACTACATGAACCGTATCTTTCGACAGTATTTGGATCAGTTTGTTGTTGTGTTTATCGATGACATTCTGATATATTCCAAGAGTATGGTGGAGCATGAGCATCATCTGAGAGTTGTGCTGAATATTTTGCGTAAGAAGCAACTTTATGCTAAGTTGAGCAAGTGCGAGTTTTGGCTATCGGAAGTGAGATTCCTAGGCCATGTTATCTCGCAAGAAGGGGTCTCTGTGGATCCCAGTAAAGTGGAAGCAGTACTGAACTGGAAGAGGCCAGAATCTGTGGCAGAGGTACGCAGTTTTCTGGGTCTTGCTGGATACTACCGGAGATTCATTCAGAATTTCTCCCGTATTGCGTTACCAATGACCAAGCTCACGAGAAAGGATCAGCCGTTTGTGTGGGACGAGAAATGTGAAAAATGTTTTGTGGAGCTGAAGGAGAGGTTGACTACGGCACCAGTGTTGATTTTGCCCGATCCCAGTACGACATATGTTGTGTACTCTGATGCCAGTGGGCAGGGATTAGGGTGTGTCCTTATGCAGCAGGGACGTGTGGTGGCCTACGCCTCTCGACAGCTCAGGCCTCATGAATTGAACTATCCCACTCATGATCTGGAGCTTGCGGCCATTGTGTTTGCTTTGAAGATTTGGCGTCATTACCTGTATGGTGTGACTGTGGAACTGTACTGCGACCACAAGAGCCTTAAATACTTGTATGATAAAAAAGAACTGAATATGAGACAGCGCCGTTGGATGGAACTGCTTAAGGACTACGACCTGGAAATAAAATATCATCCGGGTAAAGCCAATGTAGTCGCTGATGCTCTTAGTCGAAAGACTGTACTCGTTGCAGCTATGATGATACGAGAGAAGAAATTGATTGAAGATTTTCGTGATTTGAATTTAACAAACCAGATCATCTGTGCCAACTACACTGTTTCCCAAGAGGAAAATGATCTAAGAACTGAGATTGAAGAAGCTCAGGGGCAAGATGGCTGGATACAGCGCAATCTGGCACGAATTGAACGGGGAGAAGTCCCAGGCTATGACCTATCGCCTCGTGGATTAGTTCGCTATCAGAAAAGAGTCTGTGTTCCACTTAAGGCGGAGTTGAGGCAGAAGATTCTGGATGAGGCACACAAGAGCCGATATACCTTACATCCTGGTATGACCAAGATGTATCATAACTTGAAATCTGTGTATTGGTGGCCGGGACTGAAGAGTGATGTAACCAAGTATGTGACAAGGTGTCTCACTTGTCAGAAGGTAAAGATTGAGCACCAGAGACCACCTGGGTTACTCCAGAGTCCCGAGATTCCGGAATGGAAATGGGAAAGTGTGACCATGGATCTTGTTGTGGGTTTGCCCAAGATCAGAAACTATGATGCGATCTGGGTTATTGTAGATCGGCTAACGAAGTCAGCCCACTTCATACCAATCAATGCTGGTTATTCTCCTGATAAACTAGTAGAGATTTACATTCGTGAGATTGTGAAGCTCCATGGTACACCGAAGAATATCATTTCTGATCGAGATCCTCGATTTACTTCAAGATTCTGGAAAGCGTTGCATGAAGCCTTGGGAACTCAATTGAGGTTCAGTACGGCTTATCATCCACAGACGGATGGACAGTCAGAGAGAACAATCCAGACACTGGAAGATATGTTGCGAGCCTGTGTTCTCGACTTTAAAGGAAGTTGGGATCGCTTTCTTCCACTTGCGGAATTCGCCTACAACAATAGCTATCATGCGAGCATTCAGATGGCTCCGTATAAAGCGTTGTATGGAAGACGGTGTCAATCACCATTGTGCTGGAACGAGCTATCCGAAAGGAAGCTTTATGGACCGGATCTTGTTGATCAAACCTCAGCACAGATTCAGATTATTCGTAAGAGGTTACTTGCAGCGCAGAGTCGACAGAAAAGCTACGCTGACAAGAGAAGACGACCTCTAGAATTTGAGGTTGGAGATCACATTTTTCTAAGAGTATCTCCTGTCACGGGCGTTGGGCGAGCGATCAAGAGAAAGAAGCTAAGCCCAAGATACATAGGTCCTTTTGAGATCCTTGAGAGGATTGGGCCTGTTGCATACCGAATAGCTCTACCTCCGAGCTTGAGCAAACTCCATGACGTGTTTCACGTTTCCCAACTGAAGAAGTACCAACCAGATCCGTCTCATGTAGTGGAATATGAGGAAATGGAGTTACAAGATAACTTTACATATGCGGTGGAGCCAGAGCAGATCATTGACCGAGAGGAGCAACGGCTCAGACACCGAAGCATTCCATATGTGAAGGTGGTCTGGAAGGGAATGACTCCGAGAGAAGCAACTTGGGAAGCGGGGGAAGATATACGAAGAAGATATCCGGAGTTTATGGCTCAAGCAGTGTAACAATTTTGAGGACGAAATTAAATTTTCGGGGGGAGAATTGTAATATCCTGGATTTGGAATCAGGGATTAGTAACTTCAAATGATGTAATTAATGTTAATTAAGCATATTTGAAGTATATATTGTGTAATATGAAATCAAGATCATTAGTGACGGTTTAATGAGTATTGTGCTAATCAGGGGTAAAATGGTAAATTTACCAACCGTCTGGTTAGTTCCGGATGAGTAAACCCTTTAGTAATCATGATCAATGGTTGAGATTGAAAGATTACGGGGTGGAATTTGATACAAACAAGATTATGTGAAATCATGATAGGGAGAATAGGATGATGACAAGTGTCCAAATAAGAGCCATTGGATGGGTCAACATTTTCAAACTCTTTCTCTCTCCCTCTTAGTCGGCTAAGTGCATGGGAGGAAGGGAAGGAAATGATCATCATTCACCAACCCATTTTCTCTCTCCATTCCCTCCATTTTCGTCGAACAAAGCAAGAAAGAGGAATTAAGGGCTTGAATTTTTGTCAAGGTAAATGGTCCTATATGCTTAGCTACCTTTCATGAATGTTGACCAAGAGGTTGAGAGCTTGGTTTCTATGATTTCAGAATTTCCATTGGTGGTGTTTGATTGTGGGACAAATCTGAAAGTTGGTGGAATCAAGGTGTTGATTTCAGCAAGTTGAAGAGGTAGGTTTGTAATGCATTTTGATATATATGTCAAGATGTTTGCCTAATCAATGAGAATTCTGGAAATTAGACCTAATTATGATGTTAAGTGAAGGGTAGGCTTTGATTAGTGGGTCACTGTTCATTTGGTCAGTTTTGACATTTGGGAGTGATTAGAATTTGATTTGAAGTTGAATAAGGGAATTTGTTAGAATGAGGTTTTGAGTAGTTTGGTGATTTTGAGAGAGAATGTGTTGAATGGGTTGAATTTGAGTTGTTTTTGGTTGCCAATGGGTTTATGGTGAAGTTTTGGATGAGAATGAGTAATGGTATGAGTTATAGGACCATTGGAATTCATTTGGTGAATTCTGGTAAATCAACTCAGTTGCTGCGTTTTGGGTATCTGATGTGATTTCTCGAGTGAGGGAAGAACTCACTCGAGCACAGGATGAACGTGCTCGAGTGAGCATGTTTGTGCTCGAGTGAGGGTGCATGAAATCACTGGGGGTGAGTGTCTCGGGTGATCACTCGTGGGTGATTTGCCAAGAGTGCGCTGGCACTCGCGAGCATTGGGAGATCACTCGAGCACTGGAGTTTGTGCTCGAGTGAATCTGTCGCCTGGGAGTTGGGTTGCTCTCGGGTGGACACTCGCTGGACCTCACTTCCTTGTGCTCGCGAGCACTGAGGATCAGTGCTCGAGCACAGGTGTTTGTGCTCGAGTGAAGGTAGAGGAAGAAGTGGAGAGATGCTCTCGGGTTGTCACTCGCAGGCCTCACTTCCGTGGTGCCCGAGTGTGCTCGGGGTCTCTGCTCGAGCACAGCCTCTTGTGCTCGAGTGAGAGTGTGGAATTGTAGTGAAGTTTGCTCTCGGGCAAGCACTCGCTGGAGGTCACTCGCATGTGTGCTCGAGTGAGAGCGGGAGTCATGCTCGAGCACGGCCATCTGTGCTCGAGTGAAGGGACCAAAAATTAGTGTTTAGCTTTCCAAAGAAGGATCTTTGGGGATAGTTATCCCAACCCTTTAGGCATATGTTTAGGCATTTAATGGCCATCTAAAGAGTCCAAATGAATACCAACTTAGAGTGTTATTGAAGTAATAACTTGGAAAAAGAAATTAACCAAATGTCCCTATTTTGATTATAGGATTTGACATCTGCTATCCTCGTGAGCCTACTGTGCCCAGAGCCATCAGGAAAGGATCAGGTAGCGACTTTTCTTTCGTACCATATATGATGCATTGCATGTGTGTGATATCGTTGATTGGGAATGGATTCGTATGCTGTGATCTTTGTGGATTTGTGTTAGCACTGTCATTCCAATAGTCCCTGAGTAGCTAACAACGGTTCGGGTTTAGGCAGTGTGCCTTCCCGGCGGAGAAAGGGGATGAGGATGAAGTGTGATGTATGTGATATGTGAGCCGAAAGGCTATTTGTGAGGCCGACGGGCCATTTGCGAGAGCCGGATAGCTGTATGAGCTGTCAGGCTATGTTTATGCACTGCCACGCCAATAGTCCCTGAGTAGCTAGCAACGGTTCGGGTTAGGACCGTGTGCCTTCCCGGCGGAGAAAGGGGATGAGGGTGGAGTGTGATATGTGCTGCTGCTGCATGATGATTTGCTTACATGTTATGTGCTTATGTGTGGTATAAATGTTTAGTTACTACTGGGATTCTCTTGAATCTCATTCTTTCCTTTGAACTAACCTTTCAGACAGGGCGACTGGCTCCAAGGAGAAGCGCGTGACCCGGAGCGGGTAGAGTTCCGTAGGGACATTTATTTTGGACATGTTAGTTAGATAGTTTAATTGGGAATTACTGTAGAACATTTTGAGATGTATATAGTCTGAATACTTGGTTTTGTAATTCCCTAAACAGGATTTGAACTCTACATTTATAGTTGAACCCGGGGGTTGCCGGGATTTTGGTTATACACTCTGTCCTACTTAAATGTGGATAAACTGCACAGGTGATTATATTCGATAATCGAACTTGAGACCGGAAGAGGAATGAAGTTTTGAAAATTTCGTAAAGACCCTACTACTAAAGGGAATTTTAAATAAGTTTGTAAACTATTCGACGGTCTCTAATCTGATTTAATTACCTAATATCGAATTATAATTACGTGATTAAAGGCAGGGTGTTACAATACACATTCTCGACTTGCTTCATGCATTGCTAGAATTTCTCTATGATTAGATGATGCGGCTAATATAGTTTGCTTCATAGATCGCCATGAAATAGTTGCACCTTCACATGTAAATAAACTGTCTATTTGTGATTCACCATTATGTGGATCATAAAAAAATCCAGTATTTGTATAACTACCCAATCCATGCATTGATACATTTGAGTAGAATAACCCCAAGTTCATAATACCTCTAAAGTAACGAAGAATGTATTTTACTCCATTCCAATGCCTTTGTGTTAGTGAAGAACTATATCTTGCTTATAAGTTAACAACAAATGATATATTAGGATGTGTGTAAATTAGCAAGATACATTAGAGCTTCGATAGCACTAAAGTATGGTACTTCTGGACCAAGTAGTTCTCCATCACTTTTTCGCTCGTTACTCAAGGTCTAAATGGATCTTTATGCACCTGCGAAGACTTTACAACTATTAGGGTATATAATGGATGTGCTTATCCATGTAAGAATGCTTTAAGACATTCCTTGTGTAAGTTTCTTGATATATAAAGATCCCATTTTTTAGGTGCTCAATGTAACCCCCTCACCGTAATTATATCCGGATTATGAAATTTAAGTGAAATAGAGACCAATAAAACAAAAACAACATTTTTAATCCCTCATCTTCAAGATAGGGTGTCCAGAAAAGCAGTTCAAAAATATACTTAATCTGGTCTCACATTCACATTTGAATACAATTACATGTGCAATAAAATCACATTCATAAATATTAGAATGACCAACTAAAATCCCGGCAACCCCGGGTCACATGTATATATAAAATGGGTGTAAAGTTTCCTAAAATAGGGGATTACATATCCAAAAATAATATTCACATCCCATACATATACAGTAATCCCAAACCCAAAACAGATAACGAACAGTTCAAAATATAAAAACATCCCTACAAGGTCCTAATCGCTCTTGGTTGCCCGCTTCTCCTTGGAGCCACTAGCCTTGTCTGATAGTTAGTCAAAGAAAAGAATGAGATTCAAAAGAATCCCAATAGTAACAAATCACTCATACAGTATGTAAACACATAGCATGTAAGATCATATTCAGTAGCAACACAATGATTCATGGCTCACGCCACAAACGACATCACTCACAGCTGTAATCAAAATGCGATAGCTTTTGTTGTAATCTCTATACCCGCTTTCACAGTAAACATTATGCCAGCTTTCGCTATAATCATTATGCCCACTTTCGCGGTAAACATTATACAACAGCATCACAAGGCAGAAAGCATCACAAAGCAGCAGCAGCAGCACAAGGCACAAAGCATCACAAAGCAACAGTAGCAAGCACAATGCATGATAGAGATACATATAATGATTTGCACAAAGTATAAGAAAAGAGTCACTACCTTGTTCTTTCCTGATATTCCTTGGCACAGTAGGCTCACGAATCTGGCAAATGTCAAATCCTATAATCAAATTAGGGACAACTGATCAATTTTCATACTACACTAGGTTGGTTACCATTCAAACTCTTTAGGTGGCTATTAGAGGCCTACACATATGCCAATAGGGTTGGGAGAAACTACCTTGAAGACCCCTTCTACAGAAATAGAACACTGATTTTTGGCTGACTCACTTAAGTAAAGATGACCTCACTCGAGTGATGAGAGACTTGCACTCGAGTGAGAATGGCTCTTACTTGTGAGTGTTTGACAGTGAGCAACAACAGCCAGAAAGTGCTCACAGAACTCAAGCATGAGGGATCGCACTCGAGTGATGACTCCAAATTCACTCGGGTTACCAAAAGTGTAACACCAGAAGTGACAACCCGAGAGCACAGACGCTTTAGAGGAAGAAGATCACTCGAGCACAACCCTTGTCACTCGGGTGAGAAGACTACACTTGCGAGTGCCATAACACACTCTTGAAAATCGGCCTGCAAGTGCATACCCGAGACGCAGCCCTAAAACATGAACTCACACCTTCACTCGAGTGAACCCATGCTCACTCGTGTGATCACCAATATCACTCGCGGGTTAAAAAGTGCACTCTTGCTTTTTATTGAAAACCAGGTGAAATGCATAAGGAAAAGGGAAATTATACTGCAGTACTCAAGTGAGACCCCCTCACTCAAGTGATGCTTATAGATTGCCATATCGCAGCAACTGATAGAAATTCCCAGATTTGCCAAAAATGATCCCAATGGTTCCCAAACTCAACACAAAGCTCATTCTCACTTAAAATTTCATAAGGAACCTCAGGGTAACCTCAAAACACTCAAAAACCTATCCTAGCCATAATCTTACTCTTGGGTCTCTATAACACATACAATACCCAATTCCATTCTACTCACTTCTAAAATCCAAAACCATATCCAACACTCAAATAACTTCACAACAAACCAATTCCAACATCATTCACCATATAATTCATGCATTCAAAAATTGACATAAAACCAGGGTAAATTCCAGAATTTATCAAACTTAACCAAAAATCACAATAAATATATCAAAAAGCACCAAATCCTTACCTTTTCAAATTGCTAGAGCCAAACCTTTGATTTTCAAACTTCCAAACTTGCTCCAACACCCAAACTACCACCTTTCAAAATTCTAAAACCACCAAGATGAAGCTCTCAATGAGGTGCACAATATTAGAGAAGGGGTCTAGAGCATTAGAGATCAACAAAGGCATCAAAATCTCACCTTTCTTCTTCTCTTTCTTCCTCGTGTTCGCCGAAAATGGAGGGATAGATAGAGAGAGACAATGAGAGATGGTGGTGATGATAAAGAGTGCATTTTTTTCCTTGGCCCATGCTCTAAAACTGAATAGGAGAGAGAAGAGAGAGAAAAAAGTGAGTGTTGACTAATGGCATGATCCTTTGGCCCATATAATGCCACTTGGTATAATCTTGCTAACTTCCTCCATGAGCTCACATAAACTCAAAGCATATGATTCTGACCCATAGACAATAAATCTCAACCATTGATATTTAATCACCAACAAGTTTCCTCTTTGGTAACTGGCCAATTGGTCGGTAAATTTCCAATTTTACTATTTTGTCTTTGGTTTTCACTATGATTACTAAATCACCACCACATACATTTATATCAAATTCACATCACATTTCACCAAAAGTGTTTAATTACACTAATTACAAGCAATTTTGAAGTCATTAGCCCTTAATCTCAAATTGGGTCATTACACTCAATCTGTAATCTAGGACAAAAATTTGTTCTTCCCAAGTTATTCATTTCAAATTTTTTCTTCAAACAATTAATTGCCTTTTGAAGCTCTTCAGGAGTTCTAATGATGTTGATATCATCAACACAAACAACAATTATAGCAAAATCACCTCCAGACCTTTTAACAAGATGCATAGGCTTATTGAATCATTTTTGTAACATTCTTTCAACAAATATTCACTGAGATAATTATACCACATGCGTCCTAATTGTTTAGGCTATATAGGGACTTATGTAACTTGGTTGAGTATTTTTCTCGAGAACTTGTATTTGATGCTTCTAACAGCTTGAGTCCTTTTGGGACTTATGCTTCTGGCACCTTAAGTCCTTTGGGGACATGTGCTTTTAGCACCTTGAGTGTAACCCCCTCGTCATCAAGGCCATAATTAGTGTTTAAAACATGTTTTATAATTGAATAAGAGATCGAGGATAATTTAAAATTTTTTACAAAACTCATATAATACGATCTCCATTCATTTTTAAATAAAAACATTTGGCCTGTTCGGTTTGTCACATACACAATATTAGAATACTAGTAAATTTCTTGACATTCACCTGGGATATATCCATTAATCAAACGGTTTTACAGGGCATCATTGCCCATCTCAGTTTCCCATATCGGGGATTACACAACAATACTATTCTATGGTTAACATATATTTACAATTATCTAGAATGATAACCAAAAACCAAAAGCTAAACTACCGCTAGTAATCCTAGTCACCCTTGTTCACTTGCTTGTCCCTTGACCCGCTTGCCCTGGATAAAATTGTTAATTGGAAAGAGTGAGATTCAAAAGAATCTCAGTAGTAACATTTCTCGTATATGATGCATAATTAAATAAAGCACATAAGCATATATCATAATTTAGCTACACAGCAGCATTCAAAGCCGGGCTACCCACCGTGACTCAATCATTCATTTAAGGCTGGGCTAACTGCCATGTCCCAATCAGCAATATTCAAGGTTGGGCTAACTGCCACGTCTCAATCGTACATTCAAGGTTGAGCTAATTGCCACAACCTAATCAGCAACAGCAGCATTCAAGGTCAGGCTAACCATCGCAACCCAATCTTACATTCAAGGTCGAGGAAAGATTCTAATTTTTGGGTGTTGGCCGAGGCCAAGAAATCTTTGGCTGTAGCTAAAAATAGGTCAGAAACTTTTGGGCTGCGACCAAAATCAAGTCAAAGAGTTTTTGGCTGCAGCTAAGAGTCTTCTGCCTGAACTTCCAAAAATCATAACTAATTCAAGAAAAAATCAAAATGGGATGATTTCAAAGCCAATGGAAATCTATTTAAGTCCTATTTATAGGAAAAATATGAAAATTGCTGTCTATAACCACCAAAATACAAAATTCAACAATTCTCCTTGTTGTTCTAGAATTGGTTCCAGTTTTGACAACAAACTTTGAAAATTCATAACTCCCAGCACACATCGAAATGACCCCCTTAATCTATCAAATTAAAGCTTGATATATCTACTATTAGATTGGAAAGTTTCAAAATTTTTAGCCATTATTTACACATTCAAAATGTCTATGCAAATTGACTGCCTGCACAGGGTTTTCACTAACCAATTCTTGCAACTTTTAAACTTAAGGTTCCAATGGTTCAAAATTCACCTTCAACACTACTCCTCACACAATTTTCCATAAGGAATCCAATCGAAATGTCACAATAACCAAATTCTCATTCCTTTAACATGTTCTATTTTTGGCACATATTCAACATAAAACCCAAAATTGCCAAACTTTACATTTAAGCTTCAATTCAATTCTATCAATTCAAAACACTAAACAAGGCACCATTTCCATGACAATAACATAACAAACTCTCGATGACCCTAATTTTCAAAAATGGGGCAAAATTCCATAATTTCAAAACTTAACCAAATGACCACAAAACTTATATGAAAGTGTTTATCTTACTCACCTCTACAACTTTTTCAAAGGTGTTCCTTGCTTCTCTAATCACTAGATTTCCTTGGGTGCTCAAAACACTACCAATGGAAAATTTAAAACCATAGAATCGAAGCTCTCAGCATAAGGAACAGGATTAAAGAAGAGAGTTTTGGTATAGGAGTTCATTTGGAGGGTCAAAATACTCACTTCAACTAAGAGCTTCTTCTTCTTTCCTCTTCAAACATGGTTGCCGAAATTTCGAAGAGAGAATAGAGAGAAATGAGTGAGATGAAAGTGTGAAGAAGGAAATGAATAATCATTCCTCACTTGCCCATATCATGCAGCTGAAACAAAGGAGAGGGAGGGAGAGATAAATCATTTTAAAATGCAATATTTGACTTTCTCCCAACTACTTCATCATTTCAACTTGTCACTTGTTCAACTCTCATTGGTTCTCATAAAGTAAGTAACTAATTAGTTACTCTAACGACTCCCTTAGCCATTTAGTTACACTTCTCATTTCTCTTAGTTAGTAATTAATTTCTCCATTAATTACTGACTAATTGGCCGATAATTTCCATTCTTTCAATTTCTCCACTGATTATGACATATTAACTTAAATTGCCACATAACATATAGTTAAATTCTTTTTCTTCTTCCATGCACCATTTACCCCTATTTTAGCTCCAAAAATTACTTTGTCACATAATTATGCTAAAATACAAGGTATTGAGCATTTTTAATAATTAATTTAGGTTTCAAATCAAATTTAATTCACAAAATCATTCTCTAAATATTCATTACAACCTCTTAAAAGGTCATTAGCCCTTAATCAAAATTTAGGGCATTACATTTAGTCCTTCGGTGACGTGCTTCTGGCACTTGCTTATGAATTTTTGCTCATGATCCTCATTATAATTCATGATACCAAATACTATATTATAAGCAAAGATGTCATCAACGTTGACTGCATTTTAGTCCTATCGGATTCTATAATTTATTGATATCTCATTATTTTCACTCATGTCAGGTACTTGGGTCACTTCTAGGACTACAAAATTCTCTTCTGGAGATATCTCTACAAGAGATAATAACTCTTCAGGAGATGGCTCTCTGGAGCTACTAACTTTTCTTCATTATCCTCAACTTGACCATCTATATTTTTAGCTCCTTTTTCTTTTTCTAGGACTTTTATCTTTAGAACCAATAGGCCTGCCATGCTTCAAGCGTGCTTTAGATTCATTCACAATAGGTTGTCCTTCAAGGACATCAATTTTGATAGGAGCATTGACAACTAGGACTTGTGACTTTCTCACTTTCTTTGAGTTAGTAAATGCTTCTGACATTTGATTAGCTAATGCTGTAAATAAATTATCTTTTGAACTTCTAGTTTATATTGTTTTGTATTAGGATCAAAATGAGGCAATGATAATTCATTCTAGCTAATCTATTTACCCAACTAATTATTTTCTCCCCCTAATGTTGGGAAAAGTGATTCATCAAAATGACAATTAGCAAATCGTGCCGTAAATAAATCTCCTATAGATAGTTCTAAATATTTAATGATTGAAGGAGATTTATTGCAATATCTTGAATTTTTGGCCTAGATGTTTGAGGATAAGTCTGTATCAGGCAGACGACTAAACCTAGTTTAGGAAGAGTCCCAAGGATGTCGAAAGATAGAAAGACTCTCGGAGACTAAGTGATCCAGCCCTACCAAGCAGAAGGCCTAGCATACGTAGGCAGGAGGATTAAAGTGTAGGCACAAATATGTATAAGACTCATATATGGTGCCATAGGGTTGGTTGAAAAATGCCACCTAGATATGTCATGAGGTTGGTTGAAAAATATTTTTATTTATAATCTTGATTTTGATCATGTCTCTTATGTCTTTATTCAGTTGTTTTTTTGTATCTGGCATGATAAGTTAATTTTATGATAGAATATATATACTTTAATAGTAAATTATATTATTATTTGGGATATTGTTCATGTTAAATTTATAATTTGATTTATTCAGACTAGTTGTAGTAGCATAAGGTCTCAATGTGTTATTCCAAACCATCACTTAACTCTTGACTGGTGTAAATGTAGTTTATTTTTCTAATGTTCACTCTTTATTTAGACTAAGTCAAATGTGCATCCAGTCTCGTAATAATTATTTAAATCGCGTTTTCAAATATGACCGGTTTAAATATGTAACGTTTCAACTTCTAACGCATATCATCATGTCTTATCAGTATTATTTGAAGTTTCCAGCCATGAGTCCCAATTATGAATACCAAGATTGCCTTTAGTTTTGAAATTCAAATTCAAATGTTTCTTTCTAGTTCTCTCTTTCTTCTTGAGTGGCAATACTTTCAATGGTAAGAGCAAAGAGGCAGCATTCCCCCTTTTCTCCTCCTCTAGCAGTAGCTAGTGGCAGTTCCTCTTTGTAGCCTCTTCTACCTCCAATGTTGGAAGAAATCTCTGAGGTCATCTTTTGCCTCCAAGGCACCATTTTGGAGGTCATAGAGAGGCAAAATCGCTTCTCCGAATGATTGGAGGAGTTGTCAGCGGTGTTGAACAACATCATTGACTGTTTTAGACTAGACGCGACAAGTCTCCTGGAATGAAAATGATCTTCTAAAGGCTTTAGTTTCAAGAACCCCCATTGTTATAATATTTTGATGTAGTTTTGACTTTGTGACCTATCATCATCATATATAATATTTTTGATGTAATATTTTGATTTCACATGCATGTATGCTACCTTTAGGCTATAATTAATGAAAAAATTTTCTGTCTTTTATGTCTTTTGATTAGTTCTTGTTTGATTTTCTATCTCAAGGATGTCGCCTTTAGGTGATGATTAATGAAAAAGTTTCTATCTTTTCTGTCTTTTGATATAGTTCTTGTTGATGATCATCTATCTCATGAATATATGGTTTATATGTAACATATTGAATTTAAAGCAAGTAGTGATAATTCTGGTCAATCAATACTACCACACATGACACAAATGTTAGATGAGTGCCAAATAGACCATATATTCATGAGTGTGAAGAGTTTATGAAGAAGCATATAAGCATGTGAAGAGTGCCAAGGTATAAATATTACACATTATGGATTTGTATTTATCTGTTTACAGTAGATTTGTATTTAATTTCCTTATCACAATTTATTCTTTTTAATTATGGAAAGAAGTATGAAGAGCGCTGAAATGACATGTGAAGAGCGCCAAGTTGATTGTTTTTTTTGTAGCTATCACTTATGGTTTTGTACACATGTATGTGAAGAATATTAAATAATTTGATCTAATATGTAACTCCGTGTTATTGAAAATAAGGGATCGAATGAACACAATTGGAGGTTGTAGATACATGCAGTGATCCTTCATGTAGGACTTGGGAAACAAAAAAAAATCCTTCCTTCCGCAGGTATAAACATGGTATTCCTTTTGTGCTTGTTTCCTTCTTGTTTGCCTTTTTTTGGGATACATGAAAGTTTACATTTTTTCTCTGGGTTGTATATTTTTTGTGGTTGTTGTAGTTGTTGTATGCAATTTTTGTCCATGGAATTCGTCATGGTTGGGATTGTGAAACTTTTCATTATGACAATCATGCAATTTCATTGGATCATTCTCATAATGGCATGTTTCACAAATCCAATCATTATGTATTCCATAAATAAAAGTTTGCATACATGTATGTTAATTGAATCTTGTTTGCCATGCCTTTGTTCTTTTCAAGTTTTTTTTGGATGTTCCCTCCTTAAAAGGGATTAGATCATTATTGAGTGTTTGGCTGGAGTGTCAATTGTAATTTTAACCCTGACGTGTGGAAGCTGTAGATATGTGGTTTTATCATGGGTTATCCTTAGAGTCAAATGTTGCCACCTTTAATTGGATGATAAGTTTACCAATCTTAGGTATTTTAGTTCTTTTGATATTTCATATAGAATATGACTTTGGCCTACTTCAGTTTTAGGTGATAACGGTGGAGTATCCTATTTAATGAAGTTAAGTTAACATGGTTGATATACAAACTTAAGAATTTTATTTTGTATGGTTGAATTTGGTTGTATCATAAGGTCTTGGTTGAGATGGAAATTGTAACATCCCAAATTTTATTCACCTAGACTATATTGTGATTATTTTATATATTTAATAAAATGGTGAATATTTAAGGCCAAAGGAATTAAGTATTGAAAATTGAAAGGTGAATAGTATTTTTAGTGAAATCACCTGCGAGGCAGTGAGTTTGTCATGTGGTTTTGGAAGACCAAATGATGAGAAAAAATTATGAAATTTTATAGGGTGAAAATAGACATCCCAAGCTTTCATTTGATAGGTCATATGAATCATTTAAAGCTATATGCAAAAAGAGATGATTTTTGAAGTTAGTGCCGAAAATCTAGAAAGTCTCTAAAGCAGTAGGCAAAGAAATGAAATATGGGAATGATATGCTTCTAGATGGCTAAAGTCCATATTTTTTCTTGAAACTAGATTCAATAAGGGTTCCATAGCCTTTGAAATCACTCCAAAACAATGTCTACAAAATTAGTTATGATTTTTCAAAGTTAGGACAGAAAATCTACCAAAATTGGCATTATTCCGAAAATTGAAAATAAAATGTGTTAGAAATTGATTAATGGAATTAAAAATGTCAAGTGTCATGATCATATGAGGAGGGATTAAATTATAATTGATTTGTATGAGCATATGTCAAATTGCATTAAAATAATGCTACATGGACATAGTAATTATGGTTAATGATGAAATGGTATACTACCTTGAGTGTGAAGTTGGATTAGTTGGACTACTTGAATGCAAGGTTGAGTACAAGGTTGGGTGCCAGCTTGAGTTCATGGTTGAGTGCATGATTGAAGAAAATTCATTTCACTACTTGAGTACATGGTTGGTTTAGTTGGAAGAGGCAATTTGGTTAGTGGAGCATGTGAGAGGGGACAGTTTTGAGCCAACCAAATGGAGAGAAAAATTAGTTCCAGACTAAGAGAAACTAAATGGAGCCATCATGACATAAATTTAAAGGAGGAGAGGATTGTGACAAGTGTCATAATAATAACCCTTAATAAAATCAAATGGTGTAGGATGAAGGGAGAAATTTTATGAAGGCTCTTTCTTCCTCTTTCCTTCATGCATTTCGGCTAGCACAAGAGAAAAGAAGAGAGAGAGAGAGAGAGAGAGAGCTTGAAGAGTCTTGAAGTTCTAGAGAGAACGAGAGAATCTCTTATGCCTTTTTCTTGTAATCTTGCTTAAAAAACCTTCTCTAAACCCTTTTCTTCATGGAATCCATGATCTTAAAGACACATCTTGAGCTCAAAGAGAGAGAAAAGAGAACGCCTAGAGAGAGAAAATCCAAGATATCAAGAAGTAACTTCATAAATCTTAGATCTATACAAGTATAAAGTTATGGTTGGTGAATGTTGTTGGATTTGGTGATTTTTGTCAAGCTTGTAAATTTGGAAAAGTCCTAACTATAACCCTCCCTCTGTAATTATATCCGAAATATGTGATTAAAATGAAATAGAGACCAATAATAATCAAAACTCATTTACAATCCCATCCTTGAGATAGGGTTTTCTCAAATATCTTTTAAAATTCATTTCACTTGGTCTCATATTCACATTTGGAATATAATTACCTTACGAAGATAAATCACATTCATAAACATCAGAGTGCACAATAAAATCCCCAGTCAACCCGGGTTCCATACACAATCTTAAGGGTATAAAGGGCGCATTTGCCCATTTACAATTTCCTCAAATGGGGATTACACAACACAATTCCACAATATACATCCCAAATCCAAAGATGAATACAATAATCCCAACTATAATAACCAATTACCACAAACTACAACTCCAACGGGAGCCCTAACCGCCCTTGGTTGCTTGCTCCTTAGCTAAGCCACTTGCCCTATCTGAAAGGTTAGTCAATGGAAAGAATGAGATTCAAAAGAATCCTAATAGTAACAAATCACTCATACCACACATAATAACATAGCATGCAAACATATCATCATGCAGCACAGCAGCATAAATAACCTTTCGGCTCACATAGTCAATCCCCCGTAAACATTCGCCCCAGCGGAACGGTCCTCCGCCATAAGAACCCCCCATGCAGCTATAGGTAAAAGACACACAAATATACAAGCTTCATAGCATTCACAACATCACAAAACAATGATAACACATACATACACTGCATTTACACATAGTATAAGGGAAGAGTCACTACCTTATTCTTTCCACGTGTGCTCCAGCACAAGTAGATCATGATCAAGGCAAATACCAAATCTTGACAATCAAATCAAGGACATAGGGTTAATCCCTTTTCCAATTCCTTAACTTTCAAATGCTTAAGTTGGTTATCATTTACAACCTTTAGGTGGCTATTAAAAGCCCAAACATATGCCTAAAAGGTTGGGAGAAACTTGACCAAAGACCATCTTTCAAAACCTCAAAACATCATTTTTCAAAGGTTGGCTGCAGCCAGCTCCATTTTGGGTCGCGGCCAATAGATGGTCAGAAACTCATGGGCCGTGGTCAGCACTTCTGGCCCATGGCCAATGATAGGTCAGAAACATTTAGGCCGCGGCTAAAAGCAGGTTAGAAGGTTTTGTGTCTCGGCCACCAACAGACCTATCCCCTGGCTCATTTTCCAATGACCATAACTTTGGCCACAGAAGTCAAAATGACAAAAACTTTATATCAATGGAAAGCTTGCAATGTGAACTACAAATTTGGAAAGTTTCACATCATTTCAACATCATTTTCTATGTCAAAATACCATGCAAAGTTGGTCACTTGCACAACATTTCAGACTTGGCCATAACCAGAATTTCCAGATTTTGCACAATGACTTCAAATGGTTCCATTTTCACATCAAACACCATTTCCACACAAATTTTCACAAGGAATCCATTGAAAACACCAAATCAACCAACTCACATTGACATGTTTTCCCAATGACCACAACATGTCACACAATGTCACATTTCAACTCAACATTGCTATCCTTTCCATTCCAAAATTCTAACCCAATTCTAATGACATCAAAACACACTATGACATCAAATTTACCATAATACACAATCTAATTCATCATTTCTAAAATCGTTCACATCAGGGCAAAATTGCACAATTCTCAAAATTTAACCAATGATCACAAAATTTAGGTCAAAATACTTCAAATACTCACCTCTTCCTTTTTCCCAAGCTTATTCTTTGATTCCTTCAAAGTTAATTAAGAATTAAACTTCGGCTAAAAGAATAAGTTTTAGCAAAGGAAGCAAGATATCAAAACTTTGTTTTCTCATAACAAACGAAAGGAATCGTTGTTTCGTCAGTGTATAAGATGATGATTACCTAACGTGTTCACTAATATAAGAATTATAGACAGAAAAATAAAGAAAAAAAGCAGAAACAGATCAACTAAGAATCAATGCCTAATCACAAAAAGAAAAATTAAAGTTGAATTAAGAACAAGATATCTTCATTTTTTTCCAACACAAAATATCATTCAACAGTGTTTAAAATCCTATAATAAATTGTATAAACTCTGTAGTCAACTGACTATAAATGACAATCTCTTGGACCTAAGAGGTAAGCTCTAAAGATGATGCAATTTATATAGTTATTTTTAATTTTTAATTGCACAATAGAAATTGTTTTTCAGAGAAAGAAATTGCTCTAACTTGTCTACTTTGTTGTGTGATTTTTGGATGAATGAGAGCTTAGCGTTGTGTGGAAGATAATAAGAGAGAAGGGCATATGGATCAAGTTGGGGGAATAATATGGGACATTACCAAGCTTTTGTGTGGTTGTGCTAAGAAAGAAGCTTATTATATTTATGAGTTGGAAGAGAATTTGAAGTCATTAGAAGAAAAATGGGACGATCTTCAAAACATGAAAGAGGATTTGAAGACAAGAGTTGATGAAGCCGAGAAAACTGGAGGGATGCAAAGAGCACACGAAATCTATAGATGGTAGAAAAAAGTTGATGGTATTCAACACGTACTACAAATCCAAGTTGTTCTTCTTTTTTAGAAAAAGTAATTCTTAATTGTTGTTTAGACGAAGATGCAAATTTAGCAATGGATAATTCGTTATGAACACCTAGAAAAATTAATTATTTTTGGGTACAAAAATAGAAATAAACAATTTATTTGGTAGTAGATATAACAATGCGCTAAGGGGACTAAACTTTCATTACCTTTTGCATTGTGGGTTCCACCATTCTTCTCTCTCTATTACTTTAATATTTTTTAATGGCAAAATATCACTTAGACCTTGTGAAAAAAATTTTATTTCATTTAACCCCCAAAAATTCAAAAATTTTCCTATATCCCCTTAAGTCAAAATGAAATTTAGCTTTTTTTCAGTGAAAAAACAATAATACCCTTGTTTTATTTTTTTCATAAAAGCATTTATAAGATAAATATGAGCGTTTTTAAGACAATTAAAAACATTTACAAGAAAAACATGTGAATAACCAGGAAGTTAAAAATTTTAGTCATTCATATATTTGCCTTGTAAATGCCTACATTTGACCTATAAATTTTTTTTTTAACTTTCTGAATTTTTTTAAATCCCTTTATTTGTCTTGTGAATACCCTTATTTGTGTTATGAATTCTCTTATTTTTTTTATGAATAGCTAAAATGTTCTTGTTAACTCCTTAGTTTTCTTTGAAATCTTTTATTTGTCTTGTAAATATCTTAAAAATGTCCATATTTGTCTTGTAAATGCTTTTATGGAAAAAATAAAGTAAGCGCATTATTCTCTTTTCATTGAAAAAACTTAATTTCATTTGACCCAAAGAGATACAGTGAAATTTCAAAATCTTTTGGGTGTTAACTAAAATAAAATTGTTTTCAGGTGGTCTAAGTGATATTTTCCTATTAAAAAAATATTAAAAAAAGAGAGAGAAGATTGGAGGGACCTATAGTATAAAAAGTAACGGAAGTCAAGTCTCTTTAATGGTGTTGCAATATCTACTCCTAAATAAATTATTTATGTCTACTTTTACGCCTAAAAATAGTTAATTCTTATAGGTACTCATAGTGAAATTGTTCATTATTGAATTTGCACATTTGCCTTTGTTGCTTTAATGATGAGGATTCCTTCAGTAACATATCCTAAGAAATTAAGAAAGTATTCTCTTTGATCCTTATTGTGGGAGCTTAATAATTAATTTATAGAGATTAAAGAAATTAGTTTAGTTTGTTATTTGTAAAAAATATGTGTTGGTCTCTCTAAAGCAGTGATTTGAAAACGAGACCAGTCTGGCTGGTGACCAGAGCACTCTCCAGCTTGTTTTTTCTGGTTAGACCATCTGGCGAGTTCAACTGCTTTGGGTCTCCTTAAGCCAGTCATTGGGCCGGAAGCTGGAGTTGTAAAATTCTTATTTTATTTCCACATTTTTTAGAGTGCTTACGCATAGTTTGGTGGACACACAAAAATAGCAAAAAAATATTGATAATAAGTACTTGATATCAATACAGAATCCCCCACAGGGTGCGTTTATAGTGATTACAGACCTTAAAAATAATAAAAGGTCTTCAGATAACCAACGCCTTCACACAATCTTGACCGGAACCTTCCATCACCGATAATTACGATTTTGCCGCTAGAGCCGCTAGCTTCGGTGCTAAACTATTTTTAATTTGAAAAAGGGTGAGATTCAAATGAATCTCAATAGTAACAGACAATCAATCATAGAAGATGCAATAATAAATATGCCATGTACCACATACAGTAATGTTATAATAATACACAATTCAATTCAATTAAGTCAGAAACATTCAAAGCCAACCACTGTTGCAACTCCTGTAATTCCCCAAAATATGTGTAAGGGCTTATGACTCCAAAAGTGGATGTAATGAATTTAGACAAACATCTTTGGAGAATAGAGTGTGAATTAAGATCCGAATTAGTAGTAGAAAGTGCCCAAACCTAGTATTTAAGCTCAATCATAGTGACAAAACTTAAGTTGAATTAAAAGTGAAGGGAAGGGCACATGGAAGGGGAAAATAATGTGTTAAGTAGTAATCTAATAGAAATTTCCATAGTCAGGGGTAAAACGGGAAGAAAGAAAATTTATCGGCCAATTAGTTAGTTACTGAAGAAGAAATTCACCATTAACTAAAAGAGTAAGTAGTGTGACTAAATGGCTAATGAAATTAGTTAGAGTAACTACATTGATATTTGCTTTTGAAGGAGCCATAAGGATATGACACATGGCACTATTTAAATGAAGCAATTATAATCAAACCAAGTCAAAATGTCAAACTCTCTTCTCTCTCTTCTTCAAGTGGGCTTGGAGGCATGAAAGGGCTGAAGATAAGCTCTTTCATCAAACTTTTCTCTCTCCAAGCCCTTAAGGACATCCAAGCAAGGAAGAAGAAAGAGAAGGAAGATTCAAGCCAAAGGTGAGTTCTTTCTTATGGATTTTGACCTTGAAGATGACTCCTATTTCTCAAAACCTCTTCTTTAACCTTATTCCTATTGATGAAAGCTTCATTTGTATGGTTTTAGATTTTCAAGAGGAGGTGTTTTGTGTGCTCAAGAAAAACTCGCCGTTGGAGAATCAAAGAACAAGCTAGAGAAAGTGATAGAGTTGAGTAAGAGCAACCCTTTGATATATGTGTTGTGGTTATTGATTGAGAACTTTGTGTTGTGGGTTATTGCCATAATTTTCATTTATATAGGGTTTTAGAGAGTTCATGGTGTTTTGTTGATGATATTGGTATCTTGTGTTGTGGTTTGGATAATGGAATCGATTTGGGACTTGATTGGAAAGTTTGGGAATTCTAGATTTGTGTTTAAACTTCTGCCCAAAATAGAGCTTGTGCAAGGAATGTGAATTTGGTTGTTTTGATATTTTCATTGGATTCTATGCAAAAAAAATGTGTGGGGAGTAGCCCCGGTAGTGAATTTTGACCTTTGAAAACATTTGTTGAAAAACTGGAAATTCTGTTAAGTGAAAATTATGTGCAGAGCAGCTTGTTTGCATGGTAGTTTTGAATGAGTAAATGGTATCTAAAAATTCACAAACTTTCCAGTCTAATAATGCACATGCCAAGCTTTAAAATGACATAAAATGGGTGTCATTCTGATTTGTGTGTTGGAATTATGTATTTCCAAAGTTTGAGGTTGAAACTAGGAGTTATTTTGGACCAGTATGGAAATTAGTTGAAGTCTGTATTTTTATGGTTGTAGATGGTAGTGATTCATATTTTTCTTGTATATAGGACTTAAAAATATTTAAGTAGGACTTGGAATCACTCCATTTCGATTTTTGTGGATTTAGTTATGATTTTTGAAAGTTCAGCCAAGAAACAAAAATTTCTTGGCCTCGGCTAAAACGTTTTTGACCACTTCTTGGCCACGGCCAATCCCCAATTTTAGCATTTAGAACTTTTGAAAGGTGGTTTCTAATCTAGCGCTTCCCAGTCCTTTTAGACTTTTATTTAAGCTTATCATAGCCACCTAAAGGTATCAAATTATAACCAACCTTAAGTGTTTTAGAATTAATTGAGAATTGGAATAGGGAATAACTCGTTGTCCTTAATTCTAATTGATAAGAGTTGACATTTGCCCTGAGCGTGAGAAACCTGTGCCTGAGCACGAATGGAAAGAATAAGGTAGTGACTATTTCTGTTACATCATGTATAATACTTTGTATGTATGTGCTTATCATTGATTTGTGACGAATGTAATACAACGAAAGTTGTCATGAACGTGAATACAACAAAAGCTATCGTGAACGTGAATAAAACGAAAGTTGTCGTATATGGCTATGAAAGCCATTGTATATGGCTGTGAAAGCTGTCGAATACAGCGAAAGCTGTAATGCCCCAATTTTCAATTCAGGGCTAATGAGGATTATTGTGAATATTTGTGAATTTAAATTAGATTTATCATGTATTTTATGGCAATTTTAATTAATATGCCATAATTATTGAGAAATTGAAAGCATAGCCATAAATTAGTAATTAATGGAAGAAATTAATTACTAACTAAGAGGAAAATGAGATGTGAAATTAAAATGGCTAATGGAGGGATTAAGTTGATTAATTGATTGATTACTTTATGAGAACCAATAGAATTCTGACATGTGTTAAGTGGAGATAAAGAGAAAGGCAATAGAAAGTCAAATTATCAACAAACAATTCAGTTTTTCTCTCTCTTTCTTCCCTCTATTATGCTGACAAGAAGGTATGGGAGTGTGTGTGCCATCATTTCATCTTCAACCTCCATTCTCTCTCATTTTCGTCCACCATTGCAGCTGCTAGAGAGGGGAAGAGTTCTTGGTAAAAGGTAGGCTTTTGACCGTCTTAATACCTCTAATGGAAAAACTCACTTCTATAAACTTGTTCTTTGTGTTGAGAGCTTCAATTTCATGGTTTCAGATTTGTCATTTGGTGTTGTTTGAGCTCTCAAGGGATTTTGGAGTTTGGAGAACCAAGGAACACCTTTGTGGAAAGTTGTAGAGGTGAGTAAGACAAACATTTTCATATAGGTTTTGTAGCCATTGGTTGAGTTTGGATTTTTTTGGAAATTTTGCCTTGAATTTAAAAAATGAGGGTCATTGTGTTGTTGGGTTGTTGTCATGGAATTAGTGCCTTGTTTAGTGTTTTGAATGAATAGAATTGAATTGAAGCTTAAAGGTGAAGTTTGGCAACTTTGTGTTTGGTTTTGTGTATTGGTCAAAATAGGGCTTGGTGATGGGTTTTGATTTTGGTCATTTTGAGGTTACCATTGTGTTCCTTATGAGAAATTGTATGGGAATAGGTTTGGTTATTGATTTTGGAGTCATCGGACACTTTGGTAGAAAATTGGAAATCTGTCAAGTGTGAACTCTGTTCTGGATAGTCAGTTTGTACAAAAGTTTTGAATGGCCAAATGGTGTTGGAAAATTCTGAAACTTTCCAGTCTTAAAGTTCACATCCGAAATTTTAAAATAGACAAATAATTCATGTCATTTCGTTTTGTGAACTGAAAGTTATGCTTTGCCAAAGTTTGAGACTAAAACTGGACTCTGTTTTGGAGCAGTGTTGAGTTTTTTGTAATTCTGGAATTGTGTGGTGATTTCTAGTAATGGTCCATATTTTTTCAGTAAATATGACTTAAATATCTTTCATTTGGCTTTGGAATCACCTCATTTCGATTTTTTAGAATTAGTTATGATTTTTGAAAGTTCAGCTAAGAAACAAGATTTTCCTTGGCCGCGATCAGCAGATTTTTGGCTGAGCCCAAATGCTTTGGACTGATTTTGGGTTGTGGCCAACCCCGAAAAATGACATTTTGGACTTCTGAAGATGGTTTTTGGTATAGTTGTTTTCCCAACCTTTTAGGCATATGTTTGATCTTTTAGTAGCCACTTAAATGACATAAATGATAACCAAATCTAAGTGTTGTGAAGTCAATTGAGTCTTGGAATAGAGAATAACTCTTCATCCCTCATTGTGGATTATAGGATTCGATATTTTCCCAGCTCGGGAGAAACGTGTGACAAAGTACGCACGGAATGAACCAGGTAAGGACTCTTCTCTCATGTTATGTATGATGTATGGTATGCATGACTTGTCATTGGGTTTTTTGAAATGTGATTGGAAAATGTGCCATAGTCCATTACAGCGTGAGCACTTCAGCGTGAGTCGTTGAGGGATTGACACTGGCAATCTTTACCTTGGTCTTTGTAATCGACATGGATTGTTGTGAAACTGCTTTGTGAACCCGACCCGTGGGGTGGCATGTTGTGAATCCAGCTGTGGGCTGTGTGTTATATATCTTGTCTGTATGGCTTGTGTAATATCCTGAATTGTAATTAAGGGCTAATAACTTCAAAGTGATGTAATTGATATTAATTAAGCATTTTTGAAGTATGTGATGTGGATTGTGGGGTAAAATATGTTTGTGGATGGTTTAGTAAGCATTGTGTCAATCAGGGGTAAAACAGTAAACTTATAGATCGATTGGTCAGTTACTAGAGAGGAAACTATTTGGAAATTGAGATCAATGGCTAGGATTGGAAGAGGGAGAGGTGGAATCCTACGCATGCAAGTTTATGTGAAACCATGGTAGGGAAAATGAGATCTTGCCAAGTGTCATTATGATGGCCCTAGGATTAGTCAAAGTTTCAAACTCATTTTTCTCTTCCCTCTCTTCCTCCAAGTCGGCTTGTAGGCATGGGAATGAGAGAAAATCTGTATCATCTTCATTTTTATCTTCTCTCTCATCCAACCTACATTTTCGTTGAGCAAGGGAAGGAAAGAGAAAGAGTTAAGGTGAGTTTTAGCTAGCTAGATGCCTCTTAATGCTCAAGTGTTCTCTATTAATGTTGATCAAGAGGTTGAGAGCTTTAAACCTATGGTTTCAAAATTTTGGGAGAAGGTGTTTTGAAGTTTGCACAAGTTTGGAAACTAAAGAATCAAGAAACTAACCATTGGAAGTTGAAGGGGTGAGTATTTATAGTACTTTGAAATAATTGTTTTGATCATGGGTTGAGTTTTGAGAACTTTGGATTTTGCCCTAATTTTAGCCTAATTATGAAATGCATGAACTAGCTAGTGTTTTGTGATGAAATTGATGCCAAATAGTGTCTTGGTGTCAATGGTTGTGGTTTGGATTTAAAAAGGGAAAGTTTGATTATTAGTGTTATGGGGTACAATGTGGTTAGAAGAGTAGAATGTATTATTGTGGTAAGATTTTGGTTGTTTGGAGTTTACCAATAGGTTCCTTATGTCAAAATGAGTGAAAATGAGCCTTAGTACAAGTTTTAGGACCATTGGAACTGTAATGGGTAAATCTGGGAAAAATGTATCAGTTGCTGCGATTCTGACTTCTGGTGTATAACGCTCGAGTGAGGGAAGGGCTCACTCGAGTGCGGCGAGACATTTTCCCTGTTTTCTTTCAGTTTCGCTTGGTTTCTCAGGTAGAACTTACGAGTGCACTTTCATTTCCGTGAGTGAGATATGATCCCACTCGAGTGATCATAGGTATGCTCGAGTGAGGGAGTAAATCTAAGATTTTGGAATTTATGGTTACTCTCGGGTAGTCACTCGCGGTACCTCACTTCTTGGTGCTCGAGTGCATTTAAGGTCACCACTCGAGTACAACTTCCAGTGCTCGAGTGAATGTGAGGGATATTGTGAGGTTTGCTCTAGGGCAAACACTTCTTGTGCCTCACTCGCTGGGACTCGAGCACAACTGTGGGCATCACTCGAGTGACAGACGCCTTACTTGAGTAAGGCGTGTGTCACTCGAGTGAGGCAGCCCAAAATTAGTTCTCCTTTTTCCGAAAAAGGTGTCATTGAGGATAGTTACCCCAACCCTTTAGGCATATATTTAGGCATTTAATAACCACTTAAAGAGTTCATATGAATCCCAACTTAAAGTATTTCAGAATTAAGTACTTGGAAAAGAGATTGATCTATTGTCCCTAATTTGGTTTATAGGATTCGACATCTGCCGTCCTCGTGAGCCCACTGAGCTAGTAAACGTCAGGAAGGAACGAGGTAGTGACTTTTCTTTTATACCATATGTGATGCATTGTATGTGTGTTGTATCATTGATTCGTGATAAATTCGTATGTTACGATATTTGTGGATATGTGTAAGCACCGCCATACCAACAGTTTCTGAGTCGCTAACAATGGTTTGGGTTAGGACGGTGCGCCTTCCCTGCGGTAAAAGAGGATGAGGATGGGGTGTTATGTGTGTGATTATGTAGAAAGCCAAAAGGCTATTTGTGAAGGCCGATGGGCCAATTGTGAAAGCCGGATAGCTGTATGAGCTATAAGGTTATGTGTATGCACTGCCACGCCAACAGTCCCTGAGTCACTAACAACAGTTCGGGTTAGGACGGTGTGCCTTCCCGGAGGTAAAAGGGGATGAAGGTGGAGTGTGATTTGTGTTGTTGCTGCTGTATGATGATTTCTTACATGCTATGTGCTTATGTGTGGTATGAATGTTTTGTTACTACTGGGATTCTCTTGAATCTCATTCTTTCTTTTGACTAACCTTTCAGACATGGCAAGTGGCTCCAATGAGAAGCAAACAACCCGGAGTGGTTAGAATCCTATAGGGACATTTTGTTCGGGCCATGTTGGTTAATCATATTGGATAGGGATTTTGTAAATTATTTTTGGGTTGTAAGTATTAGATGATCATAGTTGTGTGATCCCCTCTATGGGAAATATAAACCTTTTAGTGATTGAATGGAACCCGGGGGTTGCCGTGATTTTTGTCATATACTCTGATATGTAAAAATATAAATTAACTGCACAGGTGATTATATTCGATATTTGAAATTGAGACCAGGATAGAGAAGTTTCAAAAATTTTGTGAAGTGCCTACTATGAAAAAGGAGTTTATATTAATTTTGAATTATCCAGTGGTCTCTAATCCATTTAATTATGCATTATCGAATCTTAATTACGCTAATTAAGGCAGGGGGTTACAGCTTGCGTATGAAATGCATTATATGAATCCTAGTTGTGGTGAAATATATTGTGTGTGAACTATTGTGGTGCAATACAGCATGAGCAAACGTAAGGGTGACACAAGTCATACATGCCCTTGCCGCTGTAACTGCCGTTGTATTTGCTATATGTGTGTGATGATTTTCTTTCATGCCTTATTGTTGTGCATACTATGAGTGATTTGTTACTACGGGGATTCCTTAGAATCTCACTCTCCTAAAACAATGTTAGACAGGGCCGAAGGATCTAAGAAAAAGTGGACGACGAAGAGTGGATGAAGTTCCAGGTATGGAGTTACTTATTTTGGTTTTGGTTATCATAGTTTGATTTTGGATATTTTATTGGGAAACAATTGTATATATTGGATTTATGGTTTAGGATTGTGTAATCCCTTAGTAAGGGTAATGGATTATTGGCAATTGTGCCTTGTAAAACCCTTAATTGATATATGGAACCCGAGTGTGTCAGGAATTTACTGTGTACTCTGATATTGATGAATGGAATCAATTTGTATAGGTCATTTCTATGCTAAAATGTGAATATAAGACCGTTATTGAATAGACTTTTAAAAAGTTTTAGTAAACCCTATTTTTGGGATATTTATTTTTAAATAAGTCCCAAATCATCTTATGGTCTCTAATTCAACATGATTATGTTTATAAAACACTAATCTCGGCCTTGATCGTGAAGGGGAGAGGGCTACCTATGGTGAGATCTGATCAAAGAAGGCTACCTACAATGAGATCTGATCGAAAAGGGCTACCTACGGAGAGTTTTGACTGGAGGGGTTGACCAGTTAGTGGATTGAGTGAAGAGCAAGAGCTCAAGGCAGTAAGTACAATGTATGTATATGGCTTCTGAAGGTAAAACTTCAGGACCAAGTTATTTATGAGAAGGGGTTTTGGAAGATCCCAGTATGATGAAAAGAGTTTATAGTGCTAAAGATGAAGTGTTTAAAGGCTTCAGTGTTGAGTATATACCTGATTCTAGCTTGATGTGATTATGTATTTTGAGTCTTTCACCTGCAACCCATCGGTGGTTCCGGTGGGAAGACCGTGCCTGCGGGGCGATGGGATTATGGGGGATTAGCTATTTGTGAGTCTTTCACTTGCGGCCGCATAAGGGTTTTAATGGCGAAAGACTATCCCGTTAGGGCGGTAGTTTACAGGGGATTGAATATATGAAAGCCAGAAAGGCTATGTGAATAAGCTGGGATTGGGGTGTGGTTATGTAGTAGAGAAGAGCTAGTTCAGCAGATGGCAAATTTGACTACATGATCGGGGGTTCTCACTTGTGAGGGCACTACCCCAGCATGGCTAGCCACCAGGCTGGTTGCACCGGTGTTGACCCTAGGCCGAAAGATGGTGCTTAAAATTAGAGTCTGCGATGTGTGTTGTTGTGGAAACTATGTGAATGACAACATGCGCATGTCAGTGTGAGCCGTCGTAGGGAGTAACGTTGGTCATCTCTACCCAGGTCGTTGATATCCCATAAATGTGGAGCCATCAGGTTATGTAAATGACAGCATGCGTATGTCAGCGTGAGCCATCGTAGGGAGTGACGCTGGTCATCTCTACCCCAGCTGTTCATATACTGTTGTAAATGTGAATGTTGGGAAGGCAATGTGTATATGTGGATACAGCTGGGATTGCTGTCGTATTGTGTATACAGTCGTGAGTATTGTCGTTTATTGTGAAAGCCACACATCAGTGTGGTTACAGCCGTGAGAGCTGTCATTTTGTGACTTGCGAGTCACGCATCAATGTAGAAGTTGCTGTTGATATTGTGTTAATGCCCAAAAGTCCAAGTTACCACTAGCGGAGTCGCTGGTGGGTGTACGGGTAAGGGTAATGTTGTGAAAGTGGAGACAGCAAAAGCTGAGGTATATGTGAATACAGCGAAAGCTGTCGATTGTGAGTAGTAAATCTTTAGTGCTTCAAGTTATTACTGAAAGGGGTAACTAGATTGAGCAGAGTGGTGGTGGTGTATACCTCTCCACTGCTAAGGTCTTATGAAGTAAGCTAGCTACTCATGATTTGAGGATTGCAGCGATTGTGTTCGTGTGATGATTGTGTTCCTGCAACGATTGTGTTCATGCAACGATTGAGTATAGTGGCGATTACGGCCTTAGGACAATGGTATTATGTTAGTGTTTGTATCAAAGTTATGGTGCTATTGCCTGTATAGGGTGACAGTGGAACAGTACTATGACCGCTAAAGTCCTAAGTATTGTTTAATTAGAAAAAATCGAATGTGAGATAGCACAAGTGAATAGAGTTACTGAAAACTCACAACCTGGAGATCAATTATCATCTGGGTAAAGGTAATCTCATCACATATATGTTTAGTCGTAAGGCGATGTGGATTATTACAGTAATAATTGAGAGTGAAGAGGTTTAAAGCCGGGATGTATGAGTGCAGTCCATCCAAATTATGATCGAATGAGGTGAAGACCTCTAGTGTTTGACAACGGAGATCACACGCTCGTGAGAGTGTCTTCGGGTAGGGGAATTGATAAAGCGATTAAGAGAAGAAATTGAGCCATGACAAATTGGTCCGTTAAGATTTTGGCGAGAATAAGACTTGTAGAGTACTAGTTGCACAAGTAGTTTGAAAGGGACAGTTTCAACGAGAAACAAGTTGAGAAATGGAAGTCGTCATGAAGAGGCATCTGAGGTTTATGTCCCTAGTGGTGTAACAAATTTCGAGGACGAAATTTATTGAACGAGGGGAGAATTGTAAAGCCCCAATTTTGAATTAAGGGCTAATGAGGATTATTATGGATATTTGTGTATTTTAATTGGAGTTATCATGTATTTTGTGGCAATTTTAATTAATATGCCATAATTATTGAGAAATTGAAAGCATAGCCATAAATTAGTAATTAATGGAAGAAATTAATTACTAACTAAGAGGAAAATGAGATGTGAAATTAAAATGGCTAATGGAGGGATTAAGTTGATTAATTGATTGATTACTTTATGAGAACCAATAGAATTCTGACATGTGTTAAGTGGAGATAAAGAGAAAGGCAATAGAAAGTCAAATTATCAATAAACAATTCAGTTTTTCTCTCTCTTTCTTCCCTCTATTATGCTGACAAGAGGGTATGGGAGTGTGTGTGCCATCATTTCATCTTCAACCTCCATTCTCTCTCATTTTCGTCCACCATTGCAGCTGCTAGAGAGGGGAAGAGTTCTTGGTAAAAGGTAGGCTTTTGACCCTCTTAATACCTCTAATGGAAAAACTCACTTCTATAAACTTGTTCTTTGTGTTGAGAGCTTCAATTTCATGGTTTCAGATTTGTCATTTGGTGTTGTTTGAGCTCTCAAGGGATTTTGGAGTTTGGAGAACCAAGGAACACCTTTGTGGAAAGTTGTAGAGGTGAGTAAGACAAACATTTTCATATAGGTTTTGTAGCCATTGGTTGAGTTTGGATTTTTTTGGAAATTTTGCCTTGAATTTAAAAAATGAGGGTCATTGTGTTGTTGGCATGTTGTTGTCATGGAATTAGTGCCTTGTTTAGTGTTTTGAATGAATAGAATTGAATTGAAGCTTAAAGGTGAAGTTTGGCAACTTTGTGTTTGGTTTTTTGTATTGGTCAAAATAGGGCTTGGTGATGGGTTTTGATTTTGGTCATTTTGAGGTAACCATTGTGTTCCTTGTGAGAAATTGTATGGGAATAGGTTTGGTTATTGATTTTGGAGTCATCGGATACTTTGGTAGAAAATTGGAATTCTGTCAAGTGTGAACTGTATTCTGGGCAGTCAGTTTGCATGAAAGTTTTGAATGAACAAATGGTGTTGAAAAATTCTGAAACTTTCCAGTCTTAAATTTCACATCCGAAGTTTTAAAATAGATAAATAATTCATGTCATTTTGATTTGTGAATTGAGAGTTATGCTTTGCCAAAGTTTGGGACTAAAACTGGACTCTGTTTTGGAGTAGTGTTGAGTTTTTTGTAATTATGAATTTGTGTGGTGATTTCTAGTAATGGTTCATATTTTTTCAGTAAAGAGGACTTAAATATCTTTCATTTTGTTTTGGAATCACCTCATTTCGATTTTTCTAGAATTAGTTATGATTTTTGGAAGTTCAGCCAAGAAACAAGATTTTTCTTGGCTGCGGCCCAAATGCTTCGAACCTGGTTTTGGCCACGGCCAACCCCCAAAAATGACATTTTGGACTTCTGAAGATGGTTTTTGGTATAGTTATTTTCCCAACCCTTTAGGCATATGTTTGAGCTTTTGGTAGCCACCTAAAGGACATCAATGATAACTAAATCTAAGTATTGTGAAGTCAATTGAGTCTTGGAATAGAGAATAACTCTTCGTCCCTAATTGTGGATTATAGGATTTGATATTTTCCCTGCTCGGGAGAGACCTGTGACAAAGTACACAAGGAACGAACGAGGTAGTGGCTCTTCTCTCATGTTGTGTATGATATATGGTATGCATGACTTGTCATTGGGTTTTGTGAAATGTGATTGGAAAATGTGCCATAGTCCATTACTGCGTGAACACTTCAACGCAAGCCGTTTAGGGATTGACACTGGTCATCTCTACCTCAGCCGTTGAATTGCCGTTGTAATCGATATGAATTGTTGTGAAACTGTTTTGTGAACCCAACCCGTGGGGCGACGTGTTGTGAATCCAACTGTGGGCTATGTGTTATATATCTTGCCTGTATGACTTGTGTATGAAATGCTTTATATGAATCCCAGCTGTGGTGAAATATATTGTGTGTGAACTGTTGTGGTGCAATACAGCGTTAGCACTTCAGCGTGAGCAAAACGTAAGGGTAACACAAGTCATACCTACCCTTGCTGTTGTAATTACCGTTGTATTTGCTATGTGTGTGTGATGATTTGCTTTCATGCCTTATTGTTGTGCATACTATGAGTGATTTGTTACTATGGGGATTCCTTAGAATCTCACTCTCTTAAAAGAATTTTAGACAGGGTCGAAGGATCTAAGGGAAAGCGAATGACGAAGAGTGGATGAAGCTCCAGGCATGGAGTTACTTATTTTGGTTTTGGTTATCATAGTTTGATTTTGGATATTTTGTTGGAAAACAATTGTATATATTGGATTTATGGTTTAAAATTGTGTAATCCCCTAGTAAGGGTAATGGATTATTGGCAATTGTGCCTTGTAAAACCCTTAATTGATATATGAAACCCGAGTGTGTCGGGAATTTACTGTGTACTCTGATATTGATGAATAGAATCAATTTATATAGGTCATTTGTATACTAAAATGTGAATATGAGATCGTTATTGAACAGACTTTTGAAAATTTTTTGTAAACTCTGTTTTTGGGATATTTACTTTTAAATAAGTTCCAAATCATCTTATGGTCTCTAATTCAACATGATTATGTTTATTAAACACTAATCTCGGCATTAATCATGAAAGGGGTTACAAAAGCCGTCGTATATGGCTGTGAAAACCGTCATGAATGCCACAAATGTGAATATGGCTGAAAAAGCCATCGTAAATAGCTGTGAATTTTGTCGTGAATGTGGCAAATGTGATGAATGTCACGAATGTGAATGCTACTGTGAATGTTGTTGTGGATGCTGCTTTGTGATAATTGCTTACATGTTTTGTTATATTATATATCATATAACAGCAATGTCACTCTTTCCAATGACTAACCTACAGTTAAAGCAAACGGATCAAAGAAGAAGTAGGTAAACAAGGGTGGCTAGTGCTCGCAACTAGGGGAATAGAGTTTTGTGTTGGTTATCAATTTTTGGGATGATTTTACATGATGTATATGTAAGATCAATGTAGTAGAGGTAGGCGTATCTACCGTAGATTTGTAAACATTCATGTAATCCCCGGTGTGAGAACTAAACGGGCGATAATGCCTTATAGACCCTACTAGTTTGAGTATAACCCGAGAGTTTTGGGGAAATTTTGTTGAGCACTCTGAAATTAATGAATGGAACCGAACGAGCAAGCCAAACATGTTTGGTAAAGCGGAAACGAGACCACATTAATCATGTTTTGAAAAGTTTTGAAAACTCACTTTATCACATGACCAAGTCCTGTCTTAAAGTCGGGACCGCTAGTGTGTTGAAAATTTATTCTTTAGTCTCCAAATGATCTTTATGACACGCTTTCGAACCATATTAACACCTTTCAAGGTAGGGAGTTACAACCCCTACTGGTTTCGTACCCATAGGCATTGTGTTCGGTGTGCCCATAGGCACTATGTTCAATGTACCCATAGTGCGTTTTCGATCATGTTTAGTGTACCCGTAGGCACTATGCATCATAAATATTACGATAAATGACATACACAAAGCATATAAACATTGACATAATGTATGAAAGATAGAGTTACTATCTTAAACCCCTTTTTGTTCATACATTGTTCCTTGAATTTTATTCCGACGGCTCGGGCTAGCAATCCGATCGTAAAATTTCAAATGTACAAGAATTAGGTTAATACCCATTCATGTATCACTTTAGGCTCTTCCAAATTATTTTTGTTGGTTATATTAGTCTAAATTTGAAAAATTACCAAAATGGCCCTAGGGACTCGGTCTAAAATCCCTTTGTACCCAATCCAATTATACTTTTTTAGAAATTTTGACCCAGGCTATTCCTACACAGTTTTGTATGTATAATCCACTTTTGACCTCGATTTTCACAAATTCATTGTCAAATGATAGTTTTGCCCTTGACAGCCCCTAGTTAGGGTTTTAGGGGTATTTTCATAATTTCAATTTCTAGGGTTTATCTCACAAAGTGATCAACATCAACCTTACACAATTTTCCCTCATGAACACCATGAAATCATCAGGTTAATGAAATTTCAGCCCTAACCCCCTGAAGTCAAGCTGGCCGAAACTTTGGTTAAGAAAAAGAGAAAATTGTGATTTTGAGATTTATCTTTAAAGCTTGCTTCTTTACACTTCTAACCACTTGTTTAACCCTTTAAACTCATTAGACATGATTTGAGGAAATTTAGGCAGCATGGGCCCTTAGGGTTTTCACTTTCCAAATTTACAAAATCAATAACCAAGCCACAAATCAAGCCAAGAACCACAACAATAACCACAATACACCAAAGGAATTGAAGTTACCTCTTGATTCTTGGACTTTCTCTCTCTAGATGTCTCACTCTCTCGCTCCTCAACCTTGAGATTTTTCTTGACTATACATGATTTCCATGAAGAATAAGAGATTACATAAGTTAGGAAGCCCAAATACTTGAAAGCACAATCTTTACCTTTGATTTTTTTTTTCTTCCTCTTGCTCTTGTGCTCCAAGTTTCTTAATCTCTCTCTCTCTATCTCTCTCTCTATTTTGGTGAGCTAGGACGAAAATAAGGAAGAGAAAGATGAAGATGTAGCTTGATAAAATATCTATACATAACCCTTAAAAAATTTTATTTTATTGGTTTATGACATGACCTCTTGTACTTAGCCTTATCTCCTTCCAATTGTGTCATAACTTCTCATTAGCATTGAACTAATTTTCTTCATCGTCCCTTGGCCCAAAGACATCACTTAGGGTCCTAGTTACACCAATTGGGCTTCTTTCAATTATCTCAACCAATTGTCCAAAGTATAATATTTTGTTGTTAATTCCAACATGTGCTCATCCTTAATCAATTATTATTAAATCCCTTGGCTTGGATGATGACATTGGGTATAATTTGTATCCAAGCAAATATTTTCCTTCTCTTATAATATTTTGGTAGCAAATATCCACCAATAAAGGAAAAATATAGGCTTTTATTTTATTACACAATTTACACAATTGCCATCATATTTTTTCCCAATTTCGCATTAGTTGGCTATTTTGGCAGATTTTCTGACCAAACTTTGAAAAATCATAACTTTATTTGTATAAATCGAATTGGAGTGATTCCAAAGGTCATGAAGCCCTTATTGAGTCTAGTTTCAAGAAAAAAAATATAGCATTTAACCAATTAGAAGTTCATAATTTCCAGAAATTCGTTAAACCTTATATGTTTTAGAATTGGTTCCAGAAACATGGTCTAATTTTGAAAAATCATATCTTTCAATCCTCAAGTCCAAAAATCACATATTACCTATTAAATTAAAGTTTAGGATGTCTACTTTCATCTTGTAAAGTTTCACAACTTTTAGACATCATTTGTCTATTTAAAAATACGTTACAAGAAGATTGTCATGCTGAAAAGTAAATCCTCATTTCTGGGACTCTTACTAAACTGGGCTTAACAATCCACTTGATTTAAGTTTATTCTTAAACCTGTAATCTTAAAATTTAGGATATTATAGGAGTCAACCCAGGAGCTGGATGGTTTGTAAAACACTGGACGGCTAATTTATGAAGCATGAAAAGCAAGAAGGTTAGGAAAAAATCGAAAGCTTGGATGAAAGCATGAATGTTGGGGAAAAAAATCAAAACCTCAAAGATGGAGCAGAAGACAGAAAAGGAGGGGAGAAGATGAAAAGAAAGACAACTTGGAAGAAAATCGAAAGAATGCTTTCCATATTAATAAAAACTTCAAAAAGCTTAGATGTTTAAAAAATATTGCAAGAAAAAGTCATTTCAGATACTTGCCAGTAATAAAGAGACTCTGGAGTGCGAGCTCTATGAAACATTAAAATTGGAAGTGAAGAAAAAGAAGAAGCTTGAACAGTAATAATGAATGACGGAGAGAGATTCAAAAAGCTGCAATTGAGTTGGGAGAAGTAAGACGATGTGAGAGAAGGACAAGGATTGCATAATGGAGACTTATGCAAGTAATGCTTTCACACTTTCCTGTACAGCTATGCCTCTCTCAATGAGAAAAATAACATGATGTGCATTTTCTTTTTCAAGATGTTCAAAATTGAAAAGTTGTATATAAACTTATAGTCATTATTCCAATTCTTAGATTGAAGAAATGTTAGATATCAAATAGATTATAAAATTTTGGCCAAAAAACATATATCATAAAATTATTTTGGTTTGTTAAAAAGAATTTAAATTTTTTAATTCTTCTATAGTTTAAAATCATGAAATTAAATTATTAAAAAACTTTCCAAATTATTTGACAATTTTATTTTTTATTTTTTATAAATATACCATTAAATGCATATATAATACTCCCTCCTGTTCTAAATATAAGATTCAGTTGACTTTTTTTTGGAAAGATTAAGAAAGCTAAATAAGCTATTTAATCATATTGTATATTATGTATTATTAGATTATATATTAGTTTATAAGTCAAATAAATTAGTTTGGAGAAAAATAAAAATATAAATACTTTAAAGTAATTTAATTAACTTCCTTAATCTCTCTAAAAAAAAGTATAGTGAGTTTTATATTTAGGACCGGAGGTAATATTATTTTTATTTAATTATTGTAACCATTTCGACTAAACGATCCAACCGATCCGATCGTTTGAACAATGACCCAATAACCTTTCCAGCTCGACATCCATTTCGGCTTTTAAAACATTGACCCAATAAAAACCCTTTAATATGTATAATAAATAAAGATAATATGAGGGGGGAAAATTATAGACTTTAAAAACGAAGTGGATTAATGTATTATATTTAGTATCAAAATAAACTTCCTCAATAGCTTCTGTAACATCCTGGATTTTAATCAAGGAATTATGACTTCAAATGATGTAATTAATGTTAATTAATCATATTTGAAGTATATGTTGTGTAATGTGATAATAAGATCATTATTCATGATTTAATAAGTATTGTGCTAAATAGGGGTAAAACGGTAAATTTACCAACCGTCTGGTTAGTTATTGATGAGAAAACCCTTTAGTAATCAAGATCAATGGTTGAGATTGAAAGACCAAGGGGTGGAATCTTGTGTGGAGGAGTTTATATAAACTCATAAGAGGAAGGATGAGATTTTGCCAAGTGGCAAGAGGAGAGCCATGGGATTGAAGTCCAAAAGTCAAACCATTTTCTCTTCCCTCCCACTCTCAAAGTCGGCCATGTGTGTGTATTGAACCAAGAGAAGTGATCATCACTATTCTCTCTCCCTTTCCTCCATTTCCGGCGGTGTAAGCAAGAAAGAGAAATTAAGGGCTTGAAATTGGTCAAGGTAAATGATCTTATATGCTTAGCTACCCTTCATTAATATTGATCAAGAGGTCAAGAGCATTATTTCTATGATTTCAGAATTTCCATTGGTGGTGTTTGATTGTGGGACAAATCTGAAAGTTGGTGGAATCAAGGTGTTGATTTCAGCAAGTTGTAGAGGTAGGCTTGTAATGCATTTTGATATATATGTCAAGATGTTTGCCTAATCAATGAAAATTCTGGAAATTTGACCTAATTATGATGTTAATTAAAGGTTAGGCTTTGATTAGTGGGTCACTGTTCATTTGGTCAGTTTTGACACTTGAGAGTGATTAGAAGTTGATTTGAAGTGGAATAAGGGAGATTGTTAGAATGAGGTTTTGAGTGGTTTGATGATCTAGAGAGAAAATGTGTTGAATGGGTTGGATTTGGGTTGTTTGTGGTTGCCAATGGGTTCCTGGTGTTGAAATAAGTGAGAATGAGTTATGGTATGAGTTTTAGGACCATTGGTAATCAATTGGTAAATTCTGGGAAAGCCATATCAGTTCAGCGTTTTGGGCATCTGTCAGGATTTCTCGAGTGGGGGAAGAACTCACTCGAGCACAGGATGAATGTGCTCGCGAGTGAGCATGTTTGTGCTCGAGTGAGGGTGCCTGAAATCACTGGGGGTGAGCGTCTCGGGTGATCACTCGTGGGTGGTTGCCAAGAGTGCGCTGGCACTCGCGAGTATTGGGAGCAAGCATTGGGAGATCACTCGAGCACTGGAGTTTGTGCTCGAGTGAATCTGTTGCCTGGGAGTTGGGTTGCTCTCGGGTGGACACTCCCTGGACCTCACTTCCTTGTGCTCGCGAGCATTGAGGATCTGTGCTCGAGCACAGGTGTTTGTGCTCGAGTAAATGTGGAGGAAGATGTTGAGAGATACTCTCGGGTCGTCACTCGCAAGCCTCACTTCCGTGGTGCTCGGGTGCTGGCGAGGTCTCTGCTCGAGCACAGCCTCTTGTGCTCGAGTGAGAGTGTGGAATTGTAGTGAAGTTTGCTCTCGGGCAAGCACTCGCTGGAGGTCACTCGCATGTGTGCTCGAGTGAGAGCGGGAGTCATGCTCGAGCACGGCCTTCTGTGCTCGAGTGAAGAGACCAAAAATCATTGTTTATCTTTCTAAAGGGGGATCTTTGGGGATAGTTAACCCAACCCTTTAGGCATATGTTTAGGCATTTAATGGCCATCTAAAGAGTCCAAATGAATACCAACTTAGAGTGTTATTGAATTAAGAACTTGGAAAAGGAAATTAACCAAATGTCCCTATTTGATTATAGGATTTGACATCTGCTATCCTCGTGAGCCTACTGTGCCAGCAACCGTCAGGAAAGGATCAGGTAGTGACTTTTCTTTTGTACCAAATATGATGCATTGCATGTATGTTTTATCGTTGATTGGAAATGGATTCGTATGCTGTGATCTTTGTGGATTTGTGTTAGCACTGTCATTCCAATAGTCCCTGAGTAGCTAACAACGGTTCGGGTTTAGGCAGTGTGCCTTCCCGGCGGAGAAAGGGGATGAGGATGAAGTGTGAGATATGTGATATGTGAGCCGAGAGGCTATTTGTGAGGCCGACGGGCCATTTGCGAGAGCCGAATAGCTGTATGAGCTATAAGGCTATGTGTATGCACTGCCACGCCAATAGTCCCTGAGTAGCTAACAACGGTTCGGGTTTAGGCAGTGTGCCTTCCCGGCGGAGAAAGGGGATGAGGGTGGAGTGTGATATGTGCTGCTGCTGTACGATGATTTGCTTACATGCTGTGTGCTTATATGTGGTATAAATGCTTTGTTACAACTGGGATTCTTTTGAATCTCATTCTTTCCTTGAACTAACCTTTCAGACAGGGCGAGTGGCTCCAAGGAGAAGCGCGTGACCCGGAGTGGTTAGAGTCTCCTAGGGACATAGTATGGATTATGTTGGCTGTTCATTTTGGACAAGAGATTACTGTATAACGTTTTGAGTTGTAATTAGTTAGAATACTTGGTTTTGTAATCCCCTAACCAGGAGATAGAACTCTATGTGTATATAGATGAACCCGGGGGTTGCCGGGATTTTGGTTATACACTCTGTCATACATAAATGTCAATAAACTGCACAGGTAATTATATTCGATAATTGAACTTGAGACCAGAAGAAGAGTAAAGTTTTGAAAATTTCGTAAAGACCCTACTACTAAAGGGAACATTTTATGGGCTTTAAACTATTCGACGGTCTCTGATTTAATTTAATTACCTAATATCGAATTATAATTACGTGATTAAAGGCAGGGTGTTACAGCTTCTATATTTAGGATCGCAAGGAGTACAACAAGCATAAGAGAAAGGAAACTAAAAAAAATTAATGGAAGGAAACTCCCTATGTTTTATAATATAGTTAATTTTTCTTTCTGGCATGTTATAATTGGTACTTTGTAATATTTCTACTTTAATAATATCATTTTACCTTATTATAAAAAAAACACTTAGAGCCCTAGGGTAAATTAAACTTAATCTTTTAAACTCTAAAGTCCACTTGTATTCACATAACAACAAGCAACTAGAACATTCTTACTATAAATATAAAGGTTAAGGTATTAAAATAACTTTAAACTTTTATTAAAAGTGAACGAACAAGCCCCATTATAGAAATTTTATGGTTATTTTTACTTTAAAAAATAGTTTATGGTTACTTTTACACTTTTAATAAAAGTTGAAGGTTATTTTAGCATCTTAACCCTAAATATAGACTAACATATTTATATGATTTAAATTTGATACAATAATTTGGGTAAAAAAAAATTGATACGTTATCAAATATAAATAAAATGTGATGCATTCATGAAAAATATTTTTCTGTGCAACCCCTATTCTTTTTTTTTAATCTTAATTATAACTACTTTTCTTCTATTTCTACAATCTACATTAATTATCAAGCCAACAATATATTTTATGTGAAGTATGATTATAATTAAAGATTAATCTATTATCATGAAAAATATTTTCGTATGTATTTGATAATATTTAATGATAATTAATCACACTATAACTAAATGCATGTTTTTGTGAATATAAAATACTCATATTAATTAGAAATATGGTGACATAGTATAATTGATATATAAATAATAAAAAATATATATGATCTAATCATTAATCATAAAACACATAAAAACATGCACTAAACACATTTAGAACATTGGGTTACAATTCCTTAGCAAAGTATACATATTTGACATTTCTATTAAAAATATATGGGTCATATGGCTTAGCATTTATTCCTTTAAATAAAGTTTTGGATTCAGGTATTGGAAGAGCTTAAAAGAATAGGGGTTGCACAGATGAATATACCTTATTCTGTCTAAATTAGTTAGGATATTGGATATGATTTCAAAAAAATTGTATGTATGTCTGTCTAAATTAGTTAGGATATTGGATATGATTTCAAAAAAATTGTATGTATGTATGTATGTATGTATGTATGTATGTATGTAAAAACAAATTTTATATTTCTACCAATTGTTTTTTAGATATATCAAACATTTAGATGAATTGGGTCCTAGATGCTTATTAAGACAAGGGAATGCTTCCAGGCTTTAAAGCATTGATTAGAAATTTATTTCATGCACTTAAATTGGTTGGAATATGCTTAAAGAAGTCTAATTCCATATGTGCAATAACTTATCTCATGCATGTCGACACTTGATTGGAAAGTGTGCGATTGCTGAGCACAAGATGCTCCATACAAATTAAAGAAACAATGAATTAATTAATAATTTATACTTAACACAGGAAATCATAGTTATTCAAGATCAAGGCGCCAAAGAAATTCAAGGAAAATGGCTGAGTAAATGTTGCCTGAAGAATTGTACGTCAAGCTACAAGTTAGGAAAGAAAGCTACTAAGATGCTCGTGATTGTAGATCAGCTAGCAGCAGAGGGGAAAAGGTTTGGTGAAAATTTTAAAATTGCTCACACAATAGCACCCGAGCCAATTGAGATGCCTCAGGATGAAGTAGTGGGATTAGATTTGATTTTAATAAGGTATGGAAGAGTATTGAAGAAGAGAATGTTGGTATCTGTAACACCCCAAATTTTATTTCCCAATATGCCCTGTAAGTATTTGTGGCATCAATATTAACATAAGAGTAATAGGGGAATAAGCCGATGTTTACATTTTACTGTTTATCCTCTCACATTTCACTATTTATAACAACAATGTAGGCTTTAGTGCCAAGCCATTTCTCCACACATTGGCTTCGTTCAGCTCCAACTAAATATGTACAGTGCTTAATTGCAAAAAGGTAATTCATGCACAAAATATCATTCCAACGTCAATTCATATATGCTTTTTCACTGTCCGTCATTCATTAGGAGTGGGTGAACCATTTACTCCACCGAAGACAACGTATACGCCTCCTTTCAGTCTCTGGTACGAAGGAAAGAAATTTGAGCTCCAAATCGTTGCAATATCTTTCTTCCAGGACCTGCGATCATGCTATGGACAAAAGACGAGGCCATCGTTTGGGTATTCCATAAAGATTAGAGTCTTCATTTTCTCCATTTCTTCTCCTTTTGATCTAGCATTTTTCAAATAATTTGTTGCATTGCTGACTTACAACGATTTCATGCCCGAAATATGGGTAATCAAGAAAGGCTCCATTTTTCTTCTTCTTCTTTGCTTGAGATTTTCACTTCATTCACTTTTTCTTCATCCCATCATCTTATACTTTTTCTTCTATATGTCTACTTTCAAGAAACACTTTTTACTTCTTCACACTAGAAACAATGGTTCTATGGCTCTTGATTGGGTTGCCGGCAACGATCGACTCTTACCTCCCCATTCCCCATCCTTATTTTGTTGTTGGGAAATGGGACAAATATTTTGTTTGTTGTTAAGTGCGGTATTCTAATTTATTTCCTTATTTGCTATTTGATTTCATCACCATTGTTATGATTTGTTCTCAGGCTTACTAGTTTGCCACCATTTTTTCTTATATGTTTGTTTACTTTAATTGCATGTTCTCTCAAGTCATTAACCTATCCATAGCTGATGTCTTGATTTGGACTTCTAAGAGATGGTTGAGGAGTTTACCCGGTCTACCATGAAGAAGTTAAACCAAGTTATGGTTGTGCAAAACAAATCAATGGCAGCTGCTAAAATAGAGGAAGTAAAGGAAAAAAAAGTGCAAGTTTAGTCTTATTTTTTGATAGTTATCTATCTTCATCACATTGTGCACCATGCTTACATTTTTCACACCATGTTGCAGAAACCAAAAAAGCATATCACTACAACTGAGTTGGTCATCTACAAGAAAGAACATATTGGCAATGACAAAGGTAAGATGGATGCAACCTTTAGCAGGGCCAGCTTATGCATAAAGTGTTTTAGTCGCTGATAATCTATTCTGCCTTGTTTGCCATTCAAATTTGCATGGTCAGCCATTACCCTCTTAGGCACCTTCTTTTATTGGAGATAAGAGCATCGACCTTTCTTGGAAAGAAGCAATAAAAATTGCATCTTCTTCAACAAAGGTAGCTAGGTATGATATATATATATATATATATATTTGGGTTGTAATTATAACATTTGATGAGTGACTTTTCTCATTATCTTGGTGAGCATCTACTACTATGACTCTTTAAATTCTTTTCACTAGCAAAATTAAATGGACTAAACTTTTGTACTATTTTAGGTATTTGCTATTATATTTTTTTAATAAAAATATGGCAACTAAACATTTTTTTTGGTTGCTTAGCGCCACAATTGAATGTTTTTAAAAACTCTACATTTGTCTTCTGTTTATTGAACATTCCTAGGTGAGACATATAATGAAGATTCCTATCTACATTCAAGCTGAAAAGCAATATGATATTTATCAGGTAACTCATGGACTGTAAATGTTGAGCGCAATATTCTAATTTATTTCCTTATTTGCTATTTGGTTTCATCAGCATTGTTATGATTTGTTCTCAAGATTACCGGTTTGCCACCATTTTTTCTTGTATGTTTGTTTACTTTAATTGCGTGTTCTCTTAGGTCATTAGCCTGTCCGTGGTTGATGTCTTGATTTGGACTTCTTAGAGATGGAATTATTATTATTCTTTTTGCCAGTTCAAGTTAGTTTGATGGATATGGTCAAAGTTTGTTTTGTCTTAGTACATATATGGTTTTTCATGGCCTTAAATAACTGAGTTATGTATATTGAATGTTCAAAGTTAGTACATTTATGTATGATTCTTTCTGACATTCATTTGAGTAGAAAAGTGCAGAAGTAGTACCTTTTTCTTAAAACAAATGCATCTAGTATATTTCCAATGCTATTATTTTTCTCAATTTATTTTTCATGTAAACAATTTATCTATTTTTTTTTCTTTTTGGCTTACACGTCTCTATGGAAAAGTTAATTTTTTAATGTTTGTACATTTGTACCATTGACACATGACTTCTTTTACATTTGTGACAATCTTATCATGGCTGCTATCCTTAGCTGCTTGTAGGTTTCATTAAGATCAAGATGGATATTCTAAAGAGCTAGAGCTAATTCAGGCAACTCAAAAGGCTGCAAATGGCTTATGTAATTTATGAGGTAATTCTAGCAGTGTGTGCTTCCAATAGTAAATGGGAAGAAGCAGAATTCTATTTCAACCAGATGAAGGATGAAGACCTCTCTCCATATCATTAGCAATATAGTTGTTTGATGGCTGAAAACTGAGAGAAACAAAGATATGCAATGGCCATTCAAGAATTTAAAATTAAAACATCATAATAGTTCTATAAGCTGAACAAGATCTGCTAATCTATGATGTTATTTTTCCACTCATTATTGGTAAGAAGCTCAAGACATTTGTAGTTGAAATTTTGTGAAGCTTGAGTGCTTGACGCTTTTGTTCCCCTTCCTTTTGGGTGTTTAAGCATATGGTCTTTTAGAAGGGTTTATCTACCAAATTCCCAGATGGCTCAGCGAGCTATGATGTATTAATGTGGTTTCTCTATTTTCCCCTTTTTTTATTTATCTGAAGAGTAATGTATGCCATATCCTTTGTCTTTGTATTTATCTTCCTTTCTTCTCCAGTAACTTAGATTAAATTATGTTACTTTTATAGCTAAGCACACACTTTTTTTATTCTACTCTTTCTGAATCAGTCAGGGTGATTTGGTTTGTATTTTTTTAGGGTGGACATTCTAATTGATTGGGTACTAAATTGTAGGAATTGGGTGAAGATGTGAGTGCTAAAACCGTGGGATTATTTTCTTTAATTTGATTATTGTATATTAATCTTATATTTCCTGATTAATGTATATTGCATGTTCAAAGTTAGAACTATACTACTTTTTGTCTAGTCTGGAGTATCACAACTTCTGAGTGATGCTATAACTCACCAATTAATTAGTTGTGATATGTTGGTCTATAACTCATAAGAAATGTTATGACTCCCTAATTAATCAGTTGTTATCTGGAGGTTCACAAGTTTTGAGTAATGTTAAGGGCAATTCAATCAAATAGCAAGAAATGTTAAGGGCTATTAACATATTCAATCAATCTGGAAGGGTCTAAAGCCAATTTATTTTTATGTGGATGAAAAAAAGATTAATTCTGATTTCATTTATGATATAATGTGGTTTTTTGATGGTATTCATATGCATCAATTCATAATGCAAGGGTTTAATGGCATTTAAGTTATGGACATGAATGAAAGTGACTGATAATTTGTTCTTCTTTACTCATCAAATACTAAGGGAGAAGTAGATTCCATGATGGGGGTCTTTTTTTTTTTTTGCATCAGTCATCTATTAAGGTCTCGCACATCCACAAATATGCGTGCCATTGCAAAATGTTCATAATTTAACTGAGTCATCTTAAAAGCCTGTCATTGAATGTGTTCTCATCAAGATCTTTTCACTGATCTGTTTTAAATGCACCACAGGTTATACGACGTGACAATTGGTTGTAGCTTCTATCTATGATTGCTAAGGAGGTAGGTGATACAGATGCTCCATACTTTAGTAGGTATCAATAGTGACCTTCTTGATTATGAACAATTACCTATGGCACGGAGATTTCTACTGTTGTATGCAAGCTTTTTCTTTATTTTTTGCTACTTTAATTTCCTAGGGAAGGTGACAATGGTCAAATAAGGACAAACGGGAGGGCATTGCTCCAAGAATTGAGGAGGGCTTGAACCCTCACTACTTTCTATTGGGTCAAGGGTTTAGTTTTTCATATATATATATATATATGTTTTTTGGTTGGATGGACATAGGTAACAATTTTTAGATCTTTTTGGAATATTTTGTTAGTTTGGATATGTATCCAAACATTTTGATATGTAAATACCATGAGTTTGAAATTCAACATAATGAGTATATTGTGTTTTTTATATTTTTATCATCTGAATTGATCATTTTTCTATGAATTAATCATTTTTCCTATGCGATATAACCATATCATATAGTTGAATATATATCAAGAAATTTATACTTTTGTAATCATCAATGAAGTCATCATGAGGTGCCCTTAAGCTCTGTGGTTTATTGCTTCTTTATAAAATTTGAAGTCTTTTTTATAATTTTTTTGCTTTAATTCATTATCTATCTTCTTCATCTTCTAAATTATTCACTACGGAGCTTATGAGAAAGCCAATGAGATTGCCATCTTCTATTATGTCGTTCTACCTATCCTATATCACTAAAAATAAACATTGTTTGCCACTCATCATCAATAGCCAATGTCGAATACTTATTCTATTTGAACAGAGGATGGGATGAATGATTTTTTTAAAAAAGCAGTTTCTTAAAAGGTCATAATCAATGGCCAATGCAGAATGTTTTTTCCCTTTCTTTCTACAAACTACTATACTAATTTGTTTACCGTTGGTGTTTCTTTTATTTGTGGTCAAAGTGTTAGATTTATATTTAATCAAGTATTCAAATTTGTCAATTAGTTTTGCACTTTTCTAAAAATGTTGAGTATCATTTGTCATTAAGGATGATAAAAGTATATTTGCTTGCGTTTTCTAGCTTGGGGTGCATCATTTCAGTCATATTTAAATTCTTTTTGCGGTGGATTATTTATATGGCTTTTTTTATAATGTTTTATTTTTGCATGGGTGTTGATAAGGTGAGATGATTTGATTTAATTTGATTTTTGTATATTAATTTTATATTCCCTGATTTTTCTTTTCATTGTTTGGCTATCATTGCATATTAATTATAGTTGTTTTTCTTTCCCTCTATCTTTTTCAAATTTCAAAATTTGAAATTCAACTAACATACCCTTTTTTAGGCCTTATTTTTTCTTGCCCTTTTTGCAGATATTATTTAATTTTATTTGATTATTGTATATTAGTTATAGAACATTGTATATTAATAGTATCTCCTATATTTCATATGTGTATTTGCCGGGTTCTTATGTTTAGTGTAGTCATTTTTTATATTGATGCTGAATCATATATGTACAAAGTGAAAATTATGGTATGGTTTTTGTATGTATTTTGTGACTGTAGATAGTGATTAGCAGTGAATGATGTATGGTTAAGGAATATGTAAGACAGTTGCAATAAAATTGTTTTGTATTCATTTGGAGCATGTACATGATTTATAAATGCAATAAAGTGAATGCATGTAAGGTCAGTTTATGAGTTAAAAGTTGTAGATGTTGCTCCCGCACAACGCGTGGGGGAATTGTTGCTTATTTAATAAAATGGAAGGATGAATTTTGGGAATGTGATTTTGTTGGTGGTGAAAATTCTCTATGAGGTAGTGAGTTGGTCATGTGATTTTGGATGACCAATTGATGAATAAAAATTTTGCAATTTTACAAGGTGAAAGTAGACATCTTGAGATTTAATTTGATAGGTTAAATGAATCATTTCAAGCTATATACAAAGAGTTATGAATTTTTAAAATTAGCCTAGAAAAACTATTGATTTCCTGGAACAGCTTCCAAAGACTAAAAATCTGGGAATGATGTACTTTCAATTGGAAAAGTCTATATTTTTCCTTGAAACTAGACTCAATAAGAGTTCTATAACCTTTGGAATCACTCCAATTGAAGCTCTACAAATTTAGTTATGATTTTTCAAAGTTTTTTCTGCCACAAAATCCGAAAATAGGAAATTTGCTAAATATGACATCTCATAATAGAAGATGACATAATCATATTATAAAGTATTTCTCCTTTCCTTCTGTAGCCATTTCCAATGCCATTGAGACCATAGAGAGAGAAAGTAAGTTTTGGGAATTTTTCAGAGAGAAGGAGGAAAATTTCATAAGGTAAGTCGATTTCTTTAGTGAATTCGTACCTAACTTGTATAATTCTTCTCCTAAGCTTCTCTTCTATGTCATTGAAAGTGTTTGAAGCACATACTTTGTTGTTTAAGAGGCTAGGGTTTCGGCCATATAAGAGAAGAGCTACGAAAGCCAAAGTAACTTCTGAACCTTCGAATATTGATTGTTCTGATTGCTGTGAGCAGTTTAATAAGTGAAATTCTGTCAGATTGGCTCTGTTTTTAAATTTTGGAAATGTTCAAACCTAGGATTTATGCTACCCAAATTGAGTCTAAATGGTGGTTGTAACATAATTAAATAGTTAATAAAGTGGTTAGGAGTAGAAAGGAGCAAGTCTGCAAAGTCAGAATTGGAAAACCCCAATTTTTTCCTGAGAATTGGGAATTTCGGCCAGCTCTAGTTCAGGGGGTTAGAGTGATGATATGATGATTCCATTGAGTTCAAGAGGGAAAATTAGGTAGGGTTATAGTTGATCACTTTTTCAGAAAAGCCTGAAAAAATATAATTACGAAAACACCCCTAAAAACCTGAAATAGAGGTTGCCAAGGGTATTCTTATCTTTTGGTAGTGAATTTGGTAATTCTAAGTCCAGAAATAGATTCCTTGGGCGAAAACATGTCGGAATAGGCTAGGTTGAAATTTCAGAAAAAGTACGGTTGGACCAGGCCGGGTCCCCTGGGACATTTTGGTAAATTTTCACAATAGGCTTATATAAACCACCAGAAACACTATGGAAGTGCCCAAATTGTACATTTAGAATTTTAGGATCGAATTTGGAACTTGAGCTATTTGCACATAGATCGAGGAACTATTTCTGTTAAGCAAAAGGGACACAGGGTATGAGACTTACCTTATTTGCATGTATTTGATATCTCTACTTGTGTAATGATGTATATGATTGTTTTACTTGATTGTATAGAGCATATTTGAATAAATGAAGCTCTGTTTCTGTTTTCGCTGTGGCCATAGTTTTGTTGCATGAAACATTGAGCATGCAGAAATGTCATTATGGGGCATAAATCTAGTTGAAGCTAACATGTCATATATATAGCATCTATCATGCATGCATTATGGTATCTATTTCCTACTGAGATTCTCTCGAATCTGACCCTCCCCTACCAATAATTTAGACAGGTGAATATAGAAGGTACGCGGAGATCAGATAAGAGAACTGCATGATGTTAGATCTCATGTTTTGATGATAACAAAAGAATGGTTTGAAAAGGAAATAATTAATAAACAAGTTTGAACTAAGGAATAACAGGGATAAGTGTCACTTGAGATAAGCAATGGAATAATGAAGAAAGACCAAGAGAAAAAGCTGAGAAACTTGGTCAGAAGCAGATTTTCTAAGGCATTACTCGAGGCGGTACTCGAGTAATGAGCCAAAACTTGAAGTAACCAAAAGCACCTTCCAGTAACCTGCCACCGTTACTCGAGGAGCTACTCGAGTAACCAGGTAAAAACTTGGAGTTGCTCTCTGACTGCCAATGTTACTCGAGGAGCTACTCGAGTAACCATGTGAAAAACTTCCAGTTGCTTTTCAGGTTGCCAATGATACTCGAGTAGCTACTCGAGTAACTCTGTTTCTGAAAAATGATGCTCTCGGCACTTTGTACCACTGCAACATTTACTCGAGGCGCTACTCAAGTAACGCACTAAATGGATTCCTCGAGTAGATACCCGAGTATGCAGAGAAATTTTCAAAGAAAACTTCAAGTCTTTACCCTGGTAAGTCATGCACAAAAAGTACAGTTACTCGAGATGGTACCCGAGTAACCTATACAAAAATGGATGCATTACTCGAGTCCGTATCTGAGTAATGAGGTAAGTGCTCTCGGCCTTGAAATCCTGCAACATTACTGGAGTAAAGCATCGAGTAACCAAAAGTTTTTATAAAGGTTTACTCGAGTTGGTACCCGAGTAACTCATTAAGTTGTGAGTGCATTACTCGAGTAAGTACCCGAGTAAACATGTATTTCCAAATTTTTAGAAATTGGTTATTCCATGCACTACCCGAGTAATCTTGTATTTATTCATTGACTTCTAGTTAATCAAAGAATTCCCGATGATACTCGAGTAAGTACTCGAGTAAACTTCAAAGGATACTCGAGTAGCTACTCGAGTAAGCAAACCCAGAATTTTAGAAATCATTCAAACGTTCACTGATTTGTTTCCTATGTGATTAATCTTTCATTGTATTAGTATTCTTAGACTATTTACAGATGAACAATGAAGAAATCATATCAAGTAATGAAAGTCAAATGAAACGTTTAAATGCCAACCACCGCCAACGGATATTTTTCAAAAACTGGAAAAGTCAATAGTGGCTGCGCACTCTCCAACGAACAGAAGAAAATGTTCCAACGGTCTTCACCAACATATCTATATATATGAGAACATTCAAACAGATAAACAACAACAAGAACACTCACAAACGTATCATCAAGTTCATTGCTCTGTTTTACGTTGTAATTATATTTCTCTGCTTCAGTGATCCTTATTCACTCTGTAAGAGAGATACTTCATTCAAACTCAATATTTGTTATTGAGATAACTTAAGGTTGTGGAACCTTGAGTTGGGATTGGATTACAACTTGTAAGGGGGAGCGAGTGTCCAGGTAAAGGAACTTGCTTGTACTGAGGTGCCAAGAACCCACTGAATCTTGGAAGTTATAGTGAAACTCTCAGAGAAGCTCTGAGGACTGGACGTAGGTCAAAGTGGTTATGGCCAAACCAGTATAACTCACGGTGTACACTTCGGTGATATTTCTCCTTACTCTTTCATGTTTTAATTTCAACGTCAAATTTTATATTTGCAACGAAATTTTTAATATCACCCAATTCACCCCCCTCTTGGGTGAAACGCTTGCACTAACATTTGGTATCAGAGAGTAGGTCTTCTTATTAAGGTTTAACAGCCTAAGAAGGATCCAATGGCAAGCATGGGTGAAGGAATTCTACCTGACGGAGCATCCATCACTAGACCCCCTGGTTTCAATGGAGAACACTTCTCTTTCTGGAAAGCTAAGTTCAGAGTGTTCGTGATGGCTACTGAATATGGGCTATGGGATGTAATTGATAGTGGAAATTATCAACCTACAAAGATTGTAGATTCTCAGAAAATTCCAAAGACGCCAGCGGAATATGATGAGAATGAAAAGAAACTCATCACTCTCAACAGCAAGGCAATTCTGATGCTACAAAGTGCCTTGAGTCAAAGTGAGTATTTCAGAATTTGCACACTTCGAACAGCAAAGGAAATGTGGGAAGCTCTGGAAATAGCTCATGAAGGAACTTTAGGAATAAAGGAGAACCGGATCAACACCTTGGTCACTGAATTCGATCTACTTCGAATGAAATCAGGTGAATCAATTTCTGAATTTGAACTTAGATATACTCATCTTGTTAATCAACTTGCAGTACTTGGGAAATCTTATGATCAACATACCCAAGTACGAAAGATCTTAAATATTTTGTCTAAAGAATGGGAGGCCAAACTCACTGCGATAGAAGAAGCAAAAGGAGAATCAATGAGATCAGTTGCTTCTCTATTTGGAAGTCTTTCTGAATATGAAAGCAAACTAAAGTTCAAACGAGAACTAGATGACATTGGTGACAAGAAAAAGAAAGGTCTAGCACTAAAAGTAAAAGAAGAAAATCAAGATGAGGATGAGGAGTTTGACGATGATGAAATGGGGTTAATCATAAAATGATTCAGAAAGTTCTACAAGAAAGGACAAGGATTCAAACATTTTCAAAAAGGTGGAATTAACAACAAAGATCATATCATTTGCTACGAATGTGGTAAACTAGGACATATCAAGTCAGAATGTCCAAAATTGAATCAAAAGAGCAAAGAAAAGAGAAAAGGCAAATTCTTTAACAAAAAGAAGGCCTTCGTATCTGCTATATGGGGTGATAGCTCTTCTGACGAAGAAAGTGATGAGGAAGAAGTAGCTAACATATGTCTTATTGCTCAAGAAGAAACCAAAGAAGAGGTAAATGATTCTGAACCTACCTATGATGAATTACTTTCCGAATATAATGATTTACATTCTGAATTCATCAAAGTAGTTAAAGAATTAGTTGTTTTCAAAAAGAAAAACAAAATTCTTGAAATCGAAATTAAAGAAAATTCAGAAAAGATTTGTGAAAACTGTTCTTCTTTGAAAAAGAAAAACATTGATCTCACAAAAACTCTTGAAAAGTTTACACAAGGAAGTGAGATGCTAAATGTCATTTTAAAAGCTCAACGATTTGTAAATGATCGATCTGGAATTGGATATGATCCAAAGTCAGATAAAAGGAAAGGTAAAAAGAAAGCAGGAGGTAAGTCATATTTGAATTATTTCCAACATTCTGTACACACATCAAATCCCTTTGCATTTTGTAATTATTGCAATAGAAAAGGTCATTATACTTCTTCATGCATTCATAAGAAGAAAGGAACAATAGGAACCTATAAATGGGTACCTAAAGGTTCATATATTCAGAAAGTTGTTTGTACTAACCCAAAAGGACCCAAAAAGATATGGGTACCTAAGATTTAGTCATTTGGCTGCAGGAATGTCTCAAAGCATCCAAAAATAGCAAATGGTATATTGATAGTGGATGCTCTAGACATATGACCGGTGATTTCGATAGCTTTACCAAATTGCAACCTAAAAAAGGTGGAGAGGTAAAATTTGGAGGAAATCAATCCGGAAGGATAGTAGGAATTGGTGAAATAAAAAATGACAAAGGAATACAAGTCAAAGATGTATATTATGTTGAAGGCTTGTGTCACAATTTGCTGAGCGTAAGTTAGAGTGCAGATAAAAACAACTGGATAATATTTGATTCAGAAGAATGCTTAATTATCAACAAGGATGACTTACAGCTTGATAAGAAGAATATCAAGACTAAGCTCAGAGCAAAAAGGGAAGGTAACTGCTATACTCTAGATATTAATAGAAATGAATCTGAAAACTGTTTTCTGAGTAATGTCGATGAAAGTTGGCTATGGCATAAGAGATTGGCTCATGTCAACATGCATCAACTAGGCAAACTACTCAAAAATGATTTAGTTCTTGGATTACCCAAAGTAATTTTCAAAAATGATTTGATTTGTGACGTATGTCAAAAGGGTAAACAAACTAAATCATCTTTCAAATTGAAAAATGAGATTTCAACAAATAGACCATTACAATTATTACATATGGATTTAGTTGGTCCAGCAAGAGTAAAGAGTCTTGGTGGCAACCTATATTCATTGGTCATTGTTGATGATTTCTCTAGATTTACATGGGTTATTTTTCTATCATCAAAAGATGAAACTTTTGAAGAATTTATTATTTTTGCCAAGAAAGTGCAAAATGAGAAAGGTATGTCCATTGCAGGTATTAGGACTGATCATGGTGGAGAATTTGAAAATCAAGCCTTTGAAGAATATTGTGATACTAATGGCATTGATCACAATTTCTCTGCTCCAAGGACGCCTCAACAAAATGGAGTTGTGGAACGCAGGAATAGAGTGCTCACTGAAATGGCTAGAGTAATGCTGAATGAAAAGAATGTGTCTCAAGTGTTCTGGGCTGATGCTATGAGTACATCATGCTATATTTCAAATAGAGCATATATCAGAACAAAACTTGGGAAGACACCATACGAGTTGTACAAAGGACGAAAGCCAAACATTGTTCATCTACACATCTTCGGTTGTAAGTGTTTCATTCATAATAATGGTAAAGATAACTTAGGAAAATTTGATTCTAAAACAGATGAAGGAATTTTCCTAGGGTATTCTAACCGAAGTAAAGCATATAGAGTTTTCAATAAAAGAACTTGTGTTGTTGAAGAATCAATTCATATTGTATTTGATGAATTTGAGTCCTCTGACAAAACCTTTGATGAAGAACAGGAAGTTGTTTTAAATCAAGAGAATGGTCAATCTATTATTCCAGAAGTTAATGAAACCAAGGAAGAAGAGCATTCCCTAGGACAACCTAGAGCTTGGAAATACAACAAAAGTCATCCCTTAGATCAAGTTATAGGAGATGTGAATGAAGGGATCAAAACTAGAAATAGAATTTTCAATGAAGTAAGTTTTTCTGCATTCATTTCTGAGATTGAACCTTCTAACATTGATGAAGCCCTATCAGACAATGATTGGGTTATAGCAATGGAAGAAGAACTAAATCAATTTGAGAGAAATCAAGTTTGGGATTTGGTGCCTCGACCCAAAGATCATCCGATCATTGGTACTAAATGGGTATTCAAGAACAAACTCGATGAATCCACAATTATTGTCAGAAACAAGGCAAGATTGGTGGCCAAAGGCTATAATCAGGAAGAAGGAATTGATTATGAGGAAACGTATGCTCCAGTGGCTAGATTGGAAGCTATACGTGTACTCTTAGCCTTTGCATGCATCAAAGGATTCAAACTCTATCAAATGGATGTAAAGAGTGCTTTTCTAAATGGTTACATCATGGAAGAAGTATATGTAGAACAACCTCCAGGTTTTGAGGATGTTACTAAACCTGACCATGTTTTCAAACTTAAAAAGGCTTTATATGGTTTAAAACATGCTCCTAGAGCCTGGTATGAAAGGCTCAGTAAGTTTCTTATCGATCAAGGTTTTGTACGGGGAAAAGTTGATACAACACTCTTTATAAAACGAAAACACAATGATATTTTGATTGTTCAAATATATGTTGATGATATTGTTTTCGGTGCTACTAATGAATCTCTATGTAAGGAATTTTTTGAGATAATGCAGGGAGAATTTGAGATGTCAATGATGGGAGAATTGAATTTCTTTCTTGGTTTGTAAATCAAACAAAGAAAGAATGGAATCTTCATATCTCAAACAAAGTATTTAAAAGAGCTATTGAAGAAATATGGAATGGATGAAGCAAATGGCACGGACACACCTATGAGCTCAACTACGTTGCTTGATGCTGATGTCAAAGGAAAAGACTACAATATAACAAAGTATAGAGGAATGATTGGATCATTACTCTATCTCACGGCAAGTAGACCGGACATTCAATTTAGTGTTGGCATATGTGCAAGATATCAATTAGCACCAAAGGAATCACATGCTGAAACGGTCAAACGAATCTTTAGATACCTTGCTGACACACCCGAATTAGATCTGTGGTATCCCAAAGGAAGAAGTGAATATCTTGTTGCATATTTAGATTCTAATCATGGAGGATACAAGACAGACAGAAAGAGCACCAGCAGACAAGGACAATTTCTTGGAGGATCTCTTGTATCATGGTTTAGCAAGAAACAAAATACTGTGTCTCTTTCGTCGATGGAAGCCGAATACGTTGCAGTCTCAAGTTGTTGTGCACAAGTGATATGGTTAAACAACAACTACAAGATCTTGGTATTTATCTCAAAGAAATACCAATCTACTGTGACAATACTAGTACGATAAGCTTGGCAAAGAACCCAGTTCAACATTCTAGAACCAAGCATATCGATGTCAGACATCATTTCATCAGAGATCATGTCCAAAAGAAAGATGTAAAAGTAATATTCATCCCTACTCATCTTCAATTAGCCGATATCTTTACAAAATCCCTTGCAAAAGATTAATTTCTTTACATTAGGAGAGAATTGGGAATGGTAAATCCCAATGAGTTATAAGTAATTTCAGTATTTCATAATATTAGATGAAGTCACTTGATAATGTTTTGATGATTACTAACTTAAGCATCGGAGTATATAGAAACTTGTTTTGTAGGAAGAAAGAAACTCTGTTTTAGGAAACAAAAACAGAGATTATCAGAGGACACATTTACTGGAGTACCAACTTGAAGTTGTCACTAACAGAGAAACATTACCCGAGGAACAACTTGAAGTAAAGAAGCACTTTACTCGAGTATGTACTCGAGTAATGGAGCTCAAAACTGGAAGTAACGGATCAAGTTATCTAGAATTTAAATCTAACGGTTCAGTTACAAAAAGACAAAGAGTCAGAAGTTGAAAAGACAGCTTACCCGAGGCGAGCCTCGAGTAAACTTGAAGCTTACTCGAGTAAGGCCTCGAGTAACTGCAAGTCCAGATTTTCAAAATTGATGAATAATGACTCAAATCTGCTCAGAATGGGTTATAAATGATCGAGGGAACATCTATAGATAATTACAATATTATTCATACCAGGTACGCATTTTAAATGAATTATTTTAGAATTTTTCTGTATGAACACCCGAGGAAGGCCTCGAGTAAACTTTAAGGTTACTCGAGTAAGGCCTCGAGTAACGTCGGGTTCTAGGTCTTTATCTGTCACAAACTCGGTCATTTCCACAAAATCTCCTCGAGTAAATCACTATTCTCTCTCACAAAAATTTTTCACGAGTGATTCCTTGCTTCATTTCTGTCAAAACCCAAGAGATTTCAGTTTCAAAAACCTCCTAGTTTTCTCAGAATCTCTGTCCCTATTCGCGTCAGTTTTTCTGCGTTTCTGAACATCTTTGCTTTTCAATCCCTCAGAAAGATGAGAACCAAAAATCTTACTCCCATAGACTCCTCTGAATCCCAACAACATTCTGATCCTCTTTCTTCTCCTCCCAAAAAGAGAAGAAAGTTGACCCCGAGACCAAAAGCGAAAATCCCTCTTCAATCACAACCGAAAGCCAAGGGAGTAGTTATTAAAGAGCCTATTGCTACAAGGGCTCAATCTAAAAAGAGCACTTCAACCGGAAAAGGGAAGAGTGCTAAATCTCCCTCACCTCCTCCCTCTGATTCCTCTACCCCCTCTTTCACACCTAAGCCTACCAAAAAGCCAAAATTTGACAAAAATGTGGCTAAGGCTATGGCTGGAATCCTTGATCAAATAGAGAAAGGACAATCTTCCAAGAAGTCAAAGGTGCCGGAAGCAGAAATCACCAACCCACCAAAGGGATTCAATGTTGGCAAATTGGTGGAGTCTCCGAAGTACTTGTCTCAATTCTCCAGAAGAAAGGTGTGTAAGACACACTATGTTGATCTGAAGTTACTTCAAGAGGTAGTGAAGCGTGACCTAAGTCCTTATTTAGATCCCTTTATGCCTTGGCTATCTATTAGATTACCATTCTGTACTAAAGTGATCACCCATTTTTATTGCAACTTAGAAATCATAGATGAGCCTAATCGGACCTCAGTTGAGGAAGAAATGACCACATCTGTGAGAGGCCAAAAGATTCTAATTTCACCATCTAGGTTTAACTTGTGGTTAGGAATAGAGAACCCCCCAGATGATATCTATTCTGAACTTGAGCCAAACCAAATCTTCACTATTCTCAAACTTGGTGAGCTAGTTGGCCCCCTAAACTTTAAACCGAGTGATATGTGTGATCATCATAGGGTCCTTTTGTACATCTACTCTAGGTCCCTAGTGAACAAAGCCAACAATTACACCCATTTCTCCGATAGGGGCTTTAGGTGGTTTGCTTCACTGCTTCTGAAGGAACAGAAGGATCTGGGAGAATATATCTTTTCTGAGATGAAGAGGTATAAGGTGGATGGGAAAGCTACAACACCAATGCCATATCCTCAAATTGTGTCTCTGATCCTGAAAGAGAACAAAATATGGTATTTGGATAGCAAAGAGCCTATTGAGAGGTTGACTCCGGTTGGGAGAAACCAGATAGGGAAATTGAACATCGAAATCCCTCTCAAAGGCCCTCTGGAATCTGGGTCCAAGAAGAAGAGGAAGACCACTGAGGCAGAGACCAGTAGGATGGATGACACTCAGTCATCGGCTCCAGCTGCTACCACATCATCGCCATCTTTCCTCAATGCCACTCTCCAGCACTTTATGGAGAATATACTGAGAGGATTCCATGTGGATATTGCCAACACAAACGCCGAGTTGATTACCAACACAAACTTCAAAATGGCGGAGTTGGTTGAGAAAATCGACAAGAGGCATGAGGACTTGGTTAAGAGAATGGACAGAAGGCATGCGGAGTTGCTAGCTGAGCAACGTGCCCAGGGCGAGACTCTGAGAATGATTTTGGCACGACTGGACTCCTTAGGTCCCGGACCTTCTGCCGGTCCATTTTCATCTGCACCACCACCACCTCTAGTGAACCCACCTTCAGACACACCTATTCCTGAGGATGAACCATCTATTCCTCCGATCTCTGACCCACTTGAGCCCCAAGGTAAAGATATTTTATTCACAGTGGACGATCTTGAAACTCATGAGACCACACATATCATAATTGATGATTCACCTCCCAAACCTCAGCCAGACACCGCTCCTAAACCGACTCCATCACCTGCCCCCACAGAGGAAATCTCTCCTTCTTCATCCTCCTCTGCACATCTTACACCAGAGGCTGAGACCACCCCTGAGATTCAGACCACTCCAGAAGGAGAAATCTCTACTATGGTTGTCTTCCAACCTTCTCCTCCCGGAGATGACATCCATATCCCTCCAGTCCATCTGCCTGACCCAGTTCCGTCTAGCTCATTTGATTCTTTGGAGTCAGATGATTCTATGGTCTTTCCAGTGACAACCATTTCCATAGTCAAGCCTCCTAGTCCTCCATTAGATTGATGAAGACAAAAAGGGGGAGAAGAGCTTGAGAGTGATTTTGTGGATGTGTCCTAGTCTATTTTGGGGTATTTGGTTGTATATGGGTCTTTAGGGAGCATTCTAAACTTTATCTTGTAATTTGAAAATTTTTAAGTTTAATGCAAGTGTGTTTAAGTTATGATTTTACTTTAAGATAATTTAAGCTTTAAATTATGATACATGTTTGGACTAATGAAGTTATTGTGTATGCAAGGTGTATGCTATAAGACATATTTAATTGAGAATCCAATTTGAAAAACGATGTTCAAAATCACCAAGTTTTGTCATCATCAAAAAGGGGGAGAATGTTAGATCTCATGTTTTGATGATAACAAAAGAATGGTTTGAAAAGGAAATAATTAATAAACAAGTTTGAACTAAGGAATAACAGGGATAAGTGTCACTTGAGATAAGCAATGGAATAATGAAGAAAGACCAAGAGAAAAAGCTGAGAAACTTGGTCAGAAGCAGATTTTCTAAGGCATTACTCGAGGTGGTACTCGAGTAATGAGCCAAAACTTGAAGTAACCAGAAGCACCTTCCAGTAACCTGCCACCGTTACTCGAGGAGCTACTCGAGTAACCAGGTAAAAACTTGGAGTTGCTCTCGGACTGCCAATGTTACTCGAGGAGCTACTCGAGTAACCATGTGAAAAACTTCCAGTTGCTTTTCAGGTTGCCAATGATACTCGAGTAGCTACTCGAGTAACTCTGTTTCTGAAAAATGATGCTCTCGGCACTTTGTACCACTGCAACATTTACTCGAGACCCTACTCGAGTAATGCACTAAATGGATTCCTCGAGTAGATACCCGAGTATGCAGAGAAATTTTCAAAGAAAACTTCAAGTCTTTACCCGGGTAAGTCATGCACAAAAAGTACAGTTACTCGAGGTGGTACCCGAGTAACCTATGCAAAAATGGATGCATTACTCGAGTCCGTATCCGAGTAATAAGGTAAGTGCTCTCGGCCTTGAAATCCTGCAACATTACTGGAGTAAAGCATCGAGTAACCAAAAGTTTTTATAAAGGTTTACTCGAGTTGGTACCCGAGTAACTCATTAAGTTGTGAGTGCATTACTCGAGTAAGTACCCGAGTAAACATGTATTTCCAAAGTTTTAGAAATTGGTTATTCCATGCACTACCCGAGTAATCTTGTATTTATTCATTGACTTCCAGTTAATCAAAGAATTCCCGATGATACTCGAGTAAGTACTCGAGTAAACTTCAAAGGATACTCGAGTAGCTACTCGAGTAAGCAAACCCAGAATTTTAGAAATCATTCAAACGTTCACTGATTTGTTTCCTATGTGATTAATCTTTCATTGTATTAGTATTCTTAGACTATTTACAGATGAACAATGAAGAAATCATGTCAAGTAATGAAAGTCAAATGAAACGTTCAAATGCCAACCACCGCCAACGGATATTTTTCAAAAACTAGAAAAGTCAATAGTGGCTGCGCACTCTCCAACGGACAGAAGAAAATGTTCCAACGGTCTTCACCAACATATCTATATATATGAGAACATCCAAACAGAGAAACAACAACAAGAACACTCACAAACGTATCATCAAGTTCATTGCTCTGTTTTACGTTGTAATTATATTTCTATGCTTCAGTGATCCTTATTCACTCTGTAAGAGAGATACTTCATTCAAACTCAATATTTGTTATTGAGATAACTTAAGGTTGTGGAACCTTGAGTTGGGATTGGATTACAACTTGTAAGGGGGAGCGAGTGTCCAGGTAAAGGAACTTGCTTGTACTGAGGTGCCAAGAACCCACTGAATCTTGGAAGTTATAGTGAAACTCTCAGAGAAGCTCTGAGGACTGGACGTAGGTCAAAGTGGTTGTGGCTGAACCAGTATAACTCACGGTGTACACTTCGGTGATATTTCTCCTTACTCTTTCATGTTTTAATTTCAACGTCAAATTTTATATTTGCAACGAAATTTTTAATATCACCCAATTCACCCCCCCCCTCTTGGGTGAAACGCTTGCACTAACACATGAGAGAGAATTGCAGTAGTGGAATGAAGACGGGAATATGTCTCCATTTCGCTGAGCAGAGTTTAAACACCCAAGTAGCCCTGTGTGGCTATATTGATTGTAAGTAATATATACAAACTCCTATGAAGAATTTTTGTAATCATTCGCATAGTATTAGTATGTTTATGCTATTCCTGTGTTGCCCACAGAACCATACAATAATATTCCTCTGCAAGTCAAAATAAGTAAGGGTGTGATAGCATCATTAGTTCACATGGCGTGGGCGGGGTAGGGAAGACAACCATGTTAAAGAAATTTGTTGGGATTGGAGATGACATTTGGAATCATAGTAATAAAGTTGAAAAAGTAGCAAAGACATATAGAGTCCTCAAACAAAAGAAATTTGTCTTATTATTGGATGACATATGGGACAAATTGGACTTGAATTTGATAGGAGTGCCACATTATAGGGAAACTAATTTTCAATGCAAAGTGTTATTCACAAGATGGATAAAAGATGTGTGCGCAAAAATGCAAGCTAAAAGAACATTCAAGGTAGAAATTGTCAACACTAATTTCAATTTTGATAATCGAAGAGTAATAAAGACGGAATTCCATGGGCATACAAAAAAGGACATTTATACTTATAAAAGTATTCGTTTACAATCGCAAGTTGTTCTTAGACAAAATACAAAATACAGTGAAAATTTCAATATTTATAGGATTCCCCAAAATATCTTAAGAATAGACTACTTATTACCACCATCTTTAACCTTGCCTCGAGACACGTTCCAATCACTTCTCGGCGTCTACACCTTTTCCTTTTGTCCCGCTGGCACCTGCTGAGATGTTTATTTAAAAAAAAGGGTGAGATTCCGAGGAATCCCTGTAAAGACATACGATCGATATATAAAATGTGAAAATTAAATATGCAATGTACCATATTAGGCAAAAATGAAAGTTTCATTCATTTCACATGTAAGTACCTCAGCCGATTCACCAACTACAGTTAGGAATTTTGATATTGTACCTTAGTTGGGCACCGAACCACAACTAGGATTTTCGATATACCGTTGTTGGGTACCGAACTATAACTAGGTATTGTGCCTCTAGCACGCAATTATATCATGCAATACAGTAACACATACATATAATTATTCACATATTGTATGAAGGATGGTAGTCCCTACCTCAAAGTCTTATCAATCCTTTTTAATGTGCTTGTAAAACGTGTCGTTTCCGGCTTCCAACTTCTAACTCGGTCCAAAGATATTAAATGTATAAGAAATAGGTCATAACCTATACAAGTATCATTTTAGACTCTTCCATAGAGCTATCCTGATGTATTTTCACCCAAGAAATCCATTTCCTAGCTTGAAATCACCAAATTCAGTGTCAAATTACGAAAATACCCTTGACAGCCTCGATTAGGGTTTTAGTGGCGTTTTCATAATTATGTTTTTTTGGCCTTTCCAAAAAAGTGGCCAATTGTAACCCCACCTATCTTTTCCTCCTGAGTCCAATAGAATCATCAAATAATTTAAAATCTCACTCTTTCCCCCAGATCTTGTGTTGGCCGAAACTTTGGTCAAGAAAAAAGGGAAAATTGGACTCTTGTGTGTTAGCTTCCAAAGCTTGTATCTTTTTACTTCTAATCCCTTATTAACTCATTGAAACCTATTCTAATCATGATTTAAATAAATTTGGACAGCATAACCTCTTAGGGTGTGTTTGGTTTGAGGGGGAGGTAGGGGAGGGAGGGGAGGGGAGAGTAGGAAAATTATAATTTTAGGCAAAAGAAACCCAAAATTTACCCTATCATTTTTTTAAATTTTGGATTCCCGCCCAAAATTTACTTTCTCATTCTTTTTAAATTTTATATTCCCACCCAAAATTTAAATTCCTTCAACCCAAAAAGGTAATTTACTTACCCTCCCATTCCCTCCCACCCCTCCACTCCCCTCAAACCAAACACACCCTTAGGGTTAGGACTTTTCAAAATTTACAAACTTGACAAAAATTACCAAATCCAACAACAACCATCAACAACAACTTCATACTTGTATAGATCTAAGATTTATGAAATTACCTCTTGAGTTCTTGGATTTTCCCTCTCTAGGCGTCCTCTCCTCTCTCTCCTCGAGTTCAAATGTGTCTTCAAGATCGTGGATTCCATGAAGAAGAAAGGTTTAGAGGAGGTTTCTAAGTAAGATCACAAGAAAACTTTTAAGAAATCATACTTACCTTAAACTTCTTCTTCCTTCTCTCTAGAACTTGGGAGCTCTCTGTCTCTCTTCTCTTATTGTGTTGGACAAAAATAAGGAAGGGAAGAGGAAGGAAGAGTACTTCATAAAATATCTCCCTTCACCCTACACCACATGATTTCATCAAGGAATATGATGGTGACACTTGTCACAATCCACACCTCCTTCATATTTGTGTCATAATTGCTCCATTAGGCTTCCATTAACATTGAACTAATTTCCTCTCCCTTTTGGTTAGCATAAAACCTTCCCCCCTTATGTCTACCCTAACCAAATTGATTTCCTCCAACCAATCCAACTTTGCACTCAAGTAGTGTACCATTATCATCATTAATCATGATTACTATGTCCATATAGCATTATTTTAACGCAATTAGACATGTGCTCATCTTCATAAATCCTAAACTAATCCCCTCACCTTATGATAATGACACTTGGCATATTTAATCTCATTAATCAGTTTTCCCTCTATTTTTCTTGTGCTAGGTGAAAATTTACAAGAAAAAGGGAAATAAATTTGCCTTAACATTTCCATAATTCAATTAATTGAATTATGCACAATTCCTTCTAATTTCACAACTCTTGATTTATTCTACCAAGAATGTTCAATGCGTATATTCTCCTTTATTTTCCTTAAATAATTGAAATCAACTTCCATTAATTGAAAATTAATTAATCTCATGCTAAATTGGCAAAGTTTTGATTTTGGCATAACCTTTGTAATCTAATTCCTTTCTTGAATTATTTTGCTCATTTTCTCATGAATATTCACCATTTTATTGAATTTCTCTAATAATTACAATATATTTGTGAATATAAAATTTGGGGTGTTACAGAAATTTTGATGGAGGGAGAACATTAAAGGTGGTGAGGACACTTTGAGGTCATACCCAAGGATTCCAAAGCTTATAGAGAAGATGGCTAAAAAATGTAAAAGATTGCCACTAGTACTAGTTGAGGTAGGGAGCGCCATAGCTGGAATGAAGAGTGCGGAGGGTTGGGAATATTTAAAGAACTTAACAAGTTCATTATTGACCACACCAGATTTGTGTTGGAGTTTTAACATGAAAATGTGTGTCAAATGGAACAAGTCCTACATTATTTGGAAGAGAGAGAGTACAGGTATATATATTATACCTTATGAATTTAGGCTACTAAATGGGCCAAGAGGAAGAGTGGGCTCGCTCACACAACAATCGGCCACTAGGAGACAAAATCATTGGAAACCTGGTGACTCCCCTTGCACGTGAGTTAATTATGGACTGGGCACTTTTTATCAAATATTTTGTGGAAAAATCTAAAATTCAATCCACTTCTTATCAAATATTTTTTTGAAAAATCTAGAATATGGCTTACCAGAAAAACCAAGTTTTTGATGTATTGGAATTTGAGATCTAAATGTTTTCGTTACAAGGAATTACTAGATTTTACATTGTTTAACTAGCCATCATTACCAACATTCATGTTGCAGGCCATTATCTCCAAATTCCAAAACTTATCAATAAAATATTTTTATGGCTTTTTGTTAGTTCTCATAATATTTTGATGACAACAAACCTTGATTTATTATACTCAAGTGATAATTAAACCTTTTAAAAAAAAGTGAAATCTTGTGGTGAATTACTCAAGTTTGACATAATCACTTGAGTGATGGTTTTTTGCACTCAAGCGATAGTCAAATTAGAATTCAATGTCACCAAAGAGAATCACTCAAGTGATGATGCTTTACTCGCAAAATTTTCTAAGTCATTCAATGGTGATCAAGTTTTGTGAAAAGCTCTCAGGTTAAATCACTCAAGTAATTGGGTAAGCCCTCGAGTGATGGTATCACTTGCAAGTGACTTCCAAAAAGAATTGGGAAACTCTCACCTTGTATTTTATTCGCACTACATATAATTTTGTTATTATTATTCTAATGTCTTTCGTCTTTCCGCCAATGAGTGAAAAACCGGACGGAACCGGACCTGCCGGTCGGACCAGAAAACCGGTGAACCAATCTCTAGGCCGATCCGGGCCACTGCTGGAGAGGGGGGAGGGGTCGAACCGGGGAGAATCAGTTTGAGTCGGCAAAACCGGCAGGCGGAGCGGTTAGTCCGGGTTGGATTTTTTTTTAAAAAAAATGGCCAAAATGTCGTCGTTTTGGGTTATTCTGGAGCAGGCAAAGCTCCCCGACCCGACCCGATCCGAAAGCCCGACCCGACCTGATGTTTTTGCCCTAATCGAATTCACTCCACCAACCAGGCACCACCACAAATGAGAAATTGAGAATATGAAATTCTTAAAAATCAGAATCCTTCCTCAATTCATCCTTCTCGGTCTGAAACTTTGAATCAGAACCAAATTCTTCATTCGTTCTCCGTGATTGGTAGCCGAAACCTGGAAGTGAAATCGACGGCGGCCTTTTACGACATCAATCGACAGATGTGAGTGCGTGAGCGGCAGATGGTGACCGTTGACTGTGATAGATGAGATTCCAAAACTGATCTGAACGCTTATCTGACCAAGACGCGAAGGCGAGCTGCGACTTGCGACTTGTTTAGGTAATTTTTTTTAGTTTTGACTTTTGATTCATCTCTTGTTGGCCTTTTGCTCTGTCCATCTGTCGTCACTGTTCTGAATCCGATGAGCTGCGATTTTTCATTCATTGGTAGTAAGTTAACTTATATTTAAAAAGTTGGGGGGAAAAATGGATGCCACATATATCTATCTGTGCTTTTTACGATTATTGTTATCTTTGTTATATTGGTGATTTATGGGGTCTAGTTATCAATATTTATTCACTTTGTTCGGTTTGGAATATTTCAATTTGGACGACAATAATCTAGCAGAGGTGTTGCGTGACTGATAATAAATTGCTGTTACATGAAGAACATCATTCTGTGTCAAGTTTTCATATTTCAATAGCTCACATTTTTATCTATTTCTAGAGCCTATCTATACTAGTAACTGAGCTTCTATAGCTGTTATTCTGACTTGTGAACATTAAATTTTCCTTGTTAGTGGAAGGCTCTAGCTTGTCTATTTGTGTTCATGCTTGTCTATTTGGATTAAATTCATCAAAATGCTTGTTGCTAGCTGTTGGAAGTGATGTTACTAGAAGATACAGTGACAAGGTTTTTCTTGAACAAGCCTTGTTATTTCGTTTGCTGCTTAATTCATACTTACATGGTTTTGTAATTAACTAATTATTGCAGGGTCTTTTTTCATATGACTTGTTTGTCAAGCTTTATAATTGGAACACGGCAGAGTTGCAACCATTTGGTCTTATAAATTGTGGAAACAGGTAATTTGATGTGTTTTATGTTTGACAAAGTTGTTTGAAAGCTGCCTCATGTGTGTAGACTTGTAACAAAATTGATAGTATGGCTGAAATTTTATGCTTTTTGTATTTTATCTTTTTGGTTAACTGGTTAGTTGATTTGAGTGGTTAGGTTACAGAATTTTGCCATGGATTTAATATTATGTTTCTACTATTATGCTAATGTTGTACTCCAGTGCTTAGCTTTTACACCTCCCCTTACTGCTTATTTGCATCAAGGACTTCATTCTAAAGCATGTACGTTTGGAATCACAATTTCCATATGTGCCAAGATTCTTGGTTACAATCTATAATTTAATGCCAATATAGTGACAATATGTACTAACAAGAGTAATTTTCCCTTAATTTAATGCTAATATAGTGATATATAACTTGTAACTACTTTAACTTTTTTTTTAATTAACTTGTTATTGAAACTTTAAGTTTGTTTCTTTGTTGTTGCAAGGATGGATATATCTAGTTCAGGAAATGAAAATGTCACTCCTAGTGCTAATAATGAACATGATACTCCTAATACCGAACCTCACACTTCCAATTCCAACACTAATCCTACTTCTACTCCCAATACCACAATTCGTGGTAAAACTGATCCAGCATGGGCACATGTTGCCTTAAAAAAAGAGGGGACACAAAATGTATACACATGCCTCTTTTGTGGTAATAGCTATAGAGGATGAGGCATAAATAGAATGAAGCAATATCTTGTTGGTGTGTCTGGTCAAATTGCTTCTTACAAAAAGGTTACTTCTGATGTGCGTTATAGGATTGCAGAGTCTTTGAAAGAAAGTTCAAAGAAAAATTCCGTTGAAGATATAAGAGAGGAGGAAGTTCAAGCAGAAGAGGTTGATAGTGTATCTAAGAAGAGGAAGCATCCTGGGACAATGGATAAATATTTCGTTCCTAGGACAACTCCTGGAGCTCAGCCAACCATCAAAAGTGCCTTAGCATCAAAAGAAGCACAACACAATGTGAAAATGCTTATTGCTGAATGGGCTATATTCAACTGCATTCCATTTAAAGCATTGGAGTGCCCTTTATTTCAAAGAGTTGTGGATGGAATGTGTTCTATAGGGCCTGGGTTTAAAGCCCCTAGTGCTTATGATTTTAAAACCAATTTATTAAGAGATTTGAAAAAGGAATGCCAGTTACTCATTGATGGTCATAGAGCTAAATAAAAGCAAAACGGCTGCACATTTATGGCGGATGGATGGACTGATGTGAGACAACGGACTTTGATAAACTTCTTAGTTTATTCTACACACGGAATGGTGTTTGTTAAGTCTGTTGACGCATTAGATTTAGTAAAAGATGCTAAAACTTTATTCACATTGTTTTCTGAAGTGATTGAGTGGGTTGGTTCCAAGAATATAGTTCATGTGGTAACTGACAATACTTCAAACTATATGGCATGTGGAAGGTTGATTAAGGAGAAATATAAAAATATTTATTGGTCTCTTTGTGCTGCTCATTGTTTAAATCTTGTATTGAAAGACATTGCAAGCATGCCTCATGTGTCAGACATTGCAGCAAAGGCATCAAAGATAACGGTATTTGCTTACAATCACATGATATTCTTGTCTTGGTTGAGGGAGAGGACGGGTTGGAGAGAAATTGTGCGTCTTGGTGCTACAAGGTTTGCCACTACCTTCATTACATTGCACAACATTTACATGCACAAACATGACTTGCAAGCCCTTGTTGTCGATAAACACTTTGTGGACCATAGGCTATCTAAGACTACTCCAGGAAAAAATTTTAGTGCGATCATATTAGATAGCCGGTTTTGGAATGAGTGCTACCAAATTGTGAAGATTGTAACTCCTCTGATAAAATTGTTGAGAATTGTTGACTCGAATGAGAAGCCCTCACTTCCATATGTTTATGAAGGTATGCAAAGGGCAAAAAGTGGAATTAAGGAGATGTTCAAGAGGAATAAGGATCATTACAAGCCTTACACAAGTATCATTCAAGCGAGATGGGATAAAATTTGAAGACCAATCTCCATGCAGCTGCCTATTTATTGAACCCGACATTCGTATATGGTCCAGCCTTTGTTCACAAGGGAGGGTTAATGCAAGATTTGATTGACGTGGTGGAGGCTAACTCAGATGAAAATGTTGATTGTTATAAGGTAATGAAGCAAGTGACATTATATCTTGATGGCAACGAATCTTTTAGCAGAGAGACATGCAAAAAAGGGGCTGAAAAACTAGATCCTTGTAAGTAATTAAGTATTCATCTTTATTGTTTAATATTCAATTAATAACATATTAATTGATTGCAACTAATATTATGTATATGTTTTATTTTGTAGATGAATGATGAATGTATTATGGCTATTCCGTTCTAGAATTGCAACGTGTTACAACACGTATTCTTAGGCAAACGTCTGCTTCTTCTGGTTGTGAGCGAAACTGGAGCTTATTTGAGTGTACCCATACAAAAAGGAGAAATAGATTGTCGCATTAAAGGCTGAATGATTTGGTTTACAATAACTATAACTTGCGATTAAAACATAGGTAATTTTAGATATTATGAAAAATGATTTTGATTAATATGGATTAAGTTTTAAATTTTAACTGAAATCATTTGTCATTGGAAAATTGAAGGAGTGTATTGAATAAAAAGAAGCCAAGTTATGATCCCATTGACTATGAGTCCATTGATGAGGTGGATTTTTGGGTGACGAAAGAAGATCCCATTCCAGAATTTAATGATGAAGATGCAGAAAATCTTGAAAGTATTCTTAATAATGAAGGCGTTGCACTTTCATCAACTCTAGATAGGATTAATGAAGGTTCATATAATCATATGTCCTATTAATATCCTGTTATTAATTTATTATCCATCCATATAATTATTTGTTATACATAATCATTGATATTAATTATTGTTGTGCATTTGGATAGGTGATGAAGATAGGGACATTCCCGATCCCCCGGATTTGAATGATGATGTCACTACTACTTACCCTTTCCCAAATCCAGTACCTATTGACTCATCTCCAATAGATCAGCTTGATGAGTTGTAAAGTTTGTTGAGTGATGATTTACTCATTTGGCTATGGTTGATGGATGATGTTATTGGCTATTTTTGTGACTATTTTGATGCTATTGGCTTGTTTGATGAATGATGATTGATATTGTTATGTTTTGACTATATTTTGATGTTAATTATAGGTTTGCTTTGAAGAACTAACTAGGTCTTTTAACTATTTTGATGTTGGTAATGACTTATGACTTATGAATGTTGATTATTTTGTTATTGTCAATTAAATTATAATATTTTAATATGACCGGTTTGACCACCGGTACGACCCCGGTTGACCCATTAACCCTTGAATCTGTGCCGTGACCGATTCATTGACCGATCCGATTTTTCATTCCTTGCTTTCCCTCGTTCTTTAAACATTAGAGAAATGTAATGTAGATTAAGATTAATATTTGAGAAACGTTTATAGTTTTACCTCTATTATGTAAAAAAAAAAAAAATCTAAGAAAATGAAAAAAGTAGTGTTTTTTTTTTTAATAAAGAAAACGAAAAGTATGATAGAGAAGCCAAAAAAATCAATATAATAAAGACTGAGATTGTACTTAATGTGGAAGTGTTGATTTTTTTTTTTAAAAAAAAAATTCAGAAAAGCACAACCAATCCACATCCATATGTAGTAATTAATGCTGCTGCTTAAAATTAAAATAGTGAGGACATATATTTTCCTTTAGATAAGACGGTATTTTGAAGTATTAATTGATAATTGAGAACCTTCATTTTTCACATATAAGAATGATGACTTATATTTGGCCAAGAAAAAAGAAAAAGAATGAAATTACAAAATGATCCTAAATAGGAAAGAACAAAGAGATATTAAAGTAAAAAAACCTAGAAATTAAACCTTTCAAGTAAAAATGAATTAAGGGATTCTACATGTAAGTAGCAAGCTTTTGGGAGAAAATAATGTACAATCCTTGCAAATAGGAAATTTTAAAATTATGGGAAAACATTTTCTTTTCTTTTCTCCTTTTTATATTTCTTCCTTCATTTATTTCTTTTTTCTTTTTCTTTTTCTTTTTGTGTGAATGGGAGAGCATTTCACCTTGAGGATAAATTGAAACTTGGTGCATAGAGAAATGATGGGCCTAAAATTTAGATGAAAGGGGCCATCTTTACAACCAATAATCACCACTCTCTGATCATTTTTATAAGTCTAGTTTATTTAATTCTTATATATTAAAAAAAGTTAGTTAACTCAATAACCATACGATCTGGGCTATGATCAATTCGAATTGAGAAAAAAACTGCTATATCCTTATTAATTTAAACAACTAATGACAAGTCATTGAGCAATTAATGACATGTTAAGGGGCCACAATGACAAGTCCTCAAGTCATTGGTTAACACCTGACTTGTTTTTTGTTGCTCAAATTAATTAAGGCAAGTGATTTTTTTTTTTCAATTTGAATTAATCTAACCCAAATATCATGGGCTTCAATGTAATTTAATAATCCTGCTTGTAATTTTTCTTTCTTTCTTAGGATTTGTATGTATTCTCTCTCTCTTTTTTAATTAATCCAAATCTATGATTTTGAAATCCTACACAAACCATTTTTCCTTTTTCTTCACGATCTAGAGATTCAATGTCTTGTTAGTTGTTCGGTGAAAGATATTATTCACTCACTGTTGTTATCATCTCATATACTCCTTCCTATTCTTATTATAAGATTTATTTACCTAATTTGATTATATTAAAAAAATTAGTTAAGTTAGTTAATATAATAAGTATTTTCTAAAATACTCTACTCATCTTTCTTAATTCTCTCACTCCCCCTCCTCCTTGATCATTATAGAAGGAGCATTAATAAAGATAAACTAAGAAAATCTTAACAAATATAAAAAATAAGTCTTGTATTTATGACTCATACAGGCAGTAGCCCTATCACATAAGCTACTACACTCCCGAAAGATTGAACCTATAATCTTTAATTAAGGTGGAACAACTCCTACCAGTTGATCCAAACTGTTCGTGCTGTGTAATGAGCATTTCTAGGTTCTCACCCGGTTTTGCATATTTTGAGAGGATTTTTTATGTCTTTTTCTCCCGATATTTGTGACTATGCATGCAATTAGAGCTTTCTTCAATATTGACATTTTCTTAACCGACTTTTTGTGGGCCTAAAAATATCTCCTGTAAAAAAAAAAATGTCAAAAGTCAAATTTTGTCCCTCACTTCTTTGCCGACTTACCTGGCACTGTGCGTCTTTTCCATTATTATTATTATTATTATTATTATTATTATTATTATTAGCTTGACATTAACCAGACTATTTGATATATAATTCGATATTTTTTGTTTGACTTAACAAAATGGTATTCTTTTTGTAAATATTAGCATTTTTCTTGTTATGGCTCTGATCTCTTAAACTTTAAACAGCCTGACAATGTCGGCAAAAAATATATTAATTTTCAAGAATCATCCTATCTTAATTATTTTATCTCTCTCATGCATGAATTCAAGTCATCATCATATATATATACCAAATATATTAAGGATATTTTGATTTTGACAAATACATATAGTAATATGATTATAGATATAATTTAAATATTTTTTAAAATGAAGTTATTGAGAACTATATAATCCAAGGAACGAGAAACTCTACATGGATGTTTACATATCTAAGCATGGTATTAGTAGTGTCACAAAGAAAGTATGCTCTTGATTTGTTGAAAGAGACATGCATGCTAAGAACGATGGGGACAAATTGTAAATCGGTAACAGTAGTCAGTAGAAGGTTTTCCTCTTGTTAGTAAAGAAAGATAAAAGCATTTAGTGGGCAAAATGATTTAATTATCTCACACTACACCAGATATATCGTACACAACGGGCGTGGTTAGCGAGTTTGTAAGAAATCCAGACAAGGATCACAAGACTGTTGTGCACAATATTGCACTACTTGTGATAGATAGGAGATCCATTACATGCTATTGCACCTTTGTGTGGGAAAAATTGGTTGCAGGGCGTGCTTTACAAATTTGCTTTTCACTTGAGTGAGTTAAGTGGAAAGGACTCGGGGCTTGTTTGGTATTCTGTAAATTGAAGTTGCAGTAAAAATTAATTGGTGCTGTTTAGATATGCTTTTATTAAAGAAAAATAATTAGTTAGACTAAAACTTATGCGGATGATATATTGAAAAATAAGTTTACGAAAAATTACAAAGAAAAGCTATAGCTCCAAAACCTAATTTGGCTTTTCAAGAAAAGCCTATTTGTTCCCCATATTAAATCAAATATGATTTTTTTTTTTTTTTTTTGCTTCAACTGGTTTTTAGAGGTCCGAAACTCAATTTTAAAATCCCAGTCAAGCACTTGATAAATACCTCTCAAGAAAAGTCGGATTCAAACCTTACAAATAAAAAAAAAATTAAAAGAGCTATTCCTAACTTGGTAACATAAAAAAAAAAAAAAAAATTAAAGAGAGGGAAAAAGTAGCTTTGAGAAGCTTAATATATACAGCCGATTGGCCTTTTGCTTCTTTCGTGCCAAAGTAAACATAGATTTTTGCATCTTCTACACTAAGATTATGTGAGAAAAGGGAAAAAATAATTGAGCCTACATTAGGCACCTTATTTTCAGGAATTTTTATGAATTCTTCAAGGCTGATAGAGCATCCTTTGTTGTTGCTGAGATAACAGCATCCGAAGCATTTGGCAAATAATAATACTTCCCTGCAGTAATCAGAATTTAATAAATATCACTGTTTTCTTTGATTCTGAGGGATACGTAGGTGGGATAAGAACTTCTACTCTAAAAAACTAGATGTTGAGGTGAAAGACTTGTTAACTATCCCATTAAGCATCTCATGTATGTGTGTATATATATATATATTACCAAGTCTTCGTCACTTTCTCAAAAAATAGTGCCATCAATAGTTCGATGCTTCACAATCTTTTTGCTTCAACATGACAGAACCCTTTATTATGATTTGGTCTCAACTACAAAGCCGTTCCAACCCCCCCCCCCCTTTTAATCCTGATCTCGAATAATAAATATAAAAATTCTAGCGTGTGGGATATCCAATATTTCAAGAACCAACAGATATTTTTGTTTCAAACAAAGTTTCATTACACATACCTTGGGCAACTCTGGCAATCTCCTTGGCAAAACCCGTTGAGACAAACTTATTTTCTGTGTCTATAACTAGAAGTGACATTCCAGCTTTATATATCTTAACAGCCACTTCAAGGATTTCATCCTTCATAAGAATGAAGCAAACAATCAGTTCACAATGAAGATGATTTAGATATAAAAAATTACACAGATTTCAGAATATGTTATGGATTGGGGGATAGTTAAAGAGTTCATTGAACATCTTACATATATAATTATGCATAGAAATATTTCAAAATGCTTCGATTTATAAGAATCAAGAAACAGAAAATAGTCCAACGATTTACGTCAAACCAATAGTTCATCCTCTTTATATTTGAGTATATGGGACAATTGGGGATTGAGATGACTAATGTGATTCCAATAATCAGAAAGGGAAATAGCAGTATTGTAACTTTCAGTGAGCAGAATAAAATGATTTCTTAAAAATTTTAGATGTCAGTAAAATGCCCTCTGGGGAAAATAAGTCTAAAAAGATTATATATATATATATATATATATATATATATCCAAACGCAGATGATTTATGACAATTGGGAAGTCTGAAGGACTGGCCAATGGCTAGAAGCATCCGATTATAGAGGCAAACGGTACCTTCAATTCCTGAGCTGAAGGTCTTGGAGCATCAGCATCAGCAGCTTCAGGGTCAGTTGACCTTTTTAGTGATATATTGGCTCTCCCATCAGTGATTGCTACAATCATTACACGTCCAACATCACCACTTTTCTCTGCATATAAACCAACCCTGACAGCCTGATTTAGTTGATAAACATAGTTAGCTTAAGAAGTTTAATTGACCATTCTGATAAACTCTACATCCAGAAATCATTTAGAGGCATTAGTCTGTATCTGACCTAGGACACAAATGTAAGGAGGTAAGATGTAAATATCTTTAAAAAAATGGGTTAATATCATTGTTGGTACTTACAGCTTGATCGAATTTTAGTTCTAATCCCCGTAGTTTCAAAACGTTAATTTTAGTACCTATAGTCTTATAAGAACTTAGTTTGACTATCAATATATAGGGACCAAAACTAAAACTCGTTAAGATTATAGAGGAAAACTATTAAACTGAGACTAAATCCTTATGAAACTAGAGTGACCAAAATCAACAATTTGAAATTAATGGGACTAAAACCAAAATTCTATCAAACTGTAAAGACTAACAATGGTATTAATCCAAAAAATAAAATTACACATAGAAAATACTACATGACAAAAAATGAAACTTCCCACTCTTTTTCTCTTCTGCAAAAAGACATGGCCATTGTTTCATATTGCCACAAAATTTTTCCGTCACAACGCAATTAGAAGCTGTTAACACTTCTAACAAACAGGTTTGGATTCAAACACACACATCCACATATACAAGTGAGAATGTTTGACAAGTTAAAATCATTGTTTTTGAAATAGATGACTGTCCTAAGAATGAGAGAAACAATCTGCTTACTGTGGTAAGACCATGAGCCAGGGGTGACCCTCCACCACAAGGAAGTCTCTCAAGACGTCTCCTTGCCATTGCAATTGATCTAGAAGGAGGCAGAAGAACTTCTGCAGAGTCCCCTCGGAATGGAATAATAGATACCTGTTTAACATTACCAGTATTGTTCAGTGTGAAATTATTATTTCATCATGGGTCTGTGCTTGGCCCACCATTCAAGCCCAAAAGCCTTTTGTGCGGTCATAGGCTCTTACCTAAGACTTTTGGATTGAAATAGTCTTGGCAACAATGAGAAATTAGTCAACAATGAGAAATAGACTTTTGGATTGAAATAGTCTTGGCAACGATGAGAAATTAGTCACTAGCTCTTGCGATATACAAGGAGATTTGTATGTTCTATAATTTGGATAGAAAAATTTGTCATGGCTCATGGTGCACATGTGCCAAAATAATGGAGAACTGATTCCACTTTATTTCTGTTATGATGAGATCTCAAGAAATGTATAATTATTCATTGCTTCCTTGGATTTGTAATCTCAGGTACTTGATAATTTTCAGGAATTGAATAGCCATCTTTATTTACAATGGCAACATGTACCATTGCAAAGTCTTATTACCTGAATTTTTGTGTGAGAATAAGGTTTCTTAACAATTATTTGTGTTCATAAGAGCTTAGTTGGTGATATTCCATACAGAAAATAAAAATGTGATATTTCTGAGTATAGATGGCTTCCACAATATAAGGCCTAATTTTCATAAGTCATATAATTAGAGAAATTCCACAGATACTGAATAAATGTTTGGTCTAGTCACCTGATCCCTGCTTGTGTAGCTTTCAGCCAGTAACTTAAGTGCTGCACCTTTCGCATTCTGCATCCGGTTCAATGCCATGCTTCCACTTGCGTCAACCACAAATATAACCTGAGATTATTGATTATAAACACAAACAACGCAACTAATGGGAACCACAAACAATTTGAATTCTGAAGAATAAATCAAATGAGGTTTAATTTATATTCTGGGTCAATGTAGTCAAGTGCTAAGAACTTCAACATTAGGTTGTTTGCTCTGGTTGGATACTGTCACAGTAATACAAATATTATTACTAAAACAGCTTCCATGAAAAAAAAATTATATTTATCCATATATAAATGACAGACATTGCCAGTAACTCTTAAAAATTTGCACATCCATGACACCAGTAATTTACCGTTTTCAGATTGATGTACTTCTAAATAAATTGGTGATTGAGAGAGCATATATACCAAAGCTCCTGCTTTTCGCGCCATTCTCTTTGCTCTCATATCAGTTTTCTCAACAAATACTTTCCTACTGTTTTGGGAGTCCCTCGCCCTCCGCAACTTCTGATATGGTGCAGCTGCTCTAAGGGTAGCATCAACTGCTAATCTCTTTACAGGGCCCTGCAAACAATGATAGTACTTGGATATAATAGCAAGAAGAATTTATACTTGTATTTGAAACAAACCTCATTTATGCAGAGACTTAACTTATCTGTAACTCAGGGATGTGGATATAATCAGATTGAAATATAATGATTAATGAAGGATATAGGTAGAAACGAATCAACAAATTCAACTCTGCATGTTGAGATATAGGGAGAGAAAAGGCAAGGGAGAAGGTGAACGGAAGATAGTGACAATGTCTCTAACAGACTAACAAAGAATGCCAGCCACTTAGTCTGATACTATAACACACTTCAATGCATAAAAAATAACTATTTTCTTAACATGATTCTTAGTAGCACTTAATAGGCAACTCTTTCTTACCCAATGAGAATTTCCTGAAATATTAATCCATGTGAACATTCCAGTTTGTCATAATTATAAGGGCTTTAATGGTTAAGCATATCTTATATTATCCTAGTACTTGCAGGTTGTCCAATGTGTATCTCACTCCATTAATCTGTAAGCAAGATAGTTCAGGGGGCTGACTGAGTACACCAAAGATCTTATTTAGATTACTCTTTCCTTCTTATTATTTGATTAGATGGTCCCCAAGTCTCTTTTAATGAAATATCCTATCCACCTAACTACTAACTGTAACAAGAGAACACAAAAACCTAGCATAATTAGCAAGTCAGGTCAATAAGTCATCTATGGTAGTTTTTTTATGATTAAGAGCTTGAATGTAGGAGGTTATAGCATATTTGTAACTTTTAAACTTCGGTATTGGTTGCATTTTTCAGGCCAAATGTTCAGCTGTGGCTGTTATCTGACCCCAGATATATGATGGTTGTTGAGACAGTTTTTTTTTTTTTTTTTTTTGTCATTTGTTTATGGTGTTAAGTACAATAGTGGTATTCCTTTCTTTTCCCAATGGTTACTATAATGTTTTGGCAATTGAAAGTCATTTTTTTATCCTTTCGAACTACAAATATATAAGGCTAGAGAAGATTAAAGTGAAATTATCAGGACAGGTGTAGCCAACATCATCAGAGGTTAAGATTGTTCTCACGACAAACGAGAAATTTACTAGATGTAACTCAATTCCAAACCTCTCGAAGCTCACATTCTTCATTCACTGCAACATATGCTAAATTATGTCATGACACTGCCTTTATTTATTCCTCCTCTCATTGGTGGGTCAGAGATTTCAATGCCACTGAATATGTTCAAAGAGGATCAGGTATTCTATTGCTTTTGACTCATTTCGGATGTATTCTTTTGTTACCTTGGCTAATTGATCTGTTGACAGGGTTGAAGGTTGCAAGGAGAGTGTATTGATCCTTATTTTCTACCATTATCCTTTTTTTCTTATATTTGCTCAATTTACTTTCTAGGGGTCAACTAAACCATATTATGAACTGAATAACCTTTCTTAATAGTTTCTTTTAAGATCTTTCCCTGGAAGGCATTATTGATAAAGATGTATATCTGACAGATTGCATATTCTTGGATGAAGCTGCAACCTCTCTTCCTTTTTCCTTTCCTTGTTCCAACAATTCATCTGATTTTGAGAGTTTTGTATTGTTTGTTTATAGAAGAATAGAAAAATTTTGTGAGTTATATGATCAAATAAAAATTTAATGCTGCTGGATTGTTTTTCTTGGTGGAAGCAAAGGTTAGGATACAAGGTAAATTATACTTGTGCTCTGAGCCCATATTGAAAAGGTGCAATAAGGGGGAAAAAAACAAGGAAAAGTCAGTAATAACAAGAAGTAGGAAAGAAACAAAACATATCATGGATGATTTGATGATGGTGTCTACATTGTTGTCTCAAAACTCTGTATATTTATTACTAACACAAACACAATTTATTTTACTTTTGTGTGCACTACAATGAATTATTTCGCAACTTATATGATTTGTCTAAATTTTTAATACCCACAAATAGGCCAAGTCTTTTTAAGCTATACGCTCGTAATTTCTTAATATTTCGTAATGTGAGTGTATGACAAAATGATACCCATCAGAACCTAGAAGCCAAAGATACATACTTGAGCTTAAATCTAAAAAATTTACTCGTGAGAAGTACCACTACCAACCTTTGGAAGCATTGGCTTAATGTATCGACCTCTATCCTCTGAAAATATGACATTTTTTGCTCTTCCAGCCCTCCCACGGCGTCTCTGTGCTTGTTGTGCAAAAAAGAGAAGTTTTTCATCCACCAAGCCCCCTTCAGCATCAAAGATAAACTCCTCAGGAATTTGTTCTTGCTGTTGTTCATTTTCTTCATCATTTTCATCCTGTTTAGAGAAAACAGACCAAAATTAAAAAGGCACAGAATTTATAATAGATGTCAAAGCATCAGTCCTGGAGAAAAAGATTTCTTAGGAAGCAAAATATGTTAAAACACATTCATGTGCAAACATTCCTTTTGAAATACACGAAATACACTGGACTTGACATAGGAAACATTTTGGGGTTAAAGGTCAAATATATTATTTATTGAAAACAATGGTTCCATACCAAAAAGGAAGCGACAGTCAATATGAACATTAACTTGGAATAAAATATAATTGAACCTCTTGTTCTTCCTCTTCATTCTGCTCCTCCCCAGACTCCTGGTTTTGTTGAGGGGGAGGAGGGGGAGGCGGCTGATTTTGTTGCTCTGGTGGGTTCTCAGTGATAATTGAACGAGGCAGAATTACCAGTTCTACCTGTATCAGAAAAGATATGATGCACAAATCATCAGATAAGATGTTTATCAGCAAATGAGGAATGATAATGTAGTTTATATTTTATGATCAATAGATTTTGCTGAGTAAGACTGGTGCTAATAAATTGACTTTTAATTATGAGGAAACAAATCTGATAATGGAACTTAGAACATTTTTGTGAAATTTAATTCAATCCATGATCTCCAAGATGTCAGACACTATCTAGAGACCCACAACTAATAAGAACTTTTCGTTTGCAAATCTATACATAGACCCCTTCATTTTGCTTTGGATGCAATTTGTGAACAATATGATCTTTTGGGGGGAAGCAATGCTACCAAGTTTTCTTCTAATCATGACAATAAATCTAATCATGGAACACAGGACATTACAGTGGATTTAGTGAGATTGGAAGTTAGGTCAATCCATGCTGCTATTATTTTGTATTATCTGGAACACGCAAAACTAATTATTACTTTTATTTAAATACAAAAAGGACCATTTAGCTGTTGTTCTTTACACAGAAAGTTGAATAAAAGAACACCTACGAATTACATTTTTCTGTAAGAATTAGATCATATAAATACATATGCATCATGTATCAATTAAAAGTACAAAAAGTATTGTAGGCATAATCAGGGAAAGAAATCAGAGAAAAATGAAGATGGAAAAAGATTAAAAGAATAAAAGAAATTCTAAATTCTAAAGTATGGGAAATCAAGATGTTTGATTTTTTTCATACAATGTCCATAAATAGTACAAGTAGAGACTATAAATATCTTGAAAAAGTACCAAAGAATGTTCTTTATAGCCTTACCCTAAAACTTATAGAGATGCAATGGGGACAAATTGCCATTTTAATGTGGAAATAAGTACCCGTGATTTGTTTTCATATAATTTGGTCTTTTAATGAGTGTGTTTGGATTAGATTTTTGAAGAAAAGAGATTGAGTAGAATAGACTAAAAAAAGCTGGAATATGTAGCTTCTGTTTTGACATGGTTGTTGCCTAATAATCAATTATAAGTGGGGAGTAGGTGTTTGAATGAGTATATCTAAAAGCTTGGTTTTGGACCAATAATGGGTTCTCTGCAGAGTTTCCAAACACAGGAGCATTGAACGTTTACAGCTAGGATTGATTATTGTTCGTCAATACATAGGACGCTGATTGATTGACAACCCTACATTATAATTGTCTTAGACTCTTAGTTCTTTTTACAATAAAAACAGCTAAGACTTAAGGTCAGTCTGCTTTGAACCCTTTTAAGCATCCCCACTTTTGTTTTACATAATTTATTTTATTGGAACTCACATTTAATACATTAAAAACCAGACCAAACCAGACAGTTAAACTGATGAACTAGTCGCAAGTCCTGTCCGAAATAATAGCCAGACCATGGAAATACCAAATTAGTGTTGAACCAGTAAAACCGATAGCTCAATTGGTTGAACAGATCGTGTAATTTTTGTCATTTTTTTGTATCTTTATACCATATTTCTAAATTATCATTTACGCATATCTATACCTAATAATAAGCATTGGAAAAGAAACATGAGCAAATAGGCAAGAAATATGCACACACATATATATATATATATATTCAAAAATTATATATTAAAAAGTAAGTATATACATTATAGATACCTTGCATCATATAATTATTTATTTTTAATTTTTAAAATATAAAAAATTCTGCTAACTTTTTAAATTACATTTTTACTTCTTATTTTTACTCACTTTTAATGTTTTCTTTTAATTATATTGTTGTTTTTATTTGAAATAACTTTTTTGATATGTTTTTGTTATTCTTTTTTATTTTTATTATTTAAAATAGTTGGTATACATTTAAAAATATATTAATTTAATTATGACTTATTCGACTACAGTCAGCCATTGAACGTTGCACAAGACCATTCTCAGGCTTTACTGTCTTCCTTATTCTGAGGCATTAATTCCTTTATTTGTTTTGTTTCCCTTGGTGATCATACTTTCATGGCCTAATCATGTGTATTTTATTGTATGTCTCTTTCTATTGCTACTTTTCTTTAGTCAGCTGTTCTAGAGTTGGTTTTACTGTCTTTCTAATTTTATTTCCTACTTTGTTGCATTAAGTTAGATGGCTAAAAGACTTGCTAAGCCTACCCTAATTTATGCTATAAACAAAGGGAAATTCGGGGAGCTCACTGCTCTGACATTGTATGCCAAATTGCACAAGGTATTAGAGCCAGACCATGGGCAACCTCTCTTCCATTCAATTCAACTGAGTGAAAGGTATAAATACTGAGAGCCATTAAGGCCAAAGTGCTCTATGGACCATGGGTCAATATTCTACAATTTCTCCTTTTCATTTCACCATCTCAACTTCAATCATCCACTCTATTCATGATTCCATTCCTTTAGTCATTATGAGACACTGACTATATGACTATTAGAATTGTAATTTATGCAATTATGTCAGTCATTTGTTTAGTCCATAACATCCCTAATGTTCCCCCCCCCCCCCTCCCCAAGATAATCCCTATTGTGTCTATAAATACCAATGTTGTTTGCCTCGTTGAGTACAAGAGAAGAATTCTAGTTACTTTTGTCCTGGTACCAAAGCATTGGCTCCTTTTCTTGTGGCCTTCATCGCCATTAACCTATCATTTTATTGTAGCTTTCATTAGTGCTAATGCAAGTCTCTGTCACTTGCCTAACTCGCTTTTGACCAAACACCCTAGAAACCAACACAGAACTTGTCAACCAGCATATCTCCTGCTGACCAACCCACCACCTTACTCCAGAAGTTGTTTCAACATTGCTGAACTGGAGCACATGTAGCAGGCTAGACAAGTTTTCCTTTTGACCTATATACGCTCTCAAAAAGTGGTGTTTCTCTAATATCCGGTCATTTCCATTGCTTCTGTTTGCTGCTTCCCTATATACTTGTGCTTGTGATGTCCCATTTTGATTACGTCTAAAACCACAGCAAACAGCAACACTAACCGTAGCAGTCACACTGATCCAACAATGGCTTACCACATTCAGGAAGCATAGTGGTTGAACGGGGAAAAAATATTTGAAATGGGCTCAAATGATTCACACATTTCTCAAAATAAGAGGTAAACTATTAGAAGGCAGAGAAATGGGTTTTCATATGTTAGAAGTACATGGTCAATGCACAGACCCTAAAAGCCTTATTTTAAAAGTTAAATGGGAAAATTGCTCTTAGGTCCCAAGTAAGAGAAAATATCATAAAATGGTCCATTGAAATCTCAAAATTGCATTTTAAGTCCCATGGGAATTTTTTGTAATAAATTCCAATTCCACTAACAAGTCCATGGGGCGTCCACTGATAAGTCTAGGGGTGCTTACACTAACAAGTCTATGGGCGTCAAGTGACAAGTCCATGGGCATTTGAAAATTGAAATTTATTACAAAAAAGTTCCAAGGGACTTAAATGCAATTTTGAGATTTCAAGCGACCATTTTTATTGAATTTTCTCTTGCCCGGGGCCTAAATGCAATTTTCCCAAGTTAAATTGATGATAAATGATACAGTATAGATTGAACCAACAGTCAGTCAAAAGACTCTAAAAAGGACAGCTTAGAAACATCTAAGCTTTTTAGCACAAAGCTATTTAGAACTATATCTGTTTCATAGTTTTCACTTTTCACTTTGTTGTAAATGACGCATAAGAATAGAGGACAAAAGATACACTGTCCTGCTTCTGCCTGTACGGCAGCATGAATTTCTTATTTTACACGACCGGTCCTAAAGCAAAAAATTAATGTTTTGCTTAATAAACAAAGAATTTGTTCCACAGATAGGAGCGTGAGAACTGAGACGCATAAGGCCCGTAATATGCAGGCATAATCAATGTACCAAACTCTTGGGTATAAAATTTGAACGTACAGCTTTTTTCAGGTCATCAACATTAACTTTTTCACGTCCCTCTAAAGCAGCCAAGCACTTTGCAACACGGGCAGCATATAGCTCAGCTCTGTGTCCCTGGAGTTCATAACACAAGTTCAATAGTACGTGAGAGCAATCCACAGAATAAGGTTTTCAAACTGACTTGGTCCATACTTATGCAGTGATATATCACTTGTTATAACTATCCTGAATATAGAATATCGAGAATGACTAAATAAACACGTCACAATTTTTTTAAACTCTTCCCTTGGTATCATCCTTCTTAAATTACAACAGCAGGTCAGTAACTTCTAACTTTTGTCCTTGTTATGCTACCAAGTTCCCATTTAGTGATCTATCTGCCTCACTCTTCTCTCCAAGGACAAGTTTAAGTAATGTGCTTGGCATGAATGTTATGACATTAATTACACACTTACGCGTATATATATTAATAAAGAAAGTTTGCTGAAAGGACCACCCAGTCAAGGTGCAAAACATAGGACCCATCCAATTCATGCATATACATCATAGAGAGGGGAAGAGGGCAAACTGGATATGACATCTTTTCTCACATTAAATATTTTTTATTAAGGATATTATGCACAAGAAAACATACGTTGGGATTCCACAAGTATATCAGTTTGAAACAAGGGTTTCTCATCCTATACTTATCAAATGCAGTTTCTAAATTTCAGAACATAAATTTTACTACTCTAACTAAAATTTGGGAGGGCTTTTACATCTATATCGGTACACAAGAATGAAGCATTGGTGAGCTTAATTTTTTTTAATACAAAGCATTGGTGAGTTTAATAAGTTGACGAGACTGAGTAGAACTAGTTTTCCCCACAGTTAAAAAGAATAATAAGAGGACAATAAAATGCGTGCTATATATATATTAGATCTTAATAGCAGCTATAACTTAAAGGTTCTCTGTGGTGGAGGATCATGTACATCAGAATAAAAGAATCAATACATATGCACACATGCACACACATTGAAATTTATGCAAAGTTGTAGGGTAATAACCTGGCAACCACCTCGTAGAGCTTCCATAACCAGGTACTTTAACTGGTCTCTCCCAATAGTAACGTCCTTTAGATACTCTCTAGCCAAAATGATCTGCACTATGAAATATTAGCCAAATTAAGCAGTGATCTGGTTATTCTGTTCAGCAAAGCTATGACTGAATAAGCACTACACCTCAGAAACATCTGAAACAAGAGAAAGCAAGAGAGGAAAAGAATGTACACAGGATTTAGGTTGAAGCACACTTTGCTTGTGGTCCACTACTCTATTACATACAAGATGAGAGAAACAAATTAACAATTTCAGACTTGGATCCCAGCATGCAATACTTATCAATGTCACTACTCTATTATATACAAGATGAGAGGATCAAATTAACAGTTTCATATTTGGATCCCAGCATGCAACATTTATCAATGTCATTACCTTTTCCCATTGGCCTAGTGCACAACTTCTGTCATGCCATGTACAATAAGAATCTCTCCTACTCATGTAGACAAGAAGAACCCTAAACGATGTTTATACCTTATAATGAAAACAGACAAGTCCTAACTTTCATCTCTCCATTTTACCTGCCAAAGGAATATGTACCTGAGTTTTTGCATTTTCTGTTTCTTCTTCTACCATTTTAAATATCTCGTTGCTGTTTTCCTGAAATTGAGTAGCAATTCCAACAGCTGCAACACGGTCTTCAAAGCTCATTGGAAGATTTGCACTGTATAGATGCTTACAATTTTGAATAAGAAAGATAATCAAAATTTTTATAACTCATTATATTAGCAAGACATAAGGTCATTACTTCAAATTAATTGCAATGCGATCTAGTAGATGTTCCCGCACATCACCCTCTTCTGGGTTATATGTGGCAATCATAAGTGGCCTGCACGGGTGTCGGAAACTTATTCCCTCTCTTTCAACAGTATTAACTCCTTCAGTCAACACATTAAGGAGCAAATTACTAATACCCTCGTCCAAAAGATTAATTTCATCAACATATAAAACGCCTCTATGAGCTTCTGCCAAAAGGCCTGGCTGGAAAACAGTTGTTCCTATTTTAACAGACTCCTCAACATCAACTGATCCAATGAGTCTGTCCTCTGTGACTCCAAGAGGAATCTGCAGCATGAAAGAATCATGGATTTTTTTAGGAAAAGAAGAATTTCATTACTGATAAGAATGACAAGATGAGTCCTTGATTATTTTTCTATTATCTGCAATATGCAAGGCTTCTTCCCAGAATAGTACCTGAACAAAGGGCGACTTGACAATTTGAGTTTTAATATTACCAGCAGAATCATACTCTACGCGTTGAGCAAGTGCATCTTCCCACCTACAATTAGTGACCCCCTCATTAGTATAATTTGCTTTCTAACAATTCCTTGGTAAATTGGAACTTTAAAAAATGATAGATTCACACAGGTTTAAAAAAAATGAAATCAAACCCCCATTAAATTCCAAAGGCCGTGTTTAATGAAATAAAAAAGCCAGTATGAACTCTAAGCTTTTTCACTGGCAAATGGTGGGACACATACGATTCGATTGAGAGGATGCAACCAGAGTGAGGTAGGGTCAATTTAGCATCTTCCAAACATGTTTGGATGAAAAAAGTAAGCAGAAAAAGTAATGATTAAAATAAACTATTGTGCCATAGTTTTTTCCCTTAAAACAAAGGGTTTAGAAACTGATCATCTATAATTTCCCGGTGCTATTTTCTACATTCTTCATAGGGATGGCAGTGAGGCAGATTATGGCAGTTTTTAACTACTCATCTCCACCCCATTCAATTGAAATATGTCCCATTCTAACTACACGCCCCTGAAGGTGTGTGTGCATATGTATATATTTGCCCTATATATACCCCAGCTGGAAAGGATCAGGGCAAGGCAAGTCAAAAATATCTTTTTTTTCTCCTCATAGCATTCCAGTAGATGAATAGAGGATATTTGTAAGACATAGAATTAGGGAGGAAAATCAGAACAATCACGTGGACAGATCTACTTTTGGGTGAACAGATAGGCATGATTATGTTAAATTCTATATAAAATTAAATAATTAACTAAAGAACGGATCAGCTGATCTGGTCACGTATGCTTTAATCTCACCCAAAAGTCAAAACATTTCTATTAAGATTTTCACAAATACTTGGTCAATATTGAATTGCCCACCCTAAACAAGCTGAGAAAAGCCAAGTTGGAGCAGGCCAGGTCGAAAACTGCCACTATACTTCTAAAACATAAGAAAACATCAAAAATGTGTTTTCAGCATTAAAACTTACAAGTCATTGAGATTCTTTCTAGTCACCATATTAATCTTTCTAAGAGTGGTTTGGAACAGATTAATTTTCAAGAAAGGATTGCAGGAGAATCGGCTTGCGTTGTAGGGTGGGTTTCAAACATGGAACTAACTTATTTGGGTGTTTCTTTGGGTAGGCAGGGTCACATCACCTGCTTCATCATTTTAGGACCTTGTACTACAAAAGACTATGAAAAGACTTGAGAAATGGAAACTGGTTTGTTTCCTCTAAGTGAGAAAGACACTTGAATTCAAGTATCCTTGTATAATAAGATGGAGAATATATGAAGGATTTCGTGTTAAGGAAATTTGAACAACTCTCCGTAGATTTTTCTCTTAACATATACATACACCAGTGACCTTACTCTTCTGGGCAGGATGGATCTGCATTTGATATTGATCCAACTACTACTTCAATAGGAGGCAGTATTGCGTGCAATCCACGAGCCATTACAGTTTTGGCAGTTCCTCGCCTTCCTGATATGGCAATACCTCCAATCCCAGGGTCAATGGCTCCAAGCAAAAGAGCAGTCTTTATAGCATCCTGGAAAATTATTGGAATTGTAGATTTCATTCTTCAAGAAATTAATAATTGATCAAAAACAGTTCATTTCATTAGTGTCAAAGAGAAGACAAGGATAGCATAATACTTGTGCATTTATAATCAAACTCAAAGGCTCTGCTTCTCTCATATGAATGTTTAATAGATTAATGATATTAATGAAAAATATAAGAGTTTCGGAATAACTAAAATAACAAATAGCAAAATAAAATAATCCAATCTCTGAAAAATTAAAACTTATAAGAGAATATGAGATACAAGGGGAATAGCTTAATAAGTGAGAGATAGAAAAGCTGTTTGTTAATGATTAACAGATTTGATGAGTTGTTAGGGAAATTAGAGCCAGCACACAGTAGGAGGATAAAATATAGATGCACTACGATCAAAGTGCTGGTGGATTGAGATAATAGACACCTCAGACGATTTCTTGATACCAAGGACTTCTTAGTAAAAACGCATTTCATTAGAATTAATCGACCTTTATAAGCAACTTTTCAAGTAAACACACGAGAGAAAGAATTAAAGCTAATACTTGGCCAACAACAGCAGCGAGGGGGAAGTACTGTCTTCCATAAGTGCTATCTGGCTTCTCGGAGGTCATTACAGCTCCATTACCAGATTCAACAGCAGAATTCGACAAAGCATTGATAAATGACGAATGTTTTCTATTGCGTTTTGATCTGAGAGAAGCAAAACATGAAGAGAAATTCGAGTGCGCTCTAAATGCGGCAAGCAGAGAAGAAGATTGAAGGTGAGGAAAGTTCGCACAAGTCGAATATGTAAATGTGAAAGCCATTTCAAGGTCGGAGAAGCATGGGAAGGGTCAGGTACTTCGTCTCTTATCCGTTGCGGGATTTCGAAGAGCAAGCAGTATAGTTGGCTTCCAAATTCTCACATATCGTGGGGCGGAAAAATTCTAACACATCCAAGGGTATAGCATGTTCACGCGCGAAATAAGCGTGTGCAGCACAAGTGAAAACAGAAAACAGAAAACAATGGTGTCATTGTGCTCATTTGAAGCAGTCATTAGAATGCTTAAAAGTAGCTTTTCAATTATGATTTACGGTATCGAGGTAAGTATATGAGAGGAATTTTATCTTGATTTATGAGAAAAATAGCTTATAAGCAGTCTCAACACCATAACAACCATGGTTAAGAGTATGTTTAGGAAACCCCAATCCATAGTTTTAGAAGTATTTTTTATAAATCGAGACAAAAATTTTGTTACATACTCACCTTTTAAATCGTAAAAGTATTTTTTGTAATATCTCAATTTTTGATTAAGGGTAAATCATGATTATTGTGGATAATTATGAATTTAATTTGAATTATTATGTGTTTTATGACAATATTAATTAATATGTCATAATTAGTGAAAAATTGAAAGAATGACTATAAGTTAGTGATTAATGGAGAAATTAATTACTAACTAGGAGAACAAACCAAATTATGACATGTGTCAAGTGGAGATGAGGAGAGAGGTAATGGGAAGTCAATTAACCATAAAATATTCAGTTTCTCTCTCTCTTTCTTCCCTCCATTTTTCTGACAAGAGAGTATGGGAGTGTGTGTGCCATCATCATTTCATCTTCAACCTCCTTCTCTCTCTAATTTTCTCTCTCAAATTCGTCCTCCATTTCTGCAGAAAAAGGAAGAAGCTTGGTGAAATAGGTAAGCTTTTGACCCTCTAAATGACCTCTAATGGAAAAATACTCTTCTATAGAGTTGTTCCTTGTGTTGAGAGCTTCATTTTCATGGTTTTAGTTTGTCCATTTGATGTTGTTTGACCTCTCACGAAATTTTGGACTTGGGTGAATCAAGGAACTCCTTTGGGGAAAGTTATAGAGGTGAGTAAAAAAAACCTTTCTATATAGGTTTTGTGGCCATTGGTTGAGTTAGGATTTTCTGGAAATTTTGCCTTGAATTTTGAAAATGAGGGTCATTGTGTTGTTGGCATGTTGTTGTCATGGAATTAGTGCCTTGTTTAGTGTTTTGAATGAATAGAATTGAATTGAAGCTTAAAGGTGAAGTTTGGAAACTTTGTGTTGGTTTTGTGCATTGGGCAAAAATAGGGCATGTAATTGGGTTGTGATTTTGGTTTTTTTGAGGTTATCATTGTGTTCCTTGTGGAAAATTGTATGGGAATAGGTTTGGTTAATAATTTTGGAGCCATTGGATACTTTGGTAGAAAATTGAAAAATCTGTTGTGTGAACTCAGTCTGGGCAGTCAGTTTACACAAGCATTTTGTATGCCATGGACATATATTTTGTGTCATTTAGTTTAGTATTCTGAGAGATATGATTGTCCAAAGTTTGTGATGGAAACAGAACTCTGTTTTGGAGTAGTGTTGAGTTTGGGTGATTCTGTGTTTGTGTGATGATTTGAAGTAATGAGCAATATTTTTCCTAGAAAGAGGACTTAAATACCTTTCATTTGGATTTGGAATTACCTCGTTTCAATTTTTCTAGAATTAGTTATGACTTTTGGAAGTTCAGCCCAGAATCAGGGAATTTCTTGGCCACAGCCCAAGGTGACAGGCCGCGGCCCAAACCTTTCTGACCTGATTCTGGCCATGGCCCATGGGTGGCTGGCCGCGGCCAGTGACCTTCTGACCATATTTTGGCCTTGGCCCAAGGAAGGGCTGGCCGCGGCCAACCTCTGTGTTCCAACACTTTGAGTTTTCGAAAGGAGATCTCTAACCTATTGTTTCCTAACCTTTTAGGGCTTTTATTAGAGGCATTTGTGGCCTCTTAAGGGTCAATTATGATAACCAAATTTAAGTATTATGAAGTAAATTAAGTCTTGGAATAGAGTATAATTCTTCGTCCTTAATTATAATTCTAGGATTTTACATTTGCTCTACTCATGAGAGACCGGCGCTAGGATACGCCCGGAAGGACCAAGGTAGTGACTCTTCTCTCATATTGTGTATGATGTTTTGGTATGCATAACTTATTATTGAATTTTGTGAACTGTGTGCCATGGTCCATTACGGCGTGAGCACTTCAGCATAAGCCGTATAGGGATTGACGCTGGTCATCTCTAGGTCGGCCGTTGAACTACCGTCGTAATCAACATGGATTTTTGTGTATCCGACCCGTGGGGCGGAGTTTGTGAATCCAGCCATGGGTTGTGTGTTGATCTTGCATGTATGACTTGTGTTATGAAATGCTTTATATGAATCCCAACTGTGGTGAAATATATTGTGTGGATTGTTATTATGTAATGCAGCGTAAGAAATCGTAAGTGATGACATGTGTCATACTAACCATTGCCGTTGTAACTACCGTTGTAGTTGATTTGTGTGGATAATGATTTGATTTCATGCCTTATTGTTGTACATACTATGATTGATTTGACACTACGGAGATTCCTTAGAATCTCACTCTCCCAAAAACCATGTTTTAGATAGGGCAGAAGGATTGAAGGGAAAGCGGGTGACGAAGAGTAGTTAGAGTTCTGGTTTAGAAGTATATTTTGGGTTATTGGTTATCATGTATATCATTTGGATGTTTTGGGAAACAATTGTGTATATTGGGATTGGTGGTATAGTTTTGTGTAATCCCCAAGTTAAGGGTAATGAATTGTGGGCTTTGTGCCTTTGTAAAACCCTTATTAATGAATAGAACCCAAATGTGTCGGAAATTTGCAGTATACTTTGATAATTGTGAATGAAATCAACCTGTACAGGCCATTTAGTATTGAAATGTGAATATGAGACCGTCATGAACAGGTTTTGTAAAAGTTTTTGTTAGCCATGATTTTAGAAAGTTTGATTTTGTTTAAGTCCCAAAATCATCTAAGGTCTCTAATTCTACATAAATTACGTATTTATGAACTAAATCTCGGCCTATGGTGGAAGGGGGTTACATTTTTAAAAAGATAAAACAAACATGCACTAAGTTTGGACTTTAGAGTAGGAATGTTCAAATGCTTAACCGGGACCGGGATTACGCATTCCTAGGTCCCATCCCGGGGGTAGCTAGGAGGGGTAAACCATTCCCGGTCCTGGGAAAGTCCCGGTACAACTGTCGGCGACTAGGAATTCCCGGTTTCAATAACAAGATAGTTAACCTGTTTGAACAACCAGCAAAAGCATAAGGGATTGAAAAAATTTAACACATTCCCTGCAATACCTTATCTGACTTGTAATGATCAAGAACATTGTCTACAATACTATGTTTAAATAGTAAGAGTTGGTAGAGCAAAAACACATTACAACAACATTAGATTCAAATTACAAGAGCAAACAAAGTTTCAGTCCCACAAATTTAATCAAACACATGCCCTATACTCCTGTAGCACCTGATCTGACCTGTTAAACAATCAAGAAGATTGTCTACAATACCACGTTTAAATAGCAAGAGTTGGTAGAGCAAAAACACATTACAACAATATTAAATTCAGATTACAAGAGTAAACAAAGTTTCAATCCCACAAATTTAATCAAAACGGCAATGTTCAATGAATAAACAACGAAGAACTATTTATGGGTTTGGACCTTGCTCTTCAGCTGCAAAAGTGAAAAAGAAAAAAATGGTTGAAGTTAAAATTATTATTAAGAACTTAAATAAAACAAGTGAATTAAATAAGACAAAGATTACGATATTATCGATTAGAGCTGCTAATACTTCCTCTGTGTCATTGAAGTTATCAATCTCAAGTGATTTAAATCCGGTTGGGAGTAATGTGGATGGAGAGAGCCAATTTTGTGCACAAATGAGTGCTTCAACTATCTTGGGTGATAATGAACTTCTATATGAATCAATGACACGGCCCCTTATATTGAAAGCCGATTCTGAAGAAACGATTGAAACAGGCACAGCCAATACATCACTTGCCATCATGGACAGGACTTTGTACTTACTTCCATATATTTTCCACCAATTCAAAGTAAGAAAATCAAGATCACGACCTTCAACTAACTCAGATTGAAGATTCTTGTCCAACTCCGCATACTTATCACTCTAACTCTTGTTCTGATTATCGGCCCTAAATCTTTTCTCTACTTCACTCTCTTTCGTATCAATATCAAAAGTATCTTTTTTAGCATTTGTTACAATGCTGCAACTACTATCAGTTCCTTCTTGTGCCTGACTTTGAATCTCAACAACAATCCCATGTGCCAAGATGACTTGAATAATGATCAAATAAACGATAGAGAACATTTGAGACTTTTTGTATCTTGTCTACATGACTATCAGGATCATCAAGATATATAGCATCAAAAGCATACTTCAAAAACTTCATTTTATACCTGGGGTTAAGCACCACTGCAATCACCAACAAAGGATTGAAGTTTTGAAACCGATCCCAATACTTATCATATTGGGTCTTCATTCTGTTAGCCATGGCATACAAAGAAGAACCACGATTAGTTGAACTTTATTGAGAATAGAAGCAAACTTTGATACTTGTCGAAAGGCCAAATTTGAGGTCACAAAAAGTGATCCTGAAAGTTTCAGAGTGACATTGTAGAACAATTTCAAAAACTTAGTAAACTCACTAGCTTGTTGGAATGACTTATCCATAGGATGACCAACTAAACCTTTATCAAAGAAGTGTTTCTTGTAGTCATCGTTTGAGGCCATCCTTTCAAACACGCTACTGAGTTGAATGGCACTCTCCAACATAATGTAAGTTGAATTCCACCTAGTTGGACAATCCAAGCTTAGTAAACCCTTCGACTCAACTTTCATCTTTTCCATAAGCGACTTGAACGTTTGAAACCTTAAAGGAGAAGATCTTACATATTTAATGGCATTCTGAATGGCTTCAACTGACTCGTGCATATCCTTTACACTATCACAAACAATCAAATTTAAAATATGTGCATAACACCTCAAGTGTATGAAGTCCTCATCACATACTAAACCACTATTCTAATGTTTGAAAATAGACTTCAACCTTAACAATGCACTATTGTTGGAAGAAGCATTATCAACAGTGAAAGTAAACACCTTATCAATCCCCTGAGACAACAGACATTTCTCAATTTCATTTGCAATTGCTTTACCCTTCTGGTTTTCAATGACACAGAAATTCAATATTCGCTTTTGGTATGTCCAACTCTCGTCAATCCAATGTGCAATCAAGCATATATAATTTGCATTCTGATTTGAAGTCCAAGTATCCATAGTAAAGGATACTTGAACTTTTGTAGTCTCAAAGTGCTTTTTCAATTTCACCGCCTCTTCAAGATACAACTTGTAGCAATCTCTAGTAATCGTTGATCGTGAGGGGACCTTAAAGCGGGGTTCTACATCACTCATCATTACTCTAAAACCAATAGATTCCAAAGTTCAAAAAGGCCTCTCCTTCAATATAATGTACTTTGCAACACCTCTTCTGGATTGCTCTTGACTGAATACATGAGAAGTCACAGTATTAAAGGACCCTATTTGAGTCGTAAACAAAGATTAGTTCTTCTTGTTTGCCTTGTTTGGATTTTTAGGACATGTTTGTAAATGTCTCCACAATCCAAAAGTCCCTTGTTTATGATGGCAAATAATTTCTTTTGGCCAATAATTACACTTAACTGTGTGCTTTCCATAGTTGGGCAGATTTGTACTTTCCCATAATGGTCCCAAATACTTGATTTTTTTCTTTTTCCCTAGTCTTTCATCTCCCTCTAAATTGGCTTTAGCTTCAACATTTTCGTTTACTTCCCTAGCTTCTTGTTCAACTAGGAGTTACTTGCCCTTGGAATATTGGTTGGACAGCTTCTTCATTGCCACTTGTACTTGTAGTACTATTGGCCACGTTTCTAGATCTTTTCACCATCTGTTAGTAAGTATTAAATAGCAATATTACAAAATGGACAACACAAGAATTATGTCAATATTGCTCACTACAGCCTGCTTAAACAACTAAGATTTCAAACTTATGAAATCTCAACTAAAATCTCAAACTTATGAAATTTGTAATAATAAGTCCTCTATATACAGACAATCAACTCAAAATTCACACAAATGTATTGAGTCTGTGCAAAAGGAAAAAATAAATAAATCTAGGAACAATTACAATTTAGTTGGAATAAGCTAATGTTAATCCTGCTTCAAACAAAATTCAAGATTTGCATCATAACTGTATACCTAAAACTATAAACCATCCACACATATATGTTTTAAAGAAGAGAAGAATCTAAATCATGACTAAATCTCTAAAATCCCATTTGTGAGCAAGTATGATTTAAAGCCTATACAAACTACAGCCCTTAACTCAAGTTGAAAAGGGTATTCAAATCAATACCATATCTATTTTCCTGACTTACTTCAAGTAAATTGAGTAAATCCCATATGCTGAACAAGATTAAATCGAGTAAAGAAGGAAAGCAAATAAAGAGTTAGAAATCAACTCACCTGGATGGGATGGGAGGATGACGGCATGACTGTAACTAGAGAGGTGACAGTGAGGCTGGAACTATTGGACAAAGAGGCTGGAAAGGCGATGGCGACGGTGAGCCTTACATGGTGATGGAGAGGCGCCGAAGTCTCCAACTCCAAGTCGAAGAAGAAAGACAACGATTGGTTGAAAGCAAGGTGGGGGGGTGAGTGGACATCGCCAACTCATCGCTTTGGTGACGGTGAAGGTAGGGAAGAGTCACAGGGTAGGGCACGATTTTGAGATTGAGAGAGGCAAAGAGGAGACAAGGCAGAGAGGCAGAGGGAGTAGTGAATTAGTGGTGAAATACTGAAATCATTCTAAAATAAAAAACATATTTTTAAATTAAAATATATATATATATATATATATGATACCGGGATTGGGATCAGGATTCCAGAAGCCTTGCTCGGATCCCTTCCCGATCCAGTTATTTTAGCTCCCGGTTCTGGTCCCGGTCCCGGTCCCGGTATGGCCGGGAATTTTTTATCCCACCGTTACTGGGACCAGGACGAGATCGCCAGGACTGGGATCCCATAAACACCCCTACTTTAAAGTTGAGACAACCATGGTTAATTTGTTAAGGAATGTAAGATATTTATTATAACTCTTTATAAACATCTATTAGGTAAGAAATTGATTTTGACAAGCTATTTATGTTATGGGGTAAAGTTAACTAACCATAGGAGATGGGCTTTGTAACCATGAGGGTAAGAATATGACATGTTTTATTTGGATGTTTGAGTTTTGATTGATGAAAGATCAAACAAGGGGCATTTGTAGGCTCATAAAATACAAGAAATGCCTACATAAGTGCTAGAAGTAGGCCTAAGTGATAACCTACGTTTTTGGGTAGATTGGGCCTTATTTCCACTTATTTAAGCTCACTAGACCCTTATTTTCTAGGCCCTAATAGAGTACCTGTGTTTTTCTTAAGGGACCTAATCAAGATGCATTATTTGTCACCATTTACCAAAGTTTGAAATAGAGAGGCAAAACTCTACTAGGGTTTCTTGAGAGAGACTCCTAGAGGTTCTAATTTATTGGTGAGTCTCCTTGATCCTCCTCCTTAGTCTTCTTATTTAAATTATAAGGCTTTAAGGGATCTAGGTTAAGGTTTGAGAATCCCAATTTGGGGATTTTTCTATAGAACTGAATTTTAAGATCTAAAATTTGAATTAAGGATATAGAGATGTTAGAATGGTTTAATCTAATACTCCAATGATAAAAATTCTCAATTCTAGCCTAGATCCCATTACCGATGTTACTCTTGGGATTTTTCACTAACCCTTGAGATGAGCCAATATCATGTTGCTTGACTAAATCATATTTTTACTTTGTAGTTAATCCTTGTCTGACAAGTGAAGTTTTCTTTGACTATTATTAGGATAAGTTTCAGGTAATGTGGTCCTACTCATCTTATCTATCAGTGTTACTCGTGGGAGTTTTCAAGAAACTCCGCAAGCTTAGGATGAGTAGAATTGTATAATTCTTATTGTTTTAAAACCAAAACTCACCTTGTGACACTTATATGTGGACTCTAGATTGGATAGTTTGATATGTGGAATAATTAGAGACAGTCATAGGTCTTGGTGTATACTAAATGAACTAAATATTTCTATATGTAATCTTGCACAACCGACACACCATAGGCTCTAATTGCTATGTGCCAATGCTATCTTTTTTCTCTTTCTCTGATGTTTATCCATCTTAATGCAACTACGAGTTATACCTTTAAGAAAATAGTTTCTCAAGGGTTTTTCCCAAATCATTTTAAAAAGTCAACTATAAGTTTCTCCTAATCAATGAACATACTACCATTTATTTTAGAAGAAACATATTCAACAAAATAATAGGTTACACGAATAATCCACTCGCCAAAGCGATTTTTGTGTAGGCTTGCCTTAGCATGCATGTTACTCACCAAGGATAGTAAAGTGGTTCCCACCCAACAAGTGGCCTTATATGGGCAAGAATGTTTATCCTTGGTGATATCTATTATGCTAGTATACAAATATTTCTATGCGTTTGAGATGCAAGCATATGACCTTTTGATATGTTATGATAGTATGACTAATACATGTACTTGTTAAATGTTGAATCCGTATTTACGTTTGAGATTGATGATGTATGAGAAAAAATGATAATCCCTGAGAATAATGAGATTAAATGGTCGAGATATTGATTGGGCTGTGATGTGAAAATTAAATACCATGTGGTAGGCTACTAGTTTAATTATTGCGCACTACTAGTTGACATTTATTTACATGACAGTATTCCCTGATATGACAGTCCAGTGGCTTCTGGGCAGTATTCTTGGGGCCTGGGTAGTATTCCTGTAGGAAATAACCCTATTGGAGGAACTCATGATCTCTTGTGTGCTCTGTATAGTACTTTGGCTAGCCTACATTATACTTGCAGAGAGCTTGTGAGAGTCACCAATAACATGGTTAGGACCTAGCCTATAGGTTCAGTTAGAAGAAATAAGGAGGATTAAGGGATAATGAAAGACAAAGAATACATTAGTTCTTTTTGGTGTTTTGTGATGTAGCATGCTATGACATGATATGTTTACTCATTCTTTAAGAATTGTAAATTGATACTACTTATTCCTGATTTATTTGGTTGTTCTTCATGTATGTTTGTTAGTTCCACTTGGCATCCATAAGTGGTGCAAGTAAGTAAGGTGAGTAGTGATTATGTTACTGAGACAATGGTCTCATCCCATTACTCATATTTTTTTTCAGGTGAGAGCTTAAGGGGAGGTATAGCTGGGAAGGCATTGGATGCTTAAGGCTATTATGATGAGTAGCTATGGTTATTGCCCTCTTCCACTTAGGAAATTCCATCTAATTTATGTTGAATCATTTTTAATTCTGTATATTTAGTGAGTTCCTTAAATCAAGGACTAGAGACTTAAGACTCATTTATGAACATTTATGGGTTATAATTGAGACTTTATAGTAAATGGTCAAGGGCCAAGACAATCATTCGTTTTATTTAAAAATGATTTGATTACCTTATTTATGAGTTAGGACATGACCCTTTTCTTATGATAATTGACCTTGATATTTGGTGGGCCTGATGCCGAAGCACTGCTCCTCTAATTGAGATAAGTGTATAGAATTTGTGCCTAACATATCTTCTACTTGTCCTTGTTCAAACTTTTTAATTAACCATGATAGGCGAGTAAAATTGTGTTGGTTATTTTCTGTCAAGGTGAGATCTAAAAAGTTTTTAAAAATTAGCTAATTTGTGGTGTAGAAATTATGGTGTTATAAGCGATGCTCTTAGGATTATGGGAGGTGCTCTTTTTGTGCCTTGGCTCATACGTTTACGTGATTAGTAGTTTAAATTATTTTTAATTATATAGTGTTTGTGAAAATGTAGTTTATATCTTTTCTACTATGGTTACTATTTCCTAGTGTTCTTTTTTGTTTCTTTTAATCATAGTCAAATATGTAGTTAGACTTGTTTCTATTATGGTTATTCTTTGTAACTCAGGAAGGTTTCATTTGTACCTGATTAGAATTTAATTAAAGTGGCTAATGCCTCGTTTGGTATCATGGAAGAGTTTTTTCTGGAAGTGGAAGTGGAAATGAAACTAGAAGTAGAAGTAGAAATAGAATGGAAGTGACTTCTAAAGCAAGTTTGGTATGTCCATGGAAGTGAGATATAATTTTTAAATAATAATGTGCATTTTTCTATGAAAATACCAAAATATCCTTGCCAGGAAAAAAACCCTTTTCTCCTCCATGCATTATCCTCCATTGCAAACCTAAGCTCTACCCCGAACCTTCAGCCACCACACCTACACTTCTGATAACCCTTTCATCATCTCAAGAACCCAAGAAGAAAACCACATGTTTCGGGAAAACTAAAAAACAAATCATAGACAAAAAACATTAAAACTAAAAAATCAATCTCAAAAAGTTCAAGACTCTAATCACCACTATCGCAAATCGAAGTTGAAATCGCACAACAAAGAGTAAATCATCTTAAATCCCACGTCCTTGCCACTTATGGCCTCTTTATACAAATATGGCCCCTTCATTTCTAAATCAATCAAGCTAAAACTCTGTATCCAATTTCTAAAGATATCACATCTGTGACAATTAACTTTTGCTACCTCTTACTCCAAAAATGATGCAATCTCTTTGAAATTTGCTCCAAATTAACTTTTACTAGCCATGGTTTAGGGATGTCTTGAGCAAGGCTACTCATCCTATTCCAAAATTTTGCCCTATTATAATATAGTGGATTAGCATATGCAATCGTGCATAGCTAATAGTCCTTATCATTACCCACCTTCACATGCAAAAACCGCTCATTTCTCCCTACCACCCTAACTACCTCATTATCTTCCTTCCAACATAACCAAATCCCGCTAGCAAACCCTTTTGCTTACACCCTCACTGAATGTTTAAATCCAAGACCCTTAATCCCTTTGTCAGCTCTTGTCCCACTCACCCTTGACTCTACTAGTGCAGTAAACAAAGGGTTTTTTAGTCTCAACAAATTCTTGCAAGATAAGGTAAACTACTTGCTCGCAGCCCCTCTACAATTCCAAAACAATATCGACATCAAAAAAATTACCTAAGTGTGTCCCACTCCTCCTCTCTTAGCACCACTTGTAATACCCTGAATTTTAAGACTTGAGGCTAGAGAATAAGCTTGAAATAAGTGGACTGCTAAGCCCGATTTAGCGGGATTTCAAATTTTGATTAAGGGATAATGACTCTAAAAGTGGATATGATTACTGATAAATGAACCTCTTTTGGAGAAGATGATATGAATTGTGATTCGTATGTGTTATGATTCGTATCCAAACCCTGTATTTGAGTTCAGTTATGGATTAACATCTAAGTTGGATGAAAATAAGGGGGAGGGCGTATGTGTGATGAAATGAGGAAAAGAATGTGTTTTGTGGTGATTCAAGAGGAATTGCCATAATGAGGGGTAAAACGGTAAAGTTACCGACCAATTGGTCAATTACCGAAGTGGAAACTCATTGGTAACTTGAAGATCAATGGTTGAGATTGATTTGTGTAAGAGATCAAAGGGTGGAATCCTATGTGGGTGTATGTATGTGAGCTCATGATAGATGGAGCAAGGTGTGACAAGTGGCAATTTGTGGACCCTTGGATTGGGTCAACATGTTCAACTCACTCTCCCTCTCTCCTCTCTTTTTCTAGAAGGCCAAATGGGCAATTGGGAGCCCAAAAATCTGCTCTTTCATCTTCATCTCATCTCTTTCTAATTTCTTCAGGGATGTCCCAAAGCTAGGAAGAAAGAGAAAGGAACAAGTTGAGACTTGGCTTGTTAAATGTCCTCTTATACTCAAATTCCCTTCTTTAATGTTGTTCATAGTGATGAGGGCTTCATTGCTATGGTTTTAGATTTATGAAAGGAGGTGTTTGGGAGCGTGAGGAAAATTGGAAAGATAAAGAATCAAGGAATTGGTTTGGGAAAGAGGAAGAGGTGAGTATTTGATGCCTTTTGATATAAGTTTTGTGACTTGTGGTTGAGTTTTGAGAATTTTGGAATTTGCCCTGATTTTATGGTATTTTTGAAATGGATGAATTGCCTTGTGTTTTGTGTGGCAATTGGTGTCATGATGTGATATATGGCCATTAGATTTGATTTGAGACCTTGAAATGGAAAGAATGGCAAGGTGTGTTTTGTATTGTGTTTTGTAGTGACATGTTGTGCCAATATGGAAATATGTCAATGTGATGTGACTTTGGTTGATTTAGTATTTCTAACGGATTCCTTCTGAAAATTTATATGGGAATTGTAATGCCCTAAATTTTGATTAAGAGCTAATAAGGATTATTATGGATAATTGTGAAGTTTAAATTGGAATTACTATGTGTTTTGTGGCAATATTAATTAATATGCCATGATTAGTGAAAATTGAAAGAATGAAGTTGTTGGGAAAATAGTTAGTGATTAGTGGAGAAATTAATTACTAACTAAGAGGAAAATGAGAAGTGTGATTAAATGGCTAATGGAGGGATTGGAGTAGCTAATTAGTGACTATTGTGGGTGAGCCAATGAGATGGTGATATGTTGTAAGAATAAAGAGAGTAGAGAAAAGTCAAATGGAGTATTTTATTCATTTTCTCTCTCTTCTCCTCCCTCCTTTTCGGCTGCAAGCATGGGCAAGAGGGAAAAATCATCATTTCACCATCCTCAAGCCCTCTTCTTTCTCTCATTTTCTCTCTCATTCTCATCCTCCATTGTTGGTCAAGTGAGATAAAGAAAGAGCTTGTGATTTGGGTAAGCAAATGGCCTCCATTGCTCAAATTCTTTTCTTTAATGTTGTTCCTTGAGTTAAGAGCTTCATTTTGATGGTTATAGATTGTACATTGGTGTTGATTTGTGGCATCAAGAAAATCTAGAGGTTGAAGAATCAAGAAGTGTCTTTGAGAAAGTGAAAGAGGTAAGTGAACACAATCTTTCTATCTATGTTTCATGCCATTGGAGGAAGTTTGGAATTTTTGGTATTTATGGCCTTGAATTCAAAAATTGGAGTAATTGGGTACTTGGTATGTTATTGGCATGGAAATGGTATCTTGTGGTGTGTTTGGGATAGATAGATTGATTGGAGATTGAAATGTCTTATTGAGATGATTTTGGGATTTTGGTGTTTAATGTTGATTCAAACCAAAACATGATAATGGAATATGATTTTGGTTATTTTGATGGTCCCATGTGATTCCTTGGGTGTTTTTGTGTGGGAGTAGCTTTGAGTAAGAGTTTGGAACCATTAGAATCATTTAGTCAATTGTTGGGATGAGTGGTCTGTTTTGCTGCATTTTCTGGTTTTTGATAAGATCACTCAAGTGATTTGGGGTTCACTCGAGTGCGGGACGAATATCACTCGAGTGGAGATGGGTTCTACTCGAGTGCGGTAGTGCAATTTTCCTTTCTGCTTTTTGTTTTTGTTGCACTTTCATGGTTAAAGGCAAGAATGCACCTTAACACTTGCGAGCGTTAAGCCGTCACTCGAGTGCTCCTGATCCTTGAAAACTCTTGTGCTCTTGGAACCTCACTTTCTGTGTTTCACTTCCTGGTACTCGAGTGAGCATTTGGCTGTCACTTGAGTGTTGTAGTCTTTTGAAAGTTCTTATGCTCTCAGGTATATACTCGCTATCCTTCACTCTCTAGTACCCGAGTGTAGACCGTACCATCACTCGAGTGAGGCCATCTTCACCGAGTGTCGTAGTGAAAAATATCAGTTTTATGCTTTCAAAAAAGGGAAGCCTGGGGATAGTCTTCCATCCCTTTAGAGCTATTGATAGAGTTATTCATGGGTACTAAAAGAGCAATAATGATAACCAATTAAGTGTTAAGAAGTTATTGATAATTGGAATAGAGAATTTATACTTTGTCAGTTATTATGAATCATAAGATACAATATTTGCCCTACTCGGGAGAAAGTAGTGCCAGAGTGTGCACGGAAGGAACGAGCAGGTAGTGAATTTTCTCTCATGTTGTGTATAATGTCTGGTATGCATGATTGATCATTGTGTGATTGTGAAATTTGAATGAAAATGTGCCACGGTCTATTACAGCCTGAGCACTTCAGCAGGAGCCATCGTAGGGGGTTGATGCTTATCACACCTACCCCAGCCGTTGACGTGTCGTTGTAATAGACATGGATCTTTGAGAAACTACTTTATGAATCCGGCCAGTGTGGCTGTGTATTGTAAAATGCTTTATATGAATCCCAGCTGTGGTGAAGTATATCGTTGTGAACTGTGATGTGTGCGATACAGCGTGAGCACTTCAGCATGAGAAAACGTAAGGGTGACATGAGTTATATCTGCCTTTGTCGCTACAACTGCCATTGTAGTTGCAATGTATGTGTGATGATTTGCTTTCATGCCTTATTATTATGCATACTATGAGTGATTTGTTACTACAGGGATTCTTTAGAATCTCACTCTCCCATAACAACTTTTAGATAGGGCTGAAGGATCGAAAGGAAAGCGGGTGACGAAGGGCGGTTAGAGCTCCAATTTAGGAGTTTAATTTGGATATTGGTTATCAATGTAAAATTCATTGAATATTTTATTGGTAAATAGTTGTATATATTGGAAGAATAGTAGAGTTTTGTGTAATCCCCTAGTAAAGGGAAAGATATTATGGGCATTGTCCTCTTGTAAGACCCTTTACTGATTAATGGAACCCGAGTGTGTCATAAATTTGTGCTGTACTCTGATATTTATAAATGGAAATCAATTGTTCAGGCTATTTGTATACTGAAATGTGAATATGAAACCGTTATTGAATGGATTTTAGAAAAGTTTTTGTAAACCCTGTTTTTGGGATATTTACTTTTAAATAAGTCCCAAAGTGTCTTATGGTCTCTAAATCAACATGATTATGTTTATTAAACACTAATCTCGGCCTATGATTGGAAGGGGGTTACAGGAATGGTATTTGATGTGAATTTGGGAACCATTGGAAGCATTGGTGCAAAATTTGGAATGTTGCCCATTGAAACTCTATTCTGGACAGTCTGATTGTGTGGACGTTTTGATTGGGCAAATGATGTCTAAAAATTCTAAAACTTTCCAATCTTAAAGTTCACATTTCAAGCTTCAAAATGGATATATAATTTGTGTCATTTCATTTTGTGAGATGGGGAGTTATGGTGGTCCAAAGTTTAATGTCAAAAACTAGACTGGATTCTGGAGTAGTACGGATTTTTGTGTAATTTTGTATTTCTATGGTTATGGACAGCCTTGATCCATATTTTTCTAGTTAAGAGCACTTAGATAGCTTTCATTTGGCATTGGGATCACCTCATTTCAATTTTTCTAGAATTAGTTATGAATTTTCGAATTTTCCTTGGCTACAGCACAAACTTTCTGTGCACGTTTTGGCCGCAGCCAAAAAATCTTGGCTGCATCCAAAAACCTTCTGTGTTATTCATGGCCACAGCCAGAGAATTCTTGGCTACAGCCAAACCCTATTTTCAGCACTTGGTGATTTTGAAAAGTGATTTCCAATCTAGTACGTCCCAATCCTTTCAAGCTTTTGTTGAGCTTATTATTAGACACTTAAGGGACTCAAATGACAACCAACTCTAAATGATATGAAAGTGAGAATTTGGAATAAAGAATAACCCTATATCCTTGATTTGGTTTATAGGGTTTGGTATTCGCCTTGATCATGAGTTGCCAGTGCTGGAGCATACATGGAAAGAACAAGTGTAGGGAACTTACCTCTCCTGCATGTATTTGATATTTGTGTATTGATGCATGTTATTGCTTTGCTTGATTATGTGAAACATATATGATTGATTGAAGTTCTGTTTCTATTTATGCTATGGCCATAACTATGTTGTTTGAAACATTGAGCATGTAGATATGTCATTGTGTGAGCATGAGTTTTGTAATGCAAGCATGTCATGCATTAGACACTTATCTTGCATGCATATTGGTATTTGTTTCCTATTGAGATTCTCTCGAATATCAACCCCAACAACATTTTAGACAGGGAAAGTGGCTTGTGAAGGGAGCAAGCAACCAAGGGCGGCAAGGACTCCTTCAAGATAGTAGTTGGTTATCAATATGGATTGGGATGATTGCATATGGTTTGGATGTATATTTTGAATGAGATTTTATGTAATCCCCATATGAGAACTTGTATAGAGGCAAATGTGCCCTGTGAACTTTTTAGTTAAGATATGGAACTCGGCTTTTACTGGGATTATTATTTTGCGCTCTGATGTTTATAATAAATGTGATTTATCTTCATGAAGTAATTGTATTCGAAATGTGAATATGAGATCAGGTGTATTAGATTTTGAAACGTATTTGTGAAAACCCTATATTAAAGATGGAATCTTAAATGAGTTTTGTTTATTATTGGTCTCTATTTCATTTTAATTGTGTATTTCGGATATAATTACAGAGGGGGTTACACCACTTGCCTCATCTACCAGCACCTCTTCATCAACGAATTCCCCTTCCTCCAAGTCCCCTACCTTCTATCACCCTCTCCTTTACCTTCAGGATCATATTGTGTATAGATCTAGGAAATCAGACTAGGCCCATCGGGCTAAACCGTTTATGCCCTAGCCCGTTAAGGGCCGGGCTTATGATTTAGAATCTTTAGAAGGAGTTGGGCCTAAAAGGACCAGTCCTATAGGGTCGTGGGCTTAAAAGGGTTGGCCCATTTAAGCTTGCCAATTTTTTTTAAAATTTTATTAAATGACTGTGAGTTGAGTTTTGCTTTGGAAAAAATGATTTTTTAAAATTGGAAATGTTTTTCACATCATATAGTGTTGCTATTTGAATGTTTTAAAGGAAAAAATTGATTATATTCTTATTAAAAAGCTAAGAGAAGCTTGTTGATGACATTATAGTTAATTAAAAGTCTTCTAATTGATTTTTTTTAAAAAAAATTACTCAATTTTGAAGAATCTTTCATTTGGTTCTTAATATTTCCCCAAATAAATTTTTCCTTACGAAATATTGAAAGAATCATTTGTTTATACAAAGAGAACCAAATTTTAATTGTATTTGAAGAGGTTCGAATATTATACAAATTATATCAAAAAGAGAAACTAAAAACCCACATTGAAAAATGAGAAAGTAGAGTCTCTAGCTCCTGAAGAATTTTATTTTAAGGAAAATTGTCACTTATTATATTTATAAAAAATGATAAAACATTTAATACTTTAAAAATATTTGTTTTGAATTAAAAATTTTATTGTTTTAATTTAATTTCTTTAATAAAATGGAAAAAATATTTTTTGTTGAATGGGTTTGAAGTACATCGGGCTAGGTCGAGCCTATGAGTAAACAGGTCGGGCTTCAAAATATGGACCATTTAGGGAAGTTGAGCCTAAACGGGCCGGCTTGTTTAGGCTCGAGCTCGTGAAATGCAGGCCTGCTTTTCCATCTCTAATTGTTGTAACTATTTTCTCATAGCCATTGCGCCCCCTTGCTTGGATCCTCATTTCACTAATATAGTCACTACCCTATATGCCTTCTATTTGTATAGATTCTTCTCTCCCAATAATCACCATATCATTTCGCCCTCTAACCTCCTCCCCTAACCTTCGAGCAGCAAAAAATTCTCCCTCTTGCACCTTGTTTCCTTCACCTCTCCTTGTTCCTGTCATAACCTTCTTTAGACCTTTTTCAACCCCAGCTTGAGTTCCCCTGATGTTTGTAATGTAACCCCCCTTTTCGTAATTATATCCAAAATATGCGATTAAAATGAATTAGAGACCAACGGTATTTAAAACTCATTTAAAACCCCATCTTCCCGAAAGGGTTTCACAAATACCTTTCAAAACGCAATTCCCCAGGTCTCAGATTCACACTTCAAATACAATTACTTCGCAGATAAATCACATTCATTATATATTAGAGTGCACAACATAATTCCCGGCAAACACCGGGTTCATACCTTTATTAAAAGGGTATACAAAATCTCATCTCGAATTCCTAACCATATACTCAACCAAATCATATACAGTCATCCCAACTCATATTGATAACCAACTACCAACTCTCATCTTGAAGGAGTCCTAGCCGCTCCCTCCACGAGCCACTTGCCCTGTCTAAATTGTTGGTAGGGGAGGGTAAGATTCAAGAGAATTTCAGTAGGAAACAGATACCATAATGCATGCATGATAGATGCTATGTGTATGACATGGTAGCTTTAACTAGATGTATGCCCCATAATGACATTTCTGCATGCTCAATGTTTCATGTAACAAAACTATGGCCACAGCAAAACAGAAACAGAGCTTCATTTATTCAAATATGCTCTATACAATCAAGTAAAAGCAATCACATACATCACTTCACAAGCAAAGATATCAAATACATGCAAGTAAGGTAAGTCTCCTACCTCCAGTCTTTTCTCCTTGATTTGCGTGCCAGCAACTTAGGCCCTCAATTGGGTCCTACAATTCCAAATGTACCATTTAGACACTTCCATAGTGTTTTTGGGGGTTAGATCAGGCTATATTGAAAAATTACTAAATTGCACCCGGGGACCCAGCCTGGCCCTGCCGTACCCAGTCCGGCCGTACTTTTCCCAAAATTCTATCCTAGGCTATCCTGACTTATTTTTGCCCAAGGAATCCATTTTTGGACTTGTAATTATCAAATTTATTGTCAAATTACAAATGTACCCATGGCAGCCCCACTTTAAGGGTTTCAGGTGCGTTTTTGTAATTATGCTTTTTCGGCCTTTTCCGAAAAAGTGACCAACTGTAACCCCACCAAATTTTTGCTCCTGAACTCAATGGAATCATTAAATCATTGAAAATCCATCTTTAAACCCTCTAAACTAGCCTTGGCTTTTGCTCCTAAACTCAATGGAATCATCAAATCATTGAAAATCCATCTTTAACCCCTCTAAACTAGCATTGGCCAAAATTCTCAATTCCCCGGGAAAAATTGGGGTTTTTCGGTTTCGGCTCCGCGACATGTTTCTTTCTACTCCTAACCACTTTATGAACTATTACATTAGGTTAGAACTACCATTTAGTATCAATTTTAGCAGCATAACACCTAGGCCAAGCCCTTTACCAAATTTGAAATCAAAGCAAATCAATTGGAATTTCACCGATTAAACTACTCACGGTAGCCAGAACAATCAAAGATTGAAGTTTCGGAGGTTACCTTAAGCTCCTTCTCGCTTATCCTTCTTATGGCTGAACCCTAGCCTCTTTGAACAATGAAATTCCTTGCTTCAAGACCTTAATTCACATAGAGGAATAACTTAGGAGAAGGATTATACACGTTAGGTACAATTTCACCGAAGAAATAGACCTACCTTGTGAGATTTCTCCTTCTCTCTCTAAAAGCTCACAACTACCTCTCTCTCTTCCAGCTGCAATATGACGGAAATGAGAGCTGAAGATGATGAGAAAATGTTTTAATTCCATGCTGATGTCATCTTTTATTTTGATGATGTCATAATTCCCATTTTCAGATTTTCTGCCCAAATTTTGAAAAATCATAACTAATTCTAGAAAAATCAAAATGAGGTGATCTTAGAGCCAAATGAAAGCTATTTAAGTCCTCTTTATAGGAAAAATATGGACCATTACTAGAAATCACTACAAAAATATAGAATTACACAAAACACAACACTGCTCCAAAACAGAGTCCAGTTTTGATCCCAAATTTTGATAAATCCTAACTCACAGCACACAAAACGAAATGACATGAATTATATGTCCATTTTAAAGCTTGGCATGTGAACTTAAGGCTAGAAAGTTTCAAAATTGTTTGACATCATTTGCCTATTCAAAACGTCGACACAAACAAACTGCCCAACACAGAGTTTCAATAGACAAAATTCCAATTTTTGCACAATTATTTCCAATGGTTCCAATTTCACAACAAACACTCTCCCCACACAAATTTTCACAAGGAAGCCATTGGAATCACTAAAGCAACCAAATTCTCATCACATCCACACATATTCAGTTTTGAACTACAATGTAGACAACCACCAAATTGCCCAACTTTTCATTTCACCATAAACATAATTACTTTCTCCAAAATTTACCATTTTACTATCTTTAATACCCCTAAGATATAAGAATCATTAGGGAATAAATTTGGGCTCCTACTAAATCGGGGCTTAGCAGTCCACTTATTTCAGGCTTATTCTCTAGCCTCAAATCTCAAAATTCGGGTTATTACATTTCTCCCCCCGTTCAATAAATTTTGTCCTCGAAATTATTGCATGACTTAATCAACAAACTACAGATGTTTCTTCACGACAGCTTCCATTTCACAAATCATTTCACATTGGGATGGTCCCTTTTAGACAACCTACACAAACAATATGCCACAAATTTGATTCTCATAATCACCGCACCATTTTGCTATCACCCCATATAGGTAACAACGCCACATCTTTGGCATAAACACGAATGCACACAGTTGCCACAAACTGCAATCGGCCTATTTCACTATTACCGCACAAAACACAATCACCATACATTTTCCAAGTAAATGCAATCACCTCCACGTACGATCGTCACAACACACTATCATTACAATCACAATATCTGGAGGCTCTAAGTCATGAGCCATATCATAAGATCTCGGCACTTGGGCGGCATAGGCCACCACTTTGCTCAACTCAATCTAGTTACCCCTTCCAGGAGTAACCCCAAAACACCATAACCTCACTACACATAACGACAGCCTTTGTTGTATACACAAGTACTTCAGCTCTCGTTGTTTGCAAAAATATCCCGGCTTCCTGCCGTTTACCACATATCATATTGCAAGAATACCCTGGCTTTCACCGCTTCCACAAATATGACAGCTTTCACTGTATAACGACAACTATCTCAGCTGTATTCACATAGCTTTCACAGCAACACATATCACATACTCTAATTTTATGCACCGCCTTTCAGCCTGGGGTCAATACCGGTGCAACCAGCCTAGTTGCTAGTCATGCTGGCCATACCGGGGTAGTGCCCTCACAAGTGAGAACCCCCGATCATGTAGTCAGATTTGCTATCAGCTGAACTAGCTTTGCTCTGCTACACAACCACACCCCAATCCCAGCTTGTACACTATTAGCGTGGCAGTGTGTACACATATAGCCTTTCGGCTTCCACAAATTGCCTTACGGCTTACAAATAGCCTTTTGGTTTCCAAATAGTCAATCCCTTGTATTCCACTGCCCCGAAGGCACGGTCCTCCCACCGAAACACCGATGGGCTGTAGGTGAAAGACATTACAAATATTTGTCACACCTTGGGCCTATGCCAACTAGGTGCAGCCCACCGGACCAACCTAATCCGGCCCAACCGGGGAGATGGACTCACAATACACAATCATAACAAGCTGGAACTGGGGATCTTAACAACTTCACCTTCAACATCATGAATTCTTTTCACATCCCAATTCACACTATTTATCAAGCTGGGTAGGGCACACCCAAAACCCTGGCTTGTTCACAACACATCATAATACCACACAAAATCAAATTGAGATCCTCCAAGACCCCCTTCTCACACAAATACATGGCCCCAAAGTTCCACTTTCAGAAGCTATAACCAATACATCATTGAGAGCCCATACTCCCAACATTCCCACAGCTCTACTCTACGATTCAATGTCACAGCGACTGCACTCTACGGTATGTTATTGTAACCCCCTTCCCCCTTAAGCCGGGATTAGCTCTTAAACATGTAATTAAATTCGAATTAGAGACCATATTACAACTTGGGACTTATTAAAATAAAATTTTTCCCAAAACCGGGTTTATGAAAACTTTTCAAAAGTCTCTTCCACATGGTCTCCTGTTCACATTTTCAAGCAATGTAAATGGCTTACACAGGTGGATTCCATTTATATATATCAGAGTACGGCATAAATTCCCGACACACTCAGGTTCCATTGATTAAACAAGGGTTTATACAAAGGCAAAAATCCATATACTTTCCCTTTACTAGGGGATTACACAAATTTAAATCACAATTCTAAAATATACAATTGTATCCCACTAGATATCTGAATAATAAACTATGGTAACCAATAATCCAAAAAGGAACTCCCTATCTAGAGCTCTACCCGCTCTTCGTCACCCGCTTCCCTTTTGATCCTTCTACCCTGTCTAAAAAAATTGTGATTTTTGGAGAGTGAGATTCTAAGGAATCCCCGTAGTGTCGAATCAATCATAGTATGCACAACAACAAAGTATGGAAGCAAATCATCACACACACATTGCAACTACAACGGCAGTTGCAGCGACAAAAGCAGGTATGACTCATGTTACCTTTATGTTTGCTCACGTTGAAGTGATCACGCTGCATTGCACAATCACATATCATATCACATATATCACCACAGCTGGGATCCATATAAAATATTTCACATAAACACACAGCCACATTGGCCGGATAATCAAATAGGAATCCACGATTCCACAACGTACCCTTAGCAATTACAATGACAGAGACAATGGCAGGGGTAGGTGTGATAACCTCACCCCTTACGACTGATCATGCTGTAATGCAACACGGGAGATAACACAATGGCCACATGCCAAAGATTCACATATCAAACAATGATAAGTCATGCATACCAAGCATCATACACAACATGAGAGAAAACTCACTACCTTGATCCTTCTGTGCGTGTCCTGGAGCCGGTCTCTCCTTAGTCAGGAAAATGTCGTATCCTATAATTATAATCAGTGATGAAGTGTCAATTCTCTATTCCAGTTCTCAATGACTTCTTAATATTTGATTGGTTATCATTATTCTTTTAAAGTCCTTAAATACCTCTAACAGAAGCCTAAAGGGTTGGATGACTATCCCTAAAGATCCCCTTTTTAAAGATTAAGACTGATAATTTTCACTAAGACACTCGAGTGACGATGGCCTCACTCGAGTGATATTGTACGGATGCTCGAGTGAAGGATGCCTCACTCGAGTAATGGTGCAGTCTGCACTCGGGTACTAGAGAGTGAAGAATAGCGAGTGAACACCCGAGAGCATAAGGACATTTTAGAGACTACAACACTCAAGTCTAGAAAGCCACACTCGAGTGACAGCCAAATGCCCACTCGAGTACTAAAAAGTGAAGCACTGAAAGTGAGGACCTGAGAGCAGAAACAAATAACAGAACCCAGATTTGCTCGTTGCACTCGAGCATAACACCTCTCACTTGAGTGATAGCCTAATGCTTACCCGAGTACCATAAAGTGAGATTCAAGAAGTGCTCACTCGAGAGCACAAGAAACTTTCAATGAGAAGGGGAAGTCTAGCACAAATCATTGCACTCGAGTGATGGCTCAACACTCGTAAGGGAGCCTATACACTATTGAGATTTTTCTAGAAAACACAACAGAAGAACTGAAGAGAAACGGAATATACACGCAGTACTCGAGTGATACTTAACCTCACCGAGTGACATTCATCCCACACTTGAGTGAACCCCAGATCACTCAAGTGATCTTATCAGATACCAGAAAATGCAGCAAAACAGACCATATTTCCAAATACTTGGGCAATTGATCCCAATAGACCCAAAACTTCTACCTAAGCTACTCCCACACAACAACATCTAAGGAATTCAATGGAATCATCAGAATTATCCAAATCCTACTCCATTATCATGCTTTGGTTTTGGGCAACACAAATCACCAATTTTCTAAAGTCACTAAACTCAATCATCAAATTTCCAATCAATCTTATCTATCCATATACATTCACAACATACCATTATTATGCCAAAGCCTAATGGTCATCATTTTTGGATTAAAGGCCAAAATTTCTAGAAATTTCAAACTAAACCATTTGGCATAAAACTTAGATAGATAGATTGGTCTCACTTACCTGTTTCACTTTACCAAAGACACTTCTTGATTCTTCAACCTCTAAAATTTCGTATGGGCAAAAATCAACACCAATAGGCACACTATAAACATCAAAATGTAGCTCTCACTCCAAGGATCAACATTAATGAAGTGAGTTTGAGCAATAGAGGTCATTTGCTTACCTTGATCACAAGCTCTTTCTTTCTCTTACTTGGCAACCATGGCAGATGAAAATGGAGGAAGGAATGAAAGAGAAAGAAGTGAGGAAGAAGAAGCAATCATCATTTTCCCTCAACCATGTTGCCACAGCCGAAAAGGAAGGAGGAGAGGAGAGAGAAAATGAATAAAATACACTTATTTGACTTTCACACACCCACTCTCTCTTCTTCTCCTCTTGACAAATGTCCACCTCTTATTGGGTCTCATAAAGCAACCACTTAATTAGTCACTTAATCCCTCCATTAGCCATTTAATCACACTTCTCATTTTTCTCTTACTTAGTAATTAATTTCCCTATTAATTACTAACTTATGGCTAGTAATTCCATTCGTTCAATTTTCTACCAATTATGACATATTACTTAGTATTGCCATAAAACCCATAATAACTCCAATTAAATTCATAAATATCTATAATAATCCATATTAGCCCTTAATAAAAAATTGGGATATTATAGTTATCATGACGGCTGCACATTAGGGCTTATCGTCATGGCGGATTTCACATAATCACATAGTCTCACCCCCCGTATACTACCACCCTGAAGGCACGGTCCTCCCACCGGAACCATCGATGAGCCGCAGGTAGTAAATAGCCTCACCGATCAGATGTCACCGTAGGTAGCCCTCTCCGATCAAAACTTTCCATATATAGCATTCTCCGATCCAAATCTTCCTTAGATAACTTTTCCCCTGTGCTAGATTAACAACTAGCAACCTTAGGATACCTGATACACATTTCAATTCATTCTGCTACTCCTTCCAAGTACCTTAGACCATCCAAGTCAACTCAAATTCCTAAGGATCAACTTAACTATTGAGTCTGATCCTTGGATCACAATTCCTCTCTTAAACCTCAACCTCAACCTCAGTTGAACCAGGAAATCACTTCCCTCATTTCTACAGAGCACCATAAACTCCAACATGAATTCAAATATCTCTGCCAGCCTAAGGCACACTGGTCCCCTAGGTCTTAGGACCTTTAAACACACAAGTCCAGTATGACATGGCCAATGATGTCATACCACGTAAGGTTTCTCACCTAATATCTAAGTGGGTGTCATGATGAACCTAAAACCTCAATATCACATTCCTTTGAAATCATTTTCCTCTATTCTCTAATCAGACCCATCTTTCCCTCACATAGGATCTGATGGATCATCTTTCATAGATTACCATTAGTCATGGATAAACCTTAAGACAATCACTATGTTTCAAGTCTTCATGACCCTATCAAGTCACTTCCCAGGGGGTTACCCATCCTAGGATTTTCCTGGGTTGAGCAAGCTTAACTTTCGCATACCTATGCCCAAACGTAGATACCGACTTCTACTGCTTCCGTCCATGGTACCCCGTGACTACCCTCATCTCAAAAGATGTGCAGGCTATCTCCAGTCACCAAAATATTAGGTGTGGATCACACATTGGCCTTGGTCGTACCTACTTCCTCAGGTTCCACAATATCCTTAGACCATTCTCATATAGTATTGCACCACTAGTTGCCCTTCAGTACTTGCCATTTCTCAGAGCTGATTCACAAATCAGGAAGATACCCTCCTTTGGTACCTCCCATCCGTGCATATTTCTTAGCACCGTATAATCAAGACCATATCAGTATATCATCCTGTTGCCGAAACCGCCCCACTGCCAGAACCACTTAGGCTCTTCCAGAACTGCTTGAGGCTCTGATACCACAAATGTAACCCCCTCCATAATTATATCTGAAATACGTGATTAAAATGAATTAGAGACCAATGGTATTCAAAACTCATTTAAAATCCCATCTTCTATAATATCCTAAATTATAATTAAGGGCTAATGACTTCAAAAGTGATGTAATTATTAATAAATAAATACTTTTAGAGAATATGATGTGTATTGTGATATAAATATGCTTGGTGATGGTTTAATAAATGTTTGATAATCAAGGGTAGAATGGTAAATTTATTGACCAATTGGTCAGTTATCAAAGAGAAAATTCATTGGTAATTAAAGATCAATGGTTGAGATGTATTGTCAATGGGTCAGAATCGGGTGCTTTGCACCTATGTGAACTCATGGAAGAGTGAGCAAGATGTTGACAAGTGGCTTAATGTGGGCCATAGGATTTGGCTAATGTGTCAAGCTCATCTTTTTTTTTCTCTTCTCTCCCTCAAATCAGTAGGTGACCATAGGAAAAAGGGAAAGTTGATCTACTTCATCATCTCTCATCGTCTCTCCCTCCTCACATCCATTTCCGGCGACTTCAAGGAAGAAAGAAAAAGAGAAAAATCAAAGGTGAGATTTTGACATCTTTGTTGGCCTCTAATGTACTAGGTCTCTTTATTAATGTTGACCACTTTGATGAGAGCTTTATCTTGATAGTTTTAGAATTGTGAAAGGTGGTGTTTTGGTGTTTGAACAAATTTGAAAGTTGGAGAATCAAGGATTTGGTCTTGGCAAATTGAAGAGGTGAGCAATTTTGACATTTTGGTATATTTGTTGTGATTTTTGGTTAAGTTTTGAGAACTTTGGATTATTGCCCTGATTTTGGGTTAATTTTGGAAATGAATGAATTAGCTAGTATTTTGGGGTGGAATAGGTGTCAAATGGTGTCTTGATGCCAATGGGTTTAGTTTGGAGTTGAATTGGGAGATTTGATAACTTGGAAGATTATGTTATATTTTGATTAAAAATAGAGTAGGTGTTGATTAAATGGGAATTGGGTTGTTTTGAGGTTCCCAATAGGTTCCTTATGGAATTTTAGATGGGAATAAGCTTTGAGGTGAGTTTGGGAACCATTAGGATCAGTTTTGGCAAATCTGGGAATTTCTGTCAGTTGCTGCAATCTGGCAATCTGATAAGGCTCACTCGAGTGCAGCAACAAATTTCTTGTTTCCTTCAGTTTATCAGTGGTGTTTCTGGGTAGAATGCAAGAGTACACTTCCTAACCCGTGAGTGATATTGGCGATCACTCGAGTGAGCATGGGTTCACTTAAGTGAAGGTGTAAGTTCTGGTAAAGGGATACTCTCATCTAAGCCCTAGCTGGCCAATTTCTAAGAGTGTAATTTGACACTCGCAGGTGCTATGTGTAATGACGCAATTTGGGATCAAGGGCTTATGACTCTGATGTTGATTGTAATTAGTGTAGTTAAACACTTTTAGAGAAATGTGATGCAAATTAATATAAAGGTTCATAGTGATGATTTAATTATAATAGTGAAATCAGGGGAAAATGGTAAAATTGGAGATTTACCGACCAATTGGGTAGTTACCAAAGAGGAAACTCATTGGTGATTAGAGATCAAAGGTTGAGATCTATTGGCTATAGGTCGGAATCCCATGCTTTGCACTTGTGTGAGCTCATAGAGGGAGTGAGTAAGATGGTGACAAGTGGCACTTTGGTAGATCAATGGATATGGCACAAAGGACAAAAAATAACTTTTTCCCTCTCTTCCCTTTCTTTATCCAGTGGGAGTATGGGCAAGGGAAAGCATCATCATCATCAACATCTCTCATCTCCTCATCTCTCTCTTTTCTCCATTGTTTCCGGCGACCAAGAAGAAAAGGAAGAAGAAAGGTGAGATTTTGATGTTCTAGTTGATCTATAATGCCCTAAACCTCTTCTCTAATGTTGTGCACCTCATTGTAAGCTCCATTTTTTTTGATTTCAGAATTTTAAATAGTGGTGATTTGCGTGTTGGAGTAATTTGAAAGTTGGAGAATCAAGATTCTGACTTTGGCAAAGTGAAGAGGTAAGCATTAGATGCTTTTTGATATATATGCTATGATTTTTTAATAAGTTTGAGAAAATCTGGAAATTTGCCCTAGTTTATGCCCATTTTGGAATATATGAATTTCATAGTGATTGATATTGGAAATAGTTCATTGTGAAGTAACTTGAATGTTGGTTATAGTTTTGAAGTGTGGAAGTGTATTGATTGGAATTGGGTATTGTGTGTCACAGAGACCCAAGGGCATCGATTATGTTTAAAATGGTATTTGGGTGTTTTGGAGGTTACCAATGGGTTACCTATGTCATTTTTAGTGAGTATGAGCTTTGTGTGGAGTTTGGGAACCATTGGGTGTGATTTTGGCCAATCTAGGAATTCCTGTCAGCTGCTGCGATCTGGCAATCTGATAGCATCATTCGAGTGAGGGAGGAACCCATTTGAGTGCTGCCTTGTGTTTTGTCTTTCTGCTTTGTGTTTTACTTAGGTTTTATGAGTAAAGCTCGAGTGCACTTCCTTCACCACGAGTGATGTTGGTGATCACTCAGTGAGCATGGGATCACTTGAGTGATTGTGGGAGTTCTTGGTTAGGTTTGCTCTCGGGTCCTCACTCGCTGGTCATTTGTCAAGAGTGTGTTCTGACACTCGTAAGTACAGTCGTCTCACCCGAGTGCTAGGGGTTGTGCTCGAGTGAGCTTATCCCTCTGATGTTGCATGTGCTCTGGGTTTGTCACTCTTGGTGTCACACTTTCAGGGACTCGAGTGGACTTGGAGTCATCACCTGAGTGCAAAGCCTTATGCTCGAGTGATGTGAGAACTTTCTGGCTGAAGTAGCTGCTCACTGTCAAACACTCGCAAGTAAGAGCAATTATCACTCGAGTGCAAGTCTCTCATCACTCTAGTGAGCCAGCTAAAAATCATTGTCCTGTCTTCACAAAAAGGGGTCTTCAGGGTAGTTTCTCCTAACCCTTTAAGCATATATGTAGGCCTATAATAGTCACCTAAAGAGTCTTAAACTATAACCAACTTAAAGTATTATGGAAATAAGTATTAGGGAAAGATATTAATCAATTGTGCCTAAATTGGTATAGGATTTGATATCTGTCAGACGCGTGAGCCCACTATGCTGAAGAATGTCAGGAAAGATACAGGTAGTGAATTCTCTCTTATACTTTGTGTAAATGTATTGTATGTTTGCCTATCATGTATTGTGTGTTGCTGCTACTGCTTTGAGATGGATTGAGATACCTTGTGGAGCTTTGTGCCTTGAGATTCTTTGTGGGGCTTTGTGTTGCTTTGTGCCTTGTGATGCTGCTGTATAGTGTTTACCTCATAAGCGGGAATAGTGATTACAATGAGAGCTGGCATTGAGATTACAATGAGAGCTGGCATAGTGATTACTGCGAAAGCAGGCATAGTATTTACAGCAAAAGCTGCCATTATGATTACTGCGAAAGCAGGCATAGTGCATTGTGATACAGCCGTGAGTGCTGTCGTCTATGGCGTGATCCATGGATCATAGTGTTGCTGATAATCCTGGTGAACATGATAACATTACATGCTTTGTGTTTATATATTGTATGAGTGATTAGTTACTACTGGGATTCTTTCGAATCTCAATCTTTCCAAGGACTAACATTTTTATACTCTAAAAGTATAGAAGAGTATGAGCATCATTTGAGAATTTTGTTGAATACATTGCGCGAGAAGCAGCTCTATGCCAAATTGAGTAAGTGCGAGTTTTGGCCATCAGAAGTGAAATTCTTAGGCCATATTATCTCATAAGAAGGGGTCTCAGTGGATCCTTAAAGTGGAAGCAGTACTAGACTGGAAAAGGCCATAAACTATTGCAGAGGTATGCAGTTTTGAGGGTCTTGCTGGCTATTATCAGAGATTCATTCAGAATTTCTCTTGTATTGCCTTGTCGATAACCAAGCTCACGAGAAAAGATCATCAATTTGTGTGGGATGAATATTGTGAAAATTGCATTGTGGAGCTAAAACAGAGGTTAACTACAGCACCTGTATTGATTTTACTTGATCCCAATTTGTCATACGTTATGTATAATGATGCAGTGGGCATGGATTAGGGTGTGCCCTTATACAGCAGGGACGTGTGGTGGCCTATGCCTCTCAGCAGCTCAAACCTCATGAATTAAACTATCCCCCTCATGATCTGGAGCTTGCGGCCATTATTTTTACTTTGAAGATTTGGCGTTATTACCTGTATGGTGTGACTGTGGAACTATACTGCGACCACAAGAGTCTCAAGTATCTGTATGATCAGAAAGAGTTGAACATGAGATAAAGGCGCTGGATGGAGTTGCTTAAGGACTACAACCTAGAAATTAAATATCATCCGGGTAAGGCAAATATAGTCGTTGATGCTCTTAGTCAAAATACTATGCTTGTGATAGCTATGATGGTACAAGAGGAGAAATTGATAGAAGATTTTCATGATTTGAATTTGTCGAACCAGATTATCTGTGCCAACTATACTGTTTCCCAAGGGGAAAGTGATTTGAGAGCTGAAATTGAAGAGGCTTAGAGGCAAGATGGCTGGATACCATGCAATCTGGCTAGAATTGAGAGGGGAGAAGCTTAGGGCTATGATCTGTCGTCTAGTTGATTGATTCGCTACCAGAAAAGAATTTGTGCTCCACGTAGGGCGGAGTTGAGACAGAAAGTCTTAGATGAGGCGCATAAGAGCTGGTATACCATAACTTGAAATCTGTGTATTGGTGGCCGGGAATGAAGAGCGATGTGACAAAATATGTGGCGAGGTGTCTCACATGCCAGAAGGTAAAGATCGAGCACCAGAGACTGCCTGGTTTGTTGCAAAGTCCTGAAATTCCAGAATGGAAATAGGAAAGTGTGACCTGGACCTTGTTGTGGGATTGCCTAGGATCAAGAAGTATGATGTGATTTGGGTTATTGTGGACCGATTAACAAAGTTGGCACACTTCTTACCGATCAATGCTGGTTACTCTCCGGATAAACTAGTAAAGATTTACATTCGGGAGATTGTGAAGCTCCATGGCATACCGAAGAATATCATATCCGATCGTGATCCCCGTATCACATTGAGATTTTGGAAGGCATTCCATAAGGCATTGGGTACTCAGTTGATATTCAGTATAGCCTATTATCCTCAGATAGACAAACAGTCAGAGAGGACTATTCAGACCCTAGAGGATATGTTGCGGGCATGTGTCCTTGACTTCAAAGGAAGTTGGGATCATTTTCTTCCTCTTACAGAGTTTTCCTACAACAATAGCTACCATACGAGCATTCAGATGGTGTCGTATGAAGCGTTGTATGAAAGAAAATGCCAATTGCCATTGTGTTGGAATGAATTGTCTGAGAGGAAATTGTATGGGCCGGATCTTGTTGATCAAACCGTAGTCCAGATTCGTCTTATTCGTAAAAGGCTTTTTATATCTCAGAGTCGGTAGAAAAGTTACGCTGACAAGAGGAGAAGGCCTCTAGAGTTTGAGGTTGGTGACCATATGTTTCTGAGAGTATCTCCAGTCACAGGTATTGGGCGAGCTATCAAGTGAAAGAAATTGAGCCTAAGGTATATAGGTCCTTTTGAGATCCTTAGAAGGATTAGGCCTTTTGCTTATCAAGTAGCCCTACCCCAGAACTTGAGCAAACTTCATGATGTGTTCCATGTTTCCCAATTGAAGAAGTACCAACTAGATCTGTCTCACACGTTGAGTATAAGGAAGTGGAGTTGCAAGATAACTTCACATATGCGGTGGAGCCAGAACAGATTATTGATCGAGAAGAATGGCGGCTCAGACACTGAAGTATTCTTTATGTGAAAGTGATCTAGAGGGGTATAACCCAGAGAGAAGCAACCTGGGAAGCGGAAGAGGATATGCGAAAGAGATATCCAGAGTTCATGGCTCAAGTAGTTTGACAAATTTTGAGGGAGAAATTTATTTGACTGGGGGATAATTGTAATGACCCACTTTAGGATCAAGGGCTAATGACTCTGATGTTGATTGTAATTAGTGTAATTAAACACTTTTGGAGAAATGTGATGCAAATTAATATAAAGGTTTATAGTGATGATTTAATGATCATAGTAAAACCAGGGGCAAAATGGTAAAATTGGAGATTTACCGACCAATTGGGTAGTTACCAAAGAGGAAACTCATTGGTGATTAGAGATCAAGGGTTGAGATCTATTGGCTATGGGTCGGAATCCCATGCTTTGTACTTGTGTGAGATCATAGAGGGAGTGAGTAAGATGGTGACAAGTGGCACTTTGGTGAACCAATGGATATGGCACAAAGGACAAAAACTCACTTTTTCCTCTCTTCCCTCTCTTTGTCCGCTGGGAGTATGGGCAAGGGAAAGCATCATCATCATCTCCATCTCTCATCTCCTCATCTCTCTCTTCTCTCCATTGTTTCCGGTGACCAAGAAGAAAAGGAAGAAGAAAGGTGAGATTTTGATGTTCTAGTTGATCTCTAATGCCCTAACCTCTTCTCTAATGTTGCGCACCTCATTGAGAGCTCCATTTTGGTGTTTTCAGAATTTTGAATAGTGGTAATTTGGGTGTTGGAGTAATTTGAAAGTTGGAGAATCAAGATTCTGACTTTGGCAAAGTGAGGAGGTAAGCATTAGATGCTTTTTGATATATATGCTATGATTTTTGAACAATTTTGAGAAAATCTGGAAATTTGCCCTGGTTTATGCCCATTTTGGAATGTATGAATTTCATAGTGATTGATGTTGGAAATAGTTCATTGTGAAGTAACTTGAATGTTGGTTATAGTTTTGAAGTGTGGAAGTGTATTGATTGGAATTGGGTATTATATGTCATAGAGACCCAAGGGCATCAATTATGTTTAAAATGGTATTTGGGTGTTTTGGAGGTTACCAATAGGTTCCCTATGTCATTTTGAGTGAGTATGAGCTTTGTGTGGAGTTTGGGAACCATTGGGTGTGATTTTGGCCAATCTAAAATTTCTATCAGCTGCTGCGATCTGGCAAATTGATAGCATCACTCGAGTGAGAGAGGAACCCACTCCAGTACTGCCTTGTGTTTTGTCTTTCTGCTTTGTGTTTTGCCTGGGTTTTACGAGTAAAGCTCGAGTGCACTTCCTTCACCGTGAGTGATGTTGGTGATCACTCGAGTAAACATGGGATCACTCGAGTGATTGTGGGAGTTCTTTGTTAGGGTTGCTCTTGGGTCCTCACTTGTTGGTCATTTGTCAAGAGTGTGTTCTGACACTCGCAAGTGCAATCATCTTACCCGAGTGTTAGGGGTTGTGCTCAAGTGAGCTTGTCCCTCTGATGTTGCATGTGCTCTCAGGTTGTCACTTTTTGTGTCGCACTTTCAGGGACTCGAGTGGATTTGGAGTCATCACCCGAGTGCAAAGCCTTATGCTCGAGTGATGTGAGCACTTTCTGGCAGAAGTAGTTGCTCACTGTCAAACAATCGCAAGTAAGAGCTGTTCTCGCTCGAGTGCAAGTCTCTTACACTTGAGTGAGCAAGCAAAAATCACTGTTTTGTCTTCAAAAAGGGGTCTTCAAGGTAGTTTCTCCTAACCCTTTAGGCATATGTGTAGGCCTCTAATAGTCACCTAAAGAGTCTTAAACGATAACCAACTTAAATTATTTTGGAAATAAGTATTTGGGAAAGAGATTAATTAATTGTCCCTAACTAGGTATAGGATTTGATATCTGTCATACGCGTGAGCCCATTGTGCCGAAGAATGTCTGGAAAGATACAGGTAGTAACTTCTCTCTTATACTTTGTGTAAATGTATTATATGTTTGCCTATCCTTCATTGTGTGTTGCTGCTGCTACTTTGAGATGCATTGAGATACCTTGTGGAGCTTTGTGATGCTTTGTGCCTTGTGATGCTGCAGCATAGTGTTTACCTCGTAAGCGGGCATAGTGATCACAGCGAAAGCTGGCATTGAGATTACAGCGAGAGCTGGCATAGTGATTACTGCAAAAGCGGGCATAGTGTTTATAGCAAAAGCTGCCATTATGATTACCACGAAAGCGGGCATAGTGCATTGTGATACAGCCGTGAGTGCTGTCATCTGTGGCGCGAGCCATGGATCATAGTGTTGCTGATGATACTGGTGAACATGATAACATTACATACTTTGTGTTTATATATTGTATGAGTGATTAGTTACTACTGGGATTCTTTAGAATCTTACTCTTTCCAAGGACTAACATTTTTAGACAGGGCAAGTGGCTCGAAAGGGAAGCGGCCAACCAGGAGTGGTTAGGGCTAGTAGGGACATTTTAGATTTTGGGACTATTGGTTATCTAGCTGGATTTTGGGATTACTGTATATATGGATTGTAAATATAGATTTTTGAATATGTAATCCCCATTTTGGGAAACTTTGAACCCATTGTGTATATATACAGTAACCCGGGGTTGCCGAGATTTTAGTTATGCACTCTGATATTTATTATGTGATTTAACTACACAAGTAATTGTATTCGGAAGTGAATGTGAGACCAGATGAACTATGTTTTAAACTATTTTTTTAAACACCACATCTCTTGAATTAGGAATTTTAAATGTGTTTTTGTCTTATTGGTCTCTATTTCACTTAAATTTCATAATTCGGATATTATTACAGTAAGGGGGTTACACTACGTTCTCACCCGAGTGACATTGGTGGTACTCGAGTGAGCTTTTTCCTTTGAGTTTGTTGTGCTCTCGGGCAAACACTTCTTATGTTTCACTTTCTGGGACTCGAGTGAATTTAGGGTCATTACTCGAGTGCAAATATTCTTGCTAGAGTGCAGTGAGCACTTTCTGGTTGTTGATGTTGCTCTTTATCAAACACTCACGAGTGAGAGCTTCTCACTCGAGTGCAAGTCCCTCATCACTCGAGTGAGGTTATCTTCACTCAAGTGAGTCAGCCAAAAATTAGTGTTTTGCTTTCGAAAAGGGCTTCTCACTCGAGTGCAATTCCCTCATCACTCGAGTGTGTCAGCCAAAAATTAGTGTTTTGCTTCTAATAAGGGGTCTTTAGGGTAGTTTCTCCCAACTCTTTTGGCATATGTTTAGGCCACTAATAGCCACCTAAAGAGTTCAAATGATAACCAACTTAGAGTATTATGGGAATAAGTATTTGGAAAAGAGATTGATTGGTTGTCCCTGATTTGGTTTATAGGATCTGACCTTTGCCGTACTCGTGAGCCCACTGTGCCAGAGAACGTCAGGAAGGAACAAGGTAGTGGCTCTTTCTCTTATACTATGTGTAAATCATTGTATGTATGTTGTCATGCATAGTGATACATTGTGATAGATTGTGATGCATTGAGATCACAGCGAAAGCTGACACATAGTGATTAAAGCGCAAGATGTTGCATTGAGATCATAGCGAAAGCTGACGCATAGTGTTTACAGCCATGAGTGCTGTCATTTGTAGTGTGAGCCATGAATAATTGTGATGCTACTAAATATGATCATATATGCTATGTGTTTATACATTGTATGAGTGATTTGTGACTACAGGGATTCTTTGGAATCTCATTCTTTCCAATGACTAACATTTCAGACAGGGCAAGTAGCTCAAAAGGGAAGTGGACAACCCTGAGCGGTTAAGATCTCTTAGAGACATTTGTTTGGGTTGTTGGTTATCTATTTTGGATTTGGGATTATTGTATATAAATATTATATTGGATATAGATGTGTAATCCCCTTTCTAGAATATTTACACCCTTTTTATACATATGAACCGGGGATGGTCGGGATTTTTGTTGTACACTCTGATATGTATAAATGTGATATAACTGCATCAAGTAATTATATTCGAAATATGAATGTGAGACCCAAATAATTGTATTTTGAACTGCTTTTGTGATAACTATCTTGAGAAAAGGAAAATATAAATGCTATTTTGATATTATTAGTCTCTATTTCACTTTAATTTCATAATTCAGATATAGTTATGGTGAGGGGGTTACATCTTCCTAATAGGGTTTCATAAATACCTTTCAAAATGTAATTCCCCGGGTCTCATATTCACACTTTGAATACAATTACTTCACAGATAAATCACATTGATTATATATCAAAGTGCACAACATGATTCCCGGAAAACCTCGGGTTCATACCATTATTAAAAGGGTATACAAAATCCGATTCAGGGGATTATAAAATCTCATCTCGAATTCATAACCATATACTCAACTGAATCATATACAGTCATCCTAACTCATATTGATAACCAAATACCAACTCTCATCTCGAAGGAGTCCTAGCCGCTCCCTCCATAAGCCACTTGCCCTATCTAAATTGTTGGTAGGGGAGGGTGAGATTCAAGAGAATCTCTGTAGGAAACAGATACCATAATGCATGCATGATAGATGCTATGTGTATGACTGTTAGCTTTAACTAGATGTATGCCCCATAATGACATTTCTGCATGCTCAATGATTCTTGTAACAAAACTATAACTACAACAAAACAGAAACAGAGCTTCATTTATTCAAATATGCTCTACACAATCAAGAAAAAGCAATCACATACATCACTACACAAGCAAAAATATCAAATACATGCAAGTAAGGTAAGTCTCCTACCTCCAATCTTTTCTCCTCGATTTGTGTGCCATAACTCAGGCCCTCAATTGGGTCCTACAATTCCAAATATACCATTTAGACACTTTCATAGTGTTTCTGGGGGTTAGATGAGGCTATATTGAAAAATTACTAAACTGCCCCCAGGACCCGGGCCTACTCGGTCTGGCTGTACTTTTTCCAAAATTCTATCCTGGGCTATCCTGACTTATTTTAGCCCAAGGAATCCATTTCCGTACTTGGAAATCAAATTCATTGAAAATCCATCTCTAACCCCTCCAAACTAGCCTTGGCCAAAATTCTCAATTTCCCAGGAAAAATTGGGGTTTTTCGGTTTCAGCTCCGCAGACGTGTTTCTCCTAACTACTTTATGAACTATTACATTAGGTTAGAACTACCATTTAGTATCAATTTTGGCAGCATAACCCCTAGGCCAAGCCCTTTACCAAATTTGAAATCAAAGCAAATCAATTGGAATTTCACCGATTAAACTACTCACGGCAGCTAGAACAATCAAAGATTGAAGTTTCGAAGGTTACCTTATGCTCCTTCTGGCTTATCCTTCTTATGGCTGAACCCTAGCCTCTTTGAACAATGAAATACCTTACTTCAAGACCTTAATTCACATAGAGGAATAACTTAGGAGAAGGATTATACACGTTAGGTACGAATTCACCAAAGAAATCGACCTACCTTGTGAGATTTCTCCTTCCTTCTCTCTCTAAAAGCTCACAACTTCCTCTCTCTCTCTCTCTTCCAGCTGCAATATGACGGAAATGGGAGTTGAAGATGATGAGAAAATGTTTTAATTCCATGCTGATGTCATCTTTTATTTTGATGATGTCATAATTCCCATTTTCAAACCATTTTCAGATTTTCTGCCCAAATTTTGAAAAATCATAACTAATTCTAGAAAAATTGAAATGAGGTGATCTTAAAGCCAAATGAAAGATATTTAAGTCCTCTTTATAGGAAAAATATGGACCATTACTAGAAACCACTACAAAAATACAGAATTACACAAAAATCAACACTACTCCAAAACAGAGTCCAGTTTTGATCCCAAATTTTGGTAAATCCTAACTCACAGCACACAAAACGAAATGACATGAATTATATGTCCATTTTAAAGCTTGGCATGTGAAATTTAAGGGTGGAAAGTTTCAGAATTGTTTGACATCATTTGCCTATTCAAAACATCGACACAAACAAACTGCCCAACACAGAGTTTCAATGGACAAAATTCCAATTTTTGCACAATTGTTTCCAATGGTTCCAATTTCACAACAAACACTCTCCCCACACAAATTTTCACAAGGAAGCCATTGGAATCACTAAAGCAACCAAATTCTCATCACATCCACACATATTCTGTTTTGAACCATAATGCACACAACCACCAAATTGCCCAACTTTCCATTTCACCATAAACATAATTACTTTCTCCAAAATTCACCATTTTACTATCTTTAATACCCCTAAGATATAAGAATCATTAGGGAATAAATTTGGGCTCCTGCTAAATCGGGGCTTAGCAGTCCACTTATTTTATGCTTATTCTCTAGCTTCAAATCTCAAAATTCGGGATATTACATGTAATATCATCAAAAGGTTTTCTACCTTTACTCTATTCCTCAAATCTTCCTTCACAACCTAGGCCCTCCCTTTCCCCTTTAGTATGTCAACTTGCACCCTCTCTTCATACCTCTCTTCCCCTGCTCCTTCCTCTCCTAAGACACCAAACCTTGAATCAACATTCAATGGTTCGGCAACAAATCTTTCCCCTTCTAGGTCACTACGTGACTCTCCAAACTTCCTTTTTTTTTCTCTTTCAAGGACACTATCTTGTTCCTTGACCTCTTTCTCACACATGTCATTTCTACCTTCATCTTTCTTGAATGCCTCCTTGACATGTCTATAGGTTCCACAGTTTAAACACAATAAATTCATGCTCTTGTATTAATTGGGTAGTTAATACCATCAACAGCATAATGTGGCAAAAGTGGCCTAGTCAAATCTACCTCAACACACTCTTGCAAACCTTCCTTTCTTCCTTGTAGTTGTTGTAATATCCCAAATTTTAATACTTGAGCTTAGGGATTAAGCCTGAGATTAGTGGACTGCTAAGCCCTGGTTTAGCAAGAGTCCAAATTGTGAATTAAGAGATATGAAATGTGTGGATGGTGATTTAAGAGGAATTGCCATAATCAGGGGCAAAACGGTAATGTTACCGGCCAATTGATTGGTTGCCGAAGAGGGAACTCATTGGTAGCTTCAAAATCAATGGCTAGGATTGATTTGTGAAGTTGAGTAAGGGGCATAATCATGTGTATGTGTGTGCATGTGAGCCCATGGGAGTTGAAGTGAGATGGTGACAAGTGGCAAAGTGTGGACCCTTGGATGAGGCATAAGTGATGTGAGACACATCATCATCCTCTCCATCTCCTCTCTTTCTCTCTCTCATTTTCTCTCTCTTCTTCCTCTCCATTTTCGCTGGAAATGCTTGGGAAAGAGAAGGGAAAAACTGAATTGTGAGGTAAGCAAATGACCTCTTTAGCTCAAACTCTCTTCTCTAATGTTAATCCTTGAGTTGAGAGCTTGGTTTTGGTGGTTGTAGTTTCTCCATTGGTGGTGATTTGAGGATCACGAAAATATGAAGTTTGGAGAATCAAAGAGTGCCTTTAAGAAAGTTGATAAGGTATGTGAACCCAATCTTTCTATCTATGTTTCATGCCAAATGATTAAGTTTGGAATTTCTGGAATTATTGCCCTAATTTCAAAAATATGGGTCAATGGGTAGTTTGGCATGTTATGGTTATGGAAATGGTATCTTAGAGTGAGTTTGGAATAGATAGATTGATTGGGGATTGAAATGATTGAAGTTAGTGATTTTGGAAAAAATGATGATTGTGATGCCCTAGACCAAAGCATGTAAATGGAATGGGAATTGGGTAATTCTGTTGATTCCATTGAATTCAATGAGTGATTTTATGTGGGAGTAGCTTTGGTAGAGGTTTTGGGTCCATTTGGATCAATTGGGCAAAAGGTAGAAGATGTGGTATGTTTTGCTGCGTTTTCTGGAATCTGATAGATTCACTCGAGCAGACATGGGTGTGCTCGAGTGAAGGAGGAACATTGCTCGAGTGAGGGAGATCCTGCTCGAGTGATATGTGAGTTTTCCCTTTGTGCTTCGAGTTGCACCTGGGATTTTTATGGGTGATTCTCGAGCACATCGCTTTGTGCTCGAGTGAGCGAAGAACATGCTCGAGTGAGCTGGGTTCTGCTCGAGTGAAGGTGTAAGCCCAGAGTTGGGGATTTGCTCTCGGGTGGATGCTCGCGGGAAAGAGGCACGAGTGTGCTTTCTCACTCGCGGGTATGGGGTATGTGCTCGAGCACATATGGCTGTGCTCGAGTGAGCCTGTGCCTCAGGTGAGAGTGGTGCTCTCGGGTTGTCACTCGTGGCGTTGTGCTCGCGGGTGTGAGGTGTGTGCTTGAGTGCATATGGCTGTGCTCGAGTGATCTAGTGCTTGGAGAGCTGTGTGTGTGCTTTCGGGTGCTCACTCGCAGTCTCACCTTCTCTTGTGCTCGAGTGATGTCCGTACTTGTGCTCGAGTGAGAGCATCTGTGCTCGAGTGAGGCAGTGAAAAATATCAAGTTTAAGTGTTCAAAAGGGGATCTTTGGGGATAGTCTTCCAACCCTTTAGAGCTATGGATTGAGGTGTTTGAGGGCACTTAAAGGGCAGTAATGATAACCAACTTGAGTGTCTAAAGGTTAAGGAATTGGAAAAGGGATTAATCCTATGTCCTTGATTTTGGTTATAGGACTTGATGATTACCCTGATCGTGAGCAGCCGGAGCTGGAGCTTACGTGGAATAAGAGTAGGGAACTTACCTCTCCTGCATGTAGTGATAATTGTATTTGTGTATTGATGCATGTTATTGCTTTGCGTGATTATGTGAAACATGTATGAATGATTGTAGCTCTGTTCTATTTATACTATGGCCATGAGTATGTTGTGTGAACATTGAGCATGCGGATACATCATTATGTGAACATGAGTTATTGTGATGCAAGCATGTCATGCATTAAATACTTATCTTGCATGCATATTGGTATCTGTTTCCTACTGAGATTCCCCAGAATCTCACCCTCCCCTATCAACATTTTAGGCAGGGAAGGAAGATTGAGGATGAAGCAAGCATCCAAGGATGAAGAGAACTCGTTTTGGGTGAGAGCTTAGTAGTTGGTTATCATTGCGTAAATGAGAATATGTATTTGTATAATTGGATCAGTGTTTGAGCATGTATTTGAGTAAGTTGTGTAATCCCTGTTGGTGGAGTTGTATAGGCTATTATGCCCTAAGATTATGAGCGAAGATATGATTCCGGGATTGCCGGGAATTTATATTGCGTACTCTGATATTTGTCTAAATGTAATTTATCTTCGCATAGTAATTATATTCGGAGTGTAAATATGAGACCGCGTGTTAGAATGATTTCGAAATGTATTTGTGAAAACCCCGTCGGGTTGATGGGTTTATAAATGATGTTTTGACTGATTGGTCTCTATTTCACTTTATTTGCGTAATCCGGATATTAATTACGGCAGGGGGTTACAGTTGTCAGCTCATCCACCTTCATATTCCTTCCTACCTCAACACACTCTTGTAGTTGAATGCCTCATTGACATGTCTATAGGTTCTATAGTTTAAACACAATAAATTCATGCTCTTGTATTTGATTGGGTAGTTAATACCATCAACAATATAATATGGCAAAAGTGGCCTAGTCAAATCTACATCAACATATTCTTGCAAACCTTCCTTTCTTCCTTATAGTTGTCAGCTTAGCCACCTTCATGTTCCTTCCTATCTTACTTCTAATGGTATACAAAATCTTCTTGTCATAAAGATCCATTGAAGTGACAGGAAACCTCACCCATACTGCTACTTTATCAATCACTTCCTTTGTTGGATTAAAACCAAGCTTTCCATCTTATAGCAATTAGATATGAATCTATCACAATCTAAGGCCTACCAGTCAAGACCACAGTTTAATCTTCCATATTCTAGAAATCAACTAAGCAAAAATCTAAATCAATATGAACCACTTCAACCTTACCACATTTCCTCCACATCTGCTCAATTCTTGGCTTGTTTGATCTCAGACTAGGAGCACTTCCAAGCATCTTTATTATTAGCATTTGCTTAAATGGAAGAGATTATCTCTCATGCTTAGCATCATCCAAAATGATATTAGAGCATAGAAGATTAGAATGATCCTCCCTAATTCCTTGAATGAATTCCTCTATTGATTCAAAACTAGTATCCACTGTCGTTTCTTCCTCCAAGAAACATCACTAATCATCTACTGACTAATTCAACAATGAATCACGATACGATTTCACTCCTAAGCCTTCTCCATACATCCTTCAATCATTCGCCATCCAATCTTCTAGTCTTGACTTCAAAAAACATCCCTTGTGAAATTCCCCTCCTTTCTTCTAACCTTTCATTTGCTCTAAGCTAATGCATCCACTTCTTCAGCAGTCAAATCCACCTTCCACCCTTTACTCAATCTCACAAACAAGATCATATTCTTACTCAATTCCTCATTGCAATGTAGGACAATAGGAACCACTCTTTAACCTTTGACATAGTAGGTGTTAGAGTACACTCTCCAGTTATTTCCACACCAGCCGATATAAATCGCCATACTAGATGACCAAACCCTTCTTCAAACCCCAACAAAGCTCATTTTTATGCTCCTGCCTTTTTGCTTTGTATCCCGTCTTCAATTTCTATTAAAGAAACCATTCTTCAATATGGTTTAGATTGAAAATTTGTTCTTTTACTTTTTTCAAAAAGATTATATTATTATGTACAAAATCTAAAAAAATGATAAGATGTGTAGAACTGTGGAAGGGAGAATTTTGAACCACTAAGAGATTCTGATATTGTACTATAGAACCAAATGATCAAAGTGAAATTTTGTTTTAATGGTAAATGTCTAAAATATCCTTCATTCATTTAAATTTAAAAATGTTCAGGCTTAAAGGCACAAGCACACATCATCATTTTAAAAACCATAACAATAGCAAAAATAACAAGTGCCCATATAAAGTAAGGACGTTTTAGTCATTTATTATAAAAATATAATTCCGCCTTAGTTCTTTGATGTTGCAATAAATTCAAAATGTTTAGTCCTTTATTGGAACTTATTAAGTTGTCTATAAGAGAGTTAAGGGCATTTTAGTCATTTACCATCAAAACAAAATTTTACTTTGGTGTTTTGGCAATAAAGTTACATCTAGGGGTTAAGTGAAATTCTCTCATTATTAAAAGGTTAAACATATATATATATGGGTTTCATGTAGTGTGTTGAGAAGCATGAGAGAGAAGTTTAGACTTGCATATAGTAGGTTTGTTGTCAATTATTTTTAGAACATGATAACACCAACAAAAACGCTACTATCTACATTTCAAAAATTCTTTTTTTTGTAAAAGAAAACAAGATGAGAATTCCAGATTGATGAGTACCAATTGAGACTATTATGCATTAGCAAGTCAGCCACTAATGATATTTGGTCAGAAGTGGCTAACTCAGATTGCACCTATTACCATAAGTGGTGGTTAATAGGAATGGGAGATCGTGTTCCAATTCTCCACTTAAGACAATCTATTATGAGGTCTGAATGTTCTAACATTCCTTTCTATCCCTCTATCATTTTATGGTGTTAATGATGCAATCATTTGGGATAGTGCTTCCACAGGTTGTTATTTAGTTAGGGTAGGGTTTCAAATATCTTTATCACTTCAGTTTTTTGGTGCTAAGGATGACTTCTGGAAATTTCTTTCGTTTATCTTGCTCCCTGTAAAATACCTTTTGTTTGCATGGAAATTGTTCTCTTAAGCAATACCCTCACGTGATGTCCTTTGACACCATTACTTGGATGTATAAGGAAAGTATTTGTTTGGTTGTGATGTAGGGGAAACTCTTTATCGCATATTTTGTTCTTGTCCCCTCATTAAAGCCGTATTGCATGAAACCTTGTCAATTCGTATGGACTTTCCCAGTCTTGACTCCTTTATTGAATGGTTCAAAGGTTGCATTGAAACATGATAGTCATGAGCATAATATGAAGGGAATGATTATCCTAGTGAATTATCTATGGCTAAAGACGAACTCCATACTACATGAAAGAAAAAAGGTAGATCAATCTATTTATCCATTGCCATCAGGTCTATGATCCAATTTTGTGATATGATCTTCTCTACAGTGTAACACCATAATTTCCAATGCATTTGATGAGTTTAAACAGATAATGACTTTAAACCAGAGACTAGTAATTGTTTGTAAACAGTTGAGATTCCACTTCAATATAGGGTTTAAGCTTGCACTTGAGTGGGATTTTCAAAAAAATTTAAAAATCCTTTCAGTATGGTCTAAAGTTGGTTTGCAATCTCAGTACAACTCATCAATTCTTATTTCCATTTATTAATATCATAGTGTATTTCAGAGTGTTCTCTGTTGAAAACCCATGGGATGTTTGTTAATTAATGGGACCTTATCATACAGTTGCCCAATTCTAAATCATTTATCACTGTTAAAGTACTAATGTTCGGGGTTATGGTTATCGAGTCTATTACTACTGCTAGTACTAGTCTTACTATGGTTACATACATATCATATATAAATTCAAAAATAGATAACCAACGAAAACATAAATTCTTTTGACCTTGTTCTTTACTTGTCCAAGATTACCTTCTTGCCTTTAGAACTACTTACCTGTGTTGTAAATTAGTATTGGAAAGGGTGAGATTTAAAAGAATCTCAGTAGTAATATATATCACCCATATAAAATACAGGTTCATAAATCATGCCAGGCAAACCATCATATCATAATACTTCACACATTCAACATTCAGTTCTATTCATAGTATGCAGTATAAAACTACATTCACAAGACACAATGGTCCCTTTCCACAGTGCTAGGTATTCAACTGGGACTCTACCCTTCTGAATCTAAATGCCTAATAAGCCTTACCGCCTATCTCGTGTTCACAACACAAGAGATCACAATGGTAAAAACCTGCATGTAAAAGAATACATAATATGTGAGAGAAAAGTTACTACCTAATAACCTTTCTAGTGTTCAAACTTGATTATTAGTCTCTTGGTTATCCCAAGCAAATATCGAATCCTATAAGTTGGAATTCACGAGCGGACGAGTTATTACTTATTACAATTATTTGATAACTGAATATACTTAAGTTGGTTATCATTAAGATTAGTGTATTTTAATATGCTTACACTAGCCCTAAGTACTTAACTCTGCCCTTAGAGTTCAAACCTATTACAATCTACCCTAAGTATCTTAATTTCTCATGATAAGCCTAAGTTGCCAGAATTTTCACCTAACTTTGAAAATTTATAACTTTGTCTAGGAACCTCCAATTAGGGTGGTTCAAAGTCCTATGTGACACTTTTTAAGTCTATTTTAAGGAAAAAATATCTCATACTGCCAATTATACGCGCACAGTTCCATAATCCTCAATCAATCCTCACTGCCACAGGATTCATTCTAGATTTAATGCCTAACTTTAACAGGTCATATCTACCAATGTACTAATCCAAAAGCCACATATTATACATCAAATTAAATTTTAGAATGTATACTTTCATTGTGGAAAATATCATGACGTATGGATAATATTTGATCAGTTAAAAATAAACCACAAACAACCTGCCTCGAATCTAGCAGCATTAACCCTAGTAACTTCAAATTCCAACTTTAATATTTTCTATCCAATTCATCCAAAATCATAACATTAGGCTAATCCCATATAGTTTTTCATGTAAAATCCATTAGTGACCTTAAATTCACAAAAATCACACTCCTCACTATTTCCTTACATGTAACCCCCTACCTTCTAACATTAATTATGATTCGAGAGCACAGAGTTAAAATGGATTAGAGACCAACAGATAATTAAAAATTCATTTCCAATCCCTTACGGTAGGGTTTTCACAAATTCTTTCAAAATTTCCTCTTATCCTGGTCTTAAATTCAAGTTTCAAATATAATTACCCCGTGCAGTTAAATCACATTCATACATATCATAGTGTACAACAAAAATTCTGCCAACCCCCGGGTTTCATATATATATATACACATACTAAGGGTTTACAATTTCCCATTTAGGGGATTACACAACCATATCCAAAATAATATGCACAAAATATATAGTGATCCCCAATCCAAAATAGATAACCAACAACCAAAATCAACATCCCTAAGGAGTCCTAACCGCACTTGGTCGTCTCCTTCCCCTTAGAGTCACTTGCCCTGTCTGAAGATTAGTCAATGGAAAGAATGAAATTCAAAAGAATCCCAGTAGTTACAAATCACTTATACAACATGTAATCATATAGTATGTAATGACATCATTAAGTAGCATGAAACACAGCATACAAGCTGTCACATGTATACATAATCACATAGTCTCATCCCCTGTATTCCATCGCCCCGAAGGCACGATACTCCCACCATCAACACCGACGGGCCGCGGGTGAAGAATTCACAATTAGCCTTTCAGCTTTCACATATAGCCTTACAGCTTCCACATAGTCTCATCCCCTGTATTCCACAGCCCCGAAGGCACGGTCCTCCCACCGTCAACACCGATGGGCCGCGATTGAAAAATTTACAAATAATGATCAATCAAATATATAATGTATCACACATAGTATAAGGGAAAGAATCACTACCTTATTCTTTCCTAGCATGTTCTGGCACAGGTTGTTCATGAACAGGGCAAATATCAAACCCTATAAACCAAAATCAAGAACGATAGATTAGTTATCTACTCCAATTTCTTACTTTAACAACACTTAAAGTTGGTTATCATTTAGCCTCTTTAGTTGTTACTAGAAGCCTAGACCCATACCTAAAGGGTTGGAAAAAGATTGCTCAAAGACCATCTTTGAAAGTTCAAAATGCCAATTTTAAGTAGTTGGCCATGGCCAGCCCCTACTTGGGCCGCGGCCAATAGATGATCAGAAACATTTGGGCCGCGATCAACACCTTTGGGTCAGGGCCAAAGATAGGTCAAAAAGTTTTGGGTCGCGGCCAGCACTTTGGGCCGCTACTAACCGATAACCTATCCCCGAGCTTATTTTCAAATAGTCATAACTTGATGCACAAAACTCAAAATGACACAAAATTTATATCAATGGAAAGCTTTCAATGTGAACTACAATCCTAAAAAATTTTACAACATTTAGACACCATTTGCTATGCCAAAATACCATGCAAAGTTGGCCCTCTGTACAGCATTTTACACTTATCCAAAATTCCAGAGTTTCAATTTTCACACCAATACTTCCAATGGTTCCCAATTTCCATCAAACAACATCCCTATACAAAATTGTACAAGGAAGCCATTGGAAATACCAAAACCACCTAATTCACATCACATTGACATGTTTTCTAATAATCACAACATGTCACACAACAACACAATTCAAAATTCAACATTGCAATCCTTTCAATTCCAAAATTCCAAACCACTTCCAATGGCACAAAGACATAACTTGACACCAATTCCACTACAATACACTAACCAATTCATGCATTTCAACATTAGACTAAAATCAGGGAAAAAATTACAAATCCCAATACTCAACCAATGGTCACAAATCTTAGGTCAAAATATAGCAATTTCTTACCTCTTCCTTTTTCCAAAACTAGCTCTTTGATTACTCAACTGTCAAACTTCTTCAAATACTCAAACACCACCTTTTAAAAATATAAAATCATGAAGATGAAGCTCTTATCATCATGAACAACTTTAATGAAGATGAGTTGAGCACTTAGGGTCAAAACCTCACCTAAACTTGAGCCTTCTTCTTTCTCTTTCTTCCTTAGCTTTGGATGATAATGGAAGATAGGGAGAGAGATGAAATGATAAAGATGAAGATAGAAGCATATTTTTTGGCCCTCTAAATGCACATAGGCCGACTTAGAAAGGGAGGAGAGAGGGAAAAATGTTGAAACTTTGACCTTGATCCAATGCTCCATATAGTGCCAAGTGTCAAAATTTTGTTCTTTCTTCCATGAACCCACTTAAGCACATACACACATGATTCTAACCTCTTGATCTCTTAATCCTAACCATTGATATTCAATTACCAATGATTTTTCTCTTTGGTAACTGACCAAATAGTTGGTAACTTTCCTTTTTACCCATTTTGCCCCTAATTGTGGCAATTCTACTCAAATCACTACTAAACACATTTTTATCTTTGTTTCACTCAATCATGTGCCCTCCCTTATATTTAATTCAATTTAGGTATTAATCCATAGTTGAAGTTAAATATAAGGTTTATGCACTGATCAAAATGCATTCAAATCATAATTCTCATCATATTCTTCAAAAGTATTTAATTAACAATAATTACATCACTTTTGAAGTCATTGGCCCTTAATTCCATTTTTGGGTCATTACATTGCACTTGGCCGAAACTCACTTCCCAAGACAACAATCAACAAGTTTGCAATTTCACTACCAAACTAGTCTAGTACTATCATTAAACATTATATATCATCATAAGCATGCTTATAACAACATAAAACCCTAAATTCATGATTTGACCAAAACTAAGGCAGCACCAATAAATCCATAAAACTGAACCAAACCACAAGATATTCAATTCAAATTAAAGCTTAAGCTCACCTCTTTCACTTTGTATGGCTTGTTCTTGGTTTCTCCAACTTTAGCTCTTCCTTGGCAACTCAAAACTCCTTCCCTTAAGAAAAAAACCATAGAAATGTAGCCCTTAGTGAGAGGAACAATGCTTGTGAAGGTGTTCTAAGCTTGAAAGATGATTTGGAAGGTGAAAATGGGCAAGAATCCCTTACCTTGCCTCTTTGTTCTTTAAATGCTCCTTTCTCTTTCCTTTTTCTTTTTCTCTTTTCTTGGCCAAATTTTAGAGTGCGTGAGGAAGAGTGTTGTGTTTGGATAGTAAATCCTCATCTCCTTAATGTCTTGGCCAAAATTTAAGAGAGTTAGGAGTGTGTGGTGAGGTGTCAATTGATTGTGGTGTGTCTTAAAAAGTAACCTAGTTCATTAAGCAAGGAAAGCTTAGGTTAATTGAACTTCACTCCTTCCCTCTCTCCTCTTATCTTGATAAAAAATTTCCCTTTAAAGAGGAGGAAAATATGTTGACCAATTTCTTCTTGCACTCTTGCTTTTTGGTCAACTCTTCAAATTGGAAAAGGTTGAAGACTTGTTGACTTTTCTTCCTCTTATCTTTTCTTCCCTTTTTGGCTTAGTTAATGGATATAGATTTTCTTTAATTTTTTTTCTCTTTCTTTCCCTTTAGTCTTGACCGAAATGTTTCAACAAAAAGAAAGGAAGAATGTTAAACAATTGATTTCATATGTATGGGTTCAAGTTGACCAATGTCTTCTTTAAAAATGGGTTAACACTTTGACCAACTCTTCTGTTCTTCCTCTTTTGCCCTTGACCAAATTGTTGCTTATGATAGAAGAGTTAATTTTCTTTTTCATCCTCATGATTACTCTTACTTTTCAAGGACAAATCCTAGCCATTCATCTTGGTTTTTAATTCTAACCTTGATTATGGCACATTAATTAAGTTGCCATTAGTTCTTTTATTCCACTTTATTCTCCTTCTAAAACACCATCTCCCCTTCTTTTTAGTCCAAGCTAGGCTTTGTATCATATTTGAATTTAGATAAAGGGTTTGGCCATTTCCTGCAACTAATTTGAACAATAACTCATTTTATTGCCAATGTGGTCCTATCACTATTTACACTTGCTTTTGGGTCATTTAGCCCTTGAATATATTTTGGGATATTACATACAGAGCTTAATAGCACTGTGGTATCACCTGAGTTACTATTTGTAAGTCCTTCTCAAACAGCAAGAGAACTATCCCCATCTCTATCAGCATAGGTGATTATTATTATAAAGACTAACAAGCCATCCTCTTCTCGAGTCTGGATTTCCTTCTAGGACCAAACACTATAAGAATTCAAGTGGATCGAAGTTGTTAGAAGGGAAGGTGTCTTTTCGTACAAATGTCTCAGGGAATCAATTGTGTGGATTATGAGTTCAAATTTTTTCTCTCCACTATCTCCTTTAGAAATTTGGTCAAACAAGAAGGGAGCTTTGGTTGATCAAAAAAGCCTTGAAGTTTACACTAACATCTTCATGAAGGATATTGTTGTGTTTCTATTATCTTTTAATCCTGTTAATCACTTTATGTTTGGACATCAAGATAATCTAGGTAGCTCTTTTTTCACTTCTTCAAACTTCTATAGATCTGTATTATATCTTTAATTTATGATGGTTATAAAATTTCATCATTTTACCAAAAAAATTTAATGTCATCAGTATCTTCAATGATTCCTTTGACAAACAAATTAAGGGAAGAACTTGATGAATATTACTGTTTCAAAGACGCTTTGTTTATTGCTATTGTCCCCACCTTCTTTGAAACATCGCAATTTTTTTTGCTAAGATTCAAATAATATTAGGATGTTATTTATCAACTTATATGAGATTTAAAGAATATCAATATATATTGTTTGAGATCTTGAAATATAGAATTGAGAAAAAAAGAATAAAATAGGGAAAAGCCCATTAAAATACCATATGAAATGTTAAAACCCATAAAAGTCCATTACAACTTGAAAAAGGAAGATACGAGATGTGGTAGGAATCAGGGTTTTTAAAGTTTAATGCTAAAGACCAAAATGCCCTTCATACTCATTTACTCACACACTCGTGCATGATTCCTCAGACTATAGGAATGCCTCAGACGGGTTCTCTCCTGGAAGGGTTAGTGTAACCCCCTTCCACCATAGGCCGAGATTAAGTTCGTAAACATGTAATTATATGGAATTAGAGACCATAAGTGATTTGGGACTTAATAAAAGTAAATTTTGCCCAAAACATGGTTTTCAAAAGGTTTTACAAAACATGTTCAAAAATGGTCTCATATTCACATTTCAACACATAAATGGCCTGTACAGTACGATTGCATTTATAAATATCAGAGTACAAGGTAAATTCACGACACACTCGGGTTTCATTAATCAATAAAGGGTTCTACAAGGTACAATTGCCTAAAGAGTTTCCCATAACAAGGGGATTACACAAATACTATCCAATATATACATATAATTCCCAACAAAATATACCCAAATGATTTACAAAACAATAACCAAATATTCCAAAATAAAACTCCCAATCCAGAGCTCTACCCGCTTTTCATCACCCGCTTTCCTTTTGATCCTTCGGCCCTATCTAAAAATTGTGTTTTTGGGAGAGTGTGATTCTAAGGAATCCCTGTAGTAACAAATCACTCATAGTATGCAACACAACAAAGCCTGAAAGCAAATCATCACACACACATTAAAACTACAACAGCAGTTGCAGCGGCAAGGGCTGGTATGACTCATGTCACCCTTACGTTTGTTCACACTGAAGTGCTCGCGCTGTATTGCAAAATCACATTATCATATCACATATATCACCACAACTGGGATCTATATAAAATATTTCACATAAACACACAGCTACACTGGCCGGATACTCAATCAAGAATCCACGACCCTAGTAATTACAACGGCAGATACAACGGCAGGGGTAGGAGTGATAATCATCACCCCCCACGACTGCTCACGCTGTAATGCACTACAGGAGATTACGCAATGGCCTCATGCCAAAGATTTACACAACAAACAATGATAAGTCATGCATACCAAGCATCATACACAACATGAGAGAAAAGTCACTACCTGGCTCGTTCCGTATGTGCTCTGTCACAGGTCTCTCCCGAGTAGGGCAAATATTGTATCCTATAATTCATAATTAGGGACGAAGAGTCAATTCTTTATTATGATACTTAAATTGGTTATCATTATTGTCCCTTAAGTACCCATAAATGTCTCTAACAAAAGTCCTAAAGGGTTGGAAGAACTATCCCAAAGATCCCCTTTTGGAAGCACAAGAACAGAATTTTTCACTGCTGCACTCGAGTGAAGATGGCCTCACTCAAGTGATAATGCACCTTGCACTCGAGCACAAAGGTTAGCACTCAAGTGATAGCCAAATTCTCACTCGAGTTCTAGAAAGTGGAGTATAGAAAGTGCTAACCCGAGAGCACAAGAAACTTTCAAAGAAGAGGAGCACTCGAGTGAAACCCCTATAACTTGAGTGACAACTTAACACTCACAAGTGTTAAGACACACTCTTGAAGATTGACCATGAGTGACAACCCGAGATGAGAGTTTATGGTGTCAAATACACCTGCACTTGAGTGAGAGGAGGCTCACTCGTGTTAGAACCCACAATACTTGCAAGTGAGTCAACACTCTTGCCTTTCGCATGGAAGTGCAATATGAAAGCTGAAGGAAAAAGGGGAAAATGCACTACCACACTCGAGTGGACTCATTCTCACTCGAATATTCTTTATCCCACACTTGAGTGAACCCAAGATCACTCAAGTGATACTTATCAGAAACCAGAGAACACAGAAAATTGACAACACTTCCAGATTTTTACCCAAATGTTTTCAAAGGTCCCAAACTCTCAACCAAAGCTATCCCCACATAAAATCACCGAAGGAACCCAATGGAAACATCGAAATCACCAAATTCCTATTCCATTATCATGCTTTGGTCTTAAGCCACAATTAATGCAGATTTCTAAAATCTCCAAAACTGACATATCATTCTCAAATCAATCTATCTATCCAAAACACATACCAAATCACCCATTTCCATACCAACAACATGCCAAATACCCAATAACCCTAATTTTTGAAATTAAGGCCAAAATTCTAGAAATTCAAAGCTAAATCAAATGCCATAAAACTTAGATAGAAGTGTTTCTCTTACTAACCTCTATAACTTTGCTAAAGAGGTTTCTTGATTCTCCAAACTTCATAATTCCTTGAGAGCTCAAATCAACACCAATGGAGAAACTAGAACCATGAAAATGAATCTCTCAAGCCAAGGAACAACATTAAAGAAATGAGTTTTGGCATTTGAGGTGATTAACTTACCTTAAATCAAGCTTTTCTTCTTCCCTTTTTGAGCAACAATGGCGCCGAAAATGAGAAGTAAAAGAGAGATGAAGAGAGGTTAAAGATGATAGGAAATGATAACACTTCCTTACCCCATACCATGCCCAGCGTAGACCAAGGAAGAGGAAGAGAGAGAAAAACATAAAAATGCTATTTGACTTTTCACATCCCCTCTCTCTTCATAAGCTTGCCACATGTACCATTTCCATTAGTTTTCCTCAAACAAGTAACCAATTAGTTACTCTACCACTCCATTAGCCATTTAGTTACTCTTCTCATTTTTCTCTTAGTTAGTAATTAATTTCTCCCTTAATCACTTACTTATGGCCATTCATTCAATTTTTCCACTAATTATGGCATATTAATTAAAATTGTCACAAAACACATAATAATTCCAATTTAAATTTACAAATATCCATAATAATCCTTATTAGCCCTTAATCAAAATTTGGAACATTACAGTTAGAATCAAAAAATGAACCCTAGCCTTATCATCATCCCCAAATTGGTGTCAGTTATGGTGTTGTTCTCTTTTCTTGTCGCTGACGTAGATGTGGGTAAGGGAAACTTCAGCTATTGCTTTATCCATTTTACCTTTGTGTTTGGTTTCTCTAAGCTTCCTTCTCCTCCTTATTCAACTCTACTACTCCTTTCCTTCTCTTGGTTAGTGTGTGTAAGTCGCAAGCTCCTCTTCTCCTTTCTCTATTTTGCTATGTCGATTTTGATGTGCAAAATCTGATTGCTAAGTTTATTTGAGGCTTTTGATATGAAAGCCTTTTCATTCCATGCTTAGATTGATGCAGCCTTATGGTTGTAGGCATTAGAATTCTGAAACAATCCTTATATGCTTTGATTGTGAGGGTATATTCAAGAATTTTTTTTTTGTTTTTTTAGAAAAGAAGGGTTCTCTTGCCCTTGTTTCTGTATGGTTGCCATGTATGTGGGACTTGTGTGAACCATGAAGCCTGTTTTTATCCTTTTATAGTTTTGTTATTCTGAGCTGATCATGATGAGGGAGGGAAAATAGAAGTTTAAACAAGCTACAATTGCAGTTTAAAGAGTTTTGTCAGGATATGGACTTTCACTTTAATTGTTTTGGCTACTATAGTATGAAGTAGCTGGATTTAAGTTTTGCACTCTGATTTAAATTGATATTTGGATAAAAATTGAAGTTTGTGGAAATACGTTAAACTACTTTGATGCTTAATTCTTTAGAAAATTATTTCTTCACTAGATAGTTCATTTTCTCTTTGTTGAATATGAATTCTCCTACTTGTTGCATCTGTGTCATTGGTCAACTTGATTGCAAGTGGAAAAAATATATATGCATATGTATTGTTGCTTTGATTTGTACATACCTACTATATTATTTATTGCTTTAAAATTTGTTTGAGAATCAAAATTGTGAATTCTGTTGCACTACACCAGACTAGAATTATGGATTTTCATTCATAGTGAAAAAAATTTAAAGTTGGACTTTTGTGTACATTGCCATTCATTGAATTTTGGCTATTTCCCTTTGAGTATTTGGACTACTTAACACTATTATTATCATTAGATACCCAAATGTTTGATTACTTATTGACTTTGTAGTTATCTCTTTTTGCTGCAAATTAGATTTAGCTACTAGTTTGCTAAAACAAGAATGGTTTGTGATTGTGCATGTTAGAAATAGCTAAAATCTTATGCATAAACTGATTTACCCTTTGAAACTACACTTAGATGAATTTTAGTGCATGCATCGTATTAGAACTACACTTTGAGATGCATAGTACTCTTATTAGTCCACTGAAAATTTTAATTTCTTATCACTTTGCATAATGAAATACCTTTGCATTGTGTATCATTGTTGCATTCTTGAGATTTGTAACTAACATTTTGAGCTTGTTATTTTCTTCTAAGTGATCATACAGTTTCTTTTACTCATCTTAACACATATTTTAAGCTTTTGCCATTAGGTTGGTGTTGGAAATTGTGCCCTAAGGGCCAATCATTATACTTTGAACATTATTATTTTAATGAAATTTCCCCATTCTGTTATCATATTATTTGCATGTTAACTGTGATAATTGTATCCTTGGATAATTCATAAAGATTGTCCTAAAATGTCCCTGGTCGGTTATCTATACGGGAGCAGAGATGAAACAAGATCAGTATGACTTTGATAAGATATGGAGATACGAATCAAAGTCTTAAGCACTTGTAAGAGTATAAGGTGCTGGACCGACCTACTATGAGAAAGCTACATGGATCAAGTCATAAGCTTTTCTCATGTATAACCACGTCAAAATGCCCTTAGACATGAGGTCATCATGGATTCCTTCATGAGAGTTGCTGAGCTTTGAACTAGTCAAAAGTCACTTTTGACCGGGTGATGATAAAGGCTACGATCGGGCTTGGTGGTTTTTCAAGCAGAGGAATATGAATGATCAAGATGGAATTTGTCCCTCACATTAGTAGAGAGATATTACTAGGCCCCTCGATGAGTGAGTCTGAGAAATGTATGGCCATACTATGATGGAAAGGAGTTTCCGTCTCTATTATTAGGCTACTCAGGAATCGAGAAAGTAATGGTCAGGAACAATAGGATGACATTATCCATGCCTTATCCTTGATCGATATATCGTGTGACAAAAGGGATGTGACATCGTTGTATGACAGGTTGCATCGTGATAATGATCCTTATATGAATTGGGTAGTCGTAATGTCTTGCTAGAGGCCGCTTGCGACTTTTGGGTTAGTATAGTTATTGGCCCACTGCCAACTTCATATGGGCCTACAGGGTCGCACACAAGAATGGCCCGACACGAGATAATATTTAATTTAGGGTGGACGACTTTTATATTTATATTTATATATATATATAATATAAAACTCATTAATAATATTATATAGATATATATTTTTGAAATATATATCTTATATATATATATTATATATGTATATATAAATATATTATATGATATTATTATATTGTGTTAGTTTTAAATTTAATTTATTAAGATATATTAAATTTAATAACTAACATGATAGAGATATAGTATCTCATATTTAATTTATGAAGATAAATTAAATCTAATGGCTCTTTATTTGGATTAAATAAATAGGTTAAATTAAAAATGTTGGACATATTTAATTTAAATTGAATTTATTTAATTAGCTCATCAAGATAATTAATAGTTAATTAATTTCGAAATTAATGATGATTAATTTTGAAATTTGAAAATAGCCCTCATAGGTTATAAACTTGATAGAGCAGATATATTGATATGCACATGAGAATTGAGAGCCGCAAGGGAAACCCGAGGAGACATTAGAGGCGCTAGCACGCAGTCTCGGTTGGAGAGCAATTGGGTGGATACCGGTAGAGGGAGTGGACCTGACGTGTTGGCTCCTAGAGATCGTGAAAACCCTGTTAAATCAAAAAGGTATGAATCCTTCCAACTTGGTTTAAAAACCATTGATAGATCCTCGATTATGATTGGTAAAATTTTAAAATTCTTCCGCTGTGCCTGCCAATCCTAACAGTTGGTGCACAAAATTTGTTTTAAAACTATTAGATATTCAATGTAATGGTATAAACTCAAGAATTACCCAATCTCTAGGCAATTCTGCAGTTGAATTGTTTTTATTATGAAGATGTTGGAAATTGTGCCCTAAGGGCCAATCATTGTACTTTAAATATTATTAATTTAATGAAATTTCTCCATTTTGTTATCATATTATTTGCATGTTAACTGTGATAATTGTATCCTTGGATAAATCATAAAGATTGTCCTAAAATGTCCCTGGTCGGTCATCTATAGGGGAGCAGAGATGAAATAAGACTAGTATGACTTTCATAAGATATGGAGATATGAATCAAAGTCTTAGGCACTTGTAAGAGTACAAGGTGCTGGACCGACCCACTATGAGAAAGTTACATGGATCAAGTTATAAGGTTTTCTTATGTACAATCACGTCACAATACCCTTTGACATGAGGTCATCATGGATTCCTACATGAGAGTTGCTAAGCTTTGAACTAGTCAAAAGTCACTTTTGACCGGATGATGATAAAGGCTACGATTGGGCTTGGTGGCTTTTCATGCAGAGGAATATGAATGATTAAGATGGAATTTATCCCTCACATTAGTAGAGAGATATTACTCGGCCTCTCAATGAGTGAGTCTGAGAAATGTATGGCCATACTACGGTGGAAAGGGGTTTCCATTTCTATTGTCAGACTTCTCAGGAATCAAGAAAGTAATGGTCAGGAACAAGAGGATGACATTATCCATGCTTCATCCTTGACTGATATATCGTGTGACAAAAGGGATGTGACATGGTTGTATGACATGTTGTATCGTGTTAACGATTCTCATATGAATTCAGTAGTCGTAATGTCTTGATAGGGGCCGCTTGCGACTTGTGGGTTACTACAGTTATTGGCCCACTGCCAACTTCGTATAGGCCTACAGGGTCGCACACAAGAATGGCCCAATATGAGATAATGTTTAATCTATGGTGGATGAATTTTATATTTATATATATATAATATAAAAATTAGTTAATAATATTAAATATATATATATATATGTATTTTTGAAATACATATTATTCATATATATATATATTATATGATATTATTATATTGTGTTAGTTTTAAATTTAATTTTATTAAGATAAATTTGATTTAATAACCAACATGATAGAGATATAATATCTCAGATTTAATTTATGAAGATAAATTAAATCTAATGACTCTTTATTTGGATTAAACAAATAGGTTAAATTAAAATTGTTATACAGATTTAATTTAAACTGAATTTATTTGATTAGCTCATCAAGATAATTAAATGTTAATTAATTTCAAAATTAATAAAGATTAATTTTGAAATTCAAATATAGCCCTCATAGGTTATAAACTTGATAGAGCATATATACTCAAACACGCATGAGAATTGTAAGCTGTAAGGGACACCCTAGGAGACATTGAAGGCGCTAGCACGCAGTCTGTATTGGAGAGCATTCGTGTGGATATCGGTAGAGGGAGCGGATCTGAGGTGTTGGCTCCTAGAAACTGAAAACCTGAATTGAACAAGGTACGAATCCTTCTAACTCAATTTAAACGCCATTGATAGATCCTCGATTAGGATCGATGAAAATATAAAAATTCCTCCGCTATGCCTGTCGATCCTAACATAAGGTTCACATGAAAGAATATGGGATAAAGTGGATATGTAAAAGAAAAATGTCAAGAATGGTTACATTTTGTTTCGAAGCGAGTTTGAAAAGGGGAAGGAGGGGCTAAATTTTACTAAGCTTAAGGAGTCAACAAAGGCCAGGAGGAATTTGAGTGAAGAGGAGAGGAAAAGATATAATAATAAGGCAAATCAAGGAAGGCCAGAGAAGTAGAAGAGGAACTACCCAGTTGCTTTTTACTCACGTTGCTCTCTAAATCAATTCACCAGACTAGTTGCCAATATAAATTGTAATCCATACTTAAAAGCTAAGGTAGAAAGGTTAGGATTTGGAGATCTACTTAATGTGGAATGTATGAGGCTCTCTTGAGACATTTTAGTTGCTATAATGTGAGCATATAATCCCCCTACCAATCAATTTATAATAAGGGGAAAGACAGTTAAAATTGAAGCAAAAGATGTTACAAAATTGCTTGCTTAGGGTGCCACATAGTAGGGAAGAGGTGAAAGTATAGGTTAGTGAGACAGATGAGACATATAAGACATTGAAGACAAAGTATGGTAAGCTCAAGTATGATAACATACTTAATGACATAACATTTGGGGAGGTAGATGACAATTTTGAATTTTTATTCATGTTGCACATGCTGGGTATTTTTCTGGCTCCCACTACAAGTGCAACAATTAATGACAAGTTGATTAAGCTTATGTGTTGCACCATGAATGGATTTGCCCACTTTGACTGGGCCACATACATTATCAATGACCTATGGAAAGAGATGGCAGATTACGTTGATACAATTAGATGGAACAAAAAGGGAAGCTATAATGTGGGAGGGTGTTTATACATGTTGTTGGTATATAGTTTGAGTATTTTGTTTGCTTTTTTCTTTATCCAAGCATAAAATGTTAAATGTTTGTCATTGTTGTTATAGATATATGTGGTGGGTGGTTAACTATGAAATGAATAGTAAGAGGGAGGATGCATTAAGACTTATGACTTCATAAATGCCCCAGACCAAGAAGATATGACTGACATAATTCTATTCTTCATGTAACTTTTTGGTCTTCCCAAAACAATTATTTTTTCGGAACACACCACTATTGTAAAGATATTGACACCTATTGTCTAACTTAGTAGCCAAGTACTACATTTTGGGGTGACATAGTCAAGTTGTTATTTTGGTCACCGATCTTGTATACTGATTCATAACAGTGGCCTTTTGTGATGTACTGTTACTGTGTATGTAAAGTTACTAAAGCTATAGTCTCTTTATTCCAACAGTATGCTATTATGCACTTTTTTTTATACAGGAAGCAATTAAATCAAGAAATATTGTGTGTGAAAGTGTTGGCCCAAAAGGGTTGGCCATTGACAAATTCACTAATGGGAATGACAAAGTTATTAATGGTTTTGACAAGATTAGTAATGGGAATGACAACTTAATCTTTCCAAATATTATATGTAGAGGTGTTGGCCCAAAAGGGCTGGAAGTTGACAAGTTCACTAATATAAATAACAAAGTTTTTAATGGCTTTGATAAGAACAATAATAGGAATGACAAATTAGTCTCACCAACTTTATGAGTGTTGGCCCAAAAGGGCTAGCCACTAACAAATTCACTAATGGAAATGACAAAGTTGTTAATGGTTTTGACGAGATTGGTAATGAGAATGACAACTTAATCTTTCAAAATATTATGTGTGGAAGTGTTGGCCCAAAAGGGCTAGACACTGACAAGTTCACTAATGTAAATAACAAAATTTTTAATGGTTTTGAGAGAACAATAATGGGAATGGTAAATTAGTCTTACCAACTTTATGAGTGTTTGCCTAAAAGGGCTAGCCGCTGACAAGTTCACTAATGCAAATGACAAAGTTGTCAATAGTTTAGACTAGATTGGTAATGGGAATGACAACTTAATCTTTCCAAATCTTATGTGTAGAAGTGTTGGCTCAAAAGGGTTGGACGCTAACAAGTTCACTAATGTAAATAATAAAGTTTTTAATGGCTTTGACAAGAACAATAATGGGAATGACAGTTTTTAATGGTTTTGACGAAATTGGTAATGGGAATGACAAGTTTAATAATGGTAATGACAAGTTCTATTCTAACATTGATAAAAACCACAAATGTTCATGACAACAACTATCAAGTAAAGGGTTCAAATGACAATTCAACATTACTTATTCCACCTACACCTAATGCATACAAGTTATAAACCCAAAAGAAGGTGTTCCTTCATGTATACTTTAATTACATCAAACTGTCACAATTAACAGAGTAGTAATGGAAATGACAAGTATAGTAATGGAATTTACAAACTATTAGATTCTTCATGTGTACTCAAATTTGTGCGCAATACTGAACTTGTGTAGCACCTTCTTGAAATCATCCACATGTGCAAACATTTGATTTACTCCTAGTAACAAATCCATCCACTTCTTTCATCTCTGGCATCGGTGTTGGTGCGCTCTCAGTTGCACATGGAAGGATCAGAAGAGGTCTTGTACTGTACTCATTTTGTACAAATTCATTACTTATTCCATAACATAGCCTCATCAATGTATGACATGCTCTACAACTCCCAAGAATTGATCAACATTGCATGGATATTAACAAGTGTTGTCAACACATATTACCAAAAACACTATAGAAAATAACTACTTCTATAACCACATAAACTAATACTTGCCTTTCTGTATCATCCATAGCCCTTCCTTCATTATCACTTCCTTTACATGCTACATACACATGTGCACTACTATCATTATAATAAAACATATGTTCTAATTCGGATTCATCAATGACATCAACTAATATCTTTTCATCAAACCTCAAAGTGTATTGAATGTCACACCATGACCATCTAAACCAAATCATCCTCCTATCATTACCCTCAGAGTCCAAAAATTCCAGAGACTACCAATATTGCCTCAGAGTCCAAAAATTCTAGAATGGAAGTGGGAAAGTGTGACCATGGATCTAATGGTAGGATTGCCCAGGTTGATTGTTATCGACTCATGAAGTCAACGCATTTCATACCGATCAATGCTAGCTACTCTCCTGATAAACTGGCTGAAATATACATCAGAGAGATAGTAAGACTCCATGGTACACCAAAGAACATTATCTCAGACAGGGATCCTCATTTTACTTCAAGATTCTAGAAGGCTCTACATAAGGCTATGGATATGCAATTGAGGTTTAGCATGGTCTATCATCCATAGACAGATGGACATTTAGAAAGGACCATTCAGACATAAGAAGATATACTGAGAGCCTGTGTCCTAGACTTTAAAGGGAATTGGGACTACTTTCTTCCACTTGCCGAGTTGCCTAACATAACAACTATCATGCGAGCATTTAAATAGCTCCGTATGAAGCACTGTATGGGAGAAAGTGCCAGTCACTGTTGTGCTAGACATAACTATATGAGAGAAGGTTGTATGGGTCGGATCTTATTGATCAAACCATAGAGCATATTAGAATCATCAGAAAGAGGCTCCTTACAGCGCAAAGTCGATAGAAGATCTATACTAATAAAAGGAGAAGACCTCTAGAGTTTAAAGTAGGGGATCATGTTGTTTTGAGGGTATCTCTGGTCACCGGCATTAGGAGAGCAATCAAGCAGAAGAAGTTGAGCCTGCGGTATATCGGTCCATTCAAGATTCTTGCAAGAATTGGACCTGTAGCCTATTGAATAGCCCTACCCCCAAACTTGAGCAGACTCCATGAAGTGTTCCATGTTTCCCAACTAAAGAAGTACTAACCAAACCTTGCGCATATCATTGAGTATGAAGATGTCAACTTGCAGGACAACTTAACCTATGTGGTAAACCTAGAACAAATCATCGACCATAACGAACAGTGGCTCAGACACCGAAGTATACCATTTGTGAAAGTGATTTGGAAGGGAATGTCCCTGAGGCAATCAACCTGGGAAGCAAAAGCAGACATAAAGAGGCAGTTCCCAGAGTTTATGCTCCATGATGTGTAATAAATTTTAGGGACAAAATTTATTGTACGAGGAGACAATTGTAATGCCCCAAATTCTGATTAAGGGCTAATGACTTTAAATGAGATTGTAATTAATGTTTGATGAATGCTTTTGTGAAATAAAGTATAGGTTATGATTGAATTTGCTATTGGAAATGCCTAAAACCCTATATTATAGTATTATTATGTGGTAAAGTTATTATTGGGCTAAAATAGACGGGAATGGCACATGGAAAGGGGAAAGGAATTTAAGTATGTGTCATGTGGCAACTCAAGTGATGTGCCATAATCAGGGGCAAAATTGAAAGAATGGAAAATTTACCGGCCAATTAATCAGTAATTGATAAAGAAATTAATTACTAACTAAAAGAGTTAGTGAGGTAACTAAATAGTTAATAGAGCTAGTTACAGTAATCAATTAGAGAATTACTTAATGAGAAGTCATGCGATTAGGGCAAGTGGCACCATTGAATGAAGGATGGTAGCTGGATAAGGTCAAAAGCAATTTAAGATTATTTCTCTTCCCTCTCTCTTCCTCATTTTCGCTACCATAGGTATGGGAGGGTGGAAGAGTGATCATTTTATCATCTTCATCTCTCTCTTGCTTTCTCCAATTTTGGCAACCATTGTAGAAGAAGCTAGAGAAAGAAGCTCATGATAAGGTAAGCCATTTGACCTCTAAAATGACCTTGATGCCAAAATCTTCTTTAATCATGTTCCTTGAGTTAAGGGCTTCAATTGTATGGTTTTAGATTTTCAAGAGGTGGTGGTTTGTGCACTCAAGAAAATCTAGAAGTTGGTAAAGCAAGGAACAAGTTAGAGAAAATGATAGAGGTGAGTAAGAGAAATCTTTTGATGTGTATATTGTGGCTATTGTTTGAAGCTTGAATTTCTATAATTTTTGTCCTATTTTTTTTGCATTAGGGTCTTAGAGAGTTTGGTATGTTGTGGCCATAGAAATGGTGCTTTACATGTCTTGGATAAATGGAATTTAATTAAACCTTGAATGTGAAGTTTGGTAACATGTGAAACTTTATGTTAAATTCTGCCCCAAAATAGAGCATGATAATGGAATGAGAATTTGGTTGTTTTGATGTTTCCATTGGACTCCATGTGAAAAATTGTGTGGAAGTAGTATTGCTTATAGATTTTGGACCATTGGAAACATATGTGTGAAAACTGGAAAATTCTATCAGTGAAACTTTGTGCAGGAAGTCAGGTTGTATGATAGTTTTGAATAAGTAAATGGTGTATAAAAAATCTGAAACTTTCCAATCTAATAGTAGACATGCCAAGCTTTAAATCGATACATTATGGCTGTCATTTTGATGTGTGTGTTAAGAGTTATGTATTTCCAAAGTTTGAGGTTGAAACTGGAAGTTATTTTGGAGCAGTGTGGAATTTTGTGTAATTATGTTTTTTTGTTTATTGTAGTAATTCATATTTTTCATGTATAGATGACTTAAATAGCTTTCCATAGGCTTTAGAATCACTCCATTTCAATTTTTGTAGAATTAGTTATGATTTTTGGAAGTTCAGCCAAGAAACAAGATTTTCTTGGCCGCTACCAGAACCCTTCTAACCTGGCTCAAAAGTTTCTGACCTATTTTTAGCCTCGGCCAGAGCATTCCTTGGCTACGGACAACACCCAAAAATCAGTATTTTCAACTTTTGAAGGTGGTTTTTGATATAGTCCTTTCCAAACCTTTTAGGCTTTCGTTTGAGCTTAGTATAGCTACCTAAAGGACTTTAATGATAACTAAATGTAAGTGTTTTATAGTCATTTGAGAATTGGAATAATTGATAACTTGTCATCCTTAACTATGATGATAGGATTTGATATTTTCCCCGAGTGTAGGAGGCCTATGCCTAAACAAGAACGAAAAGAACAAGGTAGTGACACTTTCTCCTATATCATGTTTAATGCATTATATGTTTGTACTTATCATTGAATGAACGGCTGAATCGTGGCGAATGCCCCAGCTTTGAATGAACGATTGAGTCATGGCGAATACCCCAGCTTTGAAAGAACAATTTAGTCATGGAGAATGTCCTAGTTTTGAATATGACGTAAGTCACGAATGTGCTGTTAGTGATTGTCATGCCTATCACGTAAGTGATCATGGTAATGATTGAATACTACTATTAGTGATTGTCATGCTTATCACGTTTTTGATCATAGTCATGATTGAATGTTCCTGCAAGTGCTATGCTAATTAAATGCTGCTGTATTGCTGTATTGTGATATTTGCTTACATACTTGGTTATATTATGCATCATATACGTGAAATGTTACTACTGAGATTCTTTTGAATCTTACTCTTTCCATTAACCAAATTTTAGCCAGGGCAAGTGGATCAAGGGACAAGCAAGTACATAAGGGTGACTACGATTGCTAGTAGTAGTCTTTAGCTTTTGGTTTTTGGTGATCACTTTTGGATAAATATATATATATATTGATAACAGAATAGTGTTTTATTGTAATCCCCGACAAGGGAAACTGAGATTAGCAATGATGCTCTATAAAACCCTTTTAATTAATGAATATATCCTGGGTGAATGTCAAAAATATTTGCTAAGAACTTTGATATTGATGTATGTAACAGAACCGAACAGGCCAAATAGTTTTTAAAGGTGAATGGAGATCGTATTATACAAGTTTTAGAAAAAATTTTTATTTATTCTCAATCTCTTAATTAATTTATGACATGTGTTCAAACACTATCATGCCTTGTAAGTGTGGGGGTTACACTTACCGGGTATTACAGGTGGTTTATACAAAATTTCTCCATAATAGCCTTACCATTGATCAAGTTAATATGGAAAACTCAACATTTTGTGTGAGACAGCAATTGTGAGAGGAGTTTCATAGAGCTAAAGAAAAATTAAAAACAACGCCAGTGTTGACAATCCCAGATCCGCTGTTAACCTTTCTAGTTTACACAGATACCAGTGGGCATGGGTTGGGATGTGTTTTAATGCAACAAGGCTGAGTAATGGCGTATGCATCCCAACAACTGAAGCCTCACAAACAGAGATATACCACACACGATCTTGAGTTAGCAGCGATCGTGTTCGCACTAAAAATTTAGAGACACTCTCTCTATAGAGCGACCGCATGTTGTACTGCGACTACAAGGGTTTGAAGTATCTATACAATCAGAAAGAGCTCAACATGAGACAGTACCGGTGCACAAAGTTGCTTAAAGATTATAACCTGGAGATCAAATATCATCCAAGAAAAGCTAATGTGGTGGCAGATGCATTGAGCCACAAAGCAATGCAAGTAATGGCCCTCATGATTTACGAGTAAAGCCTGATTGACAACGTCAAAGATCTTAACTTGTCAAATTAGATTATGATAGCAATGACAGAGAATGACTTGAGAGTAGAATAGAAGAAGCTCAGATGCAAGATAGGTAAGCCCAGTTTATCATAGATATGTTCGTAAAGGGAGAGACTCGGGAATATGACTATCACCTAGTGGGCTAGTCAGGTACCGAAAGCAGATATACGTTCCACCACAAACGGAGTTGAAGCAGTAAATCCTGGAAGAGGCACAGAAGAGTAAATATACTCTGCACCCAGAAGCAACCAAGATGTACCACAATCTGAAGTCCACATATTAGTGGCCAAGCATGGAAAGAGATGTGACAAAATTCCTTGCTCGTTGCCTTATTTGCCAAAAAGTGAAAGCTGAGCATCAACAACCATCAGAACTTCTACAAAATCCTACAATTCCTGAGTAGAAATGGGAGAGCGTCACCATGGATTTCATGATAGGATTATCAAAGGTCTGAAATCATGATGCAATTTGGTGATAATAGATCAATTCATGAAGATAGTCCATTTTCTCCTAGTCAGTATTCACTACTCTCCCGATAAACCCAAAGAAATCTACATCAAGGAGATTGTGTGTTTACATGGTACGCCAAAGAACATCATATCTTACAAAGATCCTCGATTCACTTCCAAGTTTTAGAGGGTAATGCATAAGGCTTTGGGTACCAAGCTCTAATTCAATATGGCCTATCATCCTTAGACAAATAGGCAGACTGAAAGAACAATCTAGACCTAATTATTTTATGAGGGGAGAATTGTAATGACCCAATTTGAGATTAAAGGTTAATAACTTCGAAAATGATTGTAATTAGTGTAATTAAACACTCTTGGAGATATGTGATGTGAATTTGATGCAAATGTTCTTTGTGATAATTTAATAATCATAGTGAAACCAGGGGCAAGATGGTAAAATTGGAAATATACCTACCAAGTGGTCAGTTACCAAAGAGGAAACTCATTGGTGATTAAAGATCAAGCGTTGATCAGAATCTTGTGCTTTAAGCTTATGTGAGCTCATGGAGGGAGTGAACAAGATTAAGACAAGTGTCATGTTGTAGGTCAATGAATCATGCTAAAAGTCAAATACCCACTTTTTCTCTCTTCTCTCTCCTTTTTCGGTTAGGTGCATGGACCAAGGGGGAAAATTTGTACACTTCATCATCATCTCCATCTCTCATCATCTCTCTCCTCCTTCTCCCATTTCTGGTGACCTGGAAGAAAAGGAAGAGAAAGAGAAAGCTTGAATTTTGGGTAGGTAATGGTCCTCCTATACTCAAATCCTCTTCATTAAACTTGTTCATAGTGTTAAGAGCTTCATTTTGGTAGTTTCAGAACTCTGAAAGGTGGTAGTTTTGGTATTAAACGAAATTTGAAAGTTGGGGAATCAAGCATTTGACTTTGGCGAAGTGAAGCTGTGAGCATTTAGTGCTTTATGATATATTTGTTGTGATTTTTGGATAAGTTTGATAAAATCTAGAATTTGCCCTGGTTTTGTGTAAATTTTGAATGTATGAATTTCATAGTAGATGATGTTGGAATTAGTTCATTGGGAAGTGTTTTAAGTATTGGATGTGGTTTTGAATTTTGGAAGTGTATTGATTGGAATTGGGTGTTGTGTGTGCTATAGATACCCAAGAGTTAGATTTAAGTGGGAATGAGCATTGTGTGAGGTTTGGGAACCATTGGGATCAATTTTGGCAAGTTTGGGAATTTCTATCAGTTGCTGCGTTTCTGGGTTCTGATGAATAACGCTCGAGTAAAGGAGGGTCTCACTCGAGTGCTACAGCATTATTTCCCTTTCTCCTTTGCGTTTTTCCTGGGTTTCATGAAGGAAGCTCGAGTGCACTTCTTAAACCACGAGTGATATTGATGATCACTCGAGTGAGCATGGGTTCACTCGAGTGAAGCTATGAGTTCATGTTAGGGTTGCTCTCGGGTCCTCACTCGCTGGCCAATTTTCAATAGTGTGTTTTGACACTCGCAAGTGTGGTCTTCTCACCCGAGTGCCAAGGGTTGTGCTTGAGTGAGCCTTTTCCTCTAAGGTTGGTTTTGCTCTCGGGTTGTCACTTCTTGTGTTGCACTTTTGGGGACTCGAGTGATTTTGGAGTTATCACCCGAGTGCAAAACCCCCATACTCGAGTGTTGTGAGCACTTTCGGGCTATGCTTGTTGCTCACTATCAAATACTCGTGAGTGAGAGCCGTTCTCACTCGAGTGCAAGTCTCTCATCACTTGAGTGCAAGTCTCTCATCACTTAAGTGAGGTCATCTTCACTCGAGTGAGTCAGCCAAAAATCAGTGTTTTGCTTCTGAAAAAGGGGTCTTCAGGGTAGTTTCTTCCAACCCTTTTGGCATAGGTCTAGGCCTCTAATAGTCACCTAAAGAGTTCTAATAATAACCAACTTAGAGTATTATGAAAATATGAATTTGGAAAAGAGATTGATCAGTTATCCCTAATTTGGTTATAGGATTTGATATCTGCCAGACTCGTAAGCCCACTATACTGAAAAATGTCAGGAAAGATACAGGTAGTGACTTCTCTCTTATACTTTGTGTAAACATATTGTATGTATGCCTATCATGCATTGTGTTACTGCTGCTGCTTCATGATGCCTTGTGTCTTGTGACGCTTTGTGGAGCTTTATGATTCTTTGTGCCTGGTGATGCTGTTGTATAGTGATTACAGCGAAAGCTGGTATAGTGTTTACCGCGAAAGCGGGCATAGTGCATTGTGATTACAGCCGTGAGTGCTGTCGGATGTAGCGCGAGCCATGACTCATTATGTTGCTGCTAAACATGATGAACTTACATGCTTTGTGTTTATATATTATATAAGTGATTTCTTTCTACTGGAATTCTTTAGGATCTCATTCTTTCCAATGACTAACATTTCAGACAGGGAAAGTGGCTCCAAAAGGAAAGCAGCCAACCAAGAGTGGTTAGGACTATAGGGACATCTTAGATTTTAGATGTTGGTTATCTGTTTCAGAATTTGGGATTACTGTGTTCATGAGATGTAAATAAATTTTTGGATATGTAATCCCCTATTTTGAGAAACTTTAAACCCATTGTATATATGCAAGTAACCCGGGGTTGCCGAGATTTTAGTTACGCACTCTGATATTTATGAATGTAATTTAATTGCACAGGTAATTGTATTCGGAAGTGAATGTGAGACTAGATTAACTATGTTTTAAACTGTTTTTTGGACACCCCATCTTGATGATGAGGGATTATAAATGTTATTTTTGTCTTATGGGTCTCTATTTCACTCAAATTTCATAATCCAGATATAATTACGTTGAGGGGGTTACAAGATTAATAAGGATTTGAGTTCCTGCACCTTCATTGAGAATGCCCTTCTTGATGGCACCTTGAACATTTATACACATTCTTATCCTGAAATTAAGATTCTCATTTACTTGTGCATGGTCTCTTAGGGGGACAACTTATGATTGGGGGCCACAAGAAGAAATCATTCTGATAATTACTGAATCGCTAACTCATTTAACTTTTGCATGTCATGTATATTAATTGGCGTCATTATTCTATTATATATATTCTCTTGTGTTGTAATTAAGTAGCATTCTTCCATATATCGGTAAACATTACCATTCACATGTTTAAAGCATGTACATGCATGTGGCCATGGTATACCACACATTTACCAACCCTTGTAAGTACATTCTCTCAATGCAAGATTTATAGCAACACGAACTCATTTAACTTTGGCATGTCATTTGTATTATTTTTTAAAAAACGTGAGATTTAAACTAATCTCAGTAGTAACAGATAATCATTCATGGAAGATGCGATAAATAAATATGTTGAATACTAGATAATGCCATATTATACTAACACATAACTCAATTCAGTCAGAAATGTGTTCAGAGCCAACCACTATTGCAACCCCTATACATTCTGTACCTCAGTCCTCTACTAGGCATATCAACGTACTCGTAAACACTATTTATTAGTATACCCATAGCACTATTCATCAGTGTACCCATAGGAACAATGTATCATACATATTAAAAAAGATGGCATATACAAAGCATATAAACATTCACATAGTGTATGAAGGATAGAGTTACTACCTTAACCCTTTTTGACTCGTAAAAATGCTCCTCGAACTTCGTGCCACAGTTCGATCTATCAATCGGATTCTAAAATTCCAAATGTACAAGAATTAGGATAAAACTCATTCATGTACCACTTTAGAGACTTCTAAAGTATTTTTTGTGGTCATATTAGTCTATATGAAAAATTACCAAAATGCCCCTGGGGACCCGACCTAACCCCTCTATACCTGGTTCGACCTTACTTTTCCTGAAATTTTGACCTCAGCTATTCTTACATATTTTTGTGCAAGGAATCCATTTCTAGTCTCAATTTTCACAAAATAACTGTCAAATGACAGTTTTACCATTGGCAGCCCCTAATTAGGGGTTCGAGGGTATTTTGGTCATTTCGCTTTATAAGGCTTTTCCAAAAAAGTGTTCAACACTAAACCCCACCTAATTTTTCCTCTTGAACACAATGGAACCATCAATTTCATGAAAATCCAACTCCTAGCCCCACTTCTACACTTAGCTGAAACTTAGAAAATAAAAGGAAAAATTGTGGTTTTTTATTTTCAACATCAAATCCTTGTTCCTTTCTACTCCTAATCACTTGATTAACTACTTAATCACATTTTAAACATGATTTAGACTAAATTTGGGTAGCACAATAGTAAGGGTTTGACATGTAATATCCTGACTTGTGATTTAGGGCTAATTACGATCTTAATGATGTAATTATTGTTAATCTTGTTGTAAACATGTTGTAAGCAATGTTAAAGTTTATATGGGAGTATAGTGATGATTTGGCAAAGGTTATGATAATCAGGGGCGAAATTGGAAATTCACCTATCAACTAATCAGTTACCGAAAAGGAAACTCATTGGTAACTTGAGGATCAACGGTTGAGATTAAAAGTCAAATGAATCAATGGCCAGGATTTAACCTTGTGGGTGGAATCCATTGTGAATGAATATATATATGAATCTATAAAGGGAGAGTGAGATTTTGCCATGTGTCTAATTAAGGACCCTTGGATCTAAGTCAAACTTTCAAACCCATTTTCTCTTCCCTCTCTCCTCCAAGTCGGTTGTGTGTGTATGTGTGGGGGAAAGTTTTGATCTCCATGCATTCACCATTATCTCTCACTTTCTCTCTCATTACTCCCCATTTTTGCTGAGATCGAGCAAGAAGGAGGAAGAGAAAAGTTTGATTTTGGATAGGTAATTGCCTTCTTGTGTTTAAAGCCTATTCATTAAGTTTGTTCAAGAGATTGAGAGCTCCTTTGCTATGTTCACCGAATTTTGATTTGTGGTGGTTGGAAGTTTGAGAAAATTTGAAAGTTGGTGGAATCAAGGGTTTGATCTTGGCAAGTTGAGAAGGTAAGCATTGGTGACCTTTTGGTATAAATGTTATGACTTTTGGTTTAGTTTAGTAAATTCTGGATTTTGGCCCTGATTTCTTGTGGTTTTAGAAGATATGAATTCAGTAATGAAATGTGGTAAAATGGATGTCAAATGGTGTATAGAAGTCAATGGTTTTGGTTTGGATTTGAAAAGAGGAAATGTGTTAAATTGTGGTTTGGGAGATCTTGTAACCTAGAGGTGAGAATGTGTTGTTTGAGTAGGAATTTGGTTGTTTAAAGTTACCAATAGGTTCCTTGTGTTAAAACAAGTGAGAATGAGTTGTGGTATAAGTCTTAGGACCATTGGTAGCAAATTGGTCAATTCTGGAAAACCATATCAGTTACTGCGATTTGGCATCTGATAGGCATCACTCTAGTGAGGGAGGATCTCACTCGAGCACAACATGAAATTCTGGGAATTTTGGTTAAGTCTTTAGGCAGAAACCGCGAGCACACTTCCTGACTTGCGAGCGAGATAAGATCATGCTCGAGTGAGGGAATAAGTATAAGATCTAGGAGTTTATGGTTGCTCTTGGGTAGTCACTCGTGGTGCCTCACTTCTGGATGCTCGAGTGCATTTGAGGTCATCACTCGGGTACAGTTTCTAGTGCTCTAGTGAATGTGAGGGATCTTGTGAGGTTTGCTCTCGGGCAAACACTTTTTGTGTTTCACTCGCTGGTGCTCAAGTGGTTTTAGGGGTCATCACTCGAGTGTGACTTTCTGTGCTTGAGTGAGACGACCAAAAACCAATGTTTAGCTTCCTAAAAAGGGATCTTTGGGGGTGGTTATCCCAACCCTTTGGGGATATGTTTAGGCCTATTATAGCCACCTAAAGAGTCTAAATGATAACCAACATAAAGTATTACGAAATTTGAAAACTTGGAAAAGAGTTTGACCTATTGTCCCTATTTTATAGGATTTGATATCTGCTGTCCTTGTGAGCCCACTGAGCCAGCAAATGTCAGGAAGGAATGAGGCAGTAACTTTTCTTTCGTACCATATGTGATGCATTGTATGTGTGTATTATCATTGGTATGTGATAAATTTGTATGCTGCGACTTTGTGAATATTTGTAAGCACCGTCATTCCGATAGTCCCTGAGTAGCTAACAACAATTCGGGTTAGGACGGTTGCCTTCCCGGTGGAGAAAGGGGATGAGGATGAGGTGTGACTTTGTGATTATCTGAAAAGCCAAAAGGCTATTTGTGAAGGCCGACGAGCCATTTGTGAAAGCCGAATAGCTATATGAGCTATAAGGCTATGTGTATGCACTGCCACGCCAACAGTCCCTGAGTAGCTAACAACGGTTTGGGTTAGGACAGTGTGCCTTCCCGACGGAGAAAGGGGATAAGGGTGGAGTGTGATTTGTGCTACTGCTACTGTATGATGATTTGCTTACATGTTGTGTGCTTATATGCGGTATAAATGTTTTGTTACTACTGGGATTCTCTTGAATCTCACTCTTTCCTTAAACTAACCTTTCAGACAGGGCGAGTGGCTCCAAGGTGAAGCGCACGACTCGGAGTGGTTAGAACCCTGTAGGGACATTTTCTTTTGGATATGTTGGTTAATCATGTTGGACAGAGATCTTGTAAAATATTGTTGGTTGTAATTAGTAGTTGAATATAGTTGTGTAATCCCCTCTATGGGAACTATAACCCTTTTAGTGAATGAATGGAACCCGAGGGTTGCCAGAATCTTTGGTTATATACTCTGATATGTATGAATGTAAATTAACTGCACAGGTGATTATATTCGATAATTGAACTTGAGACCGGAATAGGAAAGAAGTTTTGAAATTTTTATAAAGTCCCTACTATTTAGTAGGCATGTTAATAAGTTTTGAACTATCCGACGGTCTCTAACCCCTTTTTACTATACGTTATCGAATCTTAATTACGTTAATTAAGGCAGGGAGTTACATGACATATCCGAAATTTACAAATCACAATAAATCAACCATAAAACCACCAACCAATCCAACAACAACAACAATAACAACCAAGATTTGAAGTTTACGAAGTCACCTTTGATTTCTCCTTGGTCGTCTCTCTTAGCCGAAACTGAACCTCCACAAACCCCAAGATTTTGCTTTCTAGATACCTTGAATCATGGAGAATAGTAGCTTAGAGGAAGGATTACACAAGCTAGAAGCCAAAAATCAAGGAAAATCAATCTTTCCTTGAAATTTTGCTCCTCCTTCTCTCTAAAATGTTTGAATCTCTATCTCTCTTTTTTCTCTCTTGGTGGTCGGCTGAAATGAAGAAAAGAGATCAAGGGATTATTTTTTTATAAACTATCCCAATTTTTCCCTTTATTTCCTTAATTAATAAATTTCCAAAATGTTGACTTTATGTACACAACTTTATCTCTATGTAATGTTGTCACAAAGCCCATTAAGATACAACTAATTCCTCTTCTCTCTTGGTCCATCCATAATCATGTCTCACACCCATATGAGAAGCCAAATTGGGTTGATGTGAATTTATCTCAAGATTACATCATTTTACATCACAAATTTTTTTGGGAAAATCGCCCAAAATACCTTTTGGCCAAATTAATTGCTAAATGCTACCAAGCGTGCAAGCAATCTTCTGTGTGTCTAAGTAATCTTTTGTTGTGTGCAAAATATGTTTCGTTATGTGCAACAAATCTTCCATGGTAGTATTCAGCAATTAATTTGCCAAAAAGGTATTTATTTATGATTCTCCCAATTTTTTCCATTTTCGGATTTGTAACAATTCTGGAAGATTTTCTGCCCAAACTTTACAAAATCATAACTTAATTTATAAACATCAAATTGGAGTGCTTCCAAAGGCTATTATACCCTCATTAACTCTAGTTTCAGGGAAAAATATATCCTTTAGCATATTGAAAGCTGAAAATTCCCTGAAATTAAGTTTTTGAATGTTATTCGAGAAAATCAACAATTTTTTTAGGCTAATTTCAAAAATTCATAACTCTCTGTATACAACCTCAAAAATTACCTATTACCTATAAAATTAAAGCCCAGGATGTCTACTTTCATCCTGTAAAAGCTTACAATTTTTAGACATCATTTGTCATCCAAAATCATATAACAATGTCGCTGCCTCATAGGAAATTTTCACTGGCAGCAAATCCTTAGTCCTATGACTCTTGCTAAACTTAGGCTTAGAAGTCCATTTGATTCAAGCTTATTCCTAAGCCTCTAACTCCAAAATTCAAAATATTACATTTCTCCCCCCGTTTAATAAATTTCGTCCTTGAAATTTGAACGTCTATAACTTGAGGATTAATCCTTATGACTCAACCCATCCCTTTGTCATGTGCAGGCTCACAAGTCGTGCAACATAACGATCATATTCAATCTATCTCCTTTATCTGCAAGCTCCTCAAGCATGCAACATAATCACCATCTTCTCATCACAGATCTCATACAGTATTTAGCATTCTTCATTCATTCAGTACATAGTATGTAGCATGCAACAAACACAAGACCCACTGATCCATTCCTATAGCTCTTGGTTCCTAGGCCTCACAGTCTTTTTGGAACTCCGCTTGGATCACACAATTGTCTTTTTAAGTAATAGTACCCTTACCCTATCTCCCTGAGGTCTTTTGACATAGGCAGGAATTGTCCCATCCTCCACACCGAGGGCCTCTGCCACACTAGTGCTTGGGGATTCATTAACAGTCATAACAAGCACTGGACCTCATGGCCCAGGCCACACCAAAGCCTTGGTTACACTAGTCTTATAGCGTCAGCTACAACCTGGTATAGTTTAAAAAAGTTCTGTCAACCTCAAGACATACCTTGGACACACCGGTCCAATGTCATTGCACTAACCATCAACCACAGCTTTAAACACATAGGTCTTACAGCTCAGGAACACCACCCTAAGCAACTTGCACATCAGGTCTTACCGCCTCAAGCCTTCGCTCAGTACAATTCTCAAACACATCATATTCTGCCGACCTAAGGACTTACTAACCCATCAGGTCTTATAGCCTAAGCACATATGGTTCATTATTTTTGCTAAATACATATCGAGTCTAACCACCTAGAACTAATCACCGGTGCCCACATAAATTTACTATGCTTCCGCTGCTCACTCTGAGGTCTATCTCCTCATATGAGCTTAATAATGTCTTGATGATTTAATAGGAGTTCCATAGGAACCTCCTATAATACCTGATTGCACCCAAATCTGTGTTTCTTTGTGCCAGATCTTGGCCCATTTCAACTTAAATCATTCTGGGCCATATAAACTCTTGTCTCAAAGAAACCCATTTGATGTGGGATTCATTACAATGCGCCATCGTTGAGAGTCAACGTTCTCGTAGCTTTGCTCTACAATTCAATGTCACGATGACTACACTGTAAGGTTTATTGTCACACCCCACTTCCAGCCAGGCCACACTTGGACCCCGTAAGAGGTGGACTCACAAGAGTTCCACACTTGGGGAGCGAGGAACTCTTGTGAGTCCACCTCTTCGGGGTCCATGTGTGGCCTGGCTGGAAGTGGGGTGTGACAATAAAAAATTAATAGGACACTTATCATATATATATGTACTTCTTAAGCTTCAAATACTATTGTACAACAGGATATACATATGATAATATTAAAGGGTCATATTTACAACAAAAGCAACTAAAGCAGCTTAATATATACAAAAGTAGCCTTTTATGTGCTACCATAACCAGTCCAGCTAGCCCTACCATTACCAGTCTATGTTCCGCACCACATATGATTCTATGTGATCCAGAAAAGTCTCAAACTCGAAAGGACCCCAAAATACGATCTCATTCTTCTTTTTGATCCAAGCAGTAAAATCAGGAAGGTAGGCTAGTGTGGTTTGGATCCAAATATCATCAGTTAACACTAATCCAAGCTCAGTCCTTCTCCCATATAGGTTCCTTACTTGCCAGAAAAATGCTATATATCGAATCATGGAGGAAATAAATTCATCGTACCGTAGCAAGTATAATTCCTTAAAGCATTCCCACAGCTTATGGTCTGGGTGTGGGTCAAAGAATAACTGAGTCATCGGGGCTCTAGACTCAGTATCAGAATCAGCACCCTGAAAATTCTCATCATTCTCAGGATCACTAGTATCACCTATAGATGGCTCTATGCCAGGACTAGCCTGCCTAGCCTTTATTGTTATTGTCGTATGGTTGGGAACTCTTTTCCTTGCCGTATGCTGCACTCTTCGTCCATTCCCTCCACTATGTTCCCCTTTATTAATGACTACATAAAGTTTACCCTTTGGTATACGATGCTCTGGAGGAGGCTGGTTAACAGACGAAAGTGAACTACTTCTTTGTCTTTTCCTATCAGACATGGTCCCTATCATATAGCAACAACGAAGGGTTAGAATTTATGAATTGTACTTATATAAGCAGAGAACTTTATCCCAGAGCCAAGAACTTATGCTCTGATACCAATAAATGTAACACCCATGTTTTGAAAGCATATAGATGGCATAAGTGTAGTGATATCTTTAAATTGGAGACCAGTAATCTTTTGTAAAGAGCGGAAGTCCCAACTTCAAGCAAAGTGTGGAGCTGCACTTGAATGGGTTTTCAAAAATCATTTTCAGATTGGGTCTCATATTATTTTATGATTTATTTTAAGCCATCCGTTTCAGGTTCATTTCTTCATATCAGAGTATTTACTAATAAGTTCTCTGCTGAAACCCAAGCTACTATGTTTAATTAACGGCCCTAGGTGGACGGCTATCCACTACTGGTACGAATGTCATTGCGCTTTCGCTTATATACAGCGCTTACATACATGTCAGTACGAGACTGACCACACTTAAATACAAATTACATACAATCTCCAAAATAGATAACTAACAGAAAACTAAATTCTAAGTCCTTTGCTTCATTCGCCTGTGTTTACCTTCTTGCCTTAGGAACTACTTGCCCGAGCTTAAAATTTGTTTTGGAAAAATAGGGTGAGATTCAATGAATCTCAGTAGTAACAAATATCACTCATATAAAATGCACATATATCATGCCATGTCAACCAAAGTTACAGTACAATCAACATATTCAACATTCAGAGATAAATTCACAATATGCAGAAAGCATAAAGTTACCAATTCAAGGACAACCGTCCCTTGCCACAGCGCTGGGAAATTCTACTGGGTCTTAGCCTTCTCATCTGAATGTTTTAAATTCACAATGGTACAAACATGCATATAACATATCACATAGTATGTGAGGGATAAGTTACTACCTAACAATTTTTCCAAATCTTGATCTTCATTGACGTGCTTTGAACGTCCTGGGCAAGTGTCAAGTCCTATAAATTATAATTTTACGGGCAATGAGTTTTTCTTAGTCCAACTCTTCATAAATTATTCTCTTATGTTGGTTACCATTAGGGTCACTACATTAGACCCAATATGAAACTAATGAGCTCAAGCTACTCCAAATGCTTAACTTAAATCTTAAATATCCAATTTTATTACAAAAACACTTTGCTTTGAATTTTCGCACAATTACCAAAAGCTGGCAGCTTTTTCACTGAACTTTGAAAAATCATAACTAATTCTAGAAAAATCGAATTGAGGTGATCCAAAATTCTATATAACCCTTATTAAGTCTATTTTAAGGGAAAAATACTTTCAGTAACTGAAAGACTGCACACACTTCCCTGTTTTTCCTTTTCTCCCTGCTGCCAGAAAATCTGACCAGTTTTAATGGTCTACTTCAAACATTCATAACTCCTAGTATACTTATCGAAATCCTTCATAATACCTATCAAATTAAAGTTCTATAAATGTACTTTAATTCTGGAAAATATCATAATCAACAGATGAAGTTTGGACAGTGAAATTTTAGCCACAACAAAACTGCCAGACAAAAACGCACACTGGCAACTTTGTTGCACAAGTACTTAATTTCCATTTTTTTTATTCTTTAAACCAGTCTGTCAAAAATTATAACCAGAGCCTATTCCCACACAATTTTTCATGTAGAATCCAATGGAAAGCTCAAAAATACCAAAATCAAATTATTTCTACCAGATTTAGCCCCCAACCGAAATCTGCCTCCCAAAACAACAAAAATTCCACTTTGTGATTTTAACAACCAACAAGTCTAATACTTCTCCAAACATCATATATCACCTTATATATATGATTAAAACATCTTCCTTCTTCAAAAACACCCTTTGAATGAAATACATGGGTGGTTGAAGAGCAAAGAAAAACTCAATGAAATCACAAAGTATTCGGTTCAAAAGAAAGCCTATGCTTACCTCTTCGCGTTTCTACAAGTGGTTCAGTATTCCGGCGGCACTCTGGTAGACTAATTGGCACAAAACACCTCAGATGAGAAATCTAAGACCATATAATTGAAGCTTATAGTGAGTAGAGGAAGTTTCCTGAAGGACTTACTGGACAATAACGATGATTCAGGGTTGAAATCGGCTCCGGTAGTCAAGAAAACTCACTATTCACTCCTCCTTCTCTCTTCTTGTGTTCTTAAGCTTAAGAAATCTGATTTCTCTTTCTCTTTCCATGCTTGCACGAAATTTTGCCATTTAATTATGCATGGATGGCTGTGATTTAATCACATAAAATGATCTCATCTCATCTTGCCACGTGTCACAAGTTTAAGGCTTAAGAGTGCCACATATCATGCAACCATTTGTCTTCCACTTTTCTCTTTCTTCGGTGGGTCATAAATGGTCAGGGGAAGGGAAGGCCTGACAATTTCCCCAGAATCCTGGGTTCGGTGCTTGACTAATAAAGTAAGTGACCCGGCCGGAGACCGGTGAATTCCCCGGACTCAGACGCTAGATGGCGTACTCCGGAGATGACAACACAAAAGGCTTAAAGCGGGTGTAATAATGTGCAATGATGAGGGACACATATCACCCCCTCATTTGGCCAACACAAAAACATGTTTTTACTTTGTAATAATTTCGGGACACTTGTCATTTCCTTATTTGGCCAACATGAAAGATGCGTCATCATGAGTCATAATGAGCTATCATTACATACTTTACTGAAGTTCTTTTTAATAAAGTTGCTCCATCGGTGCATTACCCGGAATTCCACGTGGGACCCATGTAGGACCATGGTACGCATATCGAGGCACATCACGGAATGCCCAAATTCCTCCGATCTCGCAACTGACGCCCCTGAACCCTGCAGCTACTGACAAATTTTGCTCCGACTTCTTACACTTGTATTTTTACAATATTGACTTCTTGATTTCAGTGAATGACACAATGGATATCTGGAAATTCCGAAAGTAACTATACCTTTAATTGTAAATACCGATATTTATTTTATTCTACTATTTCCATATTTACACTTTTTTAGTATTACAAAATTTGGTATATTACAATTCTTCCCCCGTACAAGAAATTTCGTCCCCGAAATTTGTTACACATCTAAAGACATAAATTCCGGGTAACATTTCTTCATATCCTCTTCCATTTCCCATGTTGCCTCTCTTGGAGAAAAACCATTCCAAACCACTTTCACGAATAGTATACTTCGATTTCTAAGTCGTTTCTCTTGTCGATCAATGATTTGCTCCATCTCTACTTCATAGGTATTATTCTCCCGTACCTCAATTTCTTTATACTCGATCACGTGCTCAGGGTCTGGTTGATACTTCTTTAACTGAGAGACGTGAAATACATCATGAAATACATCACTAGCTCAATGGTAGCAGGGTTCATCACGGCGCGCTACTTGACCCTCAGGTGGCGTGTTCGAACCTTGCTGGAGGCGAAAGAAATCCCTAAGCACACGGTGCCTTGTGGCACTACGGGGTCCATGTGTGGCCTGGCTGGAAGTGGGGTGTGACAATAAAAAGGCGCCTTTTTATTGTCACACCCCACTTCCAGCCAGGCCACACATGGACCCCGTAAGAGGTGGAATCACAAGAGTTCCTCGCTCCCCAAGCGAGATTTTCCGCCTCCGCAGGGATCGAAGCCACTACCTGGGGGTAAGTAGCGCCTCATGACAATCCCCACTACCATTGAGCTAGTGGGGATTGTCATGAGGCGCTACTTACCCCCAGGTAGTGGCTTCGATCCCTGCGGAGGCGGAAAATCTCGCTTGGGGAGCGAGGAACTCTTGTGATTCCACCTCTTACGGGGTCCATGTGTGGCCTGGCTGGAAGTGGGGTATGACATTCAGCATCACGGTGGCTCCACTCTAGGGTTCATCATCATGGTAGCTCCACACTACGGCACTGTACTCGATGCTTCACTCAGTCACCTCATTGGTCAGCCCCTCTAGTTAAAACTCTCCGTAGGTAGCCCTTTCAGATCAAACCTCTCCGTAGTAGCCCTCTCACATCGAATGCTCTGTAGGCTTCTCTGATCAGAATCCTCTGTAGGTAGCTCATTCCAGTTGGTTGTTTCTATATAGAAGTACCATTGTAACAGGAACCCAGATCCCATAAAGTCCCTCTTCTCGAGCAGTTCTATAGCTTGCTTTCTTTAATTCCACAATCCCATCGGGGGTCATTTTGTATTCTTACAGAATCAAAACATAACAGTTGATTCCTGGGTTACTATTTTCTTGGTAACTCTTCAACACATTATTTGCCATCCACCAATTGATTTTTAGTATAGCCTTAAGTTAGTGGATTAGCAGGAAGATCAATTTTGTCTCTCATTTCATCAAAGAGCTATCACCTAATCAATCTTTTACGGGAATATTTTATGATCATAATCTTTCCCTATGCTAGGCTTAACAGCTAGCAGATTTTCAAAATTTCTTTCTACAAGGATTCGTATCCGTAAGAATCTTGTTTCTCGATTCCACGTATCTTCACTAGCCTAACACAATTCAGAATAAATTCGCCAACCTAAGGACATACAGTCCACTAGGTCTTAGTGCCTCTGGACATGCAAGTCCATTACAATATATCCGGCATGTAAGATTTTATATCCTAGGGTCTCTAACCCAACTATTAGGTTCATCATGAAATTTAGAACTTCAACATCACACATATTGAAAATCATTTTCCTCAATTATACCCAATAGGTTCACTAAAAATCAAGATCAATAGCGCCTATTCTAACCTTTACGGTATTTGGGTAATATCCTCGAAACATTACTGAAGGTTCAACACTATCCACAAGGTTCAAACTTCCATTATGGATCAAAACCATAGTGCAACCAATTCACATTTTGACCTAAGCATTACTTCAACTTAGATCTGATTCAAGCCTATCATCAACCTTTAGTATTATCAAATCGGATCCTCTAGGATCAATATACAGTATGATCACCCCTCATCATATAGCACAATATATCATATCTATATCCCCTTAACACCACAGTGTCACTAAGGATCATCACTTAGCATGGACAAACCTCAAAACATTTACTATGCCTCCAATTTCCATAACCCCATCAAATGGACCTTTCTGGGAATATTCACCATGACAGAAATTTCCCAATTTAAAATCAATACTTACATCATCGTTATCTCATCTAAGCACTCTTTAAATCATCTAACTCAAATGATTATTAACCATGGAAAAACCTTAAGACAATTACTATTCCTCAAGTCTCCATGACCTTACCAACATAACTTTCCAGGGGGTCACCAATTCTAGAATTTTCTTAGGTTGAGCATACTTAATGTTTGTGTGCTCGTGCGAAAATGCAGATACCGGCTCTATCTGCTCCTGACCACTGGTACCCTGGACTACCCTTGTCTCAAACATCATGCCAACTGACTCGGCTGACTAAATACTATGTGGTCTAGACATTGGCCTTGGCCGTACCTGCTTCCTCGAGTTCCACAATTTCCTTAGATCATCCTCAATCTAGTATTGCATCACTAGTTGCCCTCAGGTATTCCCAAATCTTTCAGGGCTGATTCCCAGAAAAGGGGTAGTTCACTTCCCTAGTACCCTATTCCATGCGTATCTCCTTTTACCATATAATCAAGACCTTATCAGTATACTATTTTGTTGCCAGAACCTCTTGCTCTGATACCAAAAATGTAAGACCTCGTCTTACAAACTACTTATCATTGATATTAATCAGAGTACTTGTGCGCAGTTCGGTGAGCATCACAGGAATAGCGTAAATATACTAATATATTTATGTATGGTACTTAATTACATTACAGGTTTTCCCCTCAGGGTTTGATAATATATATAAATATATATACAATTTTTCCCAAATATCTAAATTATTAAAATTAAACTAATATAACAAAATAACTCTAATCTCAAGATCCGCATCCTTCAACTGCCCGTATTTACTGTCTTGCCCTTAGAGCCACTACCTTCTACTGGAATATTATTATTTTTGAAAAATAATGAGATTCAAATGAATCTCAGTAGTAACAGATAATCATTCATAGAATATGCTATAAATAAATATGTCAAATACCAGATAATGCAATATTATACTAACACATAACTCAATTCAGTCGGAAATGTGCTCAGAGCCAACCACTGTTGCAACTCCTACACATTCTGTACCTCAATCTTCGACTGGGCATATCAGTGTACCCATAGACAATATTCATCAGTGTACCTGTAGGCACTGTGTATCATACATATTATAGAAGATGGCATATACAAAGCATATAAACATTCACATAGTGTCTGAAGGATAGAGTTACTACCTTAACCCTTTTTGACTCGTAAAAATGCTCCTCGAACTTCGTGCCACAACTCAGGCTATCAATCGGGTCCTAAAATTCCAAATGTACAAGAATTAGGTTAAAACCCATTCATGTACCACTTTAGAGACTTCCAAAGTATTTTTTTGTGGTTATATTAGTCTATATAAAAAAATTACCAAAATGCCCCTGGGGACCCGGCCAGGCCCTTCTATCCCTGGTCCCACTGTACTTTTTCCAAAATTTTGACCTAGGCTATTCTTACATATTTTTGCCCAAGGAATCCATTTTTGGCCTCGAATTTTGCAAAATCACTTCCAAATGATAGTTTTGCCCTTGGCAGCCCCTAATTAGGGTTTCAGGGGCGTTTTGGGTATTTCGCTTTCTATGGCTTTTTTTGAAAAAGTGTTCAACACTAACCCCCACCTATTTTCCCTCCTGAACACAATGGAACCATCAATTTTATGAAAATCCAGCTTCCGCCCACTTTTACAATTGGCCACAACTTAGGAAATTTATGGTTTTTGATTTTCAACATCAAATCCTTGTTCCTTTTTACTCCTAATCACTTGATTAACTACTTAATCACATTCTAAACATGATTTAGACTAAATTTAGGTAGCATAACAACTAGGGATTGACATATCCGAAATTTACAAATCACAATAAATCAACCATAAAACCACCAACCAATCTAACAACAACAACAATAACAACCAAGATTTGAAGTTTCTAAAGTCACCTTTGATTTCTCCTTGGTCATCTCTCTTGATCGAAACTCAACCTCTACAAACCCTAAGATTTTGCTTCCTAGATACCTTAAATCATGGAGAATAGTAGCTTAGAGGAAGGATTACACAAGTTAGAAGCCAAAACACACCAAGGAAAATCAACCTTACCTTGAAATTTTACTTCTCCTTTTTTCTAAAATGAATGAAGCTCTCTCTCTCTCTATTTTTTCTCTCTTGGTGGTTGGATGAAATGAAGGAAAGAGATAAAGGGATTTTTTTAATAAAATATCTCAATTTTTCCCTTTATTTCCTTAATTAATAAATTCCCAAAATGTTGACTTTATGTACACAACTTTATCTCTATGTAATGTTGTCATGAAGCCCATTAAGATGCAACTAATGCCTCTTCTCTCTTGGTCCATCGATAATCACGTCCCACACCCATGTGAGAAGACAAACTGAGCTGATGTGAATTCATCTCAAGATTACATCATTTGCCATCACAAATTTTTTTCCATTTTCAGATTTGTAACAATTTTGATAGATTTTCTGCCCAAAATTTGTAAAATCATAACTTAATTTATAGACATCGAATTGGGGTGATTACAAAGGTTATAAAACCCTCATTAAGTCTAGTTTCAAGGAAAAATATATTCTTTAGCCAATTGGAAGTTGAAAATTTCCAGATTTAAGTTTTTGAATGATGTTTCAGAAAATCAATAATTTTTCTGGGTTAACTTCAAAAATTCAGAACTCTCTATATACAGCCTTATAAATTACCCATTACCTATAAAATTAAAGCTCAGGATGTCTACTTCATCCTGTAAAATTTCACAATTTTTAGACATCATAGGATCATCCAAAACCATATAATAATGCCACTGCCTCACAAGAAATTTTCACTTGCAGCAAATCTTCATACCTGGGACTCTTGCTAAACGTTAGCTTAGTAGTCCATTTGATTCAGGCTTATTCCCAAGTCTCTAATCATAAAATTTGGGATATCACAACATTCCTATAGCAATAGGCATGCTTCTTACCCCCAAAAACATATCGGACAACATGTCTATCTGATACAATCACAACTTCAACAAAGTTTAAAATTTCTTTCACATTTTGCATAAACCATGTCTAATAATCATTGGTCTCCCCACCCACAGTTGTATAAGCAATAAGGTATAGCTGATTATCAGCATCAAGAGCTGATGCAGATAAAATTATCCCACAATACGGCCCACTGAGGTGAGTTCCATCAACATACAGAATTGGTCTGCATCCTCCTAAGAATCCTTTGACGGAACATCCATATGTGATGAATAACCTATTAAATGTATGGTCAACACGAGCTTCCCATTTTGCCACTGTCTTTAGGTCTACTTCAATTAGTCTACTGCAATACCAAGGAATTAATATGTATGATTGCTCAGGTGCTCCCTGTATCTCTGCTAGTGCTTTCTCTTTACCTTTCCCTGCTTGATTATAAGACATTAATAAACCATATTCCCTATAAACCTCACGCCTTATCTTATGAGGTGGTTATCTAAATAATCGCTCAATCCATCTTTGATTATGGAAGCAATCAAGCTGGAGGTCAATTTATGATGTATGATCAGATTATCCTATGCTGAGTGATTATGCTTTTCCATAAAGGTATGCACGCATAAGAAGCATGACTCTTCCTCCCCCACTTGATATGTAGTAATTTTCCATGGACAACCATCCATCTTACACCTCACTATCATCTTAGTTGCACAATTCCTCACAAATTTGTATGCAAATTTGTGCTCCAAACTATACTTGTATAGTGATTCTTTGAATTCAACAGCATTTTTCAAGCTCTTATGAGGACCTACAAGCAACTCCTTCCACTTCTTAGTGCCATCCTCAGGGATAAGTGCAAGTGCACTCCGATTTACATATGGCCTATCTAGTGATATCCTACTTGATGATGATTCAACAATAAATAACCCATATGATCCTTCCAAGGTCTCCAACCTGCATCAAAATTTATTGTCAGCTAATAACCATTCTTCCCTACCACTTCAAAACACTCGTAAATATTCAAATAACTTACCTTTGTGAAATTATCGTAGGTTGCTCTTCATCGATCAACTCACAAACTTCTTCAATTACATACAAATGTGCACATTTGTCATTAAATTGTACTATTTGTTTCACTCCTTTATCATCCTCTATATCTACAATAGTGTTTTCATCTAATGTTGACAGTGTGCACCTTAGTTGAAATGCTTTACCTTGAATACCAAGACATGAACATATTGTTCTTCTAAGCTCATTAAATGACATTCCTTCTCTTACTATTCTTCCAATTGCTCTCCCACTAATATATTTGAGTCCTCACTTGATCAGTGACAATCTTCCTACCTAGGTGGAAGAAGCAATAAATTTCTTTTTGTACTATATTCATCACACTAAATATAAACCTACTATATTATACATTTAATGCCATACAAACTGAAATTTAAAATATGTTTTACCTACAATAAACTAATCAATATCTCATATACTTAGAATGTGAGTTCAATTAGGCTCTGTAAACATTAGAATCTCATATGCTACTCTGTAACCAAATCAACATTGGCTAAAAATGTATTTGCTATAAATTAAACGAAAACTTGAGGATACTGGAGAAAATCAGAAAAGCTAATGAACCCACAATTAGATTTACTAATTACTCTCTCACACATCAATGAAAAAACCTAGGTCAAAAAGGAATATACAAGTCATCACCTCCATCAAATACTGAACTATCGAGAATTCCTAGACACAACTCACATTCCTAGCCTTTACTAATACATCAGAGCTCTGGCAGAATCCACAGTGATTGCCGGCCGGAAGGGAGGACGCATAGCATCGCACAGGAGAGGACAAGAAGGCTTCAGTTATTCAATGTCATTCATTTAATCGTTTGTCTCACTTTTCTCATTAAGGGCATTTTTGTCTTTCACTCTTCAAAATATAAGGGCAACATGGTCATTTTACTTTCTGTATTATTTATATTCCAGGACCTATATTATTTATATTCCAATACCTGAGTAGCTGAGGTCCCAATCGGAAAATATGTTGCCAGTCAAGCCTTTTACGGCAATTTTCCCTTCTTATAATTTTCCTTTTCTTGTTCATCCAACTCTCTTATTTAAATGTTTCCTCCTGACTATGTGTTGGGCCTGGCCTCTCTTCCGATATAGAGAAAGTGGAGAGGGGTCAAGATAGGCGAGTGAGGTCATTATTCAAGGTAGATGAGCAGTTGATTGAGAGAGAAGAGGAAAATTATTTTTGCATATATGTAGGACAATCTTGGTTATCAGGGTTTGCATATTTGTTAACCGTTTGATCAATCTAAAATGTTGTTAGCAAGTTTGTAACATCTAAATCGTCATTGTCAACCATTGGACCATTGATTTGTTACCTGGTGAGAGAGATATCTGTTCACCTACAACATCTGTTTTGGGTTATTTTCAGCTCGTTTATGCTTTATTTTATACTCCTCTAGTCCTATTTATATGGTAGGGAGAGAATACAATTTTTTGGTCCTATATATAAGGCACGCCATTAATTTTTTACATGAAAGTATAATTTTACCCTTCATTTATTATTATGTATATTGTTATTTTATTGGAGAAAACTTGTTGGAAATGTATTATAAATAAAAACTGATGAGTACTTGTTGCTTTGGTTGTTTTACTAGCTTTATGCTCTTATTTGGGTATCTAATTGAAACCCTCTTGCAAAGCTGCCAAACTCACGAGTTTAAGCAAACTCGTGAGTTTAAGCAAACTCGTGATAGTGACATCAAATCATATTGTAAATTCAAATTCTAAACTTGCAATTACTTTTATCAATAAATAAGTTTTAATAGTGTATAATGAATTAAATAATTAAAATATAAAAATGCCAATAATTTGATTTAAATGTGTTTTAAATGTAAATAACTGAAATTAGTTAATTTATCATATTGAACAAAGAAATTTCTATAAAATTCATATATAAAATCACTGAGCATGGTCAAATTGAAAAATTTAGTATAAGTTTAAGAGTGAGTTAACATGATTTTATGAGTTAGAAACGTAAAAACGGTAAACCCATGCGAACTCACAAGTTTAATTGAGTTTACAACTAGCATGCATGAGTTATAGAGCACTCAACATGATTTTGTAAGTTAGAAATGTAAACTTGATAAATTTAGAGGGTCAACTAGCGAATTTGACAATTATATTCTTTTATAATGAAGGAACCTATATGATTTTGTTGAGTATTAAACAATGGGATATCCTATAATTTGTATTTACATGGGCGAGAGCATCCGCATATTGAAATCTTGAATATTTGTGATTGTATTTGTTACTTGTTGGAGAGGTTTATGAGATACAATGGATTGAGACCTTATATATTCAGGACTAAAGTAAGTCTCCTGTAGAAATTTTATATTAAAGACCGGAAGTTATACATATGATTGTTTGTGTTTGAGCTTATAAAATATTGTTGTGATTGGTGCATTACACTGATTGCATAAACCTAATTATGTCTAATTATTTTATGTAAATTTTGTGGACTGAAGAGAGTTAATAATCAATCTGAGACATGGAAATGAAAATGTGGTGATACTATTAGATTGTTGGCGAAAAATTCCGAGGCTGTGAGTAGTCTGGATACTGGAAAGTGCGAATAAGGAAAACAGTATAGAATGCGAGAATATTGCAACTTAAAAGGAAGAGAAGCAGACTAAAAACAAAAAGAAATAATTTAAAAAAAAAAAAAAAGGAAATAAGAGGAGTGTTTTGAATAACCCTTTGGATAAAAATGTCTATATAATTGAAAATATGTTGGAAAGTCCGAATTAGGCCACGGTCGGAATATTGAGAATATTGCATGACAACTTAAAAGGTGAAGGACCAATAGGGTTGGATCTAATAAAATGGGTTAGTCCCTCACAATATAGTGAACCAATATTTGAAACTCCACTGAAAGAGGTGCCCACACATTTAGTGCCTAACAATGTCTCAAATAGGATTGCCTTCAATAGGAAAATATTTATACCTAGAGGGGGAAAAAACTTAAAATGTCAAGGTGGAGGAGAAAGGAACACATGGTATGACTCAATTTAGATTATAGCGCTAGTTCCCTAAATTTTGAGTTTCTTTGCATTGAAAAAAGATGAGTAAACTCTAACAAAAAAGATGAGTAATGACTATAAATGACTTTTAAAAAATAATAATAATTTTTTCAGAAGTTTAATTTAGTTTTAACTATAAGACCTCAATCTACTTTATCCTCTAAATTTATAATTTTCTCCTTGAACTATCCATGTTGATTACACATAGGAAGAGAGTTTCCATCAATAATAGTTATAATGCACATGATTATAAATGATATTTTATGCAAATCAATATATACTTGTTACAAATAATTAATTTAACTAACTTTCTTAATATTCAAAAATTAGTTATCTAGATCTTATATTAAGCATAGGAAGGGGTATTATCTCATGGTATTCATATATAAGAAAAAATTGTTATAAAATTGGTTGAAACAATCTATCAAAGTTCAACAGGTGGAAATCAAATAGTAATAATTTTCTGATGATATATTGGAAAGTTATTTTGTGTTTGTTGGATACTAACTTTCTAATGTCATTCTTTCTTTAATATATATGAGAAGTACCATTTTTTCAAAAAACAAAACGGGTAACATGCATTAAACTCTTATTTAAATTTGAATTTTAAATTTCCACTTCAAAATTTTGTTCAAGTCCATTTATTTTTGGGAAAATTGCAATCAAATCCCAAATAATATAATTAATTACAATTAGACCCCTTAAAATTATCAAATTGTACTGAAGCCCTAAGGGATTTAGGTGATATTAATTTCAAACGTAAAAAAAAACAATTTTGTCCCTTTTTAATTTGAAACAAAAGATGGAATTTAGGGCTTAGTCATTAAAAAAATCGAAATCTTCTCCCTTTTTAATTTGAAAAAACAATTGGTACTCGTCTCTATTCTTTTGATTGATAGATTACACACATGAAACATATCACAATCTCTTCTAATTCCATTTTCATGAAAAAGGGGTAAAATTGTATTTTCATGTTTCAAATTGTTGTGATTGGTACGTCACTGTAATTTGATGATTTCAAGATATCTAATTGTGATTAATTCTATTACTTGGGACCTGGTTGTAATTTTCCCTTCATTCTTCCTCAAGAGGGACTTTATTATGCATTTATTGCACGGAAGACTTCAATTAAAAAAACATAGAAATAAAGATAAGAAAATACCACTTAAATTTTAAATTCAAAATTAGTTATTTCTTACTAAAATGAGTTTTCAATTAAAATATATAGTCAAAACCTATATTCCTATAAGTAGCAATACTTTTGAAATTCAAGTAGTATTTTCTTATCTTTTTTCCAAACATATTTTGCTAAGAAATAAATAAATATTAAAATAATAAAAATAATTAAATCTAAACAATCCAAATATAATGTCTCACCAAGATGGAATTGGCTACCGTCCTTTTCTTCAAAAGGATGGTCCTTTTCTTTATCGGGGTCGTCGAATGATGATCTCAATGGTCCAAATTTAATATATTATTAACATAATAGTTTAAAAATAATATATTAAATTTGAATCGTTGAGATCTTAATCTGACGACCCTGATTAAAAAAAGAACCATCCTTTTCTTTTAAAGAAAAAGACGTAAGGCACAAAAAGGAGAAATAAAAAAGGAGAATTTTCAAGATCTGGGGAATGAATTTAATTACCAAAAGTCAAGGAACGAAAAACCGGACCGGGCAATGAACCGGTCACAGCACAGGTTCAAGGGTTAATGGGTCAACCGGGGTCTAACCGGTAATTGAACCGGTCATAACCGGTCATATTAAAATATTATAATTTATTAGTTATAATATATATTGATATATTTTTAAACTTCTATAGATAAAAATAAAGATTTTTAGAAAAAAAAATGTTTAAAATCTATTAGTATTAGTTATAATACCTATACTTATGCAAAGATATCTCATTTCCTATAATTATTATATCTTTTTAAATAATTTTTTTCATTATTTTCTTCATTTTTATAGATTTGTTCTTTCTTTATCTATTTTTCTCTTCATTTTAGTCTTCAACTTTCCATTTTGCCCTCAAAAAACACAAAATAAAAATTTAGAAAATAAAAAAATAAAAAAAAGGAAAGAAACCGGGTCAACCGGTTGGACCACCGGTTTTAATCGGTTCCCGGTCGAACCGGCCGGTCCGGTCCGGTTTTTTATACTATACCAAAAGTCTTGATGACAAGTAACGTGCTATCATTTCTCATTGAATACTCTTTAGTTGTCATTAAGACTTCTTAATAATTAAGTGTATCCCTTGAGATTTCATTCTAATTCCCCCATGAAATAAACATTTCATATACGTTACTATTGCTTTTAACCTTTTTTTTTTTTTTGGCCAACCTATTGCTTTTAACTTTAATTTCTTAATTTTCCTGCAATAATCCCCACAAAAAGTATCTTCGGATATATCAATTTAATTGACAGATATTACAAAATGTAATAATTTGGCCCTTCTTAGCAATTATTAGTCCTTTTTATTCAATATATTAACAACTACTGCAAATAAACCATATAATTATAATAAAATCCCCTAATGAAGTATACAAATATATAATAAAATAGCTATTCATCATCTACCATGGCATTTCAAAATGTTTAACTGGGGGGAAGAAAATCTGCTTCACAAGCATCACGGATATTAAAAGGACTCTTAATCTAGAAAATCCAGAAATGACACAGCTTTAACAGTCACAAGTATTAAAGTACAGTAATCATTCTAACCCTATGTATGTTTGGCTGGAGTGAAAAGTAAGAGGAAAATAAGGGGAGAGAATACTATAAAGGAAAACTTCCCAAAATAATAAGAAAATTTACTATTTTTAGGAATTTTCCCTCCTAGTATTCTTTCCTCCCTAATTTTCTTCCCATCCAAATATTAGGTAACCGTTAACTAGGAACTGAATAAACAACTTTGCCTCCCATTCAACCTTTTCTCGATGTTAACTGCCTGATATTATACTTGGATAATTCCTTATATTTTTGGATGACACCGATCAAGCATACGGTCTGAAAAAAATAAATAAATAAATAAACTGTATTAGCTATATATATATACATATATATGGAAATGTCCAAGAAAACAAATCTAAAAACAATAACACTATGTGGGCAAAATAATAATAATAATAATAACACTATATTTGAATGTAAAGCCTCAAGTTGAATCTAAACTCTTCCTTGAGTAAAAACAATAACATTATATGCTTTGAAACCAACCAGCTATTGAATTGGGATACAGAAGCACACTATGATTCTATGGTCCAATACCCGAATTTTGATCCAGTTGGGTCAAAATATTTTAAAATGTATGTATGTATAGACACAAACAAAAATAATAAACGTCTAATGCAGAATACCAAAAGTTTGATTTACACAGTAACTATAAAACTACGGTTAGTTCACTTCCCTGGTTTTCTGTTCTAACCTAATGATATTATGACAACATAAGAATCTAAATGAAAGAAGACAAGAAATGACTATAAGGGTATCAGCAAACCAGAAACAGAAAACAATGTAAAGTCTATTTTAACATGATGTTGGCCTTTTAACCTCTGTATGTGCAATAAAATTCTTATTATATTTCAGGACGTGTGTCGCTTTCTTACCTTCACAATTTCAACTACGATGGTTTTATCAGGATTTTTAAGATCAACTTTATGAGGTCCAGGAACTGATTTCGCAACTGCGTCGATAATCTTCATCCTGTCAATACCACTATTTGCACGGGCTTCATACAGTACAGCAAACTGCACGTAACATTTTGTTAAATCCAGTAACATGTAGACAGTCAATAGTCTTAGGAAAAGGAATTTATTCAAAATAAAAAGTTTTATGACAAGAAGTCGTGAATGACTTGTTCCTTTTCAACTTAGCTTTGAGAATACAGACAAACCAGAAGAGATTAAGTAACTGGGCAAATTTACATTACTTTGTAGACAATCATCCACACAACCTTTAAATTAAGATTGTGAAATTAGATTTTCACAATGTCAGAGGTTAGATTCCTCTTGCCATGTACAAACCAAGTTTCATCTTGGTTGGTTATAATGATCCCAAAAAAAAAATGTATTGTTCTCCCTTATGAATATATGATCTATAAGATTGTGGAAGGCTCAAGACTTAGTAGGCTAAAATCAAGGGGCCTTAGCAAAGAAAATAGTTAGATTTGTACTTATGTGTAAGAAAGATAGGAAGGGAGAGGAAGAAGATAGACAGACGAGAGAGAGAGAAAAGAGATTCAACTCATTAGGTTCATCATTATCATCATAGCATACAGATTCTGGCCCAATCCTCTTATTTATACTTATACAATACAGATTACCATAGAATCTCCACGAACTAACTGGCTCTCTTAACTAACTAATTAAAACTCACTCTTCTATTATTATTTACATAACATGAACCCACATAGGGACATGTGAAGGAAAAGGCTATCTGCAGGCAGGATAATGGAGTTTTCAGATCACTTTTGGTGTCTTCAGTAAGCTGTACCAGTATGAAACATGAATAGTGTTTTGGGTTAAATAGTTCTTGGGAAAATCCAAGCAAGGCAAAATTTGGGGAATGGATGAGATGAGTATTAAATGCTGATAGGTAGGTCTCAAAAGTTGATAAATTGATACAGGATTGAAGCCTACAAGAAATAGGTAGGCAAAGAAAGCATCACCATACTCTCTAACACTTATCCTACAAGGATAAGTAATAAAGTCCAAACCTAAGAGATTTAAACGTTCCAACCATAAACCCATCATCAAGGAAAATTTGGCATAATTTCCGAGGAGCTATATACAGAAATTAAAGCACGATCATTCAGTTGTTAGAGAACCTTGCATAAATTAGTGTTAGTGCTTAGCTATTGTAATATAAGTGAAACATGACCAAATAAAATGAACATAACCAACATAAAATGACTTCGTCCATGTTAACTATTTGTGTCGTTTACCCCTTTCCAGTTGACTAAATCTGGATTTTCCTTGACAGTTACATTCTGAAGTATAAACTGAATAGCAGAGAATTCATTTTCCCCAAATTAAGTGGAATCTACAAGTGTCGTATTTCATATATCTTTTGGGTAGAATCTGATTTCCATATTCCTATAAATATTAACAATTACATTATAGTACGATAATTGCAATGATACCATCCAATTTGACATATTTGGAGCCTTTGATATATTTAGGGAAAGGGCGCATGGTAGGGATTGAGCCCCATAAACTGGCTGGGCTATCAACCTATGGGTCATTTGATGTTTAAAATAGGCAATTTTTTATGCTGGTGCATCTGGCATCAAGAAGTTCGTAATGTTAAGTGAAATGAATTCTTTCATAAAGGTCATGTACGGTTATCCAACGGCAAGTTCATGAAAGACAAATTCAAAATGGAAAAAAGAGAAGTTTTGATAGGCGCAGAAGCTCTCAAGAAATTCTTGCTTTGAATGCTTTCAAACCAAGTCTTATCTGGTGGTTGGTGAGGAAAAAGAAAATAGTGTAAATAAAATTAAGCACATATATCCAGGAGTGCTAATCTGGTAATATTATTGATGGTAGAATAATATTGGTCAATGCATGTAGATAAGAAAATGCAAACACAGGATAAGAAATACTCATAAACATTATTACCTTTTGAGGATTTTGAGTTTCCAAAGGAAAATAACGTTCTACAAGAGGCTTGATTGCTTTTGAAATTTCCTCTTCTGAAGCATAGCAAGCAAGTTCTATTGGCAAAATTCTCAAGATGAACCTAGAAGTATATATGTATGACAGACAATGTTAATGCTTTTTCTGAACATCTGCTTTGTATGATATAACCAGAAAAGGAGAGAACAAGGTGACACACACACACACACACACACACACCTTGACATGTGTTTTCTTGTCGATGCTGCAGATGTTACCATGTGCTGTACTATGTCTTTGGGGCTGGGGCCAGGGCTTCCGTCTTTCTTTCGCATTTGAACAAATACAACTCCATTACAACCTGAATCGAGCTTGACAAAGCACCTCTGTAAAAACAGAACCAGTAACATGCACTCACAAATACAGAAATGAAAGCACAGAAGTAAAGAAGAAATTAACAGAGAGAGAGAGATTAAAGAGCAAAATGACTGATGAAGTAAGCATATTGTCTTACTCCAAAGGAAGAAAAAAAGATTTTATCTATCTAGACAAAGGAAGGAAAAAAGATGAAACTCAAACATACCACTACAAAGTGTCAATTGTAACCGATACAGTCATTTAGTTTGCCACGTAGCATTACGCATGCATTCCCTTTGATGCAAGATGAACCCGGCTAAATAAACAACACCTCAATCTAAAGTAGCCAGTAGTCTAGTACATTTAGTTATAAACAAAAAAAAAGGCAGAAATAAATTAACCTTGACACTCACATGACAAACCACCAAGATTCCAGAACTCAACTGAAATGTGAGGGACAAAAAGTCACATTTCTTGTCAAAGATACATGCAATATTATTGGATAGACTCATCACACCAATATCAGGCAATATTTTTCCTCTCAAAATGCAGTACCGGACAACCCCCAAAAGCGAGGCAGCAAAAAAAAGGTATGTATCTCATCATTTCTGGAACTTTATTCAGAGAATAAAAGATTCAGGGATTAAAAGCCTCATGTGACGTTAGTCATATGATATATCCCTATTTTATTTTATATTTTTATATCTATTTAAGGGATTTTATTAGTGTTATTGTGCTCAAATGAAATTATTACGATTGTTTTGGACTAAAACGTGTTGCAAAAAATAAATGCTAAAAATGGTAGAATTGTCATATTTCTATTTCCCTAACTTATGACATACGACCTAGGTTGTGCCGCTGCACTGCACTTTTTAGTTATTATTGGAAGTATAAACATATAATGCACACCATCTTATTCATTACAATGCATATTACAGAGTCTATATATAGGCAGCGAAAAGAGTACATAATGAGCAATAATGATGAGATTATAAAATGTGAGATATTGGTGGAGTTGGTGGAGGGAATCAAGGGATTTACAATAATGAGAGAATCTTGGTGACCCACTCTAACAACCCACTAATTCCTCTAAAGCTAATATTCTAACATATCTGAAATCATCATGCTTTGATTTCCAACACTCCCCCTCAAGCTGGAGAATATATGTCAAACATTCCCAGCTTGCGTCGAAACTCTTCAAATTTAGATCTGCCTAGTGGTTTGGTCATTACATCTGCAATCTGTTCTTCAGACCGTATATAGGTCAATGTCATAATGCTTGCTTCAACCTTCTCTTTAATAAAGTGCCTGTCTACCTCAACATGTTTTGTTCGATCATGATAAACAGGGTTTCTTGTCATCTCAATGCTGGATTTGTTGTCACACCAAACCCGCATTGGACCTTCATACAGAATTCCTAATTCCTTTAGTAGCCGGATGACCCAGAGTCCTTCGCATGTTCCGTCATTCACAACTCTCAATTCTGCTTCCGCACTGCTCTTTGACACAACAGTTTGCCTCTTGCTTCTCCATGTCACAAGATTTCCCCACACATATGTACAGTATCCCCCAGTTGACCTTCTGGTTTCTCTGTCTTTTGCATAGTCTGCATCAGTGTAGATCTCTAGGTTTCTAGCCGTGCACTTCTTGAAGAAGATTCCTCTTCCTGGGTTGAATTTCAGATAACTTAAAATCCTGTAGATAGCTACCAAGTGTTCTTCCTGTGGTTGATGCATGAACTAACTTACTATTCCGACAACATAGCTGATATCTGGACGTGTGTGGGTCAGGTATATCAGCTTCCCTACAAGTCTTCTATATTGTTCAGAGTCAACCGGGACACCATTCTCTTTGATTTCTAGACGACAACCTTCTTCCATTGGTGTTCCCTCGGGTTGTGCCCCTAACATTCCTGTCTCATGCAACAGGTCTAGGGTATACTTCCGCTGGGATACATTGATGCCCTTCTTTGTTCTTGCCACTTCCATACCCAAGAAGTATCTCATTTGGCCGAGATCCTTAACCTGGAATTCAGTGAACAAATCCCTCTTCAGTTGAGCAATAGAGCTTTCATCATTTCCAGTAATGACTATATCATCCACGTAGACGATCAGAATAGTGATTCTTTCCTCGTCACGCTTGATAAACAATGTGTCGTCTGCTTGCCCCTGGGTGTACCCAAGTTTCTTTATCGCTTTGTTGAAGCGGCCAAACCACGCCCTTGGAGATTGTTTTAGTCCATACAGTGACTTGATAAGTTTGCATACTGACCCGTTTGGAGCAAGGACTCCTTCTGGAACCTCCATATAGACCTCTTCCTCTAAATCACCATTCAGAAATGCGTTCTTTACGTCTAGCTGATGTAGTGACCAATCCAAGTTAGCTGCTATTGTCAACAATACTTGGATTGTGTTGAACTTGGTTACTGGGGCAAAGGTCTCCTGGTAATCTATTCCATAGGTCTGTGTATATCCTTTCGCAACTAGTCTTGCTTTGTACTTGTTAATACTGCCATCAGGATTGAATTTCGGGTTAAAGATCCACTTACACCCGACAGGTTTCTTTCCAGAAGGACAAGATATGATGTCCCACGTCTTACTTTCCTCAAGTGCTTTTAACTCCTCTTCCGCAGCCTGTTTCCACTTTAGGTCAGCCATTGCTTGCTGGAAGGTGTTAGGGATTTCAATCTATGAACTGTTTACAACAAAACTCTGCATCTTAACAGACAGATTACCATACGAAACAAACCGTTGAATTGGATGTTGAGTACAAGACCTTACCCCTTTTCTTAGCGCAATAGGCCAGCCCATCTCTTCAGGATCTACTCTCAAGTCAGATTCATGGTCGTTCCTTAGAGTGGGATTGACGCTTCTCTCTGCCTCCTGAGATTGTTGCCTGGCATCTACCTCGGATCCATCCTCTGCATCCATCCTAGGCATGATCTCAACCTGTGTTTCCGGGTCATTAGGATTGATGTTAGGAGGTGTAGAAGGTAAGGTCTCAGGATTTTGTGGCAAAGTATCCTTGGCATCAAGGAAGTTAGGTAAGGTATCAGTAATTTCTGGGGTCACAGGTAGGGTGTTAGTGGTTTTGGAAGTTGTTTCATGTGAAATTAGCCATTCAATATCTGAGTACTCCCCCTGAACGGGTAATTTGGGATAGTAGGCGTGCTCCTCGTAGAACACGGTGTCTTTGGAGACATACAACTTCTTGGAAGTCGGACAGTAACACTTGTAACCTTTTTGGGTGGAGAAGTAGCCAAGGAAGATGCATTTTTGGGACCGGGCATCGAACTTACTTCCATCAGGGGCATGGACAAAGACAACACATCCAAACACTTTAAGGGGTAAGGGATTGATGAGAGGGCAATTGGGAAAGGTGGTAAGAAGTGTTTGGATAGGGGTGACATAATTGAGGACTTTGGAGGGCATTCGATTGATGAGGTAGGCCGCAGTTAGGACTGCATCTCCCCAAAAGGTCATGGGCACATTTCTTTCCATCAGCAGTGTTCGGGTTACCTCCAACAGATGGCGGTTCTTTCGCATGGCAACCCCATTTTGCTGAGGGGTGTACAGGCAGGAAGTTTGGTGGTGAATTCCTTGCTGACCAAGAAACTCTTTGAGGGTATGGCTGAGATATTCTTGACCACTATCACTTCGAAGGACTTTAATAGAGGATTAAAATTGAGTTTGAACAAATTTGTAGAAGCTTTGGAAAACTTGAGCCACCTCGGACTTTTCTTTCATCAAGTAAACCCACGTGAGTCTAGTATGATCATCAATGAAAGTGACAAACCATTTTTCATTTTTCTGGGTGGTTGTTCTGGCAGGACCCCAAATGTCACTATGGATGAGTTGAAAGGGAGCGGTGGGTCGATAGGATTGGGCTTGATAGGAGGATCGGGTTTGTTTAACCAACTGACAAGTTTCACAGTGAAAGGGAACAGAATCTTTATTGAATAAATTTGGAAACACATGTCTCATATAATCAAAACTAGGATGTCCTGAACGACAATGCCATAAAAGTACATCTTGGTCTTGAGAACTAGAGCTAACTAGGGCATGTTGTGCATTCCAAATCGCTTTATTTGCCATCTTCGATCTCTCCAGGTAGAAAAGTTCATCCCACTCTTTAGAAGTCCCAATCATCTTTCCTGAGTGTAAATCCTGAAATAGACACACATCAACATCAAATATCACTCTACATATATGTCCTTTTGTTATCTTGCTTACAGATATTAAGTTACAAGTAAGTGCTGGGACAAATAGAACATGGTGAAGGCGGAGTGAATTGGATAGTGTTACGGTGCCAATTCCTTCAACTTTAGTAAATACCCCATTCGCAACTTTGACACGAAGGTGTTCCGAACATAGTTTAAGATTAGTAAATAAGGTTGGATTACCAGTCATATGATCCATGGCTCCTGAATCTACTATCCATGCATTGTCACTTGTCCGTATTGTATTGAGGGCTATGATAGAATTACCTGATTGAACAAGATTAACACTCGGCAAAGAATTGGACTTATTCTGTTTTTCAAGTATCCGACGAAGCATCTGTAGTTCGTCGTGACTCAACGAAATAGTTTCCTCAGCCTTTAGTTCAGTTGAGGTAAGATGACCTTGTGGTTTGCTAGTGGACGGTTTACCGTGCAGTTTCCAGCATTCCTCCTTGATATGACCCCACTTCTTGCAATAATTGCACCATTTGGTTTTCCGTTCTTCTTGTGGCCCGCGAACGGCAAGTGCTGAACTCTCAACTGGACTTGGGAGGCTATGATTCAAGAGTTTTCTGCTTTCCTCGAACTGCACATGATTGACAACATCAAAGAGATGCGGTAAAGGTTTTAGTCCCATTAGTCTACCCCGTATCTCCTCAAATGAGTCATTGAGTCCAAGGAGAAAATCATAGACTCGTCCTTCTTCTACTATTTTCTTGTATAACTGAGCATCTTTGACGTTTTTCCATGGATGTACTTCAAACAGGTCTTGTTGCCAAAGTTCGATCAACGCGTTATAGTAATCAGTGACAGACAGAGTACCTTGTCTCAAATCGCGAAGTTGGCGCTTCAAATGGATCAAGGCTGCAGTATTGTCAAGAGAGGAATAGGTTCTTCTGGCTGCATCCCAAATTTCTTTTGCAGTGTTTGCCAGGAGATAGCCTTCACTAATGTCAACATTCATAGAATTACATAGCCAAGTCATAACTTGATTATTCTCAGCAAACCAAGTATCAAAGTTTGGGTCATCTGGGGCTGGTTGTGGTGCTGCCCCATTGATATATTTCTCCTTCCGCTTTCCACAGATATACCTTAGCACACTTTGAGACCATTGGAGGTAATTTTTTCCATTAAACCTATGGTTAATAACCATACTCTGAGGTTCTGGAAATTCTGAGGTCATGAAGGTGTTGTTGGTAGTGGAAGATGAGTGGTTGGAAGAAGAGGTGGTGGAATTGGTACCGGACATAAGTGCAGCGGGATGAGGTCCGGTCTTAGATGAATGTCCAGGGATAGAGCCGAAAAGAGGAGGAAATTCATAGGGGTTCATGGTTCTGGAAGGAAAAATAAAAAATTGGGCTCACCGGAAGTTACTATAGCTTCGCTGGAAAAATTACTATAACTTCGCCGGAAAAGTACTGTGCAGTTTCCAGATTCCGGAGTCCCTCTCTCTCTCTCTCTCTCTCTGTGCTTCTATCGCTCGCCATTCTCTGTTATGGCCACCGACAGTGACTGTAGCTTGCTGGAATAATTACTATAGCTTCGCCGGAAAAGTTACTGTAGCGTTTCCAGATTCCGGCGTCCCTCTCTCTCTGTTTCTATCACTCGTCATTCTCTGTTATGGCCACCGGCAATGGGTGAAGAGCCAGGGCACTCACTCACACTCAAGCTCTGATACCATATTGGAAGTATAAACATATAATGCACACCATCTTATTCATTACAATGCATATTACAGAGTCTATATATAGGCAGCGAAAAGAGTACATCAGCGTTATCAGTATCATAAGAATCGCATCGTGAATCGCATGAATCGAACCGATAGCTTCTTCCAGCGATGCGAATCGGAGGTTTGTTTCGATTTTAGCCAGAATCGGCCCTGGATCGATCGATTCTCTCCGGAATAGCCTGAATCGCGATTCCCAGGAGAATCGATCGATGCTGTTGATGACGGATCTGTGCGTGACCTGACCCGGATCTGTGCGCGACCAGGTTCAAAAGACGCACGCGCGATTTTTTTTTTCCGTTGTTCATGTAATCAGGCAATCAGCGACACTTGCGTTTTTTTTTTGGGTGTTTTCAGTTTTCATATCTTCGAGTATTTCACAGATAACAGCTAATCAGAGAGGACTGCGTTTTATTAAGAAAAAATATTATATATAAAATATCTAAATCTAGTATTTATCATGAATTAATTATATTTAATATATTTCAACGGAATTTTATTTAAACTAATTGATTTCCATATTTTATGAGATCTAGGTGTATATATTGTTTCTTTAATTTAATTAATTAATTAATCTTATTGTGTAGAAAAAAGATTATATATATTTCCTTTCATCATATCAAGATATTATGTCCTATATATTTCCAAAAAAGATTATATGTATTTCCTTTTATCACATCAAAATATTGTGCCTTATATATTTCCTTTTATCTCATCATAACCCTATTTTTCATTCCTCTTTCTACTTGCCATCACATTCTTTGTTGGATTGTTCCATTCCCCACAGTGGAACAAGCGTTTTACTTCCATTCCAATCTCCAATCTGGTAATACTTATTTTTCTTATCTTCCTATATTTATTTGTCTTTAAAATGCTAAATTACTAATATCTACAAACTTTTAATGTTCTCTTATGTGAATATTACATTTATATCATTCTAAATAATTGATCATGAATCTTACGATTCACGATACGCTTCGATTCACGATTCCAAAAATAGATTTTTCGATTCACGATTCGTATCCCGATTTGATAACCATGGAGTACATAATGAGCAATAATGATGAGATTATAAAATGTGAGATATTGGTGGAGTTGGTGGAGGGAATCAAGGGATTTACAATAATGAGAGAATCTTGGTGACCCACTCTAACAACCCACTAATTCCTCTAAAGCTAATATTCTAACATATCTGAAATCATCATGCTTTGATTTCCAACAGTTATTAATTTGAGCGCTAACAACAAGCGTGATTATCATCTAAGCACTATTTAAATGAACATGGATGTGTGCTAGAATGTGCTTTATGTGCAAGGAACTATAAGTATAGCAACATGAACAGATAAAATTATAAGAATAAAAAACAGAGAAACTGAGAAAAATCATTTTTACAGTAGCATCAAAGGTAGTGCTAGACAGTCTCATCAACCAACCTTATTCTTGTCTCCCAGTACTTCAAGTTCAGCTTCAATCAACCTGTCAATGGACTTCTCTTTCCCTTTGCCATCAAGATCACATGCCGGCCCATCTATTTTGCAGCATTGTTTCTTTGCTTGTGGCTCATCAGCTTTTTCCTCTTCCTGAGCTTGCCCATCGCCAATTTTATGAGAATCTGATTCTTCAACTGTTCCATTCTCATGATCAGCATTTTCATCATTAGAATTAGAAATATCAGAATTTTTCTTATTTCCCCCCTTTTCCTCTTCCTCTTGTACCTCCTCCTCCCCTTCATCACCATCATCATCATCACTGCCACCACTAGAAGAGTCATCAGAATCCGAAAATGTAATTTTGGTATTCAACGGATTATTGGGTAACTGTTTAACATTTGAATCTTCTCCATGGACTAGCTCTTCATAGAACTGCAAGACGTATGACATAGTATCATCACTAAAATAGAAAACGGGTATAATAAAAAATTAGAGAAATGAGAAAATGTTCAGATAGTACTCCACCCATAGATCTAAAACTGTTAATGTATACGTAACAAATCTCAGAGAAATATTGGCCTTCATTGCAAATTGGAATAACTCTATTACTCATAAAACAAATATAGCATGATTTTGGGTGGGGGGGGGGGAATCCTTGTTTCAAGTAAAGGGGAGAGAGGAACTACAGGTAAAAAGGGGCCATTGCGTTCCTGTTTTCAAAATCAGTTTTCTACGTTTTAAAACAAAAATTTCTTCTTTTTTATGCCATAAGTTTTTTCGAAGTTTTTACAACTATTTTCAACAATTCAGAACAGAAAGCAGAGCATAGCACAAAATTATTCTTTGAACAAAGCAGAAATACTAGTGTGATTAAAAGAAGAGAAGAGAAGAGCAGATTGCAGAAAACATGGGCCTCCCAAGAATGAAAATATTATGAACTCACTAGCTCAGAAGAACTTGACAATCATTTTGTGAATCCACAAAGATGCCACTCAGAAAGATCATTAGCTGAAACCAATGAAGAGGCCAGGAAACCCGTTCACTGAAAAAAGACCAAGAAAGCACACTGCAGAAGAACTTTATACTCCCTTTTTGGGCCAAAACCAGTGAATTTAAAGGCTAAGAAAACCTGTAGATTGGCAGGACACATTCAATCACAACTCTCTTCACTCCCCTCCATTTCAAGTATATCATTGTTGTAGCTATCGCAGAGCAACATTTTTTCATATGGTCAGAGCTAAATTGAACAAAGGAATTGAAACTAATTTAATGGAAACTATTGAGCAATGGACAGGCATCATCCCTAAACAAATATTCTTATCCAACATATAATAACTGATTAAATCCAAAAATGATGCCCAAATCAAACCTAGCTTTATAAAAGATGAAAGACTACAATAGTAACTTATCCCAAAAAAGAATTGCCTAGCTGAGATTAAGAACGAAAATAATTATTTTGCAATGACACAGCTCGTTTAAAGGTATGCTATAATGTAAAATGTTGGAAGAAAGGTGGCAAAACATTGAGGCAAATTACCCATCCGCTTGTGATTTTCACAAAAACCACACATTCAATTCTAATGTTAAAACTTCACCCTTCTCCCAGCAATAATGATTAGCCCGGTGAGCTAACGAGAAATATGAGCGTAGAATACATTCATTTAAATGAAACTAACTGCAGGTGAGCAAGTTGGGGCTTGGTAATTAAACACACAAAATAAGTTTCCACTAACTTTATTAGCACGTAAAGAGGAGTTCCGATAATGATAATCACCAACAAATAATGATCCGTAACAAGAAAAGGAAAATAGTACCGATTCAATGATATTGAGAGCTTCTCGTGAGGCTTGATGTTCCCTTCCTCCATCACAAGTGATAAAAAATCCTTTCACGCCAGGGCGCAATGGAAGCAAACCCTTTTTCTTCACCGGTTTCTGAAATAGCAATAACAGGTTCAAATTTACAAACAAGAGGGCGAAAAGGATGTTAGGAACATGAGAAGGTAAGGGAAATCATTGGGAGCAAAACATAAAAAAGGAAGAGAAAAGAGACATTGTGAGGGAGATAGCGCTTCCTCTTGTTGCCCTTGGTGGCAGCATCAGGGTTACAGGTCTGCTTACTCTCCGGCGCCATAGTTTCGTTCGAGAAGTTCACGGTTCACACTCAGGTCCTAAACGAGCACCCGATATCATAAATTTTTTTTTGGACAATTACATTCAAATTATAAGAAAGAAGAAAAATAAAAAAATAGTAACTGAAGATTGTAAAATAAAAGGTGGCCTTAGTTGTTAACGAGTTGTTAATGAGATTATTTTTTCATTTGCAATCTTCAAGGATCATTTTTTCATTTATCTTTTTCCTTACAACTTAAGTGTAATTCTTTCCAATTTTTTTAGGTGTAAAAATACTCATAAACTCTTAAAATGGATGCAAAAATACCACCCCGTTGATTTTGACAAACTCTTTTAGTTTCAGGTAGGTGGGGCCCACATTAATGTTTTTTAAATGATTATTTTGTAAAAAATCACACCCTCTTTCCCTTTCTCTTTCTCTCTCTCTCTCTCTCTATTTCTACGCTCTCTCTCCAACTCTAATGCCAAATCAAATCAGTGAAGGTGGTAAAAGAAGATCCTTGAAGAGTCACTCATTCTCTAAAGGTAGGATTGGCACTTACAATGGTTTCCTCGTTCTTCTTTCTCCGTCGTCTTTATGATAATTTTGGCAACAACGCACTTTGGGCCGTCATGACCGTCGCTGTCGTCATGGAATTTTTTGTGGGTGAGTTGTTTCTCACTGTACAACTAAGTTTCATATGCTCATTTCGAACTTGAAAGTTGAAAGGCACATATGTTAATAAAAATGAATACTTAAAGACATAGATTACTAATGATGAAGATGCACTTTGCTAGGAGGATTTTTGGGCATTGCGGTTCAACAATTATCAAATTTGTCGAGGGCAAGGAGAAGCCTATCCTAGTGGCACTCTTCCTCTATATCATTAATATTGATTTTGTATATGTTGTAGGGGCAATTATAACCTTCATGAGATTTGTTCCACAAGTAAGGGCCAGATATGATTTGGCATTAAAGTTGGAGAGAGAGCGGAAAAATTGAGAGAGAAGGGGGGAGACGGGGAGAGAAAGAGAGAGAGAAGGAGGGCACGGACAGAGGAGGTGGGAGGGTGGGTGAAAAGGGAGGGTGTGATTTTTTATAAAATAATCATTTAAAAAATATTAATGTAGGCCCCACGTACTAGAAACTAACGGCTTTTATCAAAATTAATAGTTGTGGCATTTTTGCACCAAAAAAAAGTTATGGTGCTAGATGTTCTTTTAGAGAAAGTATATGCACTTTAACCCTATATAAAATAAGAATAGTTATTTATTATTAAAACACTTGAAAATATTAAAATACTTAATTAAATAACTTTAATGAAACAAATTATATAAATAGAAATCATAAGAATATTATTAAATTTTCAAATTAAATAAATGAGTAAATATCAAAGAGTTGTATGATTATCCCTATCAAATAAATACAATAAAAGATAACAATCCTAAATATTAGAGAGACATGATCTAAGTTATTCATTTGAATCAAGAATTATAAATAAGAAAAATAAATAAATGAGTGAATTTTATAAAAAAAAGTAAATAAAAGAACAAAAGGGAGGTGCTTTTTTCTACAATTTTTAACTTCAACGCATTATAAACGAAAATTCCTAAAAAACTATAAATTCCCAATGCATTCCACTGCCCTTCTCTTCTCTTTCGACCACTCGTCCTTGTGGTATGACAGCAACAATTTTAGAGTTTAAACTCATTCCAACCTCTTGCCAGTGTTTCTCAATATCTCAGTTACTCTCCCCAGCCTTCGATTCTAAAAATTAGTGTTTAACGTCTGAGTATGTCGTCCTTGTGGTTGTTGTGTTTTCTCTTTCACTATCTCATCCTTTCCTTCATACACTGCTACTCATGAGCCATGGTGACAAGATGGTGATTTCAAGAACAAGAAGGGGGACTTCAACCCAAGTGACTGCATGCACACATGACCCAGAGAAGAGATATCGAGAACAAAAAGGGAGAGTTGTGCTTGTTTTTGTCATAGAGAAGATAACACATAAGGAGGAGGGCAAATGATGGATAGCTGAAAAATTTAAAACCCACCTTGCATCAACCCATCGTAGAAGCAAGAAAAAATGGCTTCTCTCTATATGTGCATTAAGGCTAATAAGCCAGATTCCCAAAACGCCAATACAAATGGTATCTTTTTCTCTCACTATGCGTTTTCTCCTTCTATAATGACCCAATTTGAGATTAAGGGCTAATGACTCTGAAATTGATTGTAATTAGTGTAATTAAACACTTTTGGAGAAAAGAGATGTGAATTTGATATAAATGTTCAGAGTGATGATTTATTAATCATAGTGAAACCAGGGGCAAAATGGTAAAATTAGAGATTTACCAACCAATTGGTCAGTTGCCAAAGAGGAAACTCATTAGTGATTAAAGATCAAGGGTTGAGATCTATTGTCTATGGGTCGGAATCCCATGCTTTGCACCTATGTGAGCTCATGGTGGAAGAAAATGTCAATCACCATTGTGCTGGAATAAATTGTCTGATAGGAAACCGTATGGGCCGGAGCTTGCTGATCCAACCTTAGCCTAGATTCGAATCATTCGTAAGAGGCTTCTTGCAGCTCAAAGTCGACAGAAAAGCAACGCTGACAAGAGGAGAAGGCCTCTAGAGTTTGGGATTGGTGATCATGTGTTTCTAAGAATATCACCAGTTACGGGTGTCGAGAGAGCTATTAAGCGAAAGAAGCTGAGCCCGAGATATATAGGTCCTTTTGATATCCTTGAGAGGATTAGGCCTATTGCATATCGAGTAACCCTACCCCCGAACTTGAGCAGACTCCATGATGTGTTTCATGTTTCCCAGCTAAAGAAGTACCAACCGGATCCTTCTCATGTCATTGAGTATGAGGAAATCGAGTTGCAAGACAACTTCACATATATGGTGGAGCCAGAGAAGATTATTGATCGAGAAGAATGACGGCTCAAACACCGAAGTATGCCTTATGTGAAAGTGATCTGGAAAGGAATGACCCAGAGAGAAGTTACTTGGGAAGCAAAAGAGGATATGCAAAGACGATATCCAGAATTTATGGCTCAAGTTGTGTGATCAAATTTCAAGGGCAAAATTTATTTAACAGGGGGAGAATTGTAATGACCTAATTTGAGATTAAGGGCTAATGACTCTGAAATTGATTGTAATTAGTGTAATTAAACACTTTTGGAGAAATGAGATGTGAATTTGAAATAAATGTTCAGAGTGATGATTTATTAATCATAGTGAAACCAGGAGCAAAATGGTAAAATTGGAGATTTACCGACCAATTGGTCAGTTGCCAAAGAGGAAACTCATTGGTGATTAAAGATCAAGGGTTGAGATCTATTGTCTATGGGTCGGAATCCCATGCTTTGCACCTATGTGAGCTCATGGTAAAAGTGAGAAAGATGTAGCCAAGTGGCATGTTGTGGGTCATAGGATTATCCTAAAAGTCAAAACACCACTTTTTCATTCTACAAATCATTCACTTAGTCAATACCAAAGAATGTATACACATAATTCCACAATTCATGTATGTATTCACATAGCAAGAACACATGTGTATACAATAGTCATTCTCAAATAATCTTCTATCACTGAGGCCAAACTATAGGAGCTATCCTAGCAATTCTACCCTTACCAGGAACTACAACTCTGATACCAAAAATGTAACCCCCTCACAGTAATTATATCCGGATTATGAAATTTAAGTGAAATGGAGACCAATAATACAAAAACAACATTTATAATCCCTCATCTTCAAGATGGGGCGTCCAGAAAACACTTCAAAAACATCATTCATCTGGCCTCACATTTACTTTCGAATACAATCACATGTGCAGTTAAATCACATTCACAAATATCAGAGTGTGTAACTAAAATCCCGGCAACCCCAAGTTACTTGTATATATACACAATGAGTTTAAGGTTTCCCAAATTGGGGATTACATATCCAAAACCTCCTTTACAACTCATATATATATACAGTAATCCCAAAATCCAACTAGATAACCAACAGTCCAAAATAAAATGTCCCTATGAGATCCTAACCACTCATGGTTGGCCACTTTCACTTTAAACCACTTGCCCTGTCTGAAATGTTAGTTATTGAAAAAAATGAGATTCTAAAGAATCCCAGTAGTAACAAATAACTCATACAATATATAAACACAAAGCATATATGTTTATCATGTTCTACAGCAACTCAATGAGTCATGGCTCACGCCATAACCGACAGCACTTACGGCTGTATTCACAATGCACTATGCCCACTTTCACGGTAAACTCAATGCCAGCTTTCGTTGTAATCACTATGCCTACTTTCACGGTAAATACTATGCAGCAGCATTACAAGGCACAAAGTATCACAAAGCTCCACAAAGCATCTCAAAGCACAATGTATCAAAAAGCATCTCAAAGCAGTAGCAGTAATCACAATGCATGATAGGCAAACATACAATACATTTACACAAAGCATAAGAGAGGAGTTACTACCTGTATCTTTCCTGACGTTCTTCGGCACAGTAGGCTCACGTGTCTGGCAAATATCAAATCCTATACCACATTAAGGACAACCGATCAATCTCTTTTCCAAATACTTATTTCCATAATACTCTAAGTTGGTTATCATTTAGGACTCTTTAGGTGACTATTAGGCTGACTCACTCGAGTGAAGATAACCTCACTCGAGTGATGAAAGAATTGCACTTGAGTGAGAACGGCTCACACTCATGAGTGTTTGTCAGTGAGCGACAACCCTTACCAAACAGTGCTTACAATACTCAAGTATAGGGTTTAGCACTAGGATGATAACTCCAAAATCACTCAAGTCCCTAAAAGTGCAACACAGAAAGTAATGACCCGAGAGCACAGCCAACCCCAGGGGAAAAAGCTTACTCGAGCATACCCTCTAGCACTCGGGTGAGAAGGTTTTACTTGCGAGTGTCAGAACATACTCTTGAACATTGGCCAGCGAGTGAGACCCAAGACGCAGCGCTTAACATAAACTTAAAGCTTCACTCGAGTAAACCCGAGCTTACTCGAGTGATCATTAACATCACTCGCGGTTACAGAAGTGCGCTCGAGCTTCCTTCAAAAAACCCAGGCAAAACACAAAGGAGAAAGGAAAAACACACAGCAGCACTCAAGTGAGATCCTCCCTCACTCGAGTGATGCTATCAGATTGCCCAGATCGCAACAACTGACAGAAAATCCTAGATTTACCAAAACCAATCCCAATGGTTCCCAAACTTCACACAAAGTTCATTTCCACTTAAAATGACATAGGGAACCCATTGGTAACTTCCAAACCACCCAAAAACCATTTTAACAACAACCACACTCTTGGGTCTCTATAACACACATAATGCCCAATTCCAATCAATGCACTTCCATAATTCAAAACTATAACCAACACTCAAATACCTTCCCAAAGAACCAATTCTAACATCATCCACTATGAAATTCATACATTCAAAAATGTCACAACTAGAGAAAATTCTAGATTTTATCAAACTTATCCAAAAATCACAATAAATATATCAAAAAGCATCAAATCCTTACCTCTTCAACTTACCAAATCCAGAATCTTAATTCTCCAGCTTTCAAATTACTCCAATACCCAAACTACCACCTTTCCAAATTCTGAAATCATAAAAATGGAGATCTCAACACTATGAACAAGTTTAATGAAGAGGATTTGAGCTTATGAGAACCATTACTCACCCAAAATCAAAGCTTTCTCTTTCCTTGCTTGGTCGCCGGAAATGGAGGGATGGAGAGAGAGAAAATTAGAAATGAGGAAGATGATGAAGATGAGTGTACATTTTTCCCTTCCCCTATACACAAACAGAATAGGAGAGAGAAGAGAGAGAAAAGTGGTGTTTTAACTTTTAGCATAATCCTATGGCCCACAACATGCCACTTGGCAACATCTTTCTCACTTCCACATGAGCTCACATAGGCGCAAAACATAGGATTCTGACCTATAGCCATAAATCTCAACCCTTGACTTTAATCACCAATGAGTTTCCTCTTTGGTAACTGACTAATTGTCGGTAAATCTCTAATTTTTTTTACCATTTTGCCTCTGGTTTCACTATGATTATTACATCATCACTATGAACATTTATATCAAATTCACATCATATTTCTCCAAGAGTGTTTAATTACACTAATTACAATCAACATCAGAATCATTAGCCCTTAATCCCAAATTGGGTCATTACAAACTGCACAGGTAATTGTATTAGAAAGTGAACGTGAGACCAGATGAATTATGTTTTAGAACTGTTTTCTAGACACCCCATCTTGAAGATAAGGGATTATAAATGTTGTTTTTGTATTATTGGTCTCTATTTCACTTAAATTTCATAATCCGGATATAATTACCGTGAGGGGGTTACATTTTTGGTATCAGAGTTGTAGTTCCTGGAAAAGGGTAGAAGTTGCTAGGATAGCTCCCATAGTTTGGTCTTAGTGATGATAGTTCGTCTAGGAATGACTATTGTATACACATGTCTTCTTACTATATGAATACATACATGATTTGTGGAATTATGTGTATACATTCTTTGTGGTATTGACTTAGTGAATGATTTGTAGAATGAAAAAGACAAGAAGTCGACCCAGTGGACAGCAAGTAGATCCTGAGGTGGAGATGGTCAATGATAATCCACCAGACCCATTGTAAGAAATGTTGGGTCTGATAAAGGATCAACGGGATATGATAGCTGAGCTAAGAGAAGAGCTCATAGCTGAGAAAGCAAAGAATAATGAGGGTCAGGGTCAGTCTACTCAAGGGGAGACTCGGGAGGAAACCCGAGAAGAGACTGCTGAAGGGTCAGCAAGGCCATTAGAGTCACCTCCTCATGCTGGATCGAACCAAGAATCACATGGGGTTCCAGCTAAAGAAGAAATAGATCTTCAGTTTTAGGTCTCCAGATTCTGTAAACACCTGCCTCCGGCATTTAAAGGGAGATTTGATCCTCAGGCGGCTGAAGATTGGCTAAATCGTCTTGAGAAAATTTTTGAGGTCTTAGAGTGTTCCTCAGAGGTGAAAGCTCGGTTGGCGGTATATAAACTTAAGGGAGATGCATATCGTTGGTGGAAGAATATTGCTCTGTCCTTGAGAAGTAAAAGTATACCACTGACCTGGGAGGTGTTCCAGTAACGTTTCAATGAGAAATATTTTTCTAAGTCAGTGAGGCTTGAGAAAGAGACTGAGTTTCTAAACATTAAGCAAGGGGACACAGAGTCTTTTGATGAATATTTATCCCGTTTCATCCGCTTGTCTCGGTATTCTTCCTATTTATGGAAGATGGATGACAAGGAGTTGAGCTCAGATATGTTAGTACAGGGTTTGAGGCATGACATGAGAAAGAGATTAGCCACCCATTAGTTTTTCGAGTTCAATAAGGCGGTTGAAGAATGTCGGATTACAAAAAGCAATCTGAGAGAATTGTATCCAACTAAGCCAGTTGTTGGTCATAGTGAGCCCAGTAAGGGCAATGCTTCTCAGAAGGGGAAGGGCTCGGGATCATCTTCTTATAGGGGCAGTAGTAAAAAGCACTATCAGTCTGGGAGTCGTGATTAGCAGAGAGCTCCTACAGTATGGACATGTCCTCGATGTAACAAGCCACATCATGGCAAGACTTGTGATGGTCGGGTGATCTGTTTCAATTGCAAGCAAGTGGGGCATACATCAATTGAGTGTGGGCAGCCACGACAGGAGCAGAGACCAAGGGCTCAGGGTCAAGTATTTTCTATGACTCATGAAGAAGCCCGGAAATCCCCAGAGCTGATACAAGGTAAAGTCCTTCTTCATGGTAATGTGTTACAAGCGTTATTTGACTCGGGTGCAAGTCACTCCTTTATTGCTTATAACTATGTGAAGCGCCTGGGTATGAATGTGTATAAGTTACCATTCAATCTGATTGTGTCAACGCCGATAGGTGTTAAGGCTGTGACTACAGAAGCCTGCTTAAATTGTGTTGTAACCGTTGAGGGTTATGAGTCTGTGGTAGATTTGATTTGCTTACTGCTTTACCAATTGGAAGTCACTCTAGGTTTTGATTGGTTGAGAGCAAATAATGTGTTGCTAGATTGTAGGAATGAGATGATAGTGTATCCCGCTTCTCAAAGCGTTGATGATGAGAATGTCGGCCTAAATTTCCTTTCAATAGCTAAGGCTGAAAATTATTTGAAAAAGGGTTATCAGGGGTATATGGTTTTCTTTTCTATAAAAGGTGAAACCAATGAAACTTTGAGTAATATACCCATAGTTAATGAATCCCTTAAGGTATTTCCGGATGACCTAAGTGGATTGCCACCTAAAAGGGAAGTTCAATTTCCGATTTAGATTATGCCTGGAGCTGGTTCTATATCTAAAGCCCCGTATCGTATGGCCCCAAATGAAATGGCGGAACTGAAGAAATAGATTATAGAGTTGCTTGAGAAAGGGTTCATTAGACCTAGTGTGGCGCCATAGGGAGCTCCAGTTTTGTTTGTGAAAAAGAAAGACGGGAGTCTTCGTTTGTGTATCGACTATAAAGAGTTGAATAAGATTACCGTCAAGAACAAGTACCCTCTTCCCCGAATCGATGACCTTTTAGATCAATTATCTGGTGCATGTGTGTTTTCGAAGATTGATCTAAGGTCAGGGTATCATCAGCTACGAGTGAAAGCAGAAGATGTTATGAAACTACTTTTTGGACCAGGTATGGTCATTATGAATTCTTAGTAATGCCATTTGGGCTAACCAACATGCCTGCGATTTTCATGGATTACATGAACCATATCTTTCGACAATACCTGGATCAATTTATTGTGGTATTGATTGATGATATTTTGATATACTCTAAGAATAGAGAAGAACATGAGCATCATTTAAGAATTGTGTTAAATACATTGCGTGAGAAGCAGCTCTATGCCAAATTGAGTAAATGCGAGTTCTCGCTATCAGAAGTAAAATTCTTAGGCCATGTTATCTCGCAAGAAGTGGTCTATGTGGATCCTAGTAAAGTGGAAGCAGTACTGGACTGGAAAAGGTCAGAAATTGTGGCAGAGGTACGCAGTTTTCTAGGTCTTGCTGGTTACTACCGGAGATTCATCCAGAATTTCTCCCGTATTGCCTTGTCGATGACCAAGCTCATGAGGAAAGATCAGCCATTTGTGTAGGATGAACATTGTGAAAATTGCTTTGTGGAGCTAAACCAGAGGTTGATTACGGCACCTATGTTGATTTTACATGATCCCAGTTTGTCATACGTTGTGTATAGTGATGCCAGTGGGTAGGGATTAGGGTGTGTCCTTATACAGCAGGGACGTGTGGTAGCCTACGCCTCTTGACAGCTCAAACCTCATGAAATGAACTATCCCACTCATGATTTGGAGCTTGCGGCCATTGTGTTTGCTTTGAAGATTTGGCGGTATTATTTGTATGGTGTGACAGTAGAACTGTACTTCGACCATAAGAGTCTTAAGTATCTATTTGACCAGAAAGAATTGAATATGAGACAACATCGCTGGATGGAGTTGCTTAAGGACTACAACCTGGAAATTAAATACCATCCGGGTAAGGCAAATTTAGTCGCTGATGCTCTTAGTCAAAAAATTGTGCTGGTGGTAGCTATGATAATACAAGAGGGGAAATTGATAGAAGATTTTTGTGATTTGAATATGTCGAACCAGATCATCTGTGCCAACTATATTGTTTCTTAAGAGGAAAGTGATTTGAGAGATGAGATTAAAGAGGCTCAGAGGCAAGATGGCTGGATACAGCATAATCGAGCTAGGATTGATCGGGGAGAAACTTAGGGCTATGATGTGTCGCCTAGTGGACTAGTTTGTTACCAAAAGAGAATCTGTGTTCCACTTAAGGCTGAGCTGAGACGAAAAATCTTAGATAAGGCGCATAAGAGCCGGTACACTCTTTATCCGGGTATGACCAAGATGTATCATAATTTGAAATATGTATATTGGTGGTCGGGAATGAAGAGTAATGTGACGAAATATGTAGTGAGGTGTCTCACATGCCAGAAGGTAAAGATCGAGCACCAAAGACCGCCTGGTTTGTTGCAGAGTCCTAAGATTTCGGAATGGAAATAGGAAAGTATGACCATGGACCTTGTTGTGCCCATGATCAGGAATTATGATGTGATCTGGGTAATTGTGGACCGGTTAACGAAGTTAGCGCACTTCATACCGATCAATGCTAGTTACTCTATGGATAAGCTAGCAGAGATTTATATTCATGAAATTGTGAAGCTCCATGGCATACCGAGGAATATCATTTCCGACCGAGATCCCTGATTTACTTCGAGATTTTAAAGGGAATTGCATAAAGCTCTGGGAACTCAATTGAGATTCAGTACGACCTATCATCTACAGACAAACGGACAGTCAGAGAGGACTATTCAGACCCTAGAGGATATCTTGCGGACATGTGTTCTTGACTTTAAAGGGAGTTGGGATCGTTTTCTTCCACTTGTGGAGTTTACCTACAATAATAGCTATTAGGTGAGCATTCAAATGGCGCCGTATGAAGCGTTGTATGGAAGAAAATGTCAATCACCATTGTGCTGGAATAAATTGTCTGATAGGAAACTATATGGGCCGGAGCTTGTTGATCCATCCTTAGCCCAGATTCAAATGATTCGTAAGAGGCTTCTTGCAGCTCAAAGTCTATAGAAAAGCTACGCTGACAAGAGGAGAAGGCCTCTAGAGTTTGCGATTGGTGATCATGTGTTTCTAAGAATATCACGAGTTACAGGTGTCGGGAGAGCTATTAAGTAAAAGAAGCTGAGCCCGAGATATATAGGTCCTTTTGAGATCCTTGAGAGGATTGGGCCTGTTGCATATCTAGTAGCCCTACCCTCGAACTTGAGCAAACTTCATGATGTGTTTCATGTTTCCCAACTAAAGAAGTACCAACCGAATCCATCTCATGTCGTTAAGTATGAGGAAATCTAGTTGCAAGACAACTTCACATATACGGTGGAGCCAGAGAAGATTATTGATTGAGAAGAACGGTGGCTCAGACACCGAAGTATTCTTTATGTAAAAGTGATCTAGAAGGGAATGACCCAGAGAGAAGCAACTTGGGAAGCGGAAGAGGATATGCAAAGACGATATCCAGAGTTTATGGCTCAAGTTGTGTGATCAAATTTTGAGGGCAAAATTTATTTGGCGAGGGGAGAATTGTAATGACCCAATTTGATATTAAGGGCTAATGACTCTGAAATTGATTGTAATTAGTGTAATTAAACACTTTTAGAGAAATAAGATGTAAATTTGATATAAATGTTCAGAGTGATGATTTATTAATCATAGTGAAACTAGGGGCAAAATGGTAAAATTGGAGATTTATTGACCAATTGGTCAGTTGCCAAAGAGGAAACCCATTGGTGATTAAAGATCAAGGGTTGAGATCTATTGTCTATGGGTCTAAATCCCATGCTTTGCACCTATGTGAGCTCATGGTGGAAGTGAGAAAGATGTAGCCAAGTGGCATGTTGTGGGCCATAGGATTATGCTAAAGGTCAAAACACCACTTTTCTCTCTCTTCTCTCTCCTATTCGATTTGTGCATGGGGGAAGGGAAAAATGTACACTCATCATCATCATCTTCCTCATTTCTCATTCTCTTTCTCTCTCCATCCTTCCATTTCCGACAACCAAGCAAGGAAAGAGAAAAGAGTTAGCTTTGATTTTGGGTGAGTAATGGTTCTCATAAGCTCAAATCCTCTTTATTAAACTTGTTTATAGTGTTAAGAGCTCCATTTTGGTCATTTCAGAATCTTGAAAGGTGGTAGTTTGGGTATTGGAGTAATTTGAAAGTTGGAGAATTAAGATTCTGGATTTGGCAAGTTGAAGAGGTAAGGATTTGATGCTTTTTGATATATTTATTGTGATTTTTGGTTGAGGTTGATAAATTCTAGAATTTGCCCTGGTTTTGTGTAAATTTTGAATGTATGAATTTCATAGTGGATGGTGTTGGAATTAGTTCATTGGGAAGTTATTTAAGTGTTGGATGTGTTTTTGAATTTTGGAAGTGTGTTGATTGGAATTGGGTGTTGTGTGTGTTATAGTGACCCAAGAGTTAAATTGTGAGTAAAATGGTTTTTGGGTGTTTTGGAGGTTACCAATGTGTTCCTTAGGCAATGTTATGTGGGTATGAGCTTTGTGTGAAGTTTGAGAACCATTGGGATCAGTTTTGACAAGTTTGGGAATTTCTGTCAGTTGCTGCGTTTATGGGTTCTGATAAACAACACTCAAGTGAGGGGGTCTCACTAGAGTGCTGTAGCATTATTTCCCTTTCTTCTTTGTGTTTTGCCTAGGTTTTCTTGAAGAAATCTCGAGTGCACCTCTCAACCCGCCAGTGATATTGGTGATCACTCAAGTGATCATGGGTTTACTTGAGTGATAGAGTGAGTTTCTGGTTAGGTTTGCTCTCGGGTCCTCACTAGTTGGTCAAGTTTCAAGATTGTGTTCTGACACTCGCAAGTGAAGTCCTCTCACCTGAGTGCCAAGGGATGTGCTCAAGTGATCTTTGCCCTCTGTAGTTGTCTGTGCTCTCAGGTCGTCACTTCTGGTGTAGCACTTTCGGGGACTCGAGTTGGATTGGAGTTGTAACACCCCAAATTTCAATTAAGGGCTAATGATAATTATTGAGGATAATTATTGAATTTAACATGGAATAATTATGAATTTTGGTGGCAATATTAATTAATATGCCATGATTAGTGGAAATTGAAATAATGAAATTATTGGGCAATTAGTTAGTGATTAATAGAGAAATTAATTACTAGCTAAGAGAAAAATGAGAAGTGCAATTAAATGGCTAATGGAGGGATTAAAGTAGCTAATTGGTTGATTATTGTATGAAGAGCCAATGAGAATGTGACAAGTGGCAAGCTCATAGGTAAGGAGAGTGAGGAGAAAAGTCAAATGAGATAAAATATTTTAATTGTTTCTCTCTCTCTCTTTTCCCTTGATTTTCGCTGAAGAGTATAAGAGGTAGTATGATCATCATCATTCTTCATCTCCATCACACTCTTTTCTCTCTCATTCCCTCTTCTATTTTCGGCAGCTGTGGGAGCTTAGGAGAGAGAAAGAAAAGATGGAATTTAAGGTACGTTAAAGACCTCTAATGCTAAAGTTCACTTCATTAATGTTGTTCTTTTGAGTGAGAGCTTCAATTTGATGGTTATAGATTGTCCATTGGCTTTGATTTGTGGCATCAAGAAAATCTAGAGGTTGAAGAATCAAGAAGTGTCTTTAAGAAAGTTGAAAACGTAAGTGAAACCAACTATTCTATCTATGTTTTATGCCATTTGATGAAAGTTGGAATTTCTGGAACTTGTTGCCCTAATTTCAAAAATATGGGTCATTGGGTGGTTTGGCATGATATGGTTATGGAAATGGTGTTTGGGTATGAGTTTTGAATAGATATAATTGGTTTGAGGTTAAAATATAAAGTTTAGTGATTTTGGAAAATTGGTGATTTGTGTTGCCCAAAACCAAAACATGATAATGGAGTAGGATTTTGGTAATTCTGATGGTTCCATGTGATTCCTTGGGTGTTTTTGTGTAGGAGTAGCCTTGAGTAAGAGTTTGAGACCATTAGAATAAATTAGGCAATTGTTAGGAAATGTGGTTAGTTTTGCTGCATTTTCTGGTTTCTGATAGAATCACTCGAGTGATTTGGAGTTCACTCGAGTGTGTGATGAATATCACTTGGATGAAGTTGAGCATCACTCGAGTTCTGTGAGTATATTTGTTGTTCTCTTCGGTTTTTCTGTTGTGTTTTCTGGAAAATCTCAAGAGTGAATTGTTTCACTCCTTGGGTGTTTTTGTGTAGGAGTAGCCTTGAGTAAGAGTTTGAGACTATTAGAATCAATTGGGCAATTGTTAGGAAATGTGGTCAGTTTTGCTGCGTTTTCTGGTTTCTGATATAATCACTCGAGTGATTTGGGGTTCACTCTAGTGTGTGATGAATATCACTCGGGTGAAGTTGAGCATCACTCAAGTTTTGCAAGTATATTCGTTGTTCTCTTCGGTTTTTCTGTTGTGTTTTCTGGAAAATCTCAAGAGTGAATAGTTTCACTTGCGATTGTTAAACCATCACTCGAGTGCAATATCCTGTGCTCGAGTGCTCCTTTTCATGGAAAACTTTTGTGCTCTCAGGTCCTCACTGTTAGGATCGGCAGGCACAGCGGAAGAATTTTAAAAAAATTTATCGATCCTAATCGAGGATCTATCAACGGCGTTTAAACTAAGTTGGAAGGATTTATACCTCTTATGATTCAGAGTTTTCACGATCTTTAAGAGCCAACACGTCAGGTCTGCTCCCTCTACTGGTATCCACATGAATGCTCTCCAACCAAGACTGCGTGCTAGCGCCTCTAATGTCTCCTAGGGTTTCCCTTGTGGCTCTCAATTCTCATGTGCATATCAATATATCTGTTCTATCAAGTTTATAACCTATGAGGGCTATTTTCAAATTTCAAAATTAATCATCATTAATTTTGAAATTAATTAACTATTAATTATCTTGATGAACTAATTAAATAAATTCAATTTAAATTAAATCTGTCCAACAGTTTTAATTTAACCTATTTATTTAATCCAAATAAAGAGCCATTAGATTTAATTTATCTTCATAAATTAAATCTATAAATTAAATCTGAGATATTATATCTCTATCATGTTAGTTATTAAATTTAATATATCTTAATAAATTAAACTTAAAACTAACACAATATAATAATATAATATTATATATATATACATATAAGATATATATATTTCAAAAATATATATCTATATAATATTATTAATGAATTTTATATTACATATATATATATATATATATTTATAAATATAAAATCCGTCCACGCTAAATTAAACATTATCTCGTGTTGGACCATTCTTGTGTGAGACCCTGTAGACCTATATGAAGTTGGCAGTAGGCCAATAACTATACTAACCCAAAAGTTGCAAGCGGCCTCTAGCAAGACATTACGACTACCTAATTCATATGAGGATCGTTATCACGATGCAATCTGTCATTCAACCATATCACGTCCCTTTTGTCACACGATATATCGATCAAGGATAAGGCACGGATAATGTCATCCTCTTGTTCCTGACCATTACTTTCTCGATTCCTAAGTAGCCTGATAATAGAGACGGAAACTCCTTTCCATCATAGTATGGCCATACATTTCTCAGACTCACTCATCGAGGGGCCCAGTAATATCTCTCTACTAATGTGAGGGGTAAATTCCATCTTGATCATTCATATTCCTCTGCATGAAAAACCACCAAGCCCGATCGTAGCCTTTATCATCACCCGATCAAAAGTGACTTTTGACTAGTTCAAAGCTTAGCAACTCTCATGTAAAAATCCATGATGACCTCAGGTCTAAGGGCATTGTGACGTAGTTATACATGAGAAAAAGCTTATGACTTGATCCATGTAGCTTTCTCATAGTGGGTCGGTCCAGCACCTTGTACTCTTACAAGTGCCTAAGACTTTGATTCGTATTTCCATATCTTATTAAAGTCATACTGATCTTGTTTCATCTCTGCTCCCGTATAGATGACCGACCAGGGACATTTTAGGATAATCTTTATGAATTATCCAAGGATGCAATTATCACAGTTTACATGCAAATAATATGATAACATAATGGAGAAATTTCATTAAAATAATAATGTTCAAAGTACAATGATTGGCCCTTAGGGCACAATTTCCAACACTCACTTTCTGGACTTCACTCTCTAGTGCTCGAGTGAAGCATTTGGCTATCACTCGAGTGAGGTCCAGTGTGCTCGAGTGTTGTAGTCTCTGAAAAGTCCTTATGCTCTCAGGTGTTCACTCGCTATCCTTCACTCTCTAGTACCCGAGTGTAAACTGTACCATCACCCGAGTGAGGCCTTCTTCACTCGAGTGTCTGTACAATCTCACTCGAGTGAGGTCATCTTCACTCGAGTGTTATAGTGAAAATATCAGTTTTGGAGCTTTAAAAAGGGGGATCTTTGGAGATAGTCTTCCAACCCCTTAGAGGTATTATTAGAGTTAATCGTGGGTACTAAAAGAGCAATAATGATAACCAAATCAAGAATTGAGAATTGGAATAGAGAATTGATACTTCATCACTCATTATGAATCATAGGATACGACATTTGCCCTACCCAGGAGAAAGCAGTGCCAGAGGGTGCACGGAAGGAACAAGCAGGTAGTGATTTCTCTCTCATATTGTGTATGATAACTGGTATGCATGATTTATCATAGTGTTTGTGAAATGTGGATTTGTGCTTAGTGAAATATGAAGGAAAATGTGCCATGATCCATTACAGTGTGAGCACTTCAGCATGAGCCCTTTAGGGAGTGATAGTGGTCATCTCTAGCTCGATCATTGAACTATCGTTGTAATCGACATGGATCTATTGTGAACTGTAAACCGGCCAATACGGCTGTGCATTGTGAACTATTATATGAAACCCAGCTGTAGTCAAATATATCTATTGTTGTGAACTGTGATATGTGCGAAACAGCGTGAGCAAGCGTAAGAGTGACATGGGTCATTCCTACCTTTGCCGCTGTAACTGCCATTGTAGTTGCAATGTCTGTGAGATATGATTGCTTTCATGCTTTATTGTTGTGCACATTATAAGTGATTTGACACTACGGGGATTCTTTGGAATCTTACTCTCCCAAAAACAATGTTTAGACAGGGCCAAAGGATCAAAGGGAAAGTGGGTGACGAAGAGCGGCTAGAGCTCTAATGTAGGAGTTCATTTTGATTATTTCATTATTGGTTATCATGTAAATCATGTGGATATTTTTGGGATCAAATGTATGTATATTAAAGGTATGAATAGTTTTGTGTAATCCCTAATTTAAGGGTATGAATTATGGGCTTGGTGCCTTTATATGAACCCTTGTTGAATTAATGGAACCCGAGTGTGTCGGGAATTTATGCTATACTTTGATATGTATGAATGAAATCAACCTGTATAGGCCATTTTGCATTTGTAATTTGAATATGAGACCTTGTAAACAAATTTTGTAAAGCTTTTGTAAACCCTGATTTTGGGAATTTTTATTTTGTTTAAGTCCCAAATCACTTACCGTCTCTAATTCGACATTAATTACGCTTTTGCGAACTAATCTCAGCCTATGGTTGGAATGGGGTTACAGGAGTCATCACCCGAGTGCAAAATCCCATGCTCGAGTGTTGTGAGTACTCTCTGGCCATGGTTATCGCTCACTATGAAACACTCGCGAGTGATAGCCGTTCTCACTCGAGTGCAAGTCTCTTATCACTCGAGTGAGGTCAACGTCACTCGAGTGAGTCAACCAAAAATTTGTGTTTTGCTTCCGAAAAGGGGTCTTTAGGGTAGTTTCTCCCAACCCTTTTGGCCTATGTTTAGGCCTCTAATAGCCATTTAAAGAGTTTTAATGATAACCAACTTAGAGTATTATGGAAATAAGTATTTGGAAAAAAATTGATCGGTTGTCCCTAATTTGGTTATAGGATTTGATATCTTCCTGACGCATGAGCCCACTGTGCCGAAGAACGTCAGGAAAGACCAAGGTAGTGAATCCTCTCTTATACTTTGTGTAAATGTATTGTATGTGTGTATACCATGCATTGAATTGTTGCTGCTGCTTTGTGATGCATTGAGACACTTTGTGGAGCATTGAGCTTTGTGATACGTTGTGCCTTGAGATGCTTTGTGGAGCTTTGTGATGCTGCTGCATAATGATTACAGTGAAATATGGTATAGTATTTACTGGGAAAGTGGGCATAGTGCATTGTGATTACAGCTGTGAGTGCTGTCGGTTGTGGCGCGAGCCATGACTCATTGAGTTGTTGCTGGACATGATGAACATACATGCTTTGTGTTTATATATATTGTATGAGTGATTTGTTACTACTGGGGTTCTTTAGAATCTCATTCTTTCCAATGGCTAACATTTCAGACAGGGCAAGTGGCTCAAAGGGAAAGCGGCCAACCAGGAGTGGTTAAGATCTCATAGGGACATTTTATTTTGGATTGTTGGTTATCTAGTTGGATTTTTGGGATTACTGTGTATATATATATATGAGTTGTAAATGATGTTTTGGATATGTAATCCCCAATTTGGGAAACCTTAAACCCATTGTGTATATATACAAGTAACCCAGGGTTGCCGGGATTTTAGTTATGCACTCTGATATTTGTGAATGTGATTTAACTGCACAAGTAATTGTATTCGAAAGTGAATGTGAGACCAGATGAATGATATTTTTGAACTGTTTTCTGGACACCCCATCTTGAACAATGAGGGATTATAAATGTCATTTTTGTATTATTGGTCTCTATTTCACTTAAATTTCATAATCCGGATATAATTACCGTGAGGGGGTTACACCTTCCACCATATGTTTTCCTTTTTCTACCACTTTCTCAAATAGGCCCTTAGTTGTTTGAAATATGTACTTTTTTTTCACATGAGTACGTACTTTTAATTTGAACCATTATAAGAATACTTAGTTTTGAGTGTAAAAACCAGTAATTTTACTTTATAAAAATTTATAAAATTTTCTTTGTTTCATTTAATAAATTAAACTCGATGGATTAAATAACAAAGTTCCAATTCAAACCAAATAAATTATAAGAACAAGACTTAAAGTTGAGGTAAACTATAAAGACAGTGGATTACTTTTTTAAAAAAATTTAAAGAGTAAATATACAACCAGCACCTTGAACTATTTTTAAAAGTGCAATTTTGCCCCTAATGAATTAAAGCCTACACACGTCTTCCAATGCTTTGTCTTCTTCCTATATAGTTGCATATCACTATGAGAAAAATGATATAGGAGCTAGGTATTGCTTGGGTTGCCCTACGTCGTCGACGGCTAAGCTTCGGTAAAAATGGTAGCAATGAATATAGAAAGACAAATCCAGAGAACAACAAGGCATGGTTTCTTGCAGAATCTGTTCACTCATCTTTCTGTTTTAATTTCTATTCCCATGTTGATCTCAAATCCTTGAGCATAAATTCCACCGCTGTTGCTGTAATATACCAAATTTTGCAATACTAAAAATGTGTAAATATGGAATTAGTAGAATAAAATAAATATCGGTATTTACAATTAAAGGTAGAGTGGAAGACAAATGGTTGCATGACACGTGGCACTCTTAAGCCTTAAACTTGTGACACGTGGCAAGATGAGATGAGATCATTTTATGTGATTAAATCACAACCATCCATGCCTAATTAAATGGCAAAATTTCATGCAAGCATGGAAAGAGAAAGGGAAATTGAAAGAGGCAAGCTTCACCCAAGAGGGGGGGTGAATTGGGTGATGTTATAAATTTTTCGCTTGAAGTGGAGATATGAAAAATATAGTAGACAGAGTAGAGTTGAGAAGATTTGGACACAGAGAGTTATACTGGTTCGGCCTAACAACCAAGCCTATGTCCAGTCCTCAGAGATCAAGACCTACTGAGATTTCCACTATACTTCCAAGATTCAATGGGCTCTCAGAACGCCACAAAACATCAATTATCCTTGAAAGGACTACGAGAAGAAATATTCTCTCACTAAGAAATTTCTCTCCCCCTTACGACAAGTCTTACGTGCAGAAAAACAACCTATGACCTTTCTCACTTGCTTATGTATACAAGACTTATGAGTAGCAACATTCTCTCCTGCTTACACCACTGTAAGTCTTACGAGCAGCAACGTTCTCTTCTGCTTGTATCTTATAAGACTTATGAATGGAAGGTTCAACAAGGAATTTTCTCAACTGCTTCTCTTGTAAGGAAAAACTACCCACTCAAGGTCCCAATACCTTGAGATTAAATAAGCATATAATTTGAATTGTATGAAGACTCTCTTACAGAGCAAATGAATAAATACTGAAGATCAATATAGAGAAAATTATGAATAGCAAAGACTCGTGTATATGCTTGTGAATTCTTGTGCTTCGTTCTACTCTTGACTATCTCTGAATCTCTGTATATATAGATGTTCAGATTTTGCCCGTTTGAGTAATCATTGTTGAGGAGTGGGGCTTGTTACTGTAGAACGGCATGCGCACGTTTGAAAACTTTTAATGTAGTAGGCGTGTGTTTGTTGTAACGTTGTCTGCCGTTGTTTGACTTCCTTCATGTCTGTTTATTTCAACGTTCATCTTCCTGTATCACACTTATAAAACAGTCAAAATAATGTTAGACAATGATAATAAGTAATGATGATATGAATAATTAACAATAAACCATATTCGGATTGAACGTTGTGAGACTTGGTATTTTTGGTGATCTGTCAGAGCATCACTCGAGCATGAAAGGCTCACTTCGAGTGATCTCCTAATTTCCTCTTTGTGCTTCAGTTATCGGGTTGTGCTTGCATGGGATTTCAGAGAGACAGAAATCTCACTCGCGAGTGATGTGGGGTCTCACTCGAGCATAACTCCTCCTGCTCGAGTGATCTTGCATTTTCAGTGTCTTCTCGGGACATCACTTGCATACCACTTTGGCAAGAGTGATATTTTGTACTCGCGAGTGATATGGTCCCTCACTCGAGCACACACACTCCTGCTCGAGTGAGACGCATATTCTCAAGGAATATGCTCTCAATATCAACACTCGCATCAGGATTTCAGAGAGATAAATTTATCACTCGCAGGTGATGTGAGTCCTCACTCGAGCACACACACTCCTGCTCGAGTGAGAAGAATATTCTCAAGTAATATACCATTTATACAAGCACTCGCATCAGGAATGGAGAGGGATAGATTTTACACTCGCAAGTGCTGATGTGTCACTCGAGCATATGAACCTATGCTCGAGCACACTTGTGCTTCTTTGAACTCCATGACTCTCGGCCAAGCACTTGCAGTCTCTTGCTCGAGTACTAAATGCTCATGCTCGAGCATTGACGTCTCTGCTCGAGTGCATCAAGAAAGAAATGATAATACTTGCTCTCGGCCAAGCACTCGCGGACCTTCACTCGCATGTGCTCGAGTGAGAATGGCTTCTCTGCTCGAGTGCAAACTCCAGTGCTCGAGTGAATCAGTGAACATAACAGTGGCATGCCTCTTGGGTGAACACTTTCTGGCTTTCACTCGCACCTGCTCGAGCACAGAAGGGATCTATGCTCGAGTGCAAAGCTCATGCTCGAGCACTCCAGTTCAATTTGACAGCAGATAGCAGAAAACATTCCTATATGCATTTGGTAACTTTGTAAACTTTTCTCAAACTTATAAAAACATGATTTGCACATAATTGACCATAAGCATTTGGTAACTTTGTAAACTTTTCTCAAACTTTTCTCCGGCATTCAGGGGAAAATTTGATCCACAAGCTGCTGAGGAATGGATAACACGATTGGAGAAAATATTTGAGGTACTGGAGTGTCCTACAAAGATAAAAGCTAAAATGGCTATATATAAATTTGAGGGAGACGCTGACCGTTGGTGGAGAAATACAAAAATAATACTGAATGCACGAAACATTCTAGTGACCTGGGAGTTATTCCAACATGAGTTCAATGAGAAATTCTTCCCGAGGTCCGTGAGGCTCACAAAGGAGAAAGAATTCCTGAATATACGACAAGGTGATATTGAGACTTTCGATGAGTACCTGTCCCGATTCACTTGGTTATCCCGTTACTCCTCTTATTTGCAATTTAAAGATGATGAGGAATGGTTTTCCGATATGTTAATTGGAGGACTAAAGCCAGAAATGGAGGAGAAGCTAGTTGCCCAGCAATTTACCAAATTCAACAAAGCAGTAGAAGTATGTCGGCTGACAGAGGGTAACTTGAGGAGGGTGCATATGAGTAAAACTGTAAATAACCGCGGTGGATCTAGTCAGGCGAATACGTCTCAAAAACAAAAGGGGCAAGGGTTCTTTTGCTAAGGGAAACAACAAAAAGCCCTTTCAATCTGAGAAGAAAGGCTACCAAGGTCCTCAAACACAGCAACCATGTCCTCGTTGTCATAAGACACACCCAGGTAGATCTTGTGAAGGGCAGCTAATTTGTCATGCTTGTAAAAAGGCTGGACACTTTATCAAAGATTGTCCACAGTGAGCAGCTGAGCCTAGGTCACAGAACCAGGGTAGAGTTTTTGCCATGACGCATGAGGAGGCCCAAAAATCACCAGATATGATCCAAGGTACTATCCTCCTCCATGGTAATACTTTGCACTCGGGTGCTAGTCATTCTTTCATTTCATATGATTGTGCTAAACGATTGGGACTAAGCATCTATAAATTGCCATATGACTTGACTGTATCAACACCTATGGGTTACAAAACTGTGATTGCTGATGTATGTCTAAGTTGTGCTATAGATGTTGAGAGGTATGAATCTGTAATAGATCTAATTTGTTTGCCACTCCAACAACTGGAAGTCATATTGGGTCTAAACTGGTTGACCGCAAACAATGTGTTACTGGATTGTGGTAATAAGAGGGTAGTGTTTCCAGAACCGCAAACAAAATTTGATGCTAGTCCAAACCTAAACCTTCTCTTTATGGCTGAAGCTAAAAAATTCCTAGGGAAAGGGTGTCAAGGGTATATAGTATTTTTCTCTGTTCAGGCAGAGACAAATTTAACTCTTGAAAATATACCTGTCGTGAATGAATGCCCTGAGGTCTTCCCAGAAGATATTACTGGGTTGCCTCCAGAAAGAGAAGTAGAGTTCAACATTGAAATCGCACCAGGAGCTGGATCTGTATCCAAAGCACCTTATAGAATGGCACCAAATGAAATGATGGAACTAAAGAAGCAAATTGAAGAACTTCTGGAGAAAGGATTCATCCGACCTAGTGTTTCACCATGGGGAGCACTAGTATTGTTTGTCAGAAAGAAGGATGGAAGCCTAAGGCTATGCATTGACTACAGAGAGTTGAACAAGGTGACTGTAAAGAATAAATATCCACTTCCCCGAATTGACGATCTCCTTGATCAATTGTCTGGATCTAGTGTGTTCTCGAAGATTGACCTGAGATCAGGTTATCATCAGCTGCGAGTGAAGGCTGAAGATATACCGAAAACAGCTTTCAGGACCAAATATGGCCACTATGAATTTTTAGTGATGCCATTTGGCCTGACTAATGCACCTTCCGTGTTTATGGACTACATGAACCGGATCTTTCGTAAACACTTGGATCAGTTTGTGGTAGTCTTCATTGATGACATCCTGATTTATTCAAAAAATAGAGAAGAGCATGAGGAGCATCTGAGGATCGTGTTGAGCATTTTGAAGGAAAAAAAACTCTTTGCCAAACTCAGTAAATGTGAATTTTGGCTGTCAGAAGTCAAATTTTTGGGTCATGTGATTTCAGAAGAAGGGGTCTCTGTCGATCCTAGTAAAGTAGAAGCAGTGTTAAACTGGAAGAGGCCAGAAACTGTTACAGAAATACGCAGTTTTCTGGGTCTTGCCGGTTACTATCGCAGGTTCATACAGAATTTTTCTAGAATTACCTTACCATTGACAAAGCTCACAAGAAAGAACCAATCATTTGTGTGGGATGAACGATGTGAAAAGAGCTTCACACAGCTGAAGGAGAGATTGACGACTACTCCAGTATTGATTATCCCAAATCCCCGTGAAGCCTTTGTGGTGTATAGCGATGCTAGTAAACAGGGATTGGGATGTGTCCTTATGCAACAAGGCAGAGTAGTGGCGTATGCCTCTCGACAGCTAAAGACTCATGAATTGAATTACCCTACTCATGATTTGGAACTTGCAGCAATCGTGTTTGCTTTGAAGATATGGCGGCATTATCTGTATGGTACCACTGTAGAATTATACTGCGATCACAAAAGTCTCAAATACTTACACGATCAGAAAGAACTTAATATGCGGCAGCGAAGATGGATGGAGTTGTTGAAAGACTATAACCTGGAGATTAAATATCATCCAGGGAAAGCGAATGTTGTCGCCGATGCTCTTAGTAGGAAGGCGATGCAGGTGGCAGTTATGATGGTACGAGAACATAAATTACTAGAGGAATTCAGGATTCTGAATCTATCAAATCAAGTATTCCTAAACATGAATGTACTAAATGAAGTAGTTATTGCTAACTTAAATGTTAGTCAAGAGGAAAGTGGTCTGAGGGCAGAAATAGAAGAAGCCCAGAAGCAAGATGAGGAGGCCACATCTATTCAAGAAATGATCAGAATAGGTGAAAATCCAAACTATGATCTTTCGCCCAGTGGGTTAGTCAGATACCTGAAGCGAGTATATGTTCCACCAAAGGCTGACCTAAGGCGAAAAATTCTGGATGAGGCACATAAGAGTAAATATACTTCATCCAGGAGCAATCAAGATGTACTATAACTTGAAATCAGAATACTGGTGGCCAGGACTAAAAAGTGATGTAATCAAGTATGTTGCACGATGTCTTACCTATCAAAAGGTAAAAATTGAACATCAACGACCATCAGGACTTCTGCAAAGCCCCAAAATTCCAGAGTGGAAGTGGGAGAGTGTTACCATGGATTTGGTGGTAGGATTACCCAGGATCAGAAACTACGATGCAATATGGGTAATTGTTGACCGATTTACAAAGTCAGCCCATTTCCTACCTATCAATGCTGGTTATTCTCCTGAGAAACTAGCAGAAATTTATATAAAGGAGATAATCCGATTGCATGGTACGCCAAAGAGTATTATCTCTGATAGAGATCCTCGTTTCACATCTCGATTTTGGAAAGCTCTACACGAAGCATTAGGTACGAAGTTGAAATTTAGTACAGCTTATCATCCACAAATAGATGGGCAGTCAGAGAGGACTATACAGACACTAGAAGATATGCTGCGAGCATGTGTTATGGATTTCAAGGGGAATTGGGATCGTTTCCTTCCACTTGCCAAATTCGCTTACAACAATAGCTACCATGCGAGCATTCAAATGGCTCCATATGAAGCACTCTATGGAAGGAAATGCCAGTCACCTCTCTGCTGGACAGAATTATCAGAGAGAAAATTGTATGGGCCAGATCTGATTGATCAGACTTCAGAACAAATAAAAACTATCAGAAAGAGGCTCCTTGCAGCACAGAGCAGACAGAAATGCTACGCTGACAAAAGAAGAAGACCTCTAGAATTTGAAGTTGGAGATCATGTATTCCTGAAAGTATCTCCAGTTACTGGAATCGGTAGAGTGATAAAGAGAAAGAAGCTAAGCCCACAGTATATTGGTCCTTTTGAAATTCTTATGAGAATTGGACCAGTGCATACAAAATATCTTTACCCCCAAACCTGAGCAAACTACATGATGTATTTCACGTCTCTCAATTAAAGAAGTATCAACCAGACCCCGAGCACGTGATCGAGTATGAAGAAATTGAGGTACGAGAGAATAATACCTATGAAGTAGAGCCGGAGCAAATCATTGACCGACAAGAGAAACGACTTAGAAATCAAAGTATACTATTCGTGAAAGTGGTCTGAAAAGGTTTTTCTCCAAGAGAGGAAACATGGGAAATGGAAAAGGATATGAAGAAACGTTACCCGGAATTTATGTCTTTGGATGTGTAACAAATTTCGGGGATGAAATTTCTTGTACGGGGGGAGAATTGTAATATACCAAATTTTGCAATACTAAAAACGTGTAAATATGGAATTAGTAGAATAAAATAAATATCGGTATTTACAATTAAAGGTAGAGTTACTTTTGGAATTCCCAGATATCCATTGTGTCATTCACAGAAATCGAGAAGTCAATATTGTAAAAAATACAAGTGTAAGAAGTCGGAGCAAAATTCGTTGGTGGCTGCAGGGTTCAGGGGCGTCAGTTGCGAGATTGAAGGAATTCGGGCATTCTGTGATGTGCTTCGATATGCGTGCCATGGTCCCACATGGAATTCTGGGTAATGCACCGATGGAGCAACTTTATTAAAAAGAAATTCAGTAAAGTATGTAATGACAGCTCATTATGACTCATGATGACGCATCTTTCGTGTTGGCCAAATAAGGAAATGACAAGTGTCCCAAAATTATTACAAAGTAAAAACATGTTTTTGTGTTGGCCAAATGAGGGTGTGACATGTGTCCCTCATCATTGCACATTATTACACCCACTTTAAGCCTTTTGTGTTGTCATCTCCGAAGTACGCCATCTAGCGTCTGAGTCCGGGGAATTCACCGGTCTCCGGCCGGGTCGCTTACTTTATGAGTCGAGCACCGAACCCAAGAGTCCGGGGAAATTGTCAGCCCTTCCCTTCCCTTGACCATTTATGACCCACCGAAGAAAGAGAAAAGTGGAAGACAAATGGTTGCATGACACGTGGCACTCTTAAGCCTTAAACTTGTGACACGTGGCAAGATGAGATGAGATCATTTTATGTGATTAAATCACAACCATCCATGCCTAATTAAATGGCAAAATTTCGTGCAAGCATGGAAAGAGAAAGGGAAATCAGATTTCTTAAGCTTAAGAACACAAGAAGAGAGAAGGAGGAGTGAATAGTGAGTTTTCTTGACTACCGGAGCCGATTTTAACCCTGAATCACCGTTATTGTCCGGTAAGTCCTTCAGGAAACTTCCTCTACTCACTGTAAGCTTCAATTATATGGTCTTAGATTTCTCATCTGAGCTGTTTTGTGCCAATTAGTCTACCATAGTGCCGCCGGAATACCGAACCACTTATAGAAACGTGAAGAGGTAAGCATAGGCTTTCTTTTGAACCGAATACTTTGTGATTTCATTGAGTTTTTCTTAGCTTTTCAACCACCCATGTTTTTCGTTTAAGGGGTGTTTTTGAATAAGGAAGATGTTTTAATCATATATATAAGGTGATATATGATGTTAGGAGAAGTATTAGACTTGTTGGTTGTTAAAATCACAAAGTGGAATTTTTGTTGTTTTGGGAGGCAGATTTCGGTTGAGGGCTAAATCTGGTAGAAATAATTTGATTTTGGTATTTTTGAGCTTTCCATTGGATTCTACACGAAAAATTGTGTGGGAATAGGCTCTAGTTATAATTTTTGACAGACTGGTTTAAAGAATCAAAAATTGGAAATTAAGTCTACTTGTGCAACAAAGTTGCCAGTGTGCGTTTTTGTCTGGCAGTTTTGTTGTGGCGAAACTTTCACTATCCAAACTTCATCTGTTGATTATGAGATTTTCAAGAATTAAAGTACACTTATAGACCTTTAATTTGATAGGTATTATGAAGTATTTTGATAAGTATACTAGGAGTTATGAATTTTTGAGGTAGACCATTAAAACTGGTCAGATTTTCTGGCAGCAGCGAGAAAAAGAAAAACTGGGAAGTGTGCGCAGTTTTTCAGCTACTGAAAGTATTTTTCCCTTAAAATAGACTTAATAAGGGTTATATAGAATTTTGGATCGCCTCAATTCGATTTTTCTAGAATTAGTTATGATTTTTTCAAAGTTCAGTGAAAAATCTGCCAGCTTTTGGTAATTGTGCGAAAATTCAAAGCAAAGTGTTTTTGTAATAGAATTGGATATTTAAGATTTAAGTTAAGCATTTGGAGTAGCTTGAGCTCATTAGCTTCATATTGGGCCTAATGTAGTGACCCTAATGGTAACCAATATAAGAGAATAATTTATGAAGAGTTGGACTAAGAAAAACTCATTGCCCGTAAATTATAATTTATAGGACTTGACACTTGCCCAGGACGTTCAAAGCACGTCAATCAAGATCAAGATTTGGAAAAATTGTCAGGTAGTAACTTATCCCTCACATACTATGTGATATGTTATATGCATGTTTGTACCATTGTGAATTTAAAACATTCAGATGTGAAGGCTAAGGCCCAGTAGAATTTCCCAGCACTGTGGCAAGGGACGGTTGTCCTTGAATTGGTAACTTTATGCTTTCTGCATATTGTGAATTTATCTCTGAATGTTGAATATGTTGATTGTACTGTAACTTTGGTTGACATGGCATGATATATGTGCATTTTATATGAGTGATATTTGTTACTACTGAGATTCATTGAATCTCACCCTATTTTTCCAAAACAAATTTTCAGCTCGGGCAAGTAGTTTCTCAGGCAAGAAGGTAAACACGGGCGAATGAAGCAAAGGACTTAGAATTTAGTTTTCTGTTAGTTATCTATTTTGGAGATTGTATGTAATTTGTATTTAAGTGTGGTCAGTCTCGTACTGACATGTATGTAAGCGCCTGTATATAAGCGAACGCGCAACGACATTCGTACCAGTAGTGGACAGCCGTCCACCTAGGGCCGTTAATTAATCATAGTAGCTTAGGTTTCAGCAGAGAACTTATTAGTAAATACTCTGATATGAAGAAATGAACCTAAAACGGATGGCTTAAAATAAATCATAAAATAATATGAGACCCAATTTGAAAATGATTTTTGAAAAGATTTTTGAAAACCCATTCAAGTGCAGCTCCACACTCTGCTTGAAGTTGGGACTTCCGCTCGTTACAAAAGATTACTGGTCTCCTATTTAAAGATATTACTACACTTATGCCATCTATATGCTTTCAAAACATGGGTGTTACAGTTGCAACCATTTTGATGGTTAATATAGAAGATGGAATGAATAAGTCTCAAGCTCAAGAGTTGAAATGTCAAAGGATGGAGTCCTTGGAAAAAATGTAAATAATAGTTAAGTATTTAGGATAGGAGATTGTTTATTATGTGTAAAGTATTTGTATTATTGTATTAAGCCATTGTACTTTTTAGGCCAAGACTTATTAGGTTGTAAGTGTGTATGTGTGTAGGCTTGTGAACAATTTTGGATAATGCTGAGTTTTGATTAATACAAGAAGCTATCATTCAGGAAAAAAAAAGGATTCTCTGGTCACTTACTTAACATTGTATCAGAGCTAGTCATTGTCAGGGCACATGGGCAGTTTTAGATCGTATTATACAACACAAGAAATAGCTTAACTCCATAGATAAAGCTCTGCAAAATCTCAGCCATATATTTTGATGAAACTTTTGTAAGATTACAATGTTGATTTCACTTTCTTGATATTACACCATTGATTTCACCTTCTTGACTTTCCACCGTTGATTCCCTTTTCATTTCTTGAACCCTTGGATTGCTGGCTTAGGGTTTTCATAACCATCAAAGTACTCACACTTCTTCATTCTCGTCACATTTCAATTATTTCTTTATGTATTACAATCCCATCAAATTTTTTGTCAATTTTACCCAAATCCCATCAGATCTTCTGGCATTTTTGCTGGAATCCTGGTCTTGAGATGAACCTTTTCAAGGATCCAAATATTTCGGTTACTGTCTTCTCTTCTCGTTGATATCACCAAGAATATCTCGTTGATTTCGCTGGGGTTCTTCATGACTTTCACCTTCAAGGGAGACATAGATTTCACCGATGACTTTCACACTAAACTTCAGGCATTCCTTTCTCAAGAATTTGGTATTCTCAGCATTATTTACCCTTTCCCGAGTTACTGCAGAGATTGGAGTGCTACTGTTTAGGATTTCCTATGTTTCTTCGATTAGCAACAAGGGTGTTCTCTTGTTAATCTTTTCCTCAATGTGGTTTCATTTTCCATTAATCACTGCTTCCTTTCAAAAATATGGGAGACGCATCGATGCAAGTGATAAGTCTCAAGGGATTGATTTTTAGCACCCATTGTTTCTCTATCCCGCAGACACCCAGGCTGTCACTCTTGTCTCTCAAGTGCTACTGGGTTCTCAAAATTATGCAATTTGGAGTAGAGCCATGAAGTTGGCTCTTCTAGGAAAAAATAAACTTGGTTTTGTAGAAGGCACATGTGTTTAAGAAGATCAAAAGAATACCCTAAGGACCAGTGGGACAAATGCAATGTAGTTGTCCTTTCTTATCTCATCAATTTAGATGACAAAGAGATTGTTGGTGGGTTGGTGTTCTCCCTTAATTCCCACCTTGTTTGGTAGGACCTCAAGGATCATTTTAATGTCATGGATAGTGTTAAAATCTTCGCTTTACACCGTGCATTCACACAAGGGACAATGAAAGTTTCTGTATACTATACCAAACTTAAGGAGCTTAGGGATGAACATGAAAATTTAGTTCTAATTCCCAACTGCACATGTACCTCCTCCAAGGACTATGCTAGTACAGTATAGGAACAACTCCTTTTTTAATTTCTTTTGTAGCTCAACGAAGTGTTTTATCAAGTCAAAAGCCAGATACTACTTATGTCTCCTCTTCCTTTACCCAACTAGGCATATTCAATGATTACTCAGGAAGAGACACAAAGGAAATTGTCTATGCACCTTCAGCAATGCCTCTAATATGAAAGAGGTAAGCTTTACCTAAGAGGGGGTGAATTGGGTGATGTGATAAAATTTTTCGGTTGATGCGGTGATATGATAAAAATTGTAGATAGAGTAGAGTTGAGAAGATTAGCACACAAAGAGTTATACTAGTTTGACCCAAAACCCAGGCCTACGTCCAGTCCTCAAAGATCAAGACCTACTGAGATTTTCAATATACTTCCAAGATTCAATAGGCTCTCAGAACACCACAAAACAACAATCGTCCTTGAATGGACTACGAGCAGAAATATTCTAACACTTAGAAATTTCTCTCCCCCTTACGATAAGTCTTACATGCAAAAAAATAAACCTATGACCTTTCTCTCTTGCTTATATATACAAGTCTTATGAGCAGCAATATTCTCTCTTACTTACACCTCTGTAAGTCTTACGAGCAGTAACGTTCTCTACTGCTTGTACCTTAGAAGTCTTATGAGCAAAAAGTCTTACCAGGAATTCTGTCAACTGCTTCCCTCGTAAGGATATCTACCCTCTCAAGGTCCCTGTACCTTGAGATCAAATGAAAACAGAATTTGAAGTGTATACAGACTCTCTCACAAAGCAAATATAATAAACGCTGAAGTACAATATGAATACAAAGAAAATATGAATAACAGAGACTCGTGAATTTGCTTGCGTGAATTCTTATTCTAAATTCTTGAATGATGGTCTCTGAAGCTCTGCATTTTTAGTAAGTTGTTTTTGCCCGTTGAATAATAATCATTATGGAGTGGAGCATTTTATTGTGGAATAGCATGTGTACGTTTGAAATCTTTGAACAAAATATCATGGTAAGTACGTGCTTGGTTGGTCGTAATGATTCTGTCTTTTGTTGTTTGACTTCCTATGTGTCTTTCTAATTTAAATTATCAAACTCCTGTTTCACACTTGTAATATATGTTAAATGATGTTAAATAATAATAACAGTGAAAATAAAATGAATAAATAATATTAAACTATGTTCGAATTGATCGCTGTAAGTCTGTTGCGTGTTGGCTTCTGACAGAGTATCACTCGAGTGCACTTTGGTCTCACTCGAGTGCATCTGCATATTTCTTCTTCTACTTCTGTTTTTGTGTTGCACTTCCACGTGATTTTGAAAGAGTACATTTTCACACTTGCGAGTGATGTGGGTCCTTACTCGAGCACATATCCTCTCACTCGAGTGCCTCTGTATTTAGTACTATGAACCCACGTCTCTGGATAACACTCGCATCATATTTTTTAAGAGTGTGATTTTGCACTTGTAAGTGATGTGGGCTCTCGCTCGAGCATACTTATTCTCACTCGAGTGCACAGTATATTCTTGTATAAGATACTCTTTCGCTTCAGCACTTGCATCATAAATGGAGAGAGTTAGATTTCTCACTCGCAGGTGTTGAGGTATCACTCGAGTGCAAGTACTCTCCACTCGAGTACACTTGCTCTTCCATGCTCAAGCTGACTATCGGGAAAATACTTTCTACGCCTCACTTGCTTGGACTTTAGTGTAGTTTCACTTTGAGTTTATCTTGCTCTCAGGTAAACACTTTCTGTACCAAACTTGGTAGGACTCAGGTGAATTTGAGGTTATCACTCAAGTATTGAGTCTGTGCTTGAGTAAAGTGATGATATCCTATCTCTGACATTGCTCTCTATCAAACACTCGCACGAATATGCCTTTATGCTCAAGTATAAATCATATCTTCACTTGAGTACTGTGTCCATCACTCGAGTTCTCCTGGTATTTTTAGCTAGAGTCTGCTTCTATCAAACACTTTCAGTTCAACACTCTCTTGTGCTCGAGTGCAAAAGTGCTTATTGCTCGAGTGCTAGCTCCATTACTCAATTGCTAGCTCCATTACTCGAGTGCATTAGTTAAAATCACAGTAATGACATCTGAACTTTGTGAAATGCATTTGGTAACATTTTCAACCATTGCAAAGCATGAGTTTCTTACCACAAAACATAATGATCTTTTGTTATCATCAAAACTTGGAATCTAACATGATGGTACTGTAATGGTTTCTAATGCTGGGAGAGTAGCTCGAGGGCGAGGCAAAGGTTAAGGAAGAGGATGAGGTCAGCATTATGAGGCATGTAGCTATTGCAACAAAACAAGACACTAACGGAGGTCTTGATATCATGTTTGGTTTCCCTTGGTTTTTTGCAATCGCAAAATAAAAAGGCATGAGAAGATCAAGCTAATTCTGCTAGACATGACAATCTGATGAAAAGAACATGACCTTGACATGGGTGACCAAGCTCCCTTCTTCACTCATGATCAGTATAAGAAAATTCAGAAGATGCTTAAGTGGAATTTAAACCTAGTTAAGGCAGTAGCAAGTGTTCAAGCCACCACTTCAGGTTTGTATCTTCACTTATATATAGAATGGATATTGGATTATGGAGCAAGTTGTCATATTATTAGCAATATAAACCGTTTAGACAAATATGAACCATATTTAGGACCATCTAAGTGAGTAAAAGTCCCTAGCAGAGAGAGAATTAAATAACACATACTGGAAATGTGAAACTCACTAAATGTATATCTTTATCAAACGTGCTTTATGATAAGGCATTTTACTATAACCTGATTTCAATAGCTAAAGTGACATTAGATAGCAAATGTGTTGTGTCATTTCTCCCTGATTTTTGTGTGTTGCATGACATGTCCAATGGAACAAACAAAGGGATTAGTAGTATTCAAGAGAACTTTACTTGCTAAAAAGGCCTCATAATTGTGAATTGTTGAATTCTAGGAGTAAAATTAAGCATGTAAACAATGTGAATGATAGTGTATGGCATTCTAGATTAGGGCATGACCCTATGGATGTTTTGAAGCATTTGAATGATGTAAAACTCTCTAGATCTGTCAAAGATGATAATAAATATGAACTATGAATTCAATGCAATTGAGCAAGCATACATGCTTGTCATTTTCTTCTAATGTCTTTGAATCTAATCATTGTTTTGAGTTGTTACATGATGATTTGTGGGACCATATACAACACCAACACATCAAGGATATATATATTTCTTAAATATTGTTGATGACTATTCTCGGGGACTTAGGTATTTCTCTTGCATTTTAAATATGATGTTTCTAAATACTCAAAAAAATTGAAAATATGCTATGAATCAATTTTCTGCAAAAATCAAAATTATAAGGAACAATGTAAAATTTGTAAATCAAGAACTGACAAATTTCTTCACTGATCTTGGTATTGTGCATCATAAGTCTTGCTCTTTCACCCCTCAACAAAATGGGGTAGTTGAAAGGAAGCATAAACACTTGCTAAATGTTACTAGAACCATTATAGCTAATGCAAATTTGCCCATCAAATTTAGGGGTGAAGCTGTTACGACCATTGCATATATTATCAATTGAACTTCGTCAAGAAATTTATCTTATCTTACACCTTATTAGCTATTATATGGGAGACCGCCCAATCTAGGACACCTTAAAGTGTTCATATGCCTAGCTTTTGCTATGAATTTAAATTCTGTAGATAAATTTTAGAACAGGGCAAAAGCATGTGTGTTTCTTGGATATCCAGACACTCAAAAGGGGTATATACTTTACAATATTAAAAGTAGATCTCCCATAATTTCTAGTCATGTTACCTTCATGGAGAATAAATTCCCTTTCAATGATTGTAAAGGCATCAATCAAGGGGGAGTTGAAAAGGGTAAGGTTGATTTCTTTAATGATTTATTTGACACTAATCATCATTTAACATCTCCCTCTAGGAACAGGTACCAACAAAATCAATAAAGGGGTTCTCAAGGAGAGGATGTACAAGAATGAGTCATGGACAATAATAATGGTAACTCTAGGATAAGTACTCAAGATATTCATCAACAATCAATGTTTAGACTCACTAGGAATAGACAACCACAAATTTGGACAAAATATTATGAATGTCATTTCTTGCCTCATAACAGTGATCAATGTCATTCCCCCACTAGTGATCTTATGCATGAGAATGATATTAGCATGGCTGGTTCAATCTCTTTTGATAATTTAAATAAACAATACAAATGTTTTCTATCTTCCATCGACAAAGAGGTTGAACCAAATGACTATTATCAAGCATGCAAAGATCCTAGGTGGGTAGAGACAATGCAAGTAGAAATTAAGGTATTAGAATCAAATAAAACCTGGAGAATAGTGAATTTGGCGAAGGATAAGTAACTAATTGGTTGTAAGTGGGCCTTTAAGATCAATTACAAGGCGGATGGAAAGATCGACAAGTTTAAGGCTTGTTTGGTTGCTAAAAGTTACAATCAAAGGGAAGGGATTGATTTCTATGAAATATTCTCCCCAGTTGTCAAGATTGTAACAATTAGAAGCATCCTTAAGCCTACCATTGTTAACAATTGAGAAATACATCAAATGAATATAGATAATGCATTCTTTCAAGGAGATGATATATGACCATTTCTCAAGGTTTTGAAAGGAAAACAAATCAGTTTAAAGTTTGCAAGCTTGAAAAGTCCCTTTTATGGGTTGAAACAAGCTTCAAGACAATGGAGTGAGAAGATGACCCAATCATTGATTAAAGGGGGCTTTCAACAAAATAAGCATGATTATTCATTGTCTTATAAACAAATAGAATTTGGTTTGGCATTTATCCTTGCTTATGTTGATGGTTTAATGATAACTGGTAGCAATGTTCAAATTATCAATGATATGAAGATTTATTTGCTAGGGAATTCAATATAAAAAATCTTGGAACCTTAAGGTATTTTTTAGGCCTAGAAGTGTTGATATCCAAGTATGGGATTCTCCTCAATCAGAGGAAATATGCAACTAAGTTAATTGATCAAACTGGTTTAGATGAATCTAAAACTATTCTGACTCCTATGGAACATAATCTTAAACCTATAGCTATAGAAACCAAGACAGATTTCTATATAGATGATGTAGAGGCCTATAGAAGGCTTGTTGGTAAGCTATTATATCTTACTTTGATTAGGCCTGATATCTTTTTCACGGTACAGGTGTTAAGTCAATTTATACAAGGGCCTAATGAGTCACATATGAAGGTTGCACTTAGATTGGTGAAATATTTTAAGGATAGCCTAGGGAGAGGAATTTTTCTCTCAACTGAAAACTCTTCTATTTTGGAATGTTATTGTGATTCTGATCATGCTAGTTGTGCAGATACAAGACAGTCAGTGATAGGGTATCTTGTGACATTTGGTGGCTCACTTATCTGTTGGAAATCGAAGAAACAAAGTGTAATGTCTATCTCTTCAATTGAAGCCGAATACATAGCCCTTCAAATGGTAGTTGCAAAGCTAACTTGGATAGTAGGATTGATGAAAGAGTTACACATCAATAAAGTGGAGCTAGTTAGAGTGTTTTGCAATAGCAAATTAGCAATTCACATAGCCATGAATTCAATGTTCATGAACGTACTAAACATATTAAAGTAGATTACCACTTCAGGACGGAGAAGCTATTAAGTGGAATGATAGAGTTTCATCATGTTAAATCAGAAGAGCAATATGCAGACATATTAACTAAAGCTCTAGTTGGGGAACAACATGATTATATCCTCAACAAGTTGGGCACTTATGAATACATAGTCCCTAACATGAGCAGGTGTAAATAATAGTTAAGTATTTAGAATAGCATACGGTTTATTATGTGTAAAGTATTTGTTGGGCCGAGACTTATTAGGTTGTAGGTGTATATCTAAATGGACTTGTGAACAATTTTGGATGATGTTGAGTTTTGATTAATGCAAGAAGCTATTATTCAGAAATAAGAATTCTTTAGTCAGGCATTTAACAAAAAGCATACTCCCTTCCCTATAACCAACACTTTGATCAGAGGTTCAGCTATGGTGAAATTCTATCAGCTACTCGCAATTTGTTTTGTTTGTGATAATGATTTGAAAGGGGATCAAATGTTCAACACCGGGAGTGAAGATGACGAGGTTGTGAGGAATTATTGATAGTTACTAGTCACTTGTCAATATTATTTAAAAGGCCAATTGTAAGAGGGAACATGTTTCAATTCTGTTAGGCAAATGGTTAAATTGAATCAATTTTAATATATTAGGGGCACAATTGCACCTCTAAATACTTTAGAGTGTTAATTGCTCCTTCAAAAATAATTTGAGGTGCTGGTTGCATATTTACCTAAAATTTAAATGACCAGCATTTATTTTAACTAAAATCTCATTTTGATCCTTTTATAGAATGGATGAGATTTTTTTTTTTTTTTTTGCATTAAAACTGGAATTCATTAATTCATCAGAGATTAATACAAAACACAGCTCAGAAAGATGCACACTCTACAAAACACATCAGAGATGTTTTAATTTGTTTGTCTTTTTACAAATTTAAAAATTTCCTGTAATTAATTTCTTCACAAGAAACTTGGCTACCATTTTTCCTTTTTTGAGTGAATGTATCTTAGGTAATCCATCAAATGATTGTTCAAACTTTTTTTTCCATTAATCATTTCGGTTATCAATCCATATGAAAAATCAAATAGGAGAAAAATATAATATTGATGAATGAAGGGGCAGTATTGCAAAATGTATAATTTTAGCTTGAAGTAACTGAGTAATGATTTTACACACATTGGAGTTCTCTTCTACATCCTATCATTCTATATCATGAAAATAAAACTACCATATCTTATCACCATTTCATATTAATGTTTTTTTATTCCCGAAAAGTCTTATGTTTTAGTATGTAAGATCATTACGGATTTTTATGCAGTTAATAATTTTTATCTAAAATGCCTCTAGAATTATGTCAAACTTAGTTACTTAGAAAATAAAGTAGTTATTAGAAATAAATAGTTAATTATTGGTATTTGAAAAGTAAAATTAGGAAAAAATGGAATATTAATTAACTAATTTTTTAACGAACGTGTGTTAGTTAAAAGCTATAATAAAAATTGGAGGTTGTATTAGCATATTGTTGTATCCCTATACATTTTGATTTCCCTTGTGTCTTATTAGCTTGGGCCTACCAATTAACGTTAAGGTAAGCCTTTAGCTTCTCTTCAGACTTCAGATAAAATTTTGAACCAAAAAAACCCAAATAAAAATGGGGTATTTGGCATCCATAATTCCCAAAAGTTCAAAATTTTTTAGGCAAGTAAATTGCCTCATTTTGATTTTTTGGGAAGTAAAATAGATACTAAGTTCAAATTTTGAACCAAAAAACCACTAGTTTCAATTGCATCAAAAAGAAACTGGTGTCATTTCCATAGAGAGGGTGAGGAAACTAGCACAAAACGTCAACATAATACACAATGACACAAACTGCTATTAAATTGTATAGCGCAATTATGTTTAATTTTTATTTTGCACAAATATGGATATTTTGGGCATAATTAAATGTAGCTCTAATAAGGCCAGAAACTGGAACCTTTTTTGTTTCCATTTTTAGAATAAAAGGGATGGCAAAGGCATATACAAAAAAAATAATTACTGATTACATAATCATGATCAGCTAAACACCTACACCTGCTAGGGGCGACAACATCAACATCTTCTCACAGAAACTGGGTCAAGTTCAAATATCATAACAAAAGACACATTTGTTTTGGTATTGTATATGAACTAGCTTTCGTCCAGATACAGCAAGTTAGCAAAAAGATCAGAACCTAGATTTACATATCAAGATCTCTTGTTCACAATTTTTGTAACATCTTCAAACAGGAAGCATCAAGCCATGGCCGGAATGCTCCTCCGTGAGGCACATGCTGCAATTTACAGATATAATGTGAACAGAAATAGGTTAATAGCCATCAATAATGGACACATTTTGTAAATTTACGAATTTATGCATTAATTGGCCAACATTTGGAGTCGAAGTAGCTTGACCAAGATATAAATTTTCACGGTCTACAAGGCTTGCAACTAAGTCCATCTAATTTTCAAAATTTCTATTTGGGCCCAAGTTCATCTTACTGGGCTTCAATTTAGATCCAATAGCAGACTCAAGCCCAAGCCAGAGTATAACAATCTGAGCCCTGGTAAAACATGTAACAGTGGCAGTGGTGAACTGACAGGAGATTATTTCCATATTCTACTTTTGAGAAAACTTTTCCAAGGAAAAAATATTAGAAATATTTCCCAACAACACAAATCCTAAATGAAACAAAACATGAATTCTTATAAACGACGAAGTAACAAGAAAAGGAATCCCAAATGTTCCGCCTTAATGGAATAATTTGTACTCAAACTTATGAACTCTCAAACCAAAGAATTTGTAACCTTTCAACCATTTCTTCTTCCCATATTCACAAACATTGAAGATGTTTGAAGACAATAAACCCACCCCCTCAAAGTAAACCTTAACCAATTAAATCAAGGTGGTTGGTTCAATCCCCATAATGCCAGCTGAAAAATTAAACGAAAATTTGCTTATTGACAAATCAATGAGCAATGCATATGCCATACTTGCAAAAGGTCTGTGTTGGAAACCAAAATAAAAATTGAAAACTATCATTCTTTTCTCTGTTCTGCCCCTAACTGACCAGATTGGTCCAACTTCTCTCTATTCTCCATCTTTCGTGTATATGTCCGAATCACTAAGTGACCCTATTCCTATCAGTCTGAAACAACAAAGCCCGGGCACGTGAAATTATTAATTTACCTTCAACCAGTAAAAAAATCCACGTAAGAGAAACAGAACTTTATGTGGTTCCTTGACTTGATTAATTGCATTTTTTAGACCTGCAAAATTATGGAAAAAATTATTTTACTACAGGTCAGTTAAGATATTTGCACCGTTGTGCAAATGTGATAATAGGGAATTAATTACACATAATAGAAGAACATGAAAACGTGGGACACATAACGGAAGACATAGCAAAAAGTAGCTAGTGAAATCATTTTTACATTTGGGACAAAAAAAAAAATCATTTTGACATCAGGCAAGTCTACTTCTATAGCTCATCACGCTGATCATTGAATTTTCACAAAAAATGTAGTAATAATCACATGAATGCAGCAATCAAGTCCCTCTATCACTGAACAAGCCATGGTCCTTGAATAATCATTGACACAAATAAAGAGGGGGGGAAATTACTCCCTGCTATTTTATCTTTTGTATCCAGTAATTAAGTCATCACTTCAAACGATTACTTGAATTATACTTGATGCAACTACTGTTTAAAATGGGGAAAAAAATTAAAGAACCATTGAAACTTACCACCGTGCATTTTAAGATATGATGTTTTATTATCATCACCTCCCTTTGGACGATCTTTTGTCACCCCATGGCGCATTTCTCTATGTAGCTCCTTCTGCCTTTCGTGAGATGCTGCTTGCAGAAGTTTATCAAGCTCCTTTTGGTTATAAGGCCTTTGAAGTTCTTCCATGAGTCCTTTTCCATACAAGCTGTCTTTATGGTTCCTTTCATCTGCAAGGCACTAAACACACCAAGACATATAAAAGAAATCATCTAAAAAATTGTTTCTAAAACATTACAATTAGGTGGATGGGTTCAACTGCATCCCAAATTACATATTATGAATATTACAGTTATCACTGCCCAAGTAAAAGACACTTACAGATGAATGATAACTTTCTGAACAAATGGATGGGCTGTCTTCGTAATGTTGATTAGGATCCAGAATAATTGGTTCAGAATCAGTGGAACTTTGATCACATTCCTCCCCATATACCACTGCAACACCATTTTCAGGCACATAAATCAAATTGTCGCCATCTGTTCTAACAGATTTCAGAAATAGTTGGTAATTTTCATCCATAATATTGCACAAAACTTTGTTGTTGCACTTGTGCTTGGCCACATGAGAACATTGAGAAGCACTCGAATCTTGTCTCGCATTAGGAAGTTCAGTTGCCTTATTGGAAACTTGTAAATTCTGCCTAACTTCTGAACGTGTTTCTTCTAAATTCTTCCAAACCTCAGAATTCAGATATGTTTGCCAGTCTTCATCCACATCACCACTCAATGCTTCACTGGGGTGCTTGTTCTTGGCCACACGATAATCATCTGAAGCTAGTCCAGCATTAGGGGGTTCAGATGCCTCATTGGAAACTTGTAAATTCTGCCCAACTGCTGAACGTTTTGCTTCTGATTTCCTCCTAGCCTTCGAATTCAGATATATTAGCCAGTCTTCATCCACATCACTCAACACTTCACTGGGGTGCTTGCTCTTTGCCACACGATAATCATCTGAAGCTTGTCTGGTATTAGGGGTTCCAGTTGCCTCATTGGAAACTTGTAAATTCTCCCTAACTGCCGAAGGTTTTTCTTCTGCATTCTTCCTGACCACAGAATTAAGATATATTTGCAAGTCTTCATCCACACCATCACTCAACACTTCACTAGGGAACTTCTTCTTGGCCACATGAAGATCATCTAAAGCTTGTCTTGAATCAGGGAGTTCAGTAACCTCAAAGGGAACTTGTAAGTTCTGCCTAATCTTTGACCTCTCTCCTTCTGATTCACTTGCCCCATATTTTATTGTGATGTCCCTTTCTGGCATACATATCAAACTGTCCCCATCTAGTCTTGAAGAGTACAGGAATAATTGGTTATCTTCATCAATACCACATTGAACTTCATTATTGTGCTTGTCCACATGATAAACATCTGAAATTTGTCTTGCTTTAAGGGGTTCAGTTGCCTCATTGAAAACTGGTAAATTCTTCCTAACTGCTGAACGTTTTTCTTCTGAATTCTTCCTAACCTCAGAATTCAGATATATTTGCCAATCTTCATCAGCAACGTCACTCAACACTTGACTGTGGCGCTTGTTCTTGGCCACACGATAGTCATCCGAAGCTTGTATTGAATTAGAAAGTTCAGTTACCTCGAAGGGTTCTTGTAAGTTCTTCCTAACCTTTGAACTCTTTCCTTCTAATTCACTTCCCCCATATTTTATTGTTAAAGTGCCTTTTGGCATACAAACCAAATTATGACCGACCATCCTCGTTGAATTCAGGAATAATTGGTAATCTTCATCATCACCCTCACACTGAACTTCACTAGTGACCAAATCATGAAATCTCTCTTCTTGTCCTTCATACCTTACACAAAATAACTGGTTATCAACAAAGACTTTTAATATGTATGACTTATCATCTTCCCTTAAATTTTCCAACAACGTTTTATACTGAGCATCTGCGTCACCATCATTATCACTGCCATGGCTTGTGTTAACATCAATATCCGAAGCAATAATATTATTATCACCGATGATATCAGCATGGAAATCAACTTTGTCTAAATCCATTTCTTCCTCCAAAACATTACCACTATTCTCAGCATTTTTCACAACTTCATCGCCAAAACTCCCCACATTTTTCCTTTTGGCATTGGAACTGTAATGGCGTTCCATTATCTCACTGGCAATGGACCTTCTCTTCAATCGCCTCATCAATCTACTATCATATTGAAAAACCTCCCAATTTTCTGTAAGATGAGAATATTTCCCCTTGATCGGACCTTTACTAGGTCCCATTCTACTTTTATACTGAGCATCTGTGTCGCCATCATTATCACTGTCATGGCTTGTGTTAACATTAACATCAGAAGCAATAATATTATTATCACTGACGACATCAACATGGAAATCAACTTTATCTAAAAAGAATCCGTAATCCTCATCCACTTCTTCCTCCAAAACATGAACATCAGCATTTTTCACAGCTTCATGGCCACAACTTCCGACTTTTTTCCTTTTAGCATTGGCACTGTAATTGCGTTCCATCATCTCATCGGCAATGGACCTTCTCTTCAGTCGCCTCATCAATCTACTATCATATTGAGGAACTTCCCAATTTTCTTTAAGATGAGAGTGTTCCCGCTTGATCGAACCTTTAGTAGGTCTCATTTTACTTCAAGCAGAGCAACCCCACCTTTCTTTGAAAAGGAAATTGTCTCTAAGAACGTGAACAAAACAAAAGACAAAGATGAGCTGATCATTCATCACCTTGAAGAACAAAATAAGAGAAGTTAGGGGAAAAAAATTCACCAACACTTTGGTCCGAAATAAAAACAACAGACATAAAAACGTCATTTCGTCCAAAGCAGGTTAAACAAAGGCATGCGAAGACTATAATATAAAGAAAACAAAACGGAAGGAGAGCTGATCAAGAGAGAAACTCAAAGTCAGCCACAAAGAGATGCAAACAGATATTCTCATTCAAAAAAACTCTGGTCCCTAAAACTATAATACTCAGACCTTTAATTGAACCTACAGTGACATTCAAATGCTGGTCTCACTCCCAAAATAAAAGCATAACAGAGCAAAGCTATGGCGCTACGGACACGAGAACCTAATGTAATCAGTTAAGAAAGAACCTACTGAGAATCGAAGCTTCAAGCGCAGATTCAGAAGAGACCTAGATTGTTTCTCGCTTCAATATTGGGAAACGGCTTGATCATGATGAACCTTACACAGAGCAACAAGAAACTGTAGTTTGTATGGCGTAACGGTGACTCAACTCTACTCGAATAGAGTGTTCGTCAGACTGTTGAGTTGCTCATGCGGGAGTGGAAAGAAGGAAGAATAAAAAAGTCACGAAACAGTTCACGACATTCGTGGCCCAAGAAAATAATAATAAAAGGGGGAAAATACTCTTAAAATTTTATTGGTGAAAAGTGAAAACTGAAAGGAATGATCTCATATAAATCCATTTTAAATGTTTAAATCTAAATTTAGGTCTATATTTTTAATAAATCTCTAATTAGGCTTAGATGCCTTATTACGGATTTCTAAATATTGTTAAAAGGTCATAATGACCCTTCAAATAAAATGATGACTGAATATCCCATCATATAATGAATCATTGGAGAAAAAGGAAAAATGCGGGTAAACTAGGGCTCTTTAGCCACAAAATCAGAGAACCAGAGAAGAGAAGATGTAGAGTGATCTTAGCAAACAATGAAAATCAAGGGGATAATCTCTGCATACTTAGGGGTTAACTCAATACGATTCTATGAATATTTTCGATTTGAGATTCATATTCAAAAATAGCCCTGTTTCTTGTTTGTCTCGTCCAATATGCAACTACTTTTAGCAGCTTGGGGTGCCTCTAACACTTTCTTCCAAAACGTCTGCTGCTTCAGCAAGTTTCCCTTATGCCAAGTAAAACTCAACTTTGTTTATAATGGATTCAATGTATATCTGGTGATCTAGGGTATGCTTGATAAGAGTGAAAAGGGAAAAGCAAACTACTAGAGATTAAAAAAAAAAAAAAAAAAAAAAAAAACTAAACACTCACCAATGTCTCTTATGACTAAAACTAAATTTCAAAAAAAAAAAAAAAACACACACACATTACATCAAGACTTCCGGGAATGTCCCTTGGTGCAGGATAAGTGCGGGGCTTAAATAGAATAGAACCTGAAGGATTATATACGCACAATAACGAAAACGATTTGAAATTAAGATGGAAGATGTAATATGTGAAGCAGCTTATTCTGCCAATTTAATGAGACGAAACCTGGCTAAATGGTATGATTAAATCTCAGGATGGGAGAGAGGAGAGGTGAGGATTGATATTTGAATTTTGAGAATAAGATTTTATAGAAAGAGAAGATACAGAGAAAATAATATAAGGACATGTTGGTAAAATCATTAAAATTAGAAATCTCTAATGAGGACTCTTGGCTTAATCAAGGATTTGACAAAAACACAGGCTTAAATCTGGATTGAAATATTTTAAATAGATTTAAGCGGGATTTTCCCAAACTGAAAACTAAGAAGGCCTCATATTACCAATACTTGGCTGGCTGCGAAATTTACAAAATTCCTATTTTTCTTTTGTATATAAAAATTTATGAGGTTTTGACTATAAATAATATTTTGACTTGAGTAGATTTTTAGTTATTTAAATTTATTTAAAGTTTTATTTTAATCCCTTAAATTTATAAAATATACTTTTAGTCTTACAATCTTAATATGGTTAATAATGTCACTACCCTAGAATTTTATTTTTTTAATATAATTTTAATTTGTTTCATAATTTTAGTATAATTGATATTTATTAATTTTAATATTTTTATAAAAATATTTAAACATAAACATACTTAATAATTTAAAATTATTTAAATTGGGGAAAAGAGTCTATGATTAGATTACGAGAGAAATTGATAAAAATTTATTATATTTTACCCTAAAAATAAAAAACATATATTTCATAGTTTCATTAAGTAAAAAAATTATAAATGGATTTTTATTATGTGAAATTGGTTTTAAAAATATTATTAATGATATTTAAATTTAGGCATGCTAGACCAACTCTTTGTTGTTTAGGGAATGAGAATTTTAAAATATTCTATCCAAAAAATAAATTCTAATTATTTTTATAGAATGCAAAATTTTACATATTCTTTGTTTTTTTACGGCAAAATCTTACATATTCAGATATGCAACTTTGACCAAATATATAGCACAGATGCACGTATAGTATGTAAGAAAGGTCAACAAAATTTTTTAGCAAAATAGTAGCAGTGGTAAGAACAAAATTGTTTGTAAATAATAATAATAAGAAGAACAACAACAAAATATATTATCTTCTTTTACCTCATCTATTACTTCTATTACTTTTATAATACAAGGAACGCTGGAGGGTTTACTATTTAACATCTGGCATGCCTAGATTCATGCCACATGGCACACCCCCTACATGACAGCTAGACGCTTTGCAGGTAGTTAGTTACTCTATATTCTTTGTTGCATCCAAATTGCTAGATGATAAATTATACATGATTTTAAGTTTACTTTTTTTCTCAGCCAATCAATATTACTATGATTCCCGTCAGTTTCAATTTTAAATTTTTTTCTCAATTATCTTCCATATTTAATATGTGAGACTAAAAGACTTAATTAAATTAGTCATTGTCATGTATAATTTAATTATATGATATATGTAGAATTTTAATTAACTAGCGGTCGCTCCCCGTTAGTTTGCCAATAAATATTTGCCAATCAATATGACCATGATTCTTGTTAATTTAAATTTTAAATTTTTTTTCTCAGTTATCTTTCATATTTATTATGTAAATCTGAATTACTTAATTAAATTAGTTAATGGAATGTATAATTTCATGATATGATTTATGTAGAATCTTAATTAATGAGCGATCGGTTCTCGTTAGTTTGCCACTAAATATTTGCCATCCAGGTTGAATGATGGTAAAAAAAAATTAATAATAACCAAATGAACTATTGCTTAATATTATAAAAATAAAAGATAATTTTATTCTTACTTAATCTCAAACCAAATTGAGGTTAAATCTCAAATCATATAAAATAGCGAATTTTTAGACTGCAATTATCATTGATGCCATTGTTTTGTTACCTTTAAAGTATAATAATAAATTATATATATTCATATGAAAATGCAAGGTAATTAGCATTGCAAAATTGAAAGGACAATGTACATTCACTTGAGTGATGAGACAGTGGAGTTGAGTCCATTAGTAATTAAGTGGGATTTGGTTGTCTAACTAATAAAGTTAACATTTGGAGCGGGCTTATTAATTTTAATTAACATTGTGTTGATTGAGATTTGATCAAAGTTTGTGTTGAGAGGGATTTAGAGGATTTTTTTAACCACGTGATCACCTACAATTTATGATTGAAGTCACAAATTATACATCAGCTCCAATCCTCTCTCAATTGCGATGACCAACGTTTTGCTCAAGATGTTTTCTATGCAACACCGAACGGTACAACATTCCCTGCCATTATTTTTAGTTTAGCAATCATTTGTACTCTTTCTGTGATGCATTGCATAAATAAATTTTAAGTAAACTATTTTGATCTTTTTATCAGTATCACTCAACTCTACCATAAATAAATCTACAGTTCTGGTAGAGCCTCATCCTCTCGTACTGCAAATGGTATTATTTAGGATTTTTCACACTTTTTAAAACACTATTAACATTATAGAAAACACCATTTATGCACAAAGATTGTATTGATCCTTCATAATATAATTACTACCATTAATCTGACATTTAATAGTATTGCTTACTTGTAGGGTTGACATTATATGAAGATCTAGGTGATCCGCATTGTACTTGCGTTTATTGTGGAGCACAGATGTGGTATTATGAATGACTGCGAAAGGATATAAGTGAATATGTTCCTCAATTTGGAATGTGTTGCCTTCAAGCAAAAGTCAAATTGCCCGTCCCAGCAAAGCCACCCCCAATTGAAAAGCTTATGGGATAGATGTCTAATAGTAAGCACTTTCAAGCTCATATAAGAACTTATAATATGATGTTTGCTTTTACATCAATAGGTGGAAAGATAGATAGAGAAATCAATGATGGCAGAGATCCTTATGTTTATAGAATGGGTGGGCAGAATATTCATATGATTGGAAGTATCCTCCCCATGGAAGGAGCCTCTCCAAAATTTGCTCAATGGTATATTTATGATACGTCAAACAAGATTTCTAACAGAGTTTCTGCAATACGATACGCATGAATTACTTCCATTAGGATTTTTAATTTGCAATATATTTATCTCAGCTTAAATATATCATAAATACTCCATATTTATTAATATATTTATTTCTGTAATTCTCAATGGAGAGAATGGTGAATCACCCCCCATTAAGCTCAACATCCTTGAATCCCTCCAAACTATGCTAGATGATCATAATTGCTTGGTACAAGCATTCCACAAGGCACGCGATTTCATCAATTCACATTAGGGAGAATGTATTAATATTAAACTAATACATCAAAGAGGACCAAACAGACATCAATATAATTTGTCAAAATGAGATAGCTACCTTAATTGTTGGAGACATTGGATCAACAAACCAAGGTCGAGATATAATAGTACAATATAGAACTGGCCTCCTTAAGCGCATTCATGAGACTCACCCTGACTTCCTCCCACTCTAGTATCCATTGTTATTCCTGCATGGTATTGGTGGCTATGAGGAAAAAATTCCTCATGCTCAGGATAGATGTGTCAACCAAGGGAAAAATACATATGTCTCAATGCGAGAATATTTTACGTACCTTATCCAAGATAGAATGGAAAACTGGTCAGTAATACTACATGGAGGAAAACTTTTCTAGCAATTTATTGTGGATGCTTACATGATGATGAAATCCTGGAGGTTGGCTTACATCCGAAATCATCAGAAACAACTCTGTGCAGAGTTATATAGAGGACTAATGGATGCTGCTTTACGGGGTGAAATTGAGGCTACAACAAGGGATAAAAGGATTATTTTGCCATCATCATTCATAGAGGGAGCTCGCTACATATTAAATAATTATCAAGATGCCATGACTATTTATGGATGGGCTGGGTACCCTGATCTATTTATCACATTTACCTACAACCCAAGATGGCCAAAAATTACAAGATATATACAAGATTTTGATACAAAGGTAGAGCACATACCACATGTTCTTGATCGGATATTGAAAATCAAACTAGATCTTCTTATGAAAGATATAAAATGGGGGGATATTTTTGGCCCAGGAAAAGCATGTTAGTTATTTTCATATCTATTATATACTCACTATTTGCATAATTAACTTTTACCCAATGCATTTTCTAATATTTTAATTTTGTGTATATAAATTTACATCTTATTTATTAACGCAACTATTTCTCTTTATATAAAAAATTTATGTTGTTTGTTTATTTCTATCATAGCATTATTTATGATTATATAGTATGATTTATATATGGGTTTATTAATAAGAATTTATTTAATTTATTTTGTTACAGTATGGTTTTAATTTTATTTAATGGTCAGCAGCCATAATACTCATAATTATGTAATTAGATGACCAAAAGTCACATCACTTTTGTCACAGTTCTTATATAAAAGAACACTTATTGGTTACAAATATCAAATTAAAGCCCTAAAAGCCAAAGATTCAAATATCAAACTAAACATAAAAAAGCCCCCAAGTATGAAATTAATTTTTCATGGAGTAATATTTCCAATAGTTCCGTTAATCAATAGAACACATAAGAAAAAACCCCTACAAATTCCTATTATTGCATCGATGAAGAATAATACAATTGGGCATATATGGGATAGTCAGATGCACAAAGGTCCCCCTATGTGTAGAATTGGGATGTATCAGAAGTATTTTGGATCTATTGTATGCATCCTTACCCGTCATTTTTGCAAGAGGTTGCTTGAACGGCTTAATAACAAGAACACCTAATGAGGTTATTAAATAGGACTTTTCAGTTAACAATTTATCTAAAGGTTTAGTTGTTAATAGAGCACAATGACACTACATGATCCATGCACCTAACCCCATCTAATGAGATAATGCTTGTTGTTGTTGTTGTCGTCGTCGTCATCATCGTTGTCACGACTTTAACCCATAGATAATAGGTCACATGACAACAACTTTACCATAGCACATAGCATAGTTGGGCACGTAAGCAAAATTTGATTCTATGTAAATTTCATTTTCTAACTAAAAGTTAAACCTAACTTGTCATTGAAATTCATATCATTTTGCTCAAAAAACACCTAGCCAGGAAACAAAAATTTTTTTTCCAGCTCAATATAGGAAAGGAAATAAATCAATAATGAAACCATACTTGGAGTAACAGATTTAAGTGGGCAAATTCTGCTGCATAGAGAGCTTGGTAACAATATATGATGGGCTTGTCCAAAAGAAAAGATGGGGTCGGGTGTATAGGAGGAACGAAGGAAAGAGGAGTTCAGGCCCAACACTACAGACCTAAGGAATCAAGAGGAAGGGGGGCAGAACGGGAATTACACTGAGACACGATCTTCTGACACCTTGCAGGGTAGTGGGAGTGCGTAAAATGGCAAAGGGAGGAAATCGTTGTTGGGCATGAGAGTTATGTTTTGGTGAGGAGAGGGTCCTGATCTCTCGAAAATCAGGAGAAGAGTATGCTAGTTATCTTTAGCTTATTTTCCAGTTCTTGTTTACTGTTTCATTGCTTATTGTTCTTGAGTGGGCATCCTTGGAGTGAAACACTAGTCAGTGAGTGCATGGGGATTGCATTCTCTTCATTTTCCCTAAAGTAATAGAGAATACAAGGCATTTCCATTCCATTTCTCTGTTTAAACACTTGCAGCTCTATCACAATATAACCACTAACCCTTTGCCACATAACAATAAGAGAATTCAGAATTTCAAAGATCTTTCTTTCACCGTACTGCAATGAAGGATCAAAATATTTCAAGCATATTACTTACAAAAGCTGAAGCATCTTGATCAAATCTTGCTTAGCTGCAAAACTGCATAATAAAGAAAGCATACAGTCAGATTCATGAAGAGATATGAGATTGGCACGGCAAGAAAGGTAAAGAAAGTACCATGCTACCACCAGCCAAAAGGGCGTTGAGCTCAAGCCACGGCAGTGATATGCAATAAAAAATTAGTAGCTAACAAGCACAAATTTTATAGTGGCAAAGAGGAAATAGTTTGAAGAGAAGGATACCACAGAAGAAATGAGAAGGAAATATATAGAGAGTGAGAGGGCAGAAACAGAATATAGTAAAACTGAATGAAGATTAGAAGGGAATGGGGGGTTTTTTTTGTTTGGGGGGGGGAGGTTTGATGTGTACCAAACCAGACAAAGAAGGTGAATTTTGAAGGTTACTGAAGAATCTGAGAGCATGCAGAGAGATATGATGTGGGAAGATGAAGGAAACAGGGAACGTATATGAACAAATTATATTTATATTATATATGTAATGAACAAATTGTTACACAAACAATGATTTAATTTTAAAATTCCTCCCTTGTAAAACCCCAGACCCCAAAATAAGAGAAGCACTGGAGCACGACTGAAAGTTATTACATGATTCTCTCTCTATATGTGTATGTGTGTGTTGCGTGTGCACAAAAATACAATTACAACACGATTGACTCATATGACGTGGAACAAAATATAAATCTACCACCTTTCATCTCCTCTCCAGTTATTTTTCTCTTTTGGACCTGTAGGACCTTCCTCGCCATAGAGCTCCAAAGGTAGCTTTTTAAATATGCTTTCCAATGGATTCCGAAGCCTGAGAGGAAGAGCATTGAGTATCCTATCAAGCTCAGTTTTTGAACCATAGACAATTTTAGGGCCCCACTCTGTCATAAACTGCAACCATTGTGGCTCAGAAATAATGCCATCTCCAAGGTATTCAGCTGCAACGAGCTCATATTGAGTACTTGAATCCACAAACAAATTACTATGAGCAGCATCATTCCTGATACCAATCCCTAGCTTTGAAGATCCCTGGATGTAGGTCCCAGGATGAGGGTAGGAAGCATGCCCAGCTTTTGATGAGTAAACGGTAGCTTTGTTGCCATCAATATACTCCAAGCCATGGGCATCCACCCACTCACCACCACTGTGCTGTGAGAAGTATATACTCCAGAGCTCCCCATTGAAATTGCATATACGGAGCGTATAATGCTCCCAGTCACCCACATGCTGTCCAATCCTGCTTAAAGCCATATTCATGATTCCAAATTTTAGAGTGGCAGGTCCATTAAAGGGGCAAAAGACCCACATTGCAATGTCTGTGAAAGTTCCACCAACAGCAGGCTTTACATGAACATAAAGCTTTGCACTCTGTAAGTTCCCATGTTTTACAAAATCCCTTCGTTCATCATTTGGTAAGTCTATCCAAAATTGACCATCATTTGTTCCACCACCTGGCAGGTTTGAGCCAGTTGCATCAATGCTCTCTCCAGGAGAATCACCCTTTCTGTATAATAGCGCTCCATTGTTGAAAAACCAATCAACAGAAGATGGCAGATAAGCTTCCTTGGGATGAAAGAAAACAGTAGGTCCATAATGCTTAATAAGTGCATGAATTTGGTCGAGATTAGGCATTGATGTTTGCACATGATTTAAGTTCTTCAAGCACGCAACAGGGATCTCATCTCCCTTGCTACAGTAACTACTGCAGAAAAAAGTCCCTACAGACACTCCTTTCCCCAACATTTCACGGTCACATGGTCTTATACTCCAGACTTGAAAGGGAAATTCAGGAAATTTATAACCAGCATCTAGTATTAAGCAGTAAGGTTCACATTTGTCAGTAAGGTCAGACCTAACACACTTCATATCATCCAACTCGGGTTTGTCAGGTTTATTAGAAACTAAGTAGCCAAGGGCCTTGTAACCTTCAGGAGGCTGTGGAAGCCAAAAGTAACCACATCCACTCAGCACCTCCTCACTACCTGCGTCTGGACTCCACACTAGAGTATAATCAAGGGGATTCTGAAGAGCAGGTAACTTATCATGATTTGAAATATCAGCTGTTTCAGGTGAGTATGTTTTCACTTCTCTAGCTACAAGTACAAAACCATGTAAGGGCTTGTCAATAAGTTGACAGTAGTGACCAAGGACATGGAACCCATCAGGTACTCCAACAGGCTTATAGAATGCAACACCTGTTCTCTTGTCCAGTGTGACCTTGCTGTTCCAAACAAGCCTAAACCTAGTGATCTTGAAAACTTCTAATTCTCCAAGATTTACAATACCAGAACCAAAACCTTGCCCTACAAAAGCAGATACATAATAGATTAATCAACAACATAAGATAATTTTTTTAACCAAATAGAAAAAGAAAAAAGTTATCTTCATATTAAAAAATGTTCCTCAACAGCATTGGTACTCATGTATTAGACTATCTGTACACTATCATTCAAGTAACAACTTTTCATCCCAAGATACTTCTCAGATATCAAGGTAATACTGCAGTTTCAACCTAACATTGTACTTTACACAGACAAATTCTTAAGAGAATCATGGTTTGATTAATCTTCACTGAAAATCATAATACTACAAGCATAATTTTTCAAATATAACCCATACATTATATGATAGACAGAAAAAGCAAGTTTTATCAGCCATTTAACAGGCAATCTAGCTCAAACTCTTCAAAAGGCAAAGGTGGACAAATAAATCTGGAAAGAAATAAGAAAATTTAAATATAATATGAATAACGAATACACCTATTTTCATGCCTGTGGACATGCAAGACACATTAGACACTGGCATTGCTCCAATACACCGACCATTGCAAAAACCAAGAATCTAAAGAACCATATCCAGGAGAAAAAGATATGCAAATTACAATTGACCAAAGCTTTGAACTGAGCAGCTGTCTGAAGAAAGGGAGCAAAATAGCACCTCATAGGCTTAAAAACAAAGAAAAACAAGGGAAAAAAAAACTCATACTCAGTTGCCCTCATAAAACCTAATACAGTAAAGAAACCAAGGATCTACCAACAAGCTGTTGGTTGAGGTGGTAAGGTGGTAAGGAGGAGAACACAAGTTTGAATCCTAGGAAGCGCACTTGTTGGGAGAGGTGAGAATCCTTTGCCTTCTAAGCCTCAAGGGAGAAACCCTTGATCTAATTAAAAAGAAAAAAAAGAAACCAAGGATCTAAAGCAAATTTCAAAACAAACAAGAAAAAAAATACAGCATTTGCATCGTATACTGTAAAGGCATAGATTAATTAACAGAAAATAGAACAAAAATCAGTGATAAGTAAATTGTAAGTAAATGCTGTCACCTTGAGGCCATTCTGGAATCGGAGCCGGAAGAGAAAATAATTCATGCACGGAGGGAGAGGAACAAGTGATTCTATTCCACGAAAAGCACTTGTACCAAAGCATCTCCACCGAATCCAGTAATCAATTCCGCAGAAAATGGTGCTGAGGCTTGATTGTTCAAGCCTCAAAACCGATCACTAGTCACTGACCTCCCATTAGGACAGCATTCGTTTGAAATTAAACAGTCATTTTGGCGATGCTTCATACTCAAGAAACCAGGGGAGCAATTACTACAACATAAGAGCAATGACAATAATAGAAGAGGGTCAAAAAATTTTCAAACTATTAAATAATTAATGTCTCTAACTGGAAATCACATTGGAATGATATCAACCATGAGTCAATCAATCTTATGGCTGTTCAAATTCTACCTTCCATATCACACTACTCACCAGCATGATAAGGTACAAGGATAGACGATTTCACCAATGCCACAAAACAAAAGACTAAACGATATGGAATCATGGAGATTAGGAAAGCAAACTGAACAAATATCAAGCATTCAGAATGTAAATGAATACAACTTGACTGACATCAAAACCAACAAACTAATAGCATTCACAAACACATTCTATTTTTTCTTTGGTCAGCTACATCGTTATATCATAAATATGTTTCTTGAGCTTACAAACTGATGTTCTTCCTTCAATGTTCAAGTTTTGAATGGGTTTCCTTACAACTGTATCATTTATTTTTAGGATGCAGAAGTTAGCTAAGGAACAAAAACGAAAAGATTGCACTTATAATCTCCACAAATAAAAGAAAAGCAGCAGAAAAGGTAACTTCTGCACATTTCATATCAGTTTTCTATCTGCCCACTAACACAAGGGATATGTATGTTGGATCATAACAAAAATTAAAGGTGATATATATATATATATATATTTGGGGGAGGGGTGGGGAAATTTCCAAACTGTAGACATCAAATCGAAATGCCAATTTGACCAATTCTATTTCTATATACTTATCCATAAACATTCAGTTTATTTGTATATTAGTATCCACAATGTCGTTCCCACCTATTCTATAGTACAAGTCTTACGCACAATTCTAAAGCATTAAACGAATAAGAAATCAGTGGGTAAGGAAGAACAGAACCTTACCTCTCTTCTCCAGATGACTAAGAATGGACGACGGCGGGCGACAGCGAAGGGGACCACGGTGGGCGACGCTGAAGACGACTAATCACGAGCGGTACCAGCGCCGGCGAGGATGAGTTTGACCAACTGAGGAGCAATGGAGGAACGGGGATAATGGCGGCTGAGTGCTTCGGGTTCTGAAATTTCAAATGGAGGATGAGGCTTTGGCGCTCTGCGATGCAATCTGGAACGAAAGGAAAAAAAAAATGTCACAAGACAAACGGAGCTGGCATCTCTCAGTGATCTCTCGCCGCGGTACTCCTTTATCATGAAACACAGTCGTTTTTGTGTCAGATGAAAAAAGTCACAAAAATTTATAAAAGCAATGGTGTCTCAGCGTTCCTGACCTTCATCAATAAGGGAGGGCAAATTTCATTAGAGGGCCCAACTTTATAAAATTTATAAAAAAAATTAAAACTCAATAATAAAAGGGAAAAAATAGAAAAAGAACTTGAAAAATTGTAAAATTTTAAATAAGGTATTTCCTGAAAAATGAATTGTGAATTACTTATCAAGTTTCGTCGTTCCTTTATCAACTCTTGGTAATAAACATGATTTAAGATTTTACAATTTCAAAATTCTTTTTCTATCTTTTCCCATGATAATAACCAATGTTATTAAACCGGGACCGGTCGGGATATTGGGTCAAGGGTCAGTGGGTCAGACCGGAGTCAAACTGGAGCTAACCCGAGACCAAACAGGTGAGAGAGTGAAAATTTTAAGTTTATTAATATGAAATTATAAAGAATTTTTTTTTAAAAAAAAGTTTTTTTAAAAAAATACTGAACCGGACCGGTTTTCTCATCGGGTCGCCAGTCAGGCCGATCCGGGTTTAATAACTATCTTAATAGCTATGATAATAACAAGTTTAAGTTATAACTTTTTGGCGCTTATGCTACCATTTACCGAAGCAACATAGGCAAAGTGCAGGAATAAGTAGAATCACACTCGCTCGTGCCATGTGTTCCTCAACTCATCTAATATATCTAATGAAAGCTCGTAGAAACGTTGGTTCCACCCAATTCTGTTGACGGCGCACAGTGATGTCTCTTTGTTGCTTGCTGCTAATATAATTGAAATTGACGGTGTGAGAAAACTCCAAAATAAAGGATTGTTAATGTTTCTAATCAGCTGCGCATTTTTGTGGCCAAAAAAACAAAAAAAGGATTGTTAATGTTTCTAATTAGCTGGGCATTGAATGACAAAATAAAGGATGCAAGGAAAACGCCAAACCCAATTCATTCTTCCGTTTTTGTGGCCAAAAAAACAAAAAAAGTTAATATTTAGAATTAGCCTGCATAAAAAACAGGACTAATTAATATCATCAATACAACCTCATTAAAAATGGGACTGATTAATATTATCAACCAAACTACATAAAAAACGGATCTTGAACAAATGATTAATATTTTGGCCTAAAAAAACAAATAATTAATATTACACCAATTGCAACCTAAATGGCAAACTTTAAAATAAAAAAAAAAAGGTGTCTATTGTGCATCGAAAAGCCGCTCTTGAAAAAAGCATTTGAATCAAGAGTAAGAGAGAGATAAAGAAATGAATTACAAGAGAAATTAAATTCAAGAAACATATAATCTTTCAGTATTTTAATTTGATCAATGATTAAGGAGTAATTAATTAAGAATAAGAGAAAAATAATAATATCTATCCTCCATTAACTTCTAGATAAGTGGGTTCAGCTGTAAACTAACATGCTCCTCTATGGCTCTATCTATTGTAGAACTCATAGGAATCATCCATGAACTTAATCATCGATGGCTCTATCTATTGTGGATAAAAAAACAGTGAACCCATTCTAAATTATCCTAATGAATACAAGAGAGCTTATTTGGTTTTATTTTATGTTAACTTGCATGAAAAAGGAGAAATGAATACAAGAGTGCTGATTTGGTTTTATTTTAAATAAATCCAATTCCTTTTGAAGAGAATAATGGATTTAATAATTATCATTGAATGACTTATTATTCAAGGGAAAAGGCAAGTGTAATATGGGGCATACAAAAGGTGTAAAGAACTGATATAAGGAAGTTCTAAGGATGAATCTAAGTAATTAAGGGGTTACACTACTATTGATTGGATCCAAAGATTGCCATTAGATTTTTTTATTGTTGGATTTTTGGGGAGGAACATTAATAACATGGGGGTTACAAAAATAATACGGTGGATTTATTTAACGATATCTATAAACGGATGCCCCCAAGAAAAAACACATTGCAAACCACATTTGGCGTCCGCACACTAAAGAACTATTCTAACCTCCCAAAATGTCAACTATGATCTGATTTGTCAAATCAATTATAGTAAAGATACTTGGGTTATCGTTGCATGCGTTCTTAGGAAGCTGGTTGGGGGAAAAAGTAGTCCACCTTATGATGCCTGGAAGGTGGGCATGATTTTGGTGGATGAAGAGGTTTGACTTCATGAAATCCCGTTAATTTTACACTAATTTCTACAATGACACTTATATTTTTTAGTGAAATAAATGCAGGGTACCACAATTGAAGGTTTTGTCACTCAAAAGTAATTAGGAGAGCATTTCATGAAGGATCTAAAAGAGGGTGATGTTTATCAGTTTCAAAACTTTGAGGCTTCAGATAACAATGACCAATATAAAGTAACTCCACATTCATGGAGAGTCCGGTTTCACAAAAAAACATTTTTCCAAGAATCAGATTTGCAAATTCCAATGAAAAAATAAAACTTTGTCCCTATTAAAAACATTGCAGATTACACCACAGATAATGAAGAACTAATTGGTTAGTGCTTTTTAGTAAGATATTCTTAGCAACTTATATTTCTAAAAGGTCATTGTCATGTTCTTTTATTGTTGTCACGAGCTTAAAATCAAGGCAAACCTCTTTTTAGATGTCATTGGATTCCTTCAAGCTTTTGGAGAATTGGAAGATCAACAGAGAGGATATGAGTCCTTCAAACGACTTAATCTCACCCTTGCAGATAAAGAGTAATGTTTTCTCCATTTAATGTGCCGCTATTATTATATTATGTAGAACACTCAATAATTAGATTCACCGATATAATTGTTGTCAGTGATGCTACAATCAATGTAGTACTATGTGGGAACTGTACAACACAAACATTTAACAATAAGCATGCTAAAATATAGCCGTCGATTGTAGTTGTTATCAGGTTTGCGAAGTTGAACAAAAATAAAGGTAAATAATTGTACAACCCTTAAAAGACTAAGCATGTGATCCCTTTTACGTGACAATATTAAATACTTGACAGCATATGGCCACATTACTAATGCTCTGGAAGCTACAACAGTTTTGTTCAATCCCGAAATCCTTGAGGGAAGGATGCTACTGGACAGGTGAGCAATGTTTTCCATAGTAGCTTTAAATAGGAAATTTATGCATTTATGACTATTTATAAAATATAGCGTGGTCACTTATATATACTTGTAACTCACGAGCAGCCTTAGCATGACTCCGGGCACAAAGCAAAGTTTCTAGCAGATAACCAGCATTGTGAAACCCAACATCAGTAATGAGGACATGTTGACATTTCCTACTAAGATACCCCTTGGAGATTTATGCAACATTAAGAAGGTATTTTTAACATTGTGCAGCCTGATTCATTTTGATCATGCTAAGTGAAAAAACAAGTTGTTATTGCATGACCATGTACCAATGAAAATAGGAGAGTGAGATTGTCTCAACAGTATGTATTCAGAAACTTGAAACAGCATATGGGTGGATCTATGATGGGTGCCCGTATAACACCAAACCAACCTATGAAAACGGCTAGCTTACATGCAGCAATTGTAAGAAGGAAGTGTTGATGACTCTGCCTAAGTATGGATGTGCTAATGTCACCAAGATCATCTGGATCTGTGCCTCCCGCAAGAGAGCCAGTACCATTATATGCTATGAAAGGACACTAAGGAGGTATCGATAGATGAGTCATCGGCATGATCAAAAATCAAAAGAAAATTAAAGACAAAAAGAAAAAGGAAGACTCAGGAGACGCTTTTGCCTTTCTGTTTTATTCAATAAATTACGATAGTGAGAAAAATAATCAGATATCTATCTTAATTAATGTTGTTCATTTTATCATAAAACATGTATACTCTAATTTTTTTTATAATTAAGCCAATATCATCAATATATACACGTAAAAGAAGCCACTTACCTTTGAAGGGAACAAGTATGACTTGCAAGCAACGATCTTTGATTTACATGCAATGATAATTAGTGCAAAAGATACGTGTTTTAGATGGGAAAAAAAAAGGAGAATTAGTTAGATAGCTTCTCTCATAATATTGTTTGGATTATAATGAATAAAAAAGTGGTTCTATGTGGATAATATGAATTGTTAATGTACTATTATGGTCCTATTTATGAGAGAGATTTTTTTCCTTTGGTTTAATTCTATAAATGTATTATTTTATCCTTAATTTATTGTTTTGCAAACTTTTTTTTTTAGATTTTACATTAAAGTATGTATATTTAACTGGTGCAAGGTTAACAAAGTTATTCAATTTTAATATAGAGTTAAAAAATTAAAAATTGTAATGTTTATAGTTTCGTGACACGTGTAATTGACCTAGAAAGTGCTCAATCAGAATTTTGTCAATGAAGATTTAGGGCACAAGAAGATGTGTAATTTAGAAGCAGCCAAGACACGTGTGGCAGGTTTGATTTACCAAATAAGATCTCACTCAGTAATTTACTTCCGAGAGAATTTAGCTATAACATTATTTTTATTTTCATTGTAAACTTTCTTTTCAAATTATAATCTTTTTATTTTGATTTTAATATGGAGAGATCCACCCACTGGTTGACATTCAAGATTCGCAATCCCTATTGACATTAATGAGGATTCAACGTGTAAGGACTAACAAATCTAACGTGTAAGGACAAAACCGCTTCAAATGGCATAGAGTGCAAAACATTGGATCATCAGAATACAAAAACATTCCCAGCAACAAAAGACAGAAACTGCATGTAAAATATGTAGAATTGTTGTGTCATAGCCATATTGAATGACAATCTCCAAGTTTAGACTTTTGCAAATAAATTGAAATGATATGATGCAATTAAGGGAATAGACTATCTCCCTTAGTACCTAGACTCCTGCAAATATAGAAAAGGGACGGGACATTTTAGCATACAAAGAAAGGGCTACATTACCGACCGAATAATCACGGCCCGTGCAACGCACAGGGGATAAGACCCTAGTTCTCTTTAAAATACTCTTATATGTAAGAGAATTTATGAAATCTCCTCTTAATCTAAATGTAACATATTAACTATGCATGCGGGCGCATAAATATATATGTCATTTATAAAAAAAAAAAAGGCTATTATATCTTTTATTAAATGTAAATTAAATTTATGTGTCTCATTAAATATTTGGTAAACATTTAAAACTAATTATGGTATTATTGAAAAAATTACACCTTGTCACATACTGTAAAATGTTTTCAACTAATTTTTTTTATATTGATAATTATTTATTTCTTTCTTATAAAAAAATTCAAGGGAATAATAAAATTTAATGATTAGGAAAATGAACAAATCAAGAAAGTAAAGTATAGAAAAGACATCTAGACAAGGGACGAGAGATAGAACAATAATCTTGTATTCCTTCAGCTGCATCATAACACCAAGGGCACAATGCCCTATTTATAGGCACAGCCTTAAACATAGCCTATACTCATACTTAAATGACAAACAATGGATAATGAAATTCATGAATGTGGGTGGGAGGTGAGTTAGAAGATTAAAAAAATAACAATAGTGAAAGATCTCCTTGTATCTTCTTTCCCCAACGTTTTATTATGCCTATTCTTCTTCCTCCTCCTCTTTTTTCTTCTTCTTTCATCTCCTTTCTCTGCTTTTTTGCTACTCTTCCATATAGCCACAAGGGGGAAAAGGATGGGTATTAGAGGATCGAAGTTTTAAACCAGTTTTACAGTGTTAAATTTTCTCCAACGGAGGTTGATGGTGGAACCCCAAATGGTAGTTTCGAATGGATTTTGGCCGGATGGTTATCATTTAGCCGCTCCGGTTTCCGGCTTTTTAACGGGTAACGGCTCAAAAGTGACTAAATGACGAGCCAATCCGATTCATAAGCGAAAACGAATTCAGCGCATGAACCAAACCGTTGAAATCTCCTGTTGACGGATGGGCCGGCCAGACCGTCCGGTCCGGCTATTTAAACATTGGCACATAGTAATTGTCATTCTCTATTGGCAAAAAAGAAAGAGAAAAAGTAATTGTCATTCTCTAGTGTTCATTAGTTTTCATTTTCTCAGAGAAATGGGCTCCTAATGCGTCTGGCTAAATGGATGAAGTCCAAGTCGGGTCGGATCGTAAAAATGAATACTAGAAATGGGTCAATCCGTCCGCTTCGTGTTCCGATCCGACCAAGGGGAACCTCACCAACTTTGTCTTTTACAACAGAAAAAATTCTTTCAGATTAATCTAACTAACACGCACCAAAACCGATCCCTTCCCCTACCACACTTGGAATCGATCGCAGAATATGTAATTCACAAGGGAGTGTCAAAGGTAAAATCGTCTTAATTTTCAATGAATCGATCGGTCCAAAGGCAAAAAAATCTTCATAGAACAAGGTTCCGCCAAAATGACTGTTTAATTTCAAACGAGTGCTGTCCTAATGGGAGGTCGGTGACTAGTGATCGGTTTTGAGGCTTGAACAATCAAGCCTCAGCACCATTTTCTGCGGAATTGATTACTGGATTTGGTGGAGATGCTTTGGTACAAGTGCTTTTCGTGGAATAGAATCACTTGTTCCTCTCCCTCCGTGCATGAATTATTTTCTCTTCCGGCTCCGATTCCAGAATGGCCTCAAGGTGACAGCATTTACTTACAATTTACTTATCACTGATTTTTGTTCTATTTTCTATTAATTAATCTATGCCTTTACAGTATACGATGCAAATGCTGTATTTTTTTTCTTGTTTGTTTTGAAATTTGCTTTTGTTATTATTGTTCATGGGTTCCATCTTACGTTGCAGGGCTTGTCTCTTAGATTGGTTCGTATGATGGCTCCGAAGATCTCTGGTTCTATGTTTGTGAGGAAAGAGGACAATAATGTCAACACTTCTGCTTGGTGTGATGGATTTAGAGGGGAAGGGAGGGGAGAAAAAAATTTTATGAATTGAATTTTAAAAGATTAAAGAAGTGGGGGAATACAATTTTAATAAAGAGAATATATAAGATAAAAGAGGAAGAAAAATTAATTAAAAGTTTTTAACCTTATTTCTCTAATTTTTTTAAATTCAACAAAAAATTTTTTTTTCTTCTGCCCACTTTCCCTCCCCTCCCCTTACCACCAAACAAGCCCTTATTGTCACTCATCTTGCCACTGTTGCTGTTACTAATTCTTGATAAATTGCTTCCCACTTTTTATCCTCTGAGAGACATCTAAATTGTAAATTGCACTTCCATCCTTGAAACAAAGAAACTTGTGACATTCATCTTTCTGTGATAAAAGATAAGTTACGACTATACTTATTTTGACCATAATATCCTTATATTTATTACCACATCTGGTCCTAAATATAAGACAAAATTGACTTTTTTTGGAGAGATTAAGGAAGCTAAATAAGTTACTTAATCATATCATATGCTATGTATTTTTAGATTATATATTAATTTATTAGTTAAACTAATTAGTTTGAAGAAAAAAAATAAAAATAAAAATACTAGAAAGTAATTTAATTAGCTTTCTTAATTTCTCCAAAAAAGTCAACTTTATCTTATAATTAGGACCGGAGGGAGTATTACTTACTGTAATATAAGTATTATATATATATTTGACCAATATAAAACTGTCACTTTCAAATTTGAATTAATTAAATTTAATTGATTTTAACAGAAAAATAAATGACAGAAAACAATGCTTAAGAAATAGATATTCTAATAAATTATATTTTAATTAAAAAAAATCATATTATTGTTGAGCGTATTTTGATCATCTTTTGACTTTGAAGGAAATTTTGTATATTCAAAATAGAGAGAAGGATGTTGTAATTTGGGCATCTGTTTAGGAATGAGGTAAAAAGTTTGCTTTAATTGTTTTAATGTTGGATTCAACTTTGTTATCTGAGTCTTGAGGTGAAAGTATGGAATGTGACTTTTGAGATCAGTAGTTCCTTGATATATATAAATATATATATTATGAGGGAATTCATATATGCTGGAGGAGATTTTAGTTTTCCATGTTCTGTTGCTGATGATATGCATTTGAATACTGTTAGTGTTATTTAGGTCCTTGAGGTTGTTCATCGATTTCTTCCTGGGCTTGTTAGATGTGGTTCTCAAGGTGTCTAAATGATAACTGGAAAGGCTTCAATAGTTTATTCTTGTTTATGTAGTCTTCCACTCCTCAATCTTTATTTTGGCTTTCAGTTGTAGTAGCCTTGAGCTTAAGGATACAATAAGGAAATTATGCATTGGTAGTATGATGTCTAAAAGCATTGCACTGGAAGGTAAATGACCAATTTTGATTCCTTCAGAGGTTACATCTATGTCACCGTTGGAGTATGGCTTGAATTAGGAGAGTGACGTGCCAATCCAACAATCACTGCACTCATGTAAGATTTTGTAATTTGTAAATTTATTTATCACAGATATGCCTCTTTAGATCCTTGGTTTCTTTTTTTTTTTTTTAAATTAGATCAAGGGTTTCTCCCTTGAGGCTTAGAGGGCAAAGGGTTCTCACCTCTCCCAACAAGTGCGCTTCCTAGGATTCAAACTTGTGTTCTCCTCCTTACCACCTTACCACCTCAACCAACAGCTTGTTGGTAGATCCTTGGTTTCTTTACTGTATTAGGTTTTATGAGGGCAACTGAGTATGAGTTTTTTTTCCCCTTGTTTTTCTTTCTTTTTAAGCCTATGAGGTGCTATTTTGCTCCCTTTCTTCAAACAGCTGCTCAGTTCAAAGCTTTGGTCAATTGTAATTTGCATATCTTTTTCTCCTGGATATGGTTCTTTAGATTCTTGGTTTTTGCAATGGTCGGTGTATTGGAGCAATGCCAGTGTCTAATGTGTCTTGCATGTCCACAGGCATGAAAATAGGTGTATTCGTTATTCATATTATATTTAAATTTTCTTATTTCTTTCCAGATTTATTTGTCCACCTTTGCCTTTTGAAGAGTTTGAGCTAGATTGCCTGTTAAATGGCTGATAAAACTTGCTTTTTCTGTCTATCATATAATGTATGGGTTATATTTGAAAAATTATGCTTGTAGTATTATGATTTTCAGTGAAGATTAATCAAACCATGATTCTCTTAAGAATTTGTCTGTGTAAAGTACCATGTTAGGTTGAAACTGCAGTATTACCTTGATATCTGAGAAGTATCTTGGGATGAAAAGTTGTTACTTGAATGATAGTGTACAGATAGTCTAATACATGAGTACCAATGCTGTTGAGGAACATTTTTTAATATGAAGATAACTTTTTTCTTTTTCTATTTGGTTAAAAAAATTATCTTATGTTGTTGATTAATCTATTATGTATCTGCTTTTGTAAGGCAAGGTTTTGGTTCTGGTATTGTAAATCTTGGAGAATTAGAAGTTTTCAAGATCACTAGGTTTAGGCTTGTTTGGAACAGCAAGGTCACACTGGACAAGAGAACAGGTGTTGCATTCTATAAGCCTGTTGGAGTACCTGATGGGTTCCATGTCCTACAGGTCCAAGATGCTTCAGCTTTTGTAGTTTTGCAGTTAAGCAAGATTTGATCAAGATGCTTCAGCTTTTGTAAGTAATATGCTTGAAATATTTTGATCCTTCATTGCAGTACGGTGAAAGAAAGATCTTTGAAATTCTGAATTCTCTTATTGTTATGTGGCAAAGGGTTAGTGGTTATATTGTGATAGAGCTGCAAGTGTTTAAACAGAGAAATGGAATGGAAATGCCTTGTATTCTCTATTACTTTAGGGAAAATGAAGAGAATGCAATCCCTATGCACTCACTGACTAGTGTTTCACTACAAGGATGCCCACTCAAGAACAATAAGCAATGAAACAGTAAAGAAGAACTGGAAAATAAGGTAAAGATAACTAGCACACTCTTCTCCTGATTTTCGAGAGATCAGGACCCTCTCCTCACCAAAACATAACTCTCATGCCCAACAACGATTTCCTCCCTTTGCCATTTTACGCACTCCGACTACCCTGCAAGGTGTCAGAAGATAGTGTCTCAGTGTAATCCCCGTTCTGCCCCCCTTCCTCTTGATTCCTTAGGTCTGTAGTGTTGGGCCTGAACTCCTCTTTCCTTCGTTCCTCCTATACACCCGACCCCATCTTTTCTTTTGGACAAGCCCATCATATATTGTTACCAAGCTCTCTATGCAGCAGAATTTGCCCACTTAAATCTGTTACTCCAAGTATGGTTTCATTATTGATTTATTTCCTTTCCTATATTGAGTTGGAAAAAAAATTTTTGTTTCCTGGCTAGGTGTTTTTTGAGCAAAATGATATGAATTTCAACGACAAGTTAGGTTTAACTTTTAGTTAGAAAATGAAATTTACATAGAATCAAATTTTGCTTACGTGCCCAACTGTGCTATGTGCTATGGTAAAGTTGTTGTGATGTGACCTATTATCTATGGGTTAAAGTTGTGACAACGACGATGACGACGACGACGACAACAACAACAAGCATTATCTCATTAGATGGGGTTAGGTGTATGGATCATGTGGTGTCGTTGTGCTCTATTAACAACTAAACCTTTAGATAAATTGTTAACTGAAAAGTCCTATTTAATAACCTCATTAGGTGTTCTTGTTATTAAGCCGTTAAAGCAACCTCTTGCAAAAATGACGGGTAAGGATGCATACAATAGATCCAAAATACTTCTGATACATCCCAATTCTACACATAGGGGGACCTTTGTGCATCTGACTATCCCATATATGCCCAATTATATTATTCTTCATCGATGCATTAATAGGAATTTGTAGGGGTTTTTTCTTATGTGTTCTATTGATTAACGAAACTATTGGAAATATTACTCCATGAAAAATTAATTTCATACTTGGGGGCTTTTTTATGTTTAGTTTGATATTTGAATCTTTGGCTTTTAGGGCTTTAATTTGATATTTGTAACCAATAAGTATTCTTTTATATAAGAACCGTGACAAAAGTGATGTGACTTTTGGTCATCTAATTACATAATTATGAGTATTATGGCTGCTGACCATTAAATAAAATTAAAACCATACTGTAACAAAATAAATTAAATAAATTCTTATTAATAAACCCATATATAAATCATACTATATAATCATAAATAATGCTATGATAGAAATAAACAAACAACATACATTATATATATATATATATCAGGGATCAATAACAACATCTGTATCTATATTAACATCATATTTTACATTAATGACTTTACTTTCATGTTTCACAACTTTATATTCCAAAAACAGTGATAATTTTGAGGGCACAAGTTTTAGATGTTAATAGCAACATCCGTATATATATTAACAACATCAGATTTTATATTAGCGACTTCACTTTCATGTTTCACAATTGAACTAAGGGTAATTTGGTCAAAATTGGAAATCTCAAATTCCTACTTTAGTTATGACATGTGATTTTATAAATTCACAGCACCAATTTATCTTTTTTCATTTTTAATTGTATTTTTTTTTAAAAAATTCCTAAAAAATATGTGGTCATAAGTACGAAGGTTCTTCAATATATATTCGAAATTCAAATCATGTTAGATATATAAGATAAAGTTGACATTTATATAATATTATTCAAATTTAACTGCCAAATTATTATTTTTAAATTGGAAAATATTCACATTAATAATTATAATTAATATGTATCAATTTTTTATATGAGCACATGTATCAATTAAATTGGGATAAAATTAGAAAGTTATTAAGTTTAAAGATAGAATTAACGAAGTTTAAAATTTTTCTTAGTTATAATAAAACATGTTAGAAGTGACTTATGAATAAGAGTAGATGAGTAGATAATGATAATTTACTTGTTAATTTAAAGTTAATGTACAAAATTTCACGTTATGTTCATAAAAATAGTATAGAATTTGAATAGTTAGATAAATAAGTTTTTTTTTTTTATAAGTTGGGGGTATTTTGATACTTTTATGTCCATTTTGAATGTTCATAAGTAGGGGTGTTTGGGATCGGGATCGGGATCGGGAAATGTCATTCCCGATCCCAATCCCGAGAAGGGTTGGGGAATGATTTTCATTCCCGATCCCGATCCCGAATTTCTTTTTTTTTAAAAAAAAATTCCTATATTAATTTTTTTGTTTTATTTTCTTTAGTCTAGTATAAATATATAATTTATCTAATATCATATTGTACCAAATTAGTCCAATATAAATATATCATTAGTCCAATATACACTTAAAGCTGTCGATTTAGCTACAAAAAGCACAAAGACAAGAACAAAAAATTAGAATTATTTAATAAATAGTAAATAAAATTAACTAAAAGAATAGATATTACCTTGAGGGTGTTAGGAATTTTCACATTTTATTTTGCATTTGGTCTTGCTTTCTTAAATATTTTAAAAAATTATACATAATATATATATAGATATATTTTTCGGGATCGGGAAAAAGTCGGGATCGGGAAGTCCCATTCTCGATCCCGATCCCGAACTTTTCCCGTCCCGATTTGCTCGGGATCGGGACGGGAAGACCGGGACGGGAAAAACTTGCACACCCCTATTCATAAGTATTTTTTTCCCTCTGAAAAATATATGATGTTTGACGCATTTTGGGTAAAAATTTATGAGTATTTTTACACTTATACTATTTGAGCCGAGGGCATTTTGGTACTTTTAGAAAAATAGCGTGGGCCCGACTACAAAAAGTAATGGACTTTAACTTATTTTAACGAACGTGTTATTTTTGCTCTGATTTTGAATATTTGTGGGTACTTTTGCACCCAATAAGAGTTTATGATGTTAAGTGTACTTTTGATATAAATTGGTGGGTATTTTTACACCTTAATCCTTAAAAATTTTATTGGTGAAAATGACCTGATAAATTTTAGAGTTAAGATGCTAACATAATTTTCAACTTTTATAAAAAGTACAATATCAACTATAAATTATATTTTACAATAAAAGTAATCATAAACTTTCCAAATTGAGGAAAAACCGTTAAACTTAACTAACTTCTATAAATTTTTATTTCCCTTCCTTCAACAGTTGCTTTCACCCCCTCCTCTCTCTCACATATTCTCCACTCTTCATCTTTATCTCCGCACCACCACCGCTATCTATAATTCATCATCAACAATCCATACTAAAAAAGCAAAAAAAAAAAATGAAAAATACAAAGATATGTGCCTTGCAATACACCGAAATTTTCTATCCTCTACACATGGTCCTTTACATAAAGCCCTAGTCCCTTACTTCCGGGTGTTGATGATAAGGTAAACGCCTCATCCCTCCAAGCCCTATTCTTTATATATATATATATATATATATATATATATATATATATATATATATATATATATATATATATATATATATATATATATATATATATATATATATTATATTATATTATCTGGTATCCAGTTTAAGGTTCGTAGCTTCCCCTGCCATCACAGACATCTCCTCTGGGACTCGAACTAGAAACCTAAATGGATCTAACGAGGCATTACACTATTAGATCAACTCTGTGCTGGTTCCCCCAAGCCCTATTCTAACTGTGAGTCTTTTTTCATTTTCATTTTAAATTATTAATATGAACCTGATGTAATTTTTTTTCTTGAAATTTATATGATAGATTTTGAATTTTTCTTGGTAATGATACTAATAAGCAAAGTTTAGATTGTTGATAATAGAAGTACAATGATTACAACAAACAACTTTTTTTTTTTTTTTTTTCAATTTTTTACTTTTCCAGTATGGATTGTTGATGATGATTTTATGGAATTGTAGCTGCTGGTGGTAGTGTGGAGATGAATATGAAGAGTGGAAATATGAGAGTGAGAGAGAAAGAAGAGAGATATATAGGGTGAAAGCAACTGTTAGAGGAAAGGAGATATAAAATCACCATATTGCATAACAACCACGATTTTTTTTATTGAGGGTATTTCAATACTTTCATATTGTAATAGATGGAAGTTAGAAGTGTTTAACAGTTTTGCCCTAATTTTAAAAGTTTATAGTTACTTTCACTCTAAAAAATAATTTATGATTACTATTGCATTTTTTATAAAAGTTAGAAGGTTATTTTAGCACATTAACCCTAGATTTTAATACACACAAAACACCAGTACTCTACAAATTTTGTACGAAGAGTATTAGTAGTCTGATTTAGATCATTTACACCAATAAACTTTAATGGGGGATTTTTACCCAATTTTCCCAAAATGATAATTGAGCCACACCTTTCTTGCATGCATGTATTTATTCTCAAAATGCCCCAACAATGTCTAATAGCCTGTTTGGATTAGCGGTGACAGTAGCGGCTTTTATGCAATATGACTTTTAGAAAAGTAAGATAAGATAAAAGTCAGATTGTAAATGTGATTTGTGTTTGGATTGGCGGTGGCAGAAGTGGTTTTTTTTTTTTAACCTTAAATTTGTTTGGATTATTATTTGTAAAGCCCTTTTAGATGAAAAATTACTGAAAATGGCATAAATTTTATTGAATGCTACACAGACATATATATATATATATATGTGTGTGTGTGTGTGTATTATTTGTATATATTGTGATAATTGAAGTGTAAAATTAAAATTTGATAAAATACAAAAATTTCAATTATTATTGAAAAAAAGGAAATTACACTAAAGTTCTTAATTAAAAAATGTATAAAATTGTATTTAAATTAGAATGCATTCATGAAGCAGATCATTATTGGATTACCTATCCCTACAAGTTGGTCTCTGATTTTGTCATGAACAAGATGCATTTGTGTTGAAGATAATCTACGAATGGTTGATATGAATGCTACATCAACGAAATCATTATTACCTTCATCACGTATATTTCCTCATTTAGCTTCTAAAAAATCCGTATCAGAGACCATTGTCATCAACTGGATCATATTAACTCTTTGGGAATTTCCTCGAATAAGATTATATATAACCATTGCTATACAAATTATATGGACTTATGTTTCAAAGCTATATAACTCATATCTATGTATAGCCATTGTTGTACAAACAATGTGGATTGATGTTTTAAAGCTATATGATTTCATATCCCCCGAGAGTTAAAACCTATTCTTCTAGACTCCAAATGTCCTCTCTATAGTGGTCCTCAAACTTGAATGATAATGATTGAAGATGTCATTGTGATTTCCAAATCCCTGTTGTCGCCTGAAGTCTGGAAGGTGATAATGCTCACGTCTTTACGGGCCAAGATATCCAACTGGTGTTGGATAGTAAGCATCGACTAAATAATATTTCCCTAATAAATACACACAACTTTTTTACATTGTAAAATTATAGCAAATGTGAAAAAAAATACAAACACACAATGTATGTCCAAGTGTGGAAGATATACCTTAAGGTGGATGCGGAAAATTCATAGATGGAGTAGAGATAGCCGTTTGGAATACATAAGCATCATGTGCAGTTCCCTCACACCTTGCCAAAGCAAAAGTAAAGCACATATCCCAATCACATACAATCATGATATTTTGTGTTGTATATCCCTATGTTCTGATATATTTCTCTTGCTCAGATTGACTGATCACACACCTGAAATATCACCAATCATTACAGATTTTTGGGTGATAATAATAGAACTTCGGATCAAGCAGTTTGATATTTTCTATGGATAGATTGACACAAGCATTTAACACTATGTGAAAGATTCTACTGACAGTTTCTTCTAAATGTTGAAATCGTTCTTGTAGGATTATATTTCCTTGTGCATGTTCAACTGTATATAAGAACATAGCAATCATTTCCTCAACACCCATGTACTTAATCTTCCGTAACCCATGTTCTACTAATTTAGAACATAATTGAAAGAAGACATAAATCCACTTGAAAATTTTCAGGACAAACTTTATCATAGCCTTCTCATACCTCTTACACCCACTTTGCACATGTTTGCTTGCTAGTTCTATGTGGCTCTTTGCAAACATAAAGCACAAGATATTGAGCCATCAAGACGTCCACCTATTCATACTCTGTCATCTCTTCATCTAAAAGAGATATCAGTAGGGACTTTCTATCTACACGAGAAGATCCTACTTCCTTCGTTCCCTCCGAAATATCTTCACCACTCAAACTTGCCATGGATGATGTAACCTATGTGATTGCTAATATTTTATGAAATCAAATACAATTATAAAATTTGCAAGTAAATTCACATCATATAGCAAAAGTTGGTAACATTCACAACTAGCATAAAATATAATTGCGTCGCCTAACATAAGAAAGCACTATCATAACATACACAAGGTCAGGCATATCGTTATAATTACACACAACTAAGTTTTCAAAAGTGACATAAAATGGAGTTCAGTGATTCGATGCAATCTGAAGATGTGGGCTGTTGTAAGCATGGTGCCGCAACCATAGTAGCAAGGCACATTTATTTCCTTTCATTCGAACAAACATGTCGCGAGCAAATCTGGTGCATCATCATATTACAACATCAGGTGCAAAAATCATCGTCGTTAACAACTTCAGAAATGGTCATTAATTCAGCTACGACGTCACTCACTTGTGCATCATTCATGGAAATCTTTTTTAGAGTATATGCTCTATCCTTAGATACATCAACTATCATACTAACCGCATATGCTATTACTTTGGAGGTTGGCATTTTTTTCTTTTTTAATTTCTCCAACCCTTCAACCCCCTTTCTCTTCCCACTGCTTCTTAAACCACTAGGTGCACTAGGTGGAGTGTTTGTTGTCAACATTATTCCTTTCAAATCACTTGTCACTCCCATGCTACCTCCAGTAGTAGGACCTATAAGATCTTACTAACTATCGCTTAATCCTTCTTCTAGGTCAATTGTAGGTCAGTAGACATCGTCTTCGTCATCACCCAGTGACATCCGCTATGTTAAAGATAGTGTGGACATTTTAGTGCCCAATGCCATAGCAACCTTGAATAGTATCTCTAATTCTTTCGCAAACATGAGGCCTTTGTACCTATACTTCGCATACTTCACATTCCCCTGCATGCATACAAGTTATCAAAATCAACGCCTTATCTAAAATAATAATAATATAACAAATAATAATAATACAAATAACAACAACAACAACACAATTGTGTACATTTATTTTCCTCTCTCACCACTCATCTTCTGCAATCACCACATTTTTTACAAAGTCAAAAGATATACCAGTCTCTTTTGAGAACAACTTATCCCATGCCTTCCATTCTTTTTTCAAGCTATCTAACCGATTTTTCAGTTGTTTCCTGTCATACAACTTTCTTGCTTTTTCATTAAATCCAGATAAAATGTTCTTCCACCCTTCTTTCGTGAATGATGGTTCTTGACGTTCTTTCTTATATATTTGCTCAATGCAAAGTTCGATGAAAATTGCAGTGGAAGTTCATCCCACGATGCTTTACCTTTGTCCTTGTCATATTTCTATGTCAAAAAACAAATGGCCCGGGTGAAATTCATCATAAATTTCAGTATGATACATAACACTAGAAGGAGATATCATTGTAATTATTCACCATAAACGACATTCAATATTTGCTAAACAATTGGATATGCACATATGTGAATCTTCCACAATGTCCAACATACTCAACATATCAGAATAGAACTGAAAGGAGATATCAAAATATTAATTTTAAACAATCAATTCAAACAATAAATTAACATATGTTTATTGCTAACAATCCAAATACACTTAAATTCAGAGAATTTGGGTCATACTCATAACATCTAAGCGATGCTTCATACTCAAGAAACCAGGGGAGCAATTACTACAACATAAGAGCAATGACAATAATAGAAGAGGGTCAAAAAATTTTCAAACTATTAAATAATTAATGTCTCTAACTGGAAATCACATTGGAATGATATCAACCATGAGTCAATCAATCTTATGGCTGTTCAAATTCTACCTTCCATATCACACTACTCACCAGCATGATAAGATTTTAGCAACATTAAAACCAAAAACCAAGATATATTCTTAAAGATTCACCTTGATAGATATGGCCCTGTCAAAGCTGTCAATAGCACAACTAGGCTCACCAAAATTACCTGTGCCCTACCAAGTGTAACCCATGCCTCAAGTTCAAGTTGTATATGAATAAGAGTTAAAGCTTAGAAAAAGACAAACATCACACCAGACAGACTATATGTAATCCATGATCAACCAATAACAGATAATATTAAGCATCAATATTTCAATCTAGACAATAGACGAAAGCTTTCAAAGGTCCAACAATTACAGAATCACTTTTTCAACAGAGCATCAAACACATGCTATGAACGGCTGAAATAATACATTCGAAGAAGAGAAAGAGCAAAGAAATGAAACTTTGAAAAACAAAGCCACAGAAATGCCAGGGGACAAGACCTCAAAGCAAGTCACTGTGAAAGCAAAATACCAAGCCAAAGAGCAGAGCAGAGGAACGCACGCCAAAGAGCAGAGCAGAGCACAGAGAAGGAGATCCGGCCAACCAACTGGAAGGACAAGCCGTTGGAGCAACACCCGACAGCATGCTTCACAAGGGATAGACAACGATGACCTCCCAAGGGGGACCCACCAACCGCTGGCGACTTCTTCTGACCTACGACGATGCCGACACTCAACGGCGCTAACGCGGTACTTGCATGCAAGGATGAAGAACGGAGCGCTAAGAGAAGCACCACCTCTCAACTTTGGACCCACCCACCACGGCGACCTCGACTTGGCACCTCCGACGACCCTTTCCACTCAATGGCGCCGACACTGTGTTGAAGATCCAAGGATGAAGAAGCAACTCCACCAAGGCTCTGTGAGGCAGCTGAGAGGAGTAATGGTTTCGGGAGGAGTAGATGGGAGTAATGGTTCAGAAGAGGACGAGTTTCGAATGGCATTTATTAATGCCTAACGGTCGCCACACCAAAAAGCAGCTTCTTCACCCGTGAGAAGCACCTGGAATCAGGTTCTTTAAGAAGCTGCTTTTTTTATTAAGCCCAGTTCCATTAATCGCCAACCCAAATGGAGCAATATGTGTTAACAGGGGTTTTGCGAGGCAACTCGGCTGTTTTTTTGCCCCAAACGCCTTCCTAATCAGATCCTAAGTGACGTAAAATAGGCATTGTGGCCCCATAGACTAAATAGATGCGTCTGACTTTGTGCCTGGTTGTCCGCTTTGGCATGGGTTCGATTCCTGGGAGTGGCACAATGTGTCTCCACCGTGGCGCTTGGGGAGGCATCTTAGCTCCTGGGTGCCTAAGTAAACGCCTGAGGGTAATTGACGACTCGCTCTACCCAACATTGGTATGACCTAGAAGGAAGGAAGATTTCGCCCTGCCCTTGGATTGTAGGTGAGTCCAACCCCTTTCCTAAAAATCTTGTACCAAAAAAAAAAAAAGGAAGCATCTGACTTTTTCTTTTTCCAGCTCCTCTGCTGCCTATTAAGAGAAGGAGATTGAAAAAATGAAAATTAGAAAGGGAAAACAAAATTGGAGCCCATTGATTCATAATTGGCAAAATATTTGCTGCCTCTAAAACCAAGTCTCTTCCAAATTTACACAGACCAGTTATCAAAAGTGAATATGTTGCCAAATCAAGACTCAAGTCATTTCTAAACATGTGGTCCAACAGAAGGTAATGAAGATCATCGTATTGTATGTAAGAACATCTTTGAGCTTGCCAGCTCTGCCAAAATTGAAGAATAAAATGGGGGGTCAGGTACACACACCCATCGCTTGCTCTTCATTGTCTCATAAAGATTCAGCAATTGTGATAAATGCCCTGCCTTGCCTAAAGCATGCATATAAGTAGTGTAGGTTATAACTTATAACACCGGGGGACAACCCTTTTTCCTTCATATTTTTAAGAACTTCTCACTTTGCGCAGATCCTTCTCTCTGCAATGTGATTCGATGACACTAGTATATGTGATATAACATATCCTCTATGGCTTTATATAGGCTTGATTCATTTGACTTCTCTATCTATGCTTTAGACTTTGATTCAAAGAATAAGCAGAGAAACATATTTAGTTCCAGACATATTATAAAGTCCCAGATGTAAGGAAGCGAGCATAAAAAGGGGGGGGGGGGGGGGGGGGGGGAAAAAGGCCTTGAGAGTATGAGACGATTTAAAGAAAGAAAAGAACAATAATTATTTACATAAACATGCTGCTTCAGTTTCCTTTCTCTTCATGTACACAATAATTATTTTTCCTGATCTAGATGCAACCAAGAAATGCAATTATTCGACTATAACTTGTGAATGCAATTATTATTTAACTCATGCATGTAGAGAATGATTACATGAAGCAGAGCCCAATCCCAAGACACCATGGCTCTGTCATCCCCCATACCTCGGGGATGGGATTAGGCAGATCCATGAAGCAATTATATGGTCAGCCCCTTTATTACCTCACAAATATTCTCCTTAAGCAGTGGGAACAGCTGAGAATTGGCAGTGAGGATGAATATAAGCCCTTAGGCGATATCATTCATCCTTGCAAAGCAGAAGCCAGTATCCGTCTCATTGAAGAAGTCCATTGAAAGAACTTATCTCATCTTCATATTGCTAAACTCCGGAAGGAGGACCTGATGCACCATGCTTTTGTTGATTCCGTTTTTCCAACATTAGAAGTTTAATCATGAAGCTTTTTTGTTTACTGCCTATCAATGATTTGGAAAAATATTTCAATGATGTATTTCTCCTTCCATGGTCCCCTCAGTTCTGTGTGACTAGGTGCTTATTTAGCTGAAAATGGCCAAGCAGGAAGTTGAATTGTAGTATCACTTATCAAAACTCCTTTCTAAATCTTTCTCTTGGTAAAATCCTCTTTGTAACTCTATTACCAATAATCTCCACAAGAACAAAATCCTAGCTTGAAAATATGATACCTGTTATTATCTCTGACAGTGATTTCCCTTTTGTACAATTTTGATACTAGTTTTGCAAACAAGTGACAATCAGAGCACATCCTGAGATTCTTAACTACCCTTATAGGCATACCTTGGCCAGTGGTGATCAAACCAAAAGCCATGGCTAGTTTCTCACTGTGCCTACTAAGCAACTGCTCTTTCTCCCTTAAATCAACATCTAGCAACACATTGGTTATATCTGGAACATACCCTGCCTCACCTAGGTTGCAGTTTATTTCCTTCAGCATCAAGTCAATGTTTAATTTTTCTGGGTGTGATTGATCATCAGATATGAACTCATGAATCATACCATTAACCTCTATTGAACTTAATCCAGGCACTTTCTGAACCCCTTTTTCCTTCAATTGCAGCCTAACTTTTGCAACGTCATCCCATTTCCCTGCAAAAGCATATATGTTTGACAGTAACACATGAATCCCAGGCTTTTCGGGGGCCAATTCAGTAATCTTATCAGCTGCATATTGTGCCAATTCAACATTTTTGTGTATCCTGCAAGCAGAAAGAAGAGAACCCCAGATCACGTCATTAGGTTCAATTGGCATACCTTGGATGAGATCAAGAGCTTCTCCGAGAAACCCAGCTCGCCCAAATAAATCAACCATGCAACCGTAGTGAACAATCTGAGGACAGATTCCATGAGTTTCTTTCATTGACTTAAAAATTTGCCTTCCTTTCAACACAGAGCCACCATGGCTACATGCTGTTAGTAGTACCACAAAAACAACCTCATCTGGCTTCACCCCTTGTTCGAGCATTTCATTGAAAATCTCCATAGCGCCATCAGCATTCCCCTCCATAGCCATTGCTCCAATGGCAGCAGTCCAAGCAGACACGTCTTGTTTAACCATTTTACTGAAAACATATAAAGCACTTTTGGAATCACCACACCTTGAAAACATATCTACCAAAGCTGTACCTAGCTGCAAGTCAACATGAATGCTATTTTTCTCAATGGAAGTGTAGACCCACTTGGCAAGATCAAAAGCTCCTAAATACCCACAGGCAGATGCTATACCCACCATTGACACTCTATCTGGTTTCATCCCATTGTTCTGCATCTCCCAGAATAGCTCAATTGCTTCCTCAAACATGCCCTCCTGAACCAGGGCACCAATCATGGTGTTCCAAGATACAAGATCCCTCACTGGCATCTCATCGAAGGTTCTCCAAGCTAGTTCCAGATCACCATCTCTAATAGAACCTGCAATTAAGGTGTTCCATGATACCACTGTCTTGTTTGGCATGGACTCAAAAACTCTGCAAGCTGCTTCTCTTTTGCCACATTTCATATACATGTCAATAATTGCATTGTTTTTGCTGTCCCAACCTTCAAGGCCATGTCTCAAGACATAAGCATGGGATGATTTTCCTGCAGACAAATCACATAACTGTGCACAGGCTGCAATTGCGGATAACAATGTCACCCTATCTGGTCTCAGTCCTAGTCGCAGCATGTCGTGGATTACTACTTGTGCTTCTCTGGCCATCCCATGGCGAATATAATTTGAAATTACAGTGTTGTAGAGAACCAAACTTTTATCAGCACATTGATCAAAAAGTTTCTCAGCAGCATCTATATCTCCACATTTCATGTACATATCAACAAGTGCATTTACCATGTAGGTATTAAGCTTCACCCCCAACTCATCAATATAGGCACATACTCTTTTACCTAACCCTAAATCCTTTAACTTTGCACATGCAGAAATAACACATGCCATGGTTACTGAATTGGGCTCAACACCAGCCTCAACCATCTCAAAGAACAGAGAAACTGCCTCTTTTGCCAAGCCCCTCCCAGTATAACCATTGATCAAGCTAGTCCATGACACGACATTTCTCTCAATCATTTTATCAAACACCTTTCGTCCCAAGCCAATGTCTCCACATTCTGAGTACAGATGTATCAAAGAGTTCCTGACAAACAAATCTTTTTCTAATCCCATCTTGATAACTACCCCATGAACTTGAATCCCCTCAGAAATCGCCATAGCTTTTGAGCATGCACTGAGTAAAAATGGAAACGTGTACTTATCAGGCTCAATGCCTGAGACTACAATTTCATTGTACAGCAAGATTGCTTCATCACAAAACCCAATGAAAGCAAACCCTCTTAACAAACAATTGTACATGAACAATGAACTGGTGGTACCTTCAACCTCATTGAAGAATTCAATAGCACTTCGAGCATAGGACAAGCTCTCATAAGTACCCATTTCAACACAAGCGGAAATTAGCTTGTTAATGTAAGAAGCTTTATGACAGAGACCTCTCTTCATCATGTCACAGTGCAGTTGTGGAAGTTCCTTCATGGTTTTGCAATTTTCAAGTAGCAAAATATGTGGGTTTTTAGCCATGGCTTTGAATTCCTTATGGATTATGGGAGTTGCAGAAGTTGGGCAAGTCGAAACCATAGGAGATGCATGAAGGGTTGCAGCCATGGCCGAATTAGCTGCTGCAGCAATTCCAAATGATTTGTCTCAAGCTCTAAGATTTGCTTGGCGCTATTTCGTTCGACCAACCTGGGTATTCTCCCAAAAACAATACAACCAGGGTTTAAGTGCAGTTGGGTTTATGTCCTGCAAATCCTCTCCAGTGTATCTTTTGGGCATCAAAAACAGTCCACTCAGCAACAAGTGGGATTGATTCCTTCGTTCTCTATGTATGCTTGCATTCGAGTCAAATAATGAGCAGAGAAACATAATGAGTTCCAGACATAATGAAGTAATTTAAAAAAAATAAAATAAAAAAGGGAAAAATAAAAGCTTATGGGTAAGAGACAATTTACATAAAGAAAAGAACAATAATTATTTACATTGCCAGAGTTAGATGCAATCAGGAAAATGAGGGACTCATGGGAAAAGAGAAACATGTGTGGCAGTTTATAAGTGAAGACCATACTACACTTCATAGCAAAAAAAAAAAAAATTCTGTCCAAAATTTAATATACAGCTACCGCAAAGTTCACATATGTAGCAAGAAGCATTTACTCAAGACTATTTAACAAATCACAAAATACAGCCAATGAAAATGTCAGTTTTATCCAAACTTTATACTTACCACCAAAACTACATAACAGGACCAAGCATAGCATCCAAAAATTTAAATCCACAATTGAATCAATCCATGTCTCAGTAATAAAACAACACACCATGTTAATTTATATTGATTAGGGGGCTCAACACACTGTTTTAAGATTGATAATAGGCACCAAAGTCAGTGCTTGATTCTGGGTTATAGTTGTAACTCCTTCATGAGATGTTTGTCATTCAACCAATAATCATGAGAAAAGAAGGGAAAAAAAGGAATCAAGTCGCTTTACTTCCAGGAGTAAAAAAGATCTTATTTTGCTGTTTAGTGTGTGAGTTGATAAAAAGTGATTGGGATTTCAAGAAGGAAAGTGAACACCAAATAATGTTTTGTGATTTCCTCCCTTCAATGTTCTGTGACTTTTCATGTCTGTCCAACTAGTGTTGTGCTACTAAAAAGAAACCTCTTCCCCAAACTTACTATTCAAACAAAGAGTAACAAACTAACAATAAAGAAGGATCAGGAGAATCGATAAAATTACAGAGAGAAAAAACCTTTGAATGACGCCTTTAATTGACACCATTGCTCTCAATGGGTTTCTTCATTGTAGAAATCTCTGTCAGCTGTCGGGGATAGCTCCTCCACCCAATCCACTATTGGAGCTTTCAAGGCCAAGCAGAGAAAAGAAATCAGTTGGAAGACTTTGATGTTTGCTTGAAAGTTTAAGGAAAGCATTATTTTTTACTCTTAAAGTAGCATATCATTCACTAACCTATATCCTTTCTTTGCATATCTTTTGCAAGAAAAAATAGTTACATCCCTATTCTTGAAGTATTGATTCCGCCCCCACATTATATCCAAAGCATCCTTTTTATCATATTAATTTTCTATTTTCTTTTCATTTTTATGTTTAGTAATACTAACTAGTTTTCAAAAGTTATATTAAGCTTCAACTAATTAGATTGAGCTGGACAAAGCAATATAGGCATAAAACTCTCTCAATTGACATTTTATCTCATAGACAATGCAAACTCAAGATCTTCCTTGTTTGCTTCCTTTAATTTGTACGTTTCTCTTTTATCTCCTACTTTACCCATCTAACACATTTGTATTTACCCACATATTTGTATGCTTTTAAAAAAACTATTATCTGTGGACCTGTTTCTAAAAGAAACAAATGATTGTTAAATTTGTTTCTTATAAATAGGTTTGGACGTAGTATTTTATTAAAATTATAAAGTAATAATTATGTCTGAAACAAAATTAAAACTCCATAATGACAATTGTTTTTTAATTGGAGAAGTAATAGCTCCAATCAAATCTTTAATATGATATCTTCTTGTAACTCTCCATTGGAGAGTTCAAGCAAATCTTGTTCCACATCTTTAAAAAAAAAAAACAAGAAACTATAATTTAGAATACTGTAAATTAAGGTACAAGGATAGACGATTTCACCAATGCCACAAAACAAAAGACTAAACGATATGGAATCATGGAGATTAGGAAAGCAAACTGAACAAATATCAAGCATTCAGAATGTAAATGAATACAACTTGACTGACATCAAAACCAACAAACTAATAGCATTCACAAATACATTCTATTTTTTCTTTGGTCAGCTACATCGTTATATCATAAATATGTTTCTTGAGCTTACAAACTGATGTTCTTCCTTCAATGTTCAAGTTTTGAATGGTTTTCCTTACAACTGTATCATTTATTTTTAGGATGCAGAAGTTAGCTAAGGAACAAAAACGAAAAGATTGCACTTATAATCTCCACAAATAAAAGAAAAGCAGCAGAAAAGGTAACTTCTGCACATTTCATATCAGTTTTCTATCTGCCCACTACCACAAGGGATATGTATGTTGGATCATAACAAAAATTAAAGGTGATATATATATATATATATTTTTGGGGGAGGGGGTGGGGAATTTCCAAACTGTAGACATCTAATCGAAATGCCAATTTGACCAATTCTATTTCTATATACTTATCCATAAACATTCAGTTTATTTGTATATTAGTATCCACAATGTCGTTCCCACCTATTCTATAGTACAAGTCTTACGCACAATTCTAAAGCATTAAACGAATAAGAAATCAGTGGGTAAGGAAGAACAGAACCTTACCTCTCTTCTCCAGATGACTAAGAATGGACGACGGCGGGCGACAGCGAAGGGGACCACGGTGGGCGACGCTGAAGACGACTAATCACGAGCTGTACCAGCGCCGGCGAGGATGAGTTTGACCAACTGAGGAGCAATGGAGGAACGGGGATAATGGCGGCTGAGTGCTTCGGGTTCTGAAATTTCAAATGGAGGATGAGGCTTTGGCTGCGATGCAATCTGGAACGAAAGGAAAAAAAATGTCACAAGACAAACGGAGCTGGCATCTCTCAGTGATCTCTCGCCGCGGTACTCCTTTATCATGAAACACAGTCGTTTTTGTGTCAGATGAAAAAAGTCACAAAAATTTATAAAAGCAATGGTGTCTCAGCGTTCCTGACCTTCATCAATAAGGGAGGGCATATTTCATTAGAGGGCCCAACTTTATAAAATTTATAAAAAAAATTAAAACTCAATAATAAAACGGAAAAAATAGAAAAAGAACTTGAAAAATTGTAAAATTTTAAATAAAGTATTTCCTGAAAAATGAATTGTGAATTACTTATCAAGTTTCGTCATTCCTTTATCAACTCTTGGTAATAAACATGATTTAAGATTTTACAATTTCAAAATTCCTTTTCTATCTTTTCCCATGATAATAACCAATGTTATTAAACCGGGACCGGTCGGGATATTGGGTCAAGGGTCAGTGGGTCAGACCGAAGTCAAACCGGAGCTAACCCGGGACCAAACAGGTGAGAGAGTGAAAATTTTAAGTTTATTAATATGAAATTATAAAGAATTTTTTTTTAAAAAAAAATAATAAAAAAATACTGAACCGGACCGGTTTTCTCATCGGGTCGCCGGTCAGGCCGATCCGGGTTTAATAACTATCTTAATAGCTATGATAATAACAAGTTTAAGTTATAACTTTTTAGCGCTTATGCTACCATTTACCGAAGCAACATAGGCAAAGTGCAGGAATAAGTAGAATCACACTCGCTCGTGCCATGTGTTCCTCAACTCATTCTCTTTAAAATACTCTTCTATGTAAGAGAATTTATGAAATCTCCTCTTAATCTAAATGTAACATATTAACTATGCATGCGTGCGCATAAATATATATGTCATTTATAAAAAAAATGGCTATTATATCTTTTATTAAATGTAAATTAAATTTATGTGTCTCATTAAATATTTGGTAAACATTTAAAACTAATTATGGTATTATTGAAAAAATTACACCTTGTCACATACTGTAAAATGTTTTCAACTAATTTTTTTTATATTGATAATTGTTATGAATATTGTGGTAGTGGATGTTCATAGTCTCTTAGGATTCCATAACACCTATAACCTCCCATGATTTTATGTAGCTTTATGTTGTAGATTAATTCTTATGTTTATGACATTGTAACTCCAATATAATGTGGGTTAATTCTTATGTTTATGACATTGTAACTCTTGGGAGAATTGGAGGCCTATATATAAAGGTTTAACACAAAAGAATGTAAGCACATGAAAATTCCATATGAATGAGAGTTCTTCACTCTTCATTGCTACAATTCTCTCTTGTCTTTCTTCATCTCTTCATCTCAATCTTGTATATTTTCTTGATTTTATAATACGTTATCAGCACGACTCTATGCTGAATCACTAGTTCATGGCATCTTGTTGAAACATGTATATTCTTGTTCATTGCATGAAGAGATCCAGATGGTATGGTAATGCATCATGAAGATATCCAGATGGCATGATGGGTTTTCTCAGATTGCTTTGGTTGGTAGCAAAGAAAATTATGAGTGGCAATGGAGGACTTGCTAAAACAAGATCAAAGGGCCCATTGTTGCTCCTTCAATTCCAACTAAGGACGCACCAGTTAACATGGTAAGAGGCAAGTATGTATAGCTCTCAGCTTGAAGTCAAAATTTGGTGCCATAATTGCTTGCATTTGAAAAAATCATAGAAAAGTTGAAATATTAGAGGGTAATTGTGGAAGAGATGATCTTGGTATTGTTATATACACACAGAAATGAATTCCTCCTATCCGTACAAACACTGTTTATAAATTAAAAAAAAATGTAACTTAGTATAGATTTCATATTTTATAATGATAATATTTTAGTTTTTTTATACATACAAAATATGAGGTAATTCAATTGCAATATATTAGTTCTCCATACACACACATGTAACAACATGTTTTTTTTTAGTTGCATCTTTAATTTTAATTGAAATAAGGTGATATGAAAATTGAGTAAAAAAAAAAATATTGTTACCTCGTGTGTGTGTCTTTCGCATTTACTTTTGTGCTCTCTCTGTTTACTAGAGCTCATTTCCTGATTACCATACAATGATCCACGGGATGATTTCCTTACTAAAAAAGGGAGCCTAAGATATATATATATATATATATATATATATATATATATATATATATATATATATATATATATATTTCTTGTTCTTTGACTACAAATTTATTATCCTTACAATTTCATATGCTAATTATAGCCTACTGTGTTACAGCAATGGCAGAACATAAATCTAAGGTTCTCATAGATATATGCTTGTAATAAAAGTTAAGTACATCAACAGACTTTAAAAATTTCAACCCTAAGGTTTTTTTTTTTGTGAAATCATATGAAGATTCTTGCTCAACACATGAAGCATTTAAACCAGCCTATGGTTGGCTATGGCGGTTATGAACCCCAAATGCTAAATTTTCCTCTTTAATTGGATTCATTTAAAACCTCATAGACACTACATTGGGGATAGTGAGTACCAGAACGAATATCTTGACAGTGGCAAGGTACTTGTAGTTGTCTTATATTATGCAGAGATAACAGACGTTCCATGCACTGTTGAACATGCTTCCTCTAGGATAATTTAATGGAGCACGTGACTATTGGTCTGATCTCGCTACAGGTACATGTTCTTCTGATTTAATAAGCATTATTGTGGTAGTGAAGTGTTAAGGCTGAAAAGGAATAGTTGTGAAGATTTAAAGGTTAAGCCCTTTGAGCTGTACTAGTAATTTTGATTTCATGTGTTTATGAGCCAAAGGCATTATTTGGGTTTTTCAAAATAAATACCAGCATGGATATTATTAAAGAAATTGAGGTTCATTATCTGGCATGTTAAATGATAGGAATTCATTGTGTTTAAATTCATTTTCGTAATGTCTGTTGTGAAACTATTTGAGGATTGATGTTTTAAATATATTAAATGATACTATGAAACCATTGTGTGTAACTATCCAGATTCTGTTTAGTATAACGCTATTTTGTTATATTGGTAAATTTAATAACATAATTTGTTGAATTCTATCCGTTGATGAATTTAAGAACCACTAGTAGTATACTGTTCATGCTATTAACTTTGTTTCTATCATTTGGAGGTTATTGTTTTTGATTAATGTTTATATTAAATTGATTCTAAAAATCTGTTTGTGAGGAACCAAAGGTAAGTTTTGGTTCTGGAGATAGGTTTACAACAAAAAAAAAAAAAAAAAATTCTGTCAGGGTTTATTTAGAAATGAAGCTATTATCTAAATGCCCTTGTAAATTTTATAGTCTCTATTAAAATGAAAAACAACGCATGGCTTAATCATCTATCTGGAATGTTGACGTTATAGGTGATTTATAGATTGAATTTATTTGCTACATTGTGAATGAACATGAGGTATGAAAATTTAATCATTTATCTAGAATAGAGATAAATGTTATTATTTGTGGGGATATTATTTATAATACTTTATTGCTTTAAATTTGATTTGAAAGCATGGGTGATTCAAGTGTGATTTTAGGTCTTGAGGAATGATGATTATATAATATTGGGAAATATTTATGAAATAATGGATATGTTTAATTTAATTTTCATCATTTCACTTTAAGCCTTTAACATCATGTATCATTGTATTGTGATCTTTATGTATTTTGATTTTAATCCTTTTATATACCTTTAAATTTCTCTTGAATTTCTTTGTAAATTCAATAAATAAGTTTTGAGATGTTTCAAAATATATTTAAAAGGAAGTAGTGTTCTTCAATAAAAGGATATTGAGAGAATATGTGGTTGATAAATAAGGTTATATGATGAAAAATTTTAAACATTTCATTCATTGAAAATGCATCAAAAGAAGTAAATTGAAGTATATTATTAATGGGTAATAAAATTATATAACTATGCGATAATATATGTTAGTTCCTGAAGAACATAAATATAACAAAGTCGATATAGTTCCTGAAGAACTAATATAGTTTTTCTTAAATTCTATGGGTAGAAGAAGAATTGATTAAGGAAAGTTATAACCCATAGATTTACATTAGATTTTTACTCTATTATAGGGTTTAAATGATAGTCCAATTGACTGAAATCCATGATTAGTTCTAAGTTATATAGTACTTGAGTTTTGAAATGAAAGATATATTATTAGTTTGCTATATACAAATTTGTCTTTGAAATAGAGAAATAAAGAAAGTATATTTATATGACTCACACTTGAGGGGGAGATTGTTAGAATATAAGTGTGAGTTAATATTGAAAAGTTTTACTCATATACTTCCTCACAAAACCTATTGATCTCCGAAAAATGGATGTCATATTGACATTTTATATCAATACTTATGGAAATTGAAAAGTTTTGTTGTTGGTTAAGCAACATGTCATGGTAAACCAGTAGTTTACTTATCCAAACAAATATATTGTTGGCATGACTTGTTTGATTCATTCGAGTCATATATAAAAGATTACGTGTGACATCCATTGAAGAACTAGAAGATTCTTCATAAATAGCCAACATATTATATAATTTAAGAGTTATCATGTGCTGCTTGTTCTCAAAGAAATTTGATTATGAGAGTATCACAAGTTATGATTTGGAATGGATTTCTATATTTCTGGAAATAAATAAACTCATGTATGGGCCCATTTAAATATCATGTAAACCATATCAATGTTCAATAATTTTGATAGATGCATCTATAAGATGGTTACATGTGATATTACTATTAGTTTGCAACCTGAAGTTTGCAAGAACGTTTGAATAAATTATTATGTTAAGCGCGATTTCCAGATTATACAATTCATTCATTGAAGCCTCCATAAATAGATAGATTAATACTTATGAGAACAAAATTTATATTTCAATGTTGGCATATTTGATCTTATATATTGCAGCACTTATATTAGCCAACCAAATTCTCCCAATATAATTGGCTTTTGGTCAGGAGCCAGGTATATTCCATCTTAAAAAGTTTGAATGTGCGTTCATATTGATACACCACAATGCACATAGATGGATATTTAAAGGAAATTGAGATAAATGTTGGGTAAGAACCTTCTTCTTCTTGTTTTTCTCTAAATGAAACAAAAGGATGTTTCTAATGGAAACAAATGGATTTAGGAGACTTATACTTCATGATTAGTCGATTGTCATTTGACAAAGTTTTCCTAATATGAGGGGGAGAAATTAAATAGCTGGAAAAGAAACCAAAAGGAATGCATTATTACTATTAAATATAGATCCTCAAATATAACAATATGAACCAGAAGTTCATTTGGTTTGCATTCATGAAATATTACATAAAATCTGCCAGATGCAATTATTGACCAAAATGGGAATTACTAAATCTCATATTCCAGCTATAAGTGGTCTAATTAGCATAAATGAAAGTAGACATGCCCGAAGTATGTGAGAATAATCAGTTCCAAAAGGAAAAAGAAAGAAGAAAATAATCAAGATAATCATATTAAGGAGGCAGACACTCCAGAAGAGGTCAATACATAACTACTTGCAGAACCCTCAAAAGAGGTTCAGGTACGTGAAAGTAATAAAGAGATCTCAATGAATTATGTCACAACAAGAAAAATGGAACTGAAAAAGATAAAGTTGTCGTCAACAGTGTTAGTAATAATATCACGTGATCAAATGATGATCTTATACATAAATATGTCGGTAGAAAAGAAAAGGTGATTGGCCAACTGAAAAAGGCGATAAGACGCGATAAAAAATGTTCTTTCAATATGTGAAATTTATGGACCTGCAGTCCAAAACATTTGAAATATAAAGTTATTTGTGATATATGAATATTCATGTGAAAATAAAGATTTTCACAAGGTATGATGAGGTACAATATTTGGTGGTGGATACAATAATTGTTGCATATATTATTAGTCTGGCAGTATATGCAAACAAAATAATGCGTCTATTGGATATCATTATATATAGCATATGCATATGGATAGTGAATATTACATAAGAGTCTTTGAAGGATCTAAAATGCCAGAAGCATATACAAGAAAATCATTATATTCTATATATAAAATGTTGTGCAAGTTTGAAAATAATTCAAGCATATATAATTGATTGAAAAATATATTGAAAAATGAGTAATTTTACATTTTACTTGACTTGTAGATCAAATTATCAAATGCATCAATGATTTCAAAATCACATATTTTTACCGTGGTGAATTTTTTTTGTAAAGATACATTGAATTTAATGGTCCAGAAGTACCTTATACTTTTTGAGAATATTTTTGTATTATGCTAATATTGTATCTATTATGATTTTATTGATAAAAATTAGTTCTTGCAAGTGCACAATGGATAACAAAAATGAGATTTGGTGTGATAGTCCTATTAACATATTATATAATATTATTTTGTTCAAAACAAACTGAATATGTGGATGTAAGATATATTTTGATGATTTTCAGAATAATTTTTCTTTATTGTTTTCACGATGAATAAGATAAAGACATAATATACTGATATTTTAGCATATCCAGAAGATATATAAGAGGAATACATCTAGCAGAATATTTGGTGACAATGTATCATTCATAGTTTGGTGACTAAAAGAATGATATGCTCAACAATACATTAGAAGTGATATTCTTATCAGGGAAGTAAAACTGATGTTATTATCAGGGGGAGTAAATACGATATTATCATCATGTGAAATAGAGACCATGCTGTACTCTTTTCCTTAACCAAGGTTTTGTCCCACTGGGTTTTTCTGGTAAGGTTTTTAATGAGGCAACTTCAATTTGTATTGTGTACTCTTTTTCCTTCACTAGGTTTTTGTCCCACTGGGTTTTTCCTAGTAAGGTTTTAATGAGGCACAACATTTGTTTATGAACATCCAAGGGGGAGTGTTATGAATATTGTGGTAGTGGATGTTCATAGTCTCTTAGGATTCCATAACACCTATAACCTCCCATGATTTTATGTAGCTTTATGTTGTAGATTAATTCTTATGTTTATGACATTGTAACTCCAATATAATGTGGGTTAATTCTTATGTTTATGACATTGTAACTCTTGGGAGAATTGGAGGCCTATATATAAAGGTTTAACACAAAAGAATGTAAGCACATGAAAATTCCATATGAATGAGAGTTCTTCACTCTTCATTGCTACAATTCTCTCTTGTCTTTCTTCATCTCTTCATCTCAATCTTGTATATTTTCTTGATTTTATAATAATAATTATTTATTTCTTTCTTATAAAAAAATTCAAGGGAATAATAAAATTTAATGATTAGGAAAATGAACAAATCAAGAAAGTAAAGTATAGAAAAGACATCTAGACAAGGGACGAGAGATAGAACAATAATCTTGTATTCCTTCAGCTGCATCATAACACCAAGGGCACAATGCCCTATTTATAGGCACAGCCTTAAACATAGCCTATACTCATACTTAAATGACAAACAATGGATAATGAAATTCATGAATGTGGGTGGGAGGTGAGTTAGAAGATTAAAAAAATAACAATAGTGAAAGATCTCCTTAGGTACTATGTAGTTCCCACCTGTGCTCATATAAAAAATTGATACATATTAATTATAATTATTAATGTGAATATTTTCCAATTTAAAAATAATAATTTGGCAGTTAAATTTGAATAATATTATATAAATGTCAACTTTATCTTATATATCTAACATGATTTGAATTTCGAATATATATTGAAGAACCTTCGTACTTATGACCACATAATTTTTAGGAATTTTTTTTAAAAAAATACAATTAAAAATGAAAAAAGATAAATTGGTGCTGTGAATTTATAAAATCACATTTCATAACTGAAGTAGGAATTTGAGATTTCCAATTTTGACCAAATTACCCTTAGTTCAGTTGTGAAACATGAAAGTGAAGTCGCTAATATAAAATCTGATGTTGTTAATATATATACGGATGTTGCTATTAACATCTGAAACTTGTGCCCTCAAAATTATCATTGTTTTTGGAATATAAAGTTGTGAAACATGAAAGTAAAGTCATTAATGTAAAATATGATGTTAATATAGATACAGATGTTGTTATTGATCCCTGATATATATATATATATATATATATATATATATATATATATATATAAATTTATGTTGTTTGTTTATTTCTATCATAGCATTATTTATGATTATATAGTATGATTTATATATGGGTTTATTAATAAGAATTTATTTAATTTATTTTGTTACAGTATGGTTTTAATTTTATTTAATGGTCAGCAGCCATAATACTCATAATTATGTAATTAGATGACCAAAAGTCACATCACTTTTGTCACGGTTCTTATATAAAAGAATACTTATTGGTTACAAATATCAAATTAAAGCCCTAAAAGCCAAAGATTCAAATATCAAACTAAACATAAAAAAGCCCCCAAGTATGAAATTAATTTTTCATGGAGTAATATTTCCAATAGTTCCGTTAATCAATAGAACACATAAGAAAAAACCCCTACAAATTCCTATTATTGCATCGATGAAGAATAATATAATTGGGCATATATGGGATAGTCAGATGCACAAAGGTCCCCCTATGTGTAGAATTGGGATGTATCAGAAGTATTTTGGATCTATTGTATGCATCCTTACCCGTCATTTTTGCAAGAGGTTGCTTTAACGGCTTAATAACAAGAACACCTAATGAGGTTATTAAATAGGACTTTTCAGTTAACAATTTATCTAAAGGTTTAGTTGTTAATAGAGCACAACGACACCACATGATCCATACACCTAACCCCATCTAATGAGATAATGCTTGTTGTTGTTGTCGTCGTCGTCGTCATCGTCATTGTCACAACTTTAACCCATAGATAATAGGTCACATCACAACAACTTTACCATAGCACATAGCACAGTTGGGCACGTAAGCAAAATTTGATTCTATGTAAATTTCATTTTCTAACTAAAAGTTAAACCTAACTTGTCGTTGAAATTCATATCATTTTGCTCAAAAAACACCTAGCCAGGAAACAAAAATTTTTTTCCAACTCAATATAGGAAAGGAAATAAATCAATAATGAAACCATACTTGGAGTAACAGATTTAAGTGGGCAAATTCTGCTGCATAGAGAGCTTGGTAACAATATATGATGGGCTTGTCCAAAAGAAAAGATGGGGTCGGGTGTATAGGAGGAACGAAGGAAAGAGGAGTTCAGGCCCAACACTACAGACCTAAGGAATCAAGAGGAAGGGGGGCAGAACGGGGATTACATTGAGACACGATCTTCTGACACCTTGCAGGGTAGTGGGAGTGCGTAAAATGGCAAAGGGAGGAAATCGTTGTTGGGCATGAGAGTTATGTTTTGGTGAGGAGAGGGTCCTGATCTCTCGAAAATCAGGAGAAGAGTGTGCTAGTTATCTTTAGCTTATTTTCCAGTTCTTGTTTACTGTTTCATTGCTTATTGTTCTTGCGTGGGCATCCTTGGAGTGAAACACTAGTCAGTGAGTGCATAGGGATTGCATTCTCTTCATTTTCCCTAAAGTAATAGAGAATACAAGGCATTTCCATTCCATTTCTCTGTTTAAACACTTGCAGCTCTATCACAATATAACCACTAACCCTTTGCCACATAACAATAAGAGAATTCAGAATTTCAAAGATCTTTCTTTCACCGTACTGCAATGAAGGATCAAAATATTTCAAGCATATTACTTACAAAAGCTGAAGCATCTTGATCAAATCTTGCTTAGCTGCAAAACTGCATAATAAAGAAAGCATACAGTCAGATTCATGAAGAGATATGAGATTGGCACGGCAAGAAAGGTAAAGAAAATACCATGCTACCACCAGCCAAAAGGGCGTTGAGCTCAAGCCACGGCAGTGATATGCAATAAAAAATTAGTAGCTAACAAGCACAAATTTTATAGTGGCAAAGAGGAAATAGTTTGAAGAGAAGGATACCACAGAAGAAATGAGAAGGAAATATATAGAGAGTGAGAGGGCAGAAACAGAATATAGTAAAACTGAATGAAGATTAGAAGGGAATGGGGGGTTTTTTTTGTTTGGGGGGGGGGGAGGTTTGATGTGTACCAAACCAGACAAAGAAGGTGAATTTTGAAGGTTACTGAAGAATCTGAGAGCATGCAGAGAGATATGATGTGGGAAGATGAAGGAAACAGGGAACGTATATGAACAAATTATATTTATATTATATATGTAATGAACAAATTGTTACACAAACAATGATTTAATTTTAAAATTCCTCCCTTGTAAAACCCCAGACCCCAAAATAAGAGAAGCACTGGAGTACGACTGAAAGTTATTACATGATTCTCTCTCTATATGTGTATGTGTGTGTTGCGTGTGCACAAAAATACAATTACAACATGATTGACTCATATGACGTGGAACAAAATATAAATCTACCATCTTTCATCTCTTCTCCAGTTATTTTTCTCTTTTGGACCTGTAGGACCTTCCTCGCCATAGAGCTCCAAAGGTAGCTTTTTAAATATGCTTTCCAATGGATTCCGAAGCCTGAGAGGAAGAGCATTGAGTATCCTATCAAGCTCAGTTTTTGAACCATAGACAATTTTAGGGCCCCACTCTGTCATAAACTGCAACCATTGTGGCTCAGAAATAATGCCATCTCCAAGGTATTCAGCTGCAACGAGCTCATATTGAGTACTTGAATCCACAAACAAATTACTATGAGCAGCATCATTCCTGATACCAATCCCTAGCTTTGAAGATCCCTGGATATAGGTCCCAGGATGAGGGTAGGAAGCATGTCCAGCTTTTGATGAGTAAATAGTAGCTTTATTGCCATCAATATACTCCAAGCCATGGGCATCCACCCACTCACCACCACTGTGCTGTGAAAAGTATATACTCCAGAGCTCCCCATTGAAATTGCATATACGGAGCGTATAATGCTCCCAGTCACCCACATGCTATCCAATCCTGCTTAAAGCCATATTCATGATTCCAAATTTTAGAGTGGCAGGTCCATTAAAGATGCAAAAGACCCACATTGCAATGTCTGTGAAAGTTCCACCAACAGCAGGCTTTACATGAACATAAAGCTTTGCACTCTGTAAGTTCCCATGTTTTACAAAATCCCTTCGTTCATCATTTGGTAAGTCTATCCAAAATTGACCATCATTTGTTCCACCACCTGGCAGGTTTGAGCCAGTTGCATCAATGCTCTCTTCTGGAGAATCACCCTTTCTGTATAATAGCGCTCCATTGTTGAAAAACCAATCAACAGAAGATGGCAGATAAGCTTCCTTGGGATGAAAGAAAATAGTAGGTCCATAATGCTTAATAAGTGCATGAATTTGGTCGAGATTAGGCATTGATGTTTGCACATGATTTAAGTTCTTCAAGCACGCAACAGGGATCTCATCTCCCTTGCTACAGTAACTACTACAGAAAAAAGTCCCTACAGACACTCCTTTCCCCAACATTTCACGGTCATATGGTCTTATACTCCAGACTTGAAAGGGAAATTCAGGAAATTTATAACCAGCATCTAGTATTAAGCAGTAAGGTTCACATTTGTCAGTAAGGTCAGACCTAACACACTTCATATCATCCAACTCGGGTTTGTCAGGTTTATTAGAAACTAAGTAGCCAAGGGCCTTGTAACCTTCAGGAGGCTGTGGAAGCCAAAAGTAACCACATCCACTCAGCACCTCCTCACTACCTGCGTCTGGACTCCACACTAGAGTATAATCAAGGGGATTCTGAAGAGCAGGTAACTTATCATGATTTGAAATATCAGTTGTTTCAGGTGAGTATGTTTTCACTTCTCTAGCTACAAGTACAAAACCATGTAAGGGCTTGTCAATAAGTTGACAATAGTGACCAAGGACATGGAACCTATCAGGTACTCCAACAGGCTTATAGAATGCAACACCTGTTCTCTTGTCCAGTGTGACCTTGCTGTTCCAAACAAGCCTAAACCTAGTGATCTTGAAAACTTCTAATTCTCCAAGATTTACAATACCAGAACCAAAACCTTGCCCTACAAAAGCAGATAGATAATAGATTAATCAACAACATAAGATAATTTTTTTAACCAAATAGAAAAAGAAAAAAGTTATCTTCATATTAAAAAATGTTCCTCAACAGCATTGGTACTCATGTATTAGACTATCTGTACACTATCATTCAAGTAACAACTTTTCATCCCAAGATACTTCTCAGATATCAAGGTAATACTGCAGTTTCAACCTAACATAGTACTTTACACAGACAAATTCTTAAGAGAATCATGGTTTGATTAATCTTCACTGAAAATCATAATACTACAAGCATAATTTTTCAAATATAACCCATACATATATGATAGACAGAAAAAGCAAGTTTTATCAGCCATTTAAAAGGCAATCTAGCTCAAACTCTTCAAAAGGCAAAGGTGGACAAATAAATCTGGAAAGAAATAAGAAAATTTAAATATAATATGAATAACGAATACACCTATTTTCATGCCTGTGGACATGCAAGGCACATTAGACACTGGCATTGCTCCAATACGCCGACCATTGCAAAAACCAAGAATCTAAAGAACCATATCCAGGAGAAAAAGATATACAAATTACAATTGACCAAAGCTTTGAACTGAGCAGCTGTCTGAAGAAAGGGAGCAAAATAGCACCTCATAGGCTTAAAAAGAAAGAAAAACAAGGGAAAAAAACTCATACTCAGTTGCCCTCATAAAACCTAACATAGTAAAGAAACCAAGGATCTACCCACAAGCTGTTGGTTGAGGTGGTAAGGTGGTAAGGAGGAGAACACAAGTTTGAATCCTAGGAAGCGCACTTGTTGGGAGAGGTGAGAACCCTTTGCCCTCTAAGCCTCAAGGGAGAAACCCTTGATCTAATTAAAAAAAAAAAGAAACCAAGGATCTAAAGAGGCATATCTGTGATAAATAAATTTACAAATTACAAAATCTTACATGAGTGCAGTGATTGTTGGATTGGCACGTCACTCTCCTAATTCAAGCCATACTCCAACGGTGACATAGATGTAACCTCTGAAGGAATCAAAATTGGTCATTTACCTTCCAGTGCAATGCTTTTAGACATCATACTACCAATGCATAATTTCCTTATTGTATCCTTTAAGCTCAAGGCTACTACAACTGAAAGCCAAAATAAAGATTGAGGAGTGGAAGACTACATAAACAAGAATAAACTATTGAAGCCTTTCCAGTTATCATTTAGACACCTTGAGAACCACATCTAACAAGCCCAGGAAGAAATCGATGAACAACCTCAAGGACCTAAATAACACTAACAGTATTCAAATGCATATCATCAGCAACAGAACATGGAAAACTAAAATCTCCTCCAGCATATATGAATTCCCTCATAATATATATATTTATATATATCAAGGAACTACTGATCTCAAAAGTCACATTCCATACTTTCGCCTCAAGACTCAGATAACAAAGTTGAATCCAACATTAAAACAATTAAAGCAAACTTTTTACCTCATTCCTAAACAGATGCCCAGATTACAACATCCTTCTCTCTATTTTGAATATAAAAAATTTCCTTCAAAGTCAAAAGATGATCAAAATACGCTCAACAATAATATGATTTTTTTTAATTAAAATATAATTTATTAGAATATCTATTTCTTAAGCATTGTTTTCTGTCATTTATTTTTCTGTTAAAATCGATTAAATTTAATTAATTCAAATTTGAAAGTGACAGTTTTATATTGGTCAAATATATATATAATACTTATATTACAGTAAGTAATACTCCCTCCGGTCCTAATTATAAGATAAAGTTGACTTTTTTGGAGAAATTAAGAAAGCTAATTAAATTACTTTCTAGTATTTTTATTTTTATTTTTTTTTCTTCAAACTAATTAGTTTAACTAATAAATTAATATATAATCTAAAAATATATAGCATATGATATGATTAAGTAACTTATTTAGCTTCCTTAATCTCTCCAAAAAAAGTCAATTTTGTCTTATATTTAGGACCAGATGTGGTAATAAATATAAGGATATTATGGTCAAAATAAGTATAGTCGTAACTTATCTTTTATCACAGAAAGATGAATGTCACAAGTTTCTTTGTTTCAAGGATGGAAGTGCAATTTACAATTTAGATGTCTCTCAGAGGATAAAAAGTGGGAAGCAATTTATCAAGAATTAGTAACAGCAACAGTGGTAAGATGAGTGACAATAAGGGCTTGTTTGGTGGTAAGGGGAGGGGAGGGAAAGTGGGCAGAAGAAAAAAAAATTTTTAGTTGAATTTAAAAAAATTAGAGAAGTAAGGTTAAAAACTTTTAATTAATTTTTCTTCCTCTTTTATCTTATATATTCTCTTTATTAAAATTGTATTCCCCCACTTCTTTAATCTTTTAAAATTCAATTCATAAAAATTTTTTCTCCCCTCCCTTCCCCTCTAAATCCATCACACCAAGCAGAAGTGTTGACATTATTGTCCTCTTTCCTCACAAACATAGAACTAGAGATCTTCAGAGCCATCATACGAACCAATCTGAGAGACAAGCCCCGCAACGTAAGATGGAACCCATGAACAATAATAACAAAAGCAAATTTCAAAACAAATAAGAAAAAAAATACAGCATTTGCATCGTATACTGTAAAGGCATAGATTAATTAACAGAAAATAGAACAAAAATCAGTGATAAGTAAATTGTAAGTAAATGCTGTCACCTTGAGGCCATTCTGGAATCGGAGCCGGAAGAGAAAATAATTCATGCACGGAGGGAGAGGAACAAGTGATTCTATTCCACGAAAAGCACTTGTACCAAAGCATCTCCACCGAATCCAGTAATCAATTCCGCAGAAAATGGTGCTGAGGCTTGATTGTTCAAGCCTCAAAACCGATCACTAGTCACCGACCTCCCATTAGGACAGCATTCGTTTGAAATAGAGAATTTAATATGCCGGCTTGCATCTTTTAGCTTTCCCTCTTTAATCTTTAACTCTGGGCATGTCAGGCCTTCTTTAGGTACTATGTAGTTCCCACATGTGCTCATATAAAAAATTGATACATATTAATTATAATTATTAATGTGAATATTTTCCAATTTAAAAATAATAATTTGGCAGTTAAATTTGAATAATATTATATAAATATCAACTTTATCTTATATATCTAACATGATTTGAATTTCGAATATATATTGAAGAACCTTCGTACTTATGACCACATAATTTTTAGGAATTTTTTTTAAAAAATACAATTAAAAATGAAAAAAGATAAATTGGTGCTGTGAATTTATAAAATCACATGTCATAACTGAAGTAGGAATTTGAGATTTCCAATTTTGACCAAATTACCCTTAGTTCAGTTGTGAAACATGAAAGTAAAGTCGCTAATATAAAATCTGATGTTGTTAATATATATACGGATATTGCTATTAACATCTGAAACTTGTGCCCTCAAAATTATCGCTGTTTTTGGAATATAAAGTTGTGAAACATGAAGTAAAGTCATTAATGTAAAATATGATGTTAATATAGATACACATGTTGTTATTGATCCCTGAAACTTGTGCCATCAAAATTATCCCTAGTTTTTAGTAGGGATGAGCAAAAAACCCGGTGGTCCAGGTAACCTGGTCTGGTTCGATCTGACCCGACCCGGTCTATGAAAATTGTTTTTGGCCCGAAGCAGTTTCTGACAGACCAGACCGGACTGGTCTTCTCGGGCAGGACTGGACCTCGGTCTAAGACCTTATGTCCCTCGGTCTAGTCTGGTCTGACCCGATATTTATTATTATTATTATTTTTTATGCACCACACTACCACAGGCCCACAGCATCAGTATGTGACTTTATCAGTTTATCTTAAACAACACTCAGCACTCACGGGGCCCACAGCCGGCACAGGCCCACGATCTCATCTCAAGACTCACCTCAACTTCTCAAGTCACGGGAGTCAGGAGGCATGAGTTCACTTCAAAATTCTTCAATGAAACCTTATTATCAAGGCTTGAATTATCAGTTATGTTTGTGCCTGCTTCCCTGTGCCTATGATGCATTATGTTTTAAAATGGGGTTCTCCAAGTGGAACTGACTTCGTGAGACAGAGCCTAAAATATTTGCAGGGGCGTGAGTCTAGTTATAATTTCATTGAAACTAACAAGAAATTTCATTGAAACGAATAAGAAACTATGTTGACTGAATATGACAACTTTCAAGAGACTGATAATATGGTTAATGTTCCAGGTAATATTTCAATTCTATGCTCATTATTCAACTTTACATATTTCATTATTACTAATTTCTTAACACATACAATTTGTTTTTGTAGATGGATCAAGCATCATTGAAGGTGGAGGAGACAAATGAATGGCAATGGATGCTCAAGAAAAAGAAATCGTATCTTAGTCATTTGTTTTCCACTTGTGTGTAATATGATAGACTTATTACTTATTATGTTTAATTGATTGTATTAAAACCACTTTAGAATGTAGTTGCTTTTATTTTTATTGAATATTGTTAGAGATTATTATGGATTTATGATTGGGTTTTAATGTTTTGTGATGAGTTTTATATGATTGTATTTGTATATATTGTTATGGTCTTCATAGGTTGAAATATTGCCTCTCAAAGTAGGCAAAATTTAAAAAAAAATAGCAAATAGGTACTGGACTGCCTGGACTGGTCCAGGGAGTCCGTTGGACCTGGTCTGGTCCAGCCCGAGCTCGGGCTGGTGCTGGACCAGACCGGACCTCAGGCTGACTTGTCCAGCCCGAGGTATTTTCTAGACCAGACCTCGAGTTGGGGTCAAACCCGGTCTGGTCTGGTCCATGATCAACCCTAGTTTTTAGGATATGAAGTTGTAAAACATGAAAATAAAGTTGTTAATGTAAAATCTGATATTGTTAATATAAAAACAAATGTTGTTATTAACCCATGAAACTTGTGAACCCCTGATATTGTTAAGGGAATTTTGGTCATTTGGTCAGAATTGGAAATCTCATATTCCTTCTTCAATTCTAACTTGAGATTTGATAAATTCGCGACACCAATTTGTCTTTTCCTATTTTTAATTGTATTTTTCTGAAATTTTTCCAAAATCTCAATTAAATTCAGTTGAAATATCAAAATCCAAATTCAGGGCTACACTTTCATTAAATCCCTAATTAGGCCAATAGGCCTCATTAGATATTTCTAAATATTGTTAAAAGACAAGAATGGCCTCTCTAGTCAAAAAGGAAAATTGATGATTGATAAGCCCTAGATTCATTTGAGATTTAATTACAAATTTTCATAGCCCTGGCTAAGCCTCTAGTGGTCTTTCAGCAAATTATGAATATAAAATCATAACATACCAGAAATTTTCTACTATTTTATATCGACTAATTCATAAAATAAACTAACCAAGTAGACCACGGAAGTTTGTATCCATCAAAATTCATAACCAGGTACTACTATTGTCGTTTTCTCCCAGATGCACATTCATACACATTTCACTTCACCCACCATTAACAAAGGCTAGAATTTGAACGCAAAGGGGATAACAATCCAATGAAAATATGAACATTATGATATTGACATGGATTACACTTATTGACAATTAAATTTACGGAAGCACGTGATCAAATCCACAAAGGAATAAGATAATCAACTTGCTCCTAACAAATTCATTCTGATTTAGGATGAAATAATCAGTAGCTTACAAACCTGACATACTATTCTGAATAGATATTCATTCTTATCTACTTGCTTAATCTTATTTGGAGGAAACACAATAAGGATTTACATCATGGATATCACGTTTCTCCCTTAACCATCATTCAAGAAGTTCGACAAATTACATTCTTTTCAGTTTTGGCATATAATGGCTCATCTTTAGTCAATACAGATCAATGTTTGCCTTCTTTATCAAATTCTCAGATCTCACTCAATGTTGAAAGTTGGGATATTATCCTCTATAAAGATAAAAGCCTAAATTATCATTATTGTCATCGCATCATATGTCATAAGGGTTCTTCTTTTAAGGAATTCTTATGGAAATCTCAATCAACGTCTGGTCTTGTTTTCTTTTCTAAATGTTTAAGAGCCTCATTATTCTGGATTCATAGGTCTGGCCTTATAACAGCTAACTCCAAGCCTTCTTTCACGGTCTATTATGTCAAGAAATGCTTCATCCATATTCTTGCCCAACCTTCTTACCTATTGGCTATCACTACGTAGGAAATACTAACATTGCTTTTTGACTTTTCTTTTATCTATGTCAAAACAATTTCTTTACCTTCTTTCCTTAAGTTATTTAGTTTTCATGTTGGTGTTTTAACTATATGTAACTTGTAAAACTTTTTTTTACTAATATCATTTTGTCTTGAATAAAAAAAGCAAATTATTATTTGAAGCAATCACCAATTTGCTGGAAAACAACATAAAACTTACTCATTTAGCTTTGGGAATTTGTAATTAAATCCAGTGAAATAATTATAACCGAAATCAAACCTATACATACTTTCCAATTTTCCTTTTTGCTATAGAGGTGCATTCTGGTCTTTTATCAACATTAAAAAAAAAATCCTAAATTACGCCTCTTGGCCTGATTAGGAATTTGATGAAAATGTAGGTTTGAATTTAAAATTTTTAACTCAATTCATTTAATAATTATTGAACAAAATTCTAGATTGCTTAACTATTTTTTAATTTAGTAAATAATTTAAGAGCCCTTTTAGTAGCCCTTTTTCTCTCTCGTTAATCAAGAGTTCATCTTTCTCCCTAATCCTCCTCCATCTCTGTAATCATCCAAGTGATCCAACGCCTACCATCAAAATGTTTAGCAACTTGAAAAAATGTTCTGCTTGTGTTAATCTGTTGGTGCAGCCTACCAAATATTTTTATGTTCAGCGTTATGAATCAAAAGCCAAAAACTTATGGAGAATTTCAGTTCCCAAATGGATGAATTTGACAACAATATTGGACATTCTAGAATCCTCATGAAAAATGGAGTGGGTATGTGGGCTTTTAAGGCATTCTGAGACAGTGACCAAACTTTCATTCTTTTGACCTCAAATAAGCCTAAATCGTGTTTTTGGAAGTTCATGGCCCAAACGGATGAATTTGACAACAATATTGGACATTCTAGAATCCTCATGAAAAATGGAGTGGGTATGTGGGTCTCAAGGCATTCGGAGACAGTGACCAAACTTTCATTCTTTTGACCTCAAATTTGCCTAAATCGTGTTTTTTGAAATTCAGGTCCAAACGGATGAATTTGAACAAAATATTGGACATTCTAGAGTGGTGCGAACCCACAAGGGAAGATCCCATGAACCCACAACCAATTCTGAAATATACATACCCCAAGAAAGCTAAACACAGATCGACGATCCACTTAAACCCTTGAACATGAAAGAACAAGGACCCGAAGTGTTGGAAAAACGCCACAAGGTTGATCAAGCCTTGATAAGTTTGTTAGTTCTAAAAAGAACCCTTAGAGAGAATCCACTCTCAAGAAACAAAGTACAGAAGTGCAACTTTCATTTATCATTCAAATCTGAATTGTGTCTTACAAATGAAGAAGCAACAAGTATTTATAGGAAAATATGACCTAATTGCAATAAGTGCAAATTTGGAAAACAACCAATACAGATTGTAAAACTATGTGCTAGGAAACCTAAAAGTCTAATACAATAAACACAAAGTCTAATACAATCTATAAGAAAGTTGAAAAATCAAATACAGCATATTAAAGAAAACAAAATTCAAATTTGCCACCAACTCTTTGTTGATTTTCGCACACCTAACTTCAAGAAAATGTAGTCATCAAATTAAGGCTCAAAATGTGCTTATTTAGGCCTAAATGAGCCTCCCATGTGTAGTACTTGGTCCAAGCTCTTTATTTTCAAGTTTGCAAGCCCAAAACTTGATCAATATCTCCATTTGCAGCCCATATGAAGTTAGTGACGTTTTCAGCATTTTTGTTCAGTTTTGATCCAATTGCTACTTGCTTTGTCCAAGTACCTTGCACTAGCCCATTTAATGCTTCCTTGATTTGTTTGGCTCTTGCTCTTGTGATTGGTCCACTTGGTATTTACAAAGAATCACTTGAATTTGACACAACTTTCTGGATCGTATCATTCCCTCTCTCCTCAAAAGAGTTCGTCCTCGAATCTTCCCCTACATCAAAAGGAGATAAATCAACTATATTAAAAGTAGCACTAACAGAATACTCACCAGGCAAATCAATCTTATAAGCATTATCATTTATTCTTTCAAGAACTTGGAATGAACCATCTCCTCTTGGAGCTAATTTTGATTTTCTTTGAGTTAGAAATCTTTCTTTTCTCATATGCACCCACACCCAATCTCCAGGTTCAAAAAGAACACGCCTTCTTCCTTTGTTGGCCTTGGATGCATAATGTTCATTTTTCTTTTCAATTTGCTGTTTCACATGCTGATGAAGTTGTTGCACTATTTTAGCTTTCTTTTTCCCATCAAGACTTGCTCTCTCATCAATAGGTAATGGTAATAAATCCAAAGGAGTTAGTGGATTAAAATCATATACTATTTGAAAAGGAGAATAATCAGTAGATGAATACACACTTCTGTTATATGCAAATTCAATGAATGGCCAACAATCTTCCCAATTTTTCAAGTTCTTTTGAATCACAATTCTGAGTAATTGTGATAAGGTTCTGTTAACAACTTCAGTTTGTCCATCAGTTTGTGGATGACAAGCAGTAGAAAATAACAATTTAGTACCAAGCTTTCCCCACAAAACTCTCCAAAAATGACTCAAGAATTTGGTATCCCTATCAGAAACAATACTTTTAGGGACGCCATGAAGCCTCACAATTTCTTTAAAGAACAGATCAGCAATGTATGTGGCATCATCAGTTTTATGGCATACAATGAAATGTGCCATTTTAGAAAATCTATCAACAACCACAGATATGGAATCCATTCCTCTTTTTGACCTAGGCAAACCTAAAACAAAATCCATTGATATGTCAATCCAAGGTTCACTAGGTACAGGTAAAGGAGTATACAAACCGTGTGGCAAGACTCTAGATTTAGCCTTTTTACATGTTATGCATTTAGCACAAATTCTTTCCACATCACGTTTCATTTTAGGCCAAAATAAATGCTCATGCAAAACATTCAAAGTCTTTTTCACACCAAAGTGGCCCATTAAACCTCCCCCCATGTGCTTCTCTAACAAGCAATTCACGTAATGAACATTGAGGCACACACAGTCTATTTTCTTTAAACAAGTACCCATCAACTCTATAAAATTTAGCAAATGCTTTCTTTTCACACTCAAGGAACAATTCAGCAAAATCAGCATCATTTGCATACAACTCCTTGATATATTCAAAGCCAAGCAACTTAGTATTAAGAGTTGAAAGAAGAGTATACCTTCTAGACATTGCATCAGAAACCACATTCTCATTACCTTTCTTGTATTTGATGACATATGGAAATGTCTCAATAAATTCCAGCCACCTTGCATATCTCTTGTTCAGCTTACATTGACCTTTAATATGCTTCAAGGATTGATGATCAGTGTGAATTACAAACTGTTTTGGCCAAAGGTAGTGCTGCCAATTCTCCAATGCTCTTTTAAGCGCATAGAGCTCTTTGTCATAAGTTGGATACTTCAAGGATGCTCCATTTAGCTTTTCACTAAAATAGGCAATTGGCTTTCCTTCCTGCATTAAAACAGCTCCTATCCCAACTCTAGAAACATCACATTCAATCTCAAAAGTTTTGCTAAAGTCAGGCAATACTAACACAGGTGCAGAACATAATTTTTCCTTAAGGCCAATGAATGCATCTTCTTGTGCTTTTATCCCATTTAAAACCAACAGATTTTTTAATGACCTCAGTGAGTGGTGCAGCAAGTGTGCTAAAATCCTTCACAAATCGCCTATAAAAACTAGCCAAACCATGAAAACTTCTCACCTCAGTTATGCTTTTAGGTGTTGGCCATTCTTTTATAGCTCGTATCTTTTCCTCATCAACTTCTATTCCTTTAGCACTTACCACAAAACCAAGAAAAACAAGTTTATCCATGCAAAAATCACACTTTTTCAGATTTGCAAACAGTTTTTCTTTCCTCAAAACATCAAGAACACAATTCAAATGATTCAAATGCTCATCCAAATTCTTGCTATAAATCAGAATATCATCAAAATAAACCACAATAAATTTCCCAATGAAAGCACACAAAACATGGTTCATTAATCTCATGAAAGTGCTTGGTGCGTTAGTTAACCCAAAGGGCATAACTAACCATTCATATAATCCATGTTTGGTCTTGAAAGCAGTTTTCCACTTATCTCCTTCTCTCATTCTAATTTGATGGTACCCAGATTTCAAATCAATCTTAGAAAAGACAATAGAACCATGCAATTCATCAAGCATATCATCTAATCCAGGAATGGGATGGCAGTACCTTATAGTGATATTGTTGACGGCTCTACAATCAATGCACATCCTCCAAGTTCCATCTTTCTTTGGAACTAAAACCATTGGAACTGCACAAGGGCTTAAACTTTCTCTAACATACCCCTTTGCCATGAGTTCTCCTACTTGCTTTTGCAGCTCTTTTGTTTCTTCAGGATTGCTTCTATATGCTGGCCTATTAGGAATTGTTGCTCCAGGAATGAAATCAATTTGGTGTTCAATTCCTTTAATAGGTGGTAAACCGGGTGGAGTTTCTTCAGGGAACACATCATCAAATTCCTACAACAAAGAACCAACAACACTAGGAAAGGAAGAGTTAATGTCATTAGTGTTCAAAAAGGATTCCTTGTAAACAAGGAGTAGCAAGAGTGTTTCAGCCAGAAATGCACTTCTCACTTCACTCTCTTTTGCACAAAAAATCATTTTCTTCTTTTATTTTCTCTCTTCACTCATTTCCTTTCTCTGGATTTCTTTTTTTGAACTTTCAGATTTTCTCTCTTTTTCACTCTCTTTTCTTTTCTCTCTCTCATTTTCTCTCTTTTCATCTTGAGTTGATCCTCATATACTTGTTTTGGAGTTAATGGAACAAGAGTCACATGTCTGCTGTTCATTACAAAAGAATATCTATTTGTAAACCCATCCCTCTTGACTTTTCTATCAAACTCCCATGGTCTTCCTAAAAGTATATGTGCAGCATGCATAGGAACAACATCACACAATATTTTATCACAATATTTGCCAATTGAAAAAGAAACAAGAACTTGCTTATCAACTTTAATTTCCCCACATTCATTCAACCATTGCAGCTTGTATGGTCTAGGGTGTCTAACGGTAAGCAAATTCAATTTCTCAACCAATGTAGTACTTGCGACATTTGTCACACTCCCACCATCAATGATCATACTACAAACCTTGTTATTAATGAGGCAACGAGTATGGAAAATGTTTTTCCTTTGCTCATTCGTCTCATCTTCCTTCACTTGGCAATTCAAAGCTCTTCTAACCACAAGGCATTCTCCTTCTACGGCATATTCAACCCCATCATCACTAGCATCTTCAATGGAATCATGATCACTTTCACTTTCAGTTACAACTTCACTATTTTTAAGAATCATGACTCTCTTGTTGGGGCATTGAGAAGCTATATGACCTGTACCCAAACACTTGAAACACTTTATATCTCTATTTCTAGAAGTTTGGGAATCATATTTACCTTTGTTCTTTGATGTAGCTTCTTCTTTGCTTTTAGTTGTCTCCTTCTGGAAAGCTCTTTCTCCTTTCTTCCAAATTGGTTTTTGTGAAGAACTTGATCCAGAATGAAATTTTGAAGCATCTTTACGCTTGAGTTGCTTCTCTACCTTAATTGCCATGTGCACCATGTCCTCCAGCTCCACATAATGTTGCAATTCCACAGTGTCAGCAATTTCTTTATGAAGCCCATTTAGAAAACGAGCCATTGTAGCCTCTCCATCTTCTTGCACATTAGCTCTTATCAAAGCTAACTCCATCTCTTTATAATATTCCTCCACACTCCTAGAGCCTTATGTAAGGGTCTGCAACTTTTGATAAAGCTCCCTATAGTAATGGTTAGGAATAAATCTCCTTCTCATTAGAGTTTTCATTTCCCTCCATGTTGCTACGGGCCTCTCACCATTATTCCTCCTGTTGATGCCCAATTTATCCCACCAAACAATGGCATAATCAGTGAATTCTATTGCTGCCAACTTCACCTTTTTAACCTCAGAATAATTGTGGCACTCAAAAATCATTTCTATCTTCTTCTCCCACTCTAAATATGCTTCATGATCACTCCTACCTTGAAAAGGTGGTATTTTCATTTTGATGCTCCCTAGGTTCCCATCCACTCTATTTCTTTCCCTAGGAATATTTCTGCTATGTCCTCTCCTATACCTCCTGTCTCCTCTATGCCTATTACTTCCCACTTCATATTCAGATTCAAAATCTTCTTCACTAGCACCACTACCCTCATCATGCTCAGATTCAAATTCATCTATAGAAGTATCCCACCTATTGTGCCTTCTAGGATTTGGTCTAACTCTTTATAGGTTTGCAATTCTTTCATCTTGTCTATCCATCCTATCCCTTATTTCTCCAAAAACAATATCCATACGTGCAAAATGTTGCTGCATTGCCTTGAGGTGGTCATCTAGATTCTTTGGGTTGTTACCGCCGGATGTTTCTTCTGCATTTGACATTGTATCTACAAGAAAGATGTTAGAGAAATAATTTTCCTCACAAATTCCTCACGTATTTCCCTCAAGGATGTCACTCTACACTTGTGTTTCACTCAAATTGGCTTTTAAATTGATGTATTCACTCTTGCCTTTTTCCACTCTTAGATTTCTCTTGAGGCACTTTAAAGAACTAATCAATTCATAATCAAAGCAATCACAATTTGCAGAATCAACACAACACTTAGAAATATGGAATATCAATGTGAGTATTGGAAGAGGAAATTCAGGGAAATCAAGAGTTTAAATGACACAAACTTCACAAATTCTGGATGTGACAATCGATATTGCTCAAAACAATTCCACCACAATTTTTTTTTTCAGTATTTTTTTTTTCAAATAATTTTTTTTCTTTTTCTTTTTCTGATGCTCTTGTTTTTTTTCCTCCCCTACTGAAATTTAAAGAGAATGTAGAATCTATGACAAACAACAAAACTCAAGAAATCTAAACCCAAAAATTCCAGAAAAGCGTCAATTTTGAAAAGACTATAACTCACAGTGGAAATTTTGGATTGAGATGAAACCAAAACGAACAGAAAGATGAGATTCTAAACTATGAAAATGACCTATTGAACGATGTAAACCACAAAGGAAAAGTGGTCAAACAAGGACACAATATGTCAGGACGAAGATGAACAAGCCCAGAATTTCCAGAAAACACGACTAGATTAAAATAGATAGAACTCACCAATGACAAATCGGATTGAAACGATTCCAAACCGAGATGAAAGAAAAGATTCTGAACTATGAATTTGACATATTAAACATTGGAAAACGCAAAGGAAAACTTGAAAAACAGAGGTAATAAATCTGGACACGGACAGACACAAGAACAAAGCGCAAAACTTGAAACGAAAATGGAAACAAAGAACAGATAGATATGACCTGAGTTTAGATCCAAAGCTCTGATACCAAGATGGTACGAACCCACAAGGGAAGATCCCACGAACCCACAACCAATTCTGAAATATACACACCCCAAGAAAGCTAAACACAGATTAACAATCCACTTAAACCCTTGAACACGAAAGAACAAGGACCCAAAGTGTTGGAAAAATGCCACAAGGTTGATCAAGCCTTGATAAGTTTGTTAGTTCTAAAAAGAACCCTTAGAGAGAATCCACTCTCAAGAAACAAAGTACAGAAGTGCAACTTTCATTTATCATTCAAATCTGAATTGTGTCTTACAAATGAAGAAGCAACAAGTATTTATAGGAAAATATGACCTAATTGCAATAAGTGCAAATTTGGAAAACAACCAATACAAATTGTAAAACCATGTGCTAGGAAACCTAAAAGTCTAATACAATAAACACAAAGTCTAATACAATCTATAAGAAAGTTGAAAAATCAAATACAGCATGTTAAAGAAAACAAAATTCAAATTTGCCACCAACTCTTTGTTGATTTTCGCACACCTAACTTCAAGAAAATGTAGTCATCAAATTAAGGCTCAAAATGTGCTTATTTAGGCCCAAATGAGCCTCCCATGTGTAGTACTTGGTCCAAACTCTTTATTTTCAAGTTTGCAAGCCCAAAACTTGATCAATATCTCCATTTGCAGCCCATATGAAGTTAGTGACGTTTTCAGCATTTTTGTCTAGTTTTGATCCAATTGCTACTTGCTTTGTCCAAGTACTTTGCACTAGCCCATTTAATGCTTCCTTGATTTGTTTGGCTCTTGCTCTTATGATTGGTCCACTTGGTATTTGTAAAGAATCACTTGAATTTGACACAACTTTCTGGATCGCATCACTTTTCTAAATGTTTAAGAGCCTCATTATTCTGGAATCATAGGTCTGACCTTATAACAGCTAACTCCAAGCCTTCTCTCACGGTCTATTATGTCAAGAAATGCTTCATCCATATTCTTGCCCAACCTTCTTACCTATTGGCTATCACTACGTAGGAAATACTAACATTGCTTTTTGACTTTTCTTTTATCTATGTCAAAACAATTTCTTTACCTTCTTTCCTTAAGTTATTTAGTTTTCATGTTGGTGTTTTAACTATATGTAACTTGTAAAACTTTTTTTTACTAATATCATTTTGTCTTGAATAAAAAAAGCAAATTATTATTTGAAGCAATCACCAATTTGCTGGAAAACAACATAAAACTTACTCATTTAGCTTTGGGAATTTGTAATTAAATCCAGTGAAATAATTATAACCGAAATCAAACCTATACATACTTTCCAATTTTCCTTTTTGCTATAGAGGTGCATTCTGGTCTTTTATCAACATTAAAAAAAAAAAAATCCTAAATTAGGCCTCTTGGCCTGATTAGGAATTTGATGAAAATGTAGGTCTGAATTTAAAATTTTTAACTTAATTCATTTAATAATTACTGAACAAAATTCTAGATTGCTTAACTATTTTTTAATTTAGTAAATAATTTAAGAATTTCAAATTTTGAATCAATTAGGTAAAACATTGGGAAAATCCCAATTAAATCCTACTAAAACACCATATTCCATATTCAGGCTTATTCATCAAATTCTTGATCAGGCTTAGAGGCCTAATTTTACTTTAGTGCCCCTGTTTAGTAGCCCTTTTCCTCTCTCCTTAATCAAGAGTTCATCTTTCTCCCTAATCCTCCTCCATCTCTCTAATCATCCAAGTGATCCAACGCCCACCATCGAAATGTTTAGCAACTTGCGAAAATGTTCTGCTTGTGTTAATCTGTTGGTGCAGCCCACCAAATATTTTGATGTTCAGCGTTATGAATCAAAAGCCAAAAACTTATGGAGAATTACACTTAGATCCCAGAGAAAAAGGGAAATAAAATAATGTTCCATTGAAATTACAAAATAAAAAAATGGTCCTATAAAGTTGTCAATGACGTGCATAGAGATGTCAATGACTCACTCCTAGATTTTTTCATTTTGTAATTTCAAGGGATCATTTTTTTATTTCCCTTTTTCCTTGAGACTTGAGTGTAATTTTCCCAAAAACTTGCTTTAGGTGCTCATAGCAAGTCTGATTTTTCCAAGGGTATTGAAAATAGAATCAACATGAGAGGGTGCTCATGATGTACATTCGTCGAGTGTAGGAAGAAGTATAGTGGTGGAGCAAGAGAAGATGAGGCAGAATCAGGGAGGGTATTCATGATGTATTATATTAGACTAATGTATACTTTTGGCATAAAGTTTTGGTTTAATCCCTTAAGTTTATAAAATATATTCATCGTTAATGTTACTAATGAAAAATGCTGAAGCAATAAATTTAAGTTACTGACTCAGCAACTTTTAATTTAAAATATATGTAAATTAAAAAAATAATTAAAACCTAATACAATAGTAAACCAGAACATATTAGAGAAAAACCTAATTCCGGGGCATAAGTATATCAATCAACACAGTGCATACTTCGTTGTTCTACCATGTTATTTTGTTGGAGGCGTATGTTCCATCTCAATTGTGTTTCAGTCCTCATACTTGTGTTGTGAAGTATGGTTCGCTGAATATTAACCTACTTATTTCAAGATGTCTGACCATACTTCAGATACGTTTGGAATAGCTTATGTTTAGGAAATAAGCACTTAATATTTAAGTCGAGATAAAACTTCTCTCACATATGTATCTTATATATCATAAATTATGAATTATAAGCACTTATAAATAAAAAATAAACAATCTCAAACGAGTATTTCAACATTTTGTATATTACAGTTTTCTTTGTTAATGTGAAACTACTTATTATAAAAAAAAAAAAAAACGCTCAGAGAATGGGATTCAGCGCCTTTCTCCAAGCCTTGTTGTCCTAGTATTAGGCTTTTTCCTTATTATGTTTTGGTTTAATATTGGCGGCTAATTATTTGGGGAAAAGATATAAAAATATCATTTGAACTTTCGAAACCTCAAAAGATCTGTTAACACTTATAAATGATAGAGATGTGACAAGGGATCAAATTGAGATTTTTAAAGTATTGGTGATTTTATCATAATGCCCCTCAATTTTTTAAATTAAAAAAAAGAGAAGAAAATAAAAGGGAACCTTGCCAAAGCACTACCGTCGCCCGGCCGCCAAAGCTCTGGCACCAATCCCACCCCTCAGGCTTGCCTATTGTCGGAGCTCTGGTGACAGCTTCAATAATGCCATTAACTACTTTGATATAGAAATTGACAATTTGAACTTCCTAAGTTGTCAATATGTATACCCAAGTTGCTAGTTGCTATTTCTAAATTGTCATTGCCTATACTAAATTTGTCAACGATGCCTGATAGTCATTGACAATTTCGGTATAGGTAATGACAGCTTGAGTAAGGTAATTAGCAACTACCCCTATAAGGTGTTGTTGATAATTTAATTATAGGCAATTTATAATTTGGATATAGAGATTGACAATTGGAGCTTCTCAAGTTGTCAATTTCTAAATCCAAGTTACTAATTATTATACTCAAGTTGTTATAATGACATCAAAATGAGATAGTTGCTAATTGTTATACTTATGTTGTCATTGCCTATACTTAAATTGTGAACGATGCCTAATAGATAGAGGTGTTGACAACTCGAGTATAGGCAATGACAACTTCATATAATAGCAAAACCCAAAACCCAAACAAAAACTCAATCACAACCATAAATCAGATTCTGGCGGTGAAGCAAGTGCTTCCTACAATCATACACCCGCCAAAATCAAACTGGATGTTGCCCAAAAATCAAAGCCACGACTTGGTCAGAAGCTCAAGCGAAGCAAGTGTTGAAGTCGCGGCTAAGAAGGCTAATTCGTCCATGAATCAAAGCCCAGAATGTAGGTTCGTTGTTGAAGAAACTCGTTGTCGCTGATGAATACTCGTCTAATAGAGATGGAGGAGTATCGGAGTTTGATCCAAACGAGGCACTGGCAGCTAAGTGAGGCCATAATTACGACAATTACTTCAACAGCAACGACAACTCCAATGATGAGCTCGATGTCTTTGGCAGTTCATATTCAGAAATCCCAATGATGCACTCAAGGTAAATGTCATTTCTCTGCAATCCCAGCTACTGATCTCTCTCTCTCTCTATCTCACTCACTCACCATGTCAAAGCCATGATGTTGGAAGCCCAAGTGAAGTAAAGGCTCATTGGCTTTTTCTTCTTCTTTAGTAGATCAACTGAATGGCAGATCAAGGAAGGGAGATGATGAGATAGAAGGCGATGTCAGAGGGAGAGGTAGTGAGCAGTGGAGGTGGGTGCCGGAGGTGGATGCTAGCGAGGAAGGAAATAAAGAGAAAGAGCATAGAGAAGAAACATAGAGAAGAAAAAGGAGGGTAATTAAGTATTTTCTCTCAAACTTTGATATCCCAGATTTCTACCAGATAACCTCTCTGTCATTTATAAGTGTTAAAGACCTTTTGAGGTTTTGGAAGTTTAAATAGTATTTATATATATTTTTCCTTAATTATTTTTTAATTTAATATATATTTTAAATAAATATAAAGGCCGTTAATTCAATATTTTATTATAATTGATTTGGCTAAGATATAATTTTTCATGATATTTTATTTTTTATATCTTTTCACAATTAAGATAAAGATGTTTATGAAAATTTAAATAATTATATCTCGTTTTCTGATTTGTTTTGATATTGCATTACTCATTAGAATCATAAATTCATCTTTTCCCGGGAAAATTAACCTTCATGTTATAACAAAAACAAGTTCTCTCGTTCAAATTGAGATTGTAGTCATGGCCTCTAGTAGGGTTTCGGGCGTGCCTGAAATATTGTTTCGAATTCTTACGATACCCAAGTGAATTGGATTACTAAGACTCCGACTATCTTACACTACAAATTCATCGAGAGAAAAGTAGAGAGAAAGTGTTTTGTTTTCACAGCTTGTTTTTCTTCTGGGGAGAATATGTCCTATTATACTGTAGAACATGAAGTCACGTTTGATCACAACTGTTCTCACCAAAACTTGCAGAAAAACTGTTCCCACTTGATTTTAATTTTGAAACATTGAGGAATATTACCAACTAATACCCCATATATATTTATATATTTTATTTAATCCCAAAACTAATAGGTTTAGACCTAATCCATTAAGGATGGACTAAACCCAATTCCCAACACCTCTGCTCATGTTTCGAATTTTGAAGACTTGATCCATGAAGATAGTTTTAATATCATATTCACCTTTAAAGAGCATGGGTGTTCCCCCATACTAAAAATCTGGTAATATAAATGTTTTTACTGTTCGAGTCTCCTTTCATTGTACCCCGCGATGTAGTACAAGAGGTTCTAGAATTTCTTCGTACAACTGTGTCAAACTATCTTTCTGAACGTGACACACATACGTTGGCCCCTGAAATCATATCTTATTATCAAGAAATAGTTCAACATACTATTGTTGAAACTACTAGTCCTCGCCTGATAAATCAGAGTTGATATAAATGTATGAATTTACCCTTCTACAAGGGCATGGTGATGATTTAGAGTTGGCAGAAATGTACGAAGCCACAGATCAATCAATGCATCAATAAGAGAATACTCTATTATTATGATCTTTTCCTATATATACTTGATGAATTCATGTCTTGTAAGTTTTAAAAATAAAATTAGGTTTGAAAATATAGTGTAATAGTTCAACCTAGATCGTTCTTGTGAGGAGATTAATTGTCAAATTTCTAAGTAGTAAAGTGATAAATACCTTAAAGTTATCAGAAATCATTTTGAGAAATTACATTTTTAACTAATGAAGTAATATAAGCTGAAGCAATATTTTTATATTTTTCGGTTTTTAAAACAAAGAAGCAAATGGAATTGAAATTAACAATAATAACGAAGTAAATTTAATAAACGAGAACAATAATGAAATGAGATTCCCTTAAGTTGAGGTTTTAATCTTCTTTGCTTGCTAATGATATGAATTCCATAATATGAGTCAAGAGGATGGAACTAAGCTACCAATAGCTCTATACTTGCAATAATCATTTAATTTATTCTACCGAAGTAATTAAATAAATACCACCAAATAATTCAGACTCAAGGAGATGAATAACTAACTTCCAATTCTAGCTTGTGATTACCATTACAAAAGTTCAAAGCATTCAGTTTAGTCATTTACAATCCACTAAACCAAGTTGAAATAAACAACTCAACCTACTCTTAATTTGAATCATACAAAGCTTAATTAATCAACTCCTAGCCCAACCACCAAGTTTATTCACTTGGCATAGAATAATCTAGATCATAATCACATACTTAACCAAGCCATATAATTATGAAATAGAAAGAAAGCTTAAGGAATCCCATTGAAGTTTAGAAGCTCAAACCATTACCTAATTCAAAGAAATCACCAACACTTTAGCTACTCATGAAAAAGGAGGAAGATGAAACTCGATGAAAGGAGAGGAGAATAGCTATTGAAATAACATGCAGCCGCCACCTCACGTCTTGCTACTCTCCCTTTTACATTCGGTCCCTCTTGTTGTGTTGCAATACTCCTCCTCCTTTTCACACTCACACAACCACCATCTCACGCTCTCCCTTTCACACTTGGTGTTAGTATCTTTTTTTCCACTCTCCCAGCTGCAATCCTCATATATTATATTTCACTTCATTTTGGTGCCCTCCTTTCACACACAGCCCTTTGGGTCCACCCTCTCAAAATCGTTCCAGCTTTGCTTTTTTTTTTTTTTTTTTCTTTCTATTTGGTCAAGAATTTCGGCTGCCTCCCCTTTTTCTTCATTTCCCCATTTGGTTCACACCTCCTTCTCTTTAATTTCACTTTGTTCTCGGTTCAGCTCTCTTCACACAGTCGCCAATTTTCTTCACACCCAATCCGGTCCATTAGCTCTAATTCTTCAATTCCATTATTCCCTTTTTCAGTTCAGCAGCCCCTCTCATTAACTCATCCGCCTCTTGCTTTCCTTCTCTTTGCAATTCAAGTGTTTTTAGGTTAAAAGTGAGTTATGCCTTATTTGGATAAGAGATAAAAATATGTTTTAGCATTAGACATAAAATTGCAACCACCAAACAAAGCCCTTACTCATTTAACCTTCTCTTAGAAAAAAATGTGAAAATAAATTCTGCACTTGTGATGTTCCACTTTTATCCTTCATTAAGCTCCAAAATAACATCTTTGACATTGATTACTCAAGTTGTGCCACATTATCGCCTACAAAATTATATTCACAAAGGTAATATCTTTTGCTCACAATTAAAGAAATAATGGGAATAACAAATATTAATTAAAAATATAACAATTTAACCACTATAATTTCCAAATTATTCTTTCACTAAAATCTCACATTAACACTTGATTATGCCCAAAATATTGAATTAAGTCCCACAAAAGCCCAAGATTAATTAATAAAATATATAAATATTGAGTTCTATCAATACTATATTAGCAACTAGCAACCTCGAGATACCTCAACATTAGCTGAGCCAGAAAATCACTTTCCTCATTTTCACAGATCATCACTAACCCAACATAAATCTGAGTATATATGCTAGTCTAAGGGCATACTGGTCCCCTAGGTCTTTAGGCCTTTAGACATATAGGTCCACTATAACATCACTGGCATGCAACATCATACAGCCTATGGTCTCTAATCTAACCTTTAAGTTCATCATAAAATCTAGAACCTCAACATCACACAAATCGAAAACCATTTTCCTCAAATATACCCAATAGGCTTGCTAAGAATCAGGATTAATAGTGCTATTCTAACCTTCACGCTAGTCGGGTAAAAACCTCAAACATTATTGAAGGTTCAACCCTATTCACAAGATTCACAAGGTTTGAACTATATATTAGAACTATAGTGCAACCAATTCACATTTCGACCTAAGCACTATTTCAGCTTAGATCTGATTCAGCCCTATCATCAACCTTCAGTATCATCATATCAAATCCTTTAGGATCAGTATATAGCATAATCACCACTCATCATATAGCATTGTATATCGTATCTACATTCCTTTGACCCCATAGTGTTACTAAAGATAATCACTTAGCATGGAGAAATTGCAAAACATTTATTATGCCTCAAATTTCCTTAATCCCATCAAATGGACTTTTCTATGCAGTATTCACCGCGACAGAACTGTCTTGATTTAAAATCAATACTTATATAATCATATCCACATGCGTTTATGTACCCTTTAAATCATCTAACTTAAATGATCATTAGTCATGGAGAAACCTTGAGACAATACTATTCCTCAGGTCTCAATGACCTTGTCACCTTAACTTCCTAGGGGGTCACCTATCCTGAGATTTCCTTAGGTTGAACACGCTTAATTTTTGCATATCTGTGCCAAAACGCAGATACCAGCTATATTTAATGCCAATTACCAGTATCCCGAGACTGCCCTTATCTCGAGAGTCATGCCACTTATCTCCGGATGTCAAGATATTGTATGTGGACTGCACATTGGCCTTGGCTGTACCCGCTTACTCGAGTTTCACAACATCCTTGGTCCATCCTCAATCCGATATTACACCATTACTGCCCTTCGGATATTCGCTGGTCTTTAGGGCTAGCTCACAAACTAGGGTGTTTCACTCCTTTGGTACCTCCTTCCATACATATTTCCTATCACTTTGTAATTAAGACAATATCAGTATACTATCCTGTTGCTCGAACCACCACTTTTCCAGAACCATTTGAGCTCTTCCAGAACCGTTTTGGGCTCTGATACCAAAATGTCATACTCTTATCTTATTCTTACCATTTTCAAAGAGCTTGCGAGCAATTTGATGGGCACACATGAATAGCATAAACTTATTGATATATAGAGTACATGATTACATTGAGGCATTCCCTGGCAAGTTTGGTAATACATACATTTCATCCAAACTATTCAAAATTAAAGACTACATATAACCACAAACTTCATCTCGGGAAACCTGTTCGTCAGTTCCCTGTATCTAAGTCCTTGCTTTTTGAGCTGCTGGCACCCGCTGAGATATTTATATTTAGAAAAAGGGATGAGATTCCAAGAAATCCTAGTAGAAACATATTATCGTTCACATAAAATGTAATAAATAGATATGATATACACCATGTATACACCAATTAATAAACAATATAAACATCATTGTCATGTATGCATGAGTAGAGCTCCAGCCCTACTATTATACACCGGTTGGATTCTTACCCAACTCCCAGGTGTAAGAACACTTCTTGCACTAACTGCCCCCTCTAGGCAAATCATGTTGATTAATAAAAGCACAAACAAGACAACCACATAATCATATGAACTATGGCATGATGTATGAATGATAATGTCCCTACCTCAACCCTTTTTAGCCTCAAAATGCTTACCTTGTAAAATGTGCCAACTTCAGGCTCCTAACTCGATCCTAAAATATCAAATGTACAAGAATTAGGCTATAACATATCCATGTATCATTTTAGAAACTTCCATAGTATTTATAGTGGTTATATTAACCTATAGTGAAAATTTACCAAAATACCCCAGGGACCGGGCTTGGCCCCTCTGTAACTCGTTCGACTATACTTTTTCTGAAATTTAGACTGGGGCTATTCTAACATATTTTCGCCCAAGGAATCTATTTCCAGACTCAGAATTACCAAAATCACTATGAAAAGACAAAAATGCCCTTGGTAGCCCTAATTGAGGGTTTCATGGGCGTTTTCGTAATTATGCTTTTTCGAGCTTCTCCGAAAAAGTGATCAACTATAACCCCACCTAATTTTTCCTCCTGAACTCAATAGAATCATCAAATAATTGAAAATCCAACTCTAAGGCCCATTTCTAGCTCTGTCCAAAATCCTCAAATTCCCTAGGAAAAATTGGGATTTTCGAAATGCGACTCTGCAGACGTGTTTCTTTCTACTTCTAATCACTTTATTAACTATTTAATTAGGTTAGAACTACCATTTAGTACCAATTTTGGCACATACCACTTCCAACAACCCATTTTCCATTTTCACAAACAGACAATTCGACAAAATTTCACCGATTACATCGACTACAGTAGCTAGAACAATCAAATATTAAAGTTTTGAAAGTTACTTCAAACTCCCTTTAGCTTTTCCAAGTATAGGTGAAAAAAGCCCAACTCCTCACACCAAGATTTAAGCCTCACAAAACTTAAAGAACATGAAAGAAAAGCTTAAGAGTAGAGTTATACGCATTAAGGAGCTAAATCGTTGGAGAAATTGGCTTACCTTGTGAGATTTCTTCCTCTGTCTCTAAAAATCTGCACTTCTCTGTCTCTAGGGCTGTTCACATCAGTTTATGGAGGAGGAAGTAGATGGAAATGTTATTTTATAATATTTACAGTTATAACACAATTCTTTAGTTTCCAAAATTTCCAAAAATTGGCTTTTATGTACATAAATCCTTATGGCTATCCTGGCTGGATAAAAGTTTCAAAATTTTGGTGTGCCCAGGCGACATCAAGGTCCAGCTGGCAATTTACAAGCTAGAAAGGGATGCAAACAGGTGGTGGAAGAACATTGAGTTAATTTTGCAAGCACGAAATATTCCTGTGACATGGGAATTATTCCAAGAAAAGTTAAATAAGAACTATTTTCCCCGATCAGTCAGGATCGAGAGGGAAAAAGAATTCATGGTAATACAATAAGATAAGAAGGAAAGCTTTAATGAGCACCTGGCTCAGTATATTAAGTTGTCTCAATACTCTTCATATCTGAAGTATCGTGATGACAAGGAATAGAGCTCAAACATAATGATAAGGGACTGAAACCAGAGCTAAAAGAGAAATTGTCTCTAAATAGTTCACAGAATTCAACAAGGCAGTAGAGGAGTGTCGAATCATAGAGTACAATATGTTGAATCTGTACTTTGGCAGAAATGCTAACAGTAAGGGGGAATTTGGAGATGGGAATCCTTCCCAGAAATGCAAAAAAAGAGGCGGTTTATCTGGGGGAAGTAACAAAAAGCCCTATCAGTCTTATAGTCATGGTAACTAGAGATCCCTTGGGAACAGAACATGTTCTCATGGTGGCAAGCATTTCATCTTAGCAAGACATGTAATGGTGCTCCGGCAAAGCAGCCCCCAACAAGGTAGTTACTCTGTTTCAATTGCCAGAAAATGAGACATTTTGCTAGAGATTGTCCACAGCAGTAATAGGAAGTGGAGCCTAGGCCACGAGTTCTGGGTAGGGTGTTTACTTTGACTCAAGAGGAAGCAAGAAAATCTCCTAAACTGATTCAAGGTATAGTTTCCCTTAACAGTAATTCAATGCAAGCATTATATGATTTAGGTCTAGTCATTTATTTGTCGCATATGACTATGTAAGGTGGCTAGGTCTGAGTGTGCACCAGTTTCTATATGATTTAGTTGTGTTTACACCCATGGGCATTAGAATTGTCACAACCGATGTTTGCCAAAATTGTATAATAAATTTCAAGGGAAATGGATCGACGATGGATTTGATTTTTCTTGCCGTTTGATGGCTTGGAAATAATTCTCGGTATTGACTAGTTGACAACAAATAATGTTTTGCAAAAATTGTGGATGCAAAAGGGTCATTTATCCTAATTTGCAGCCGAATATCAACACAAAAATGAACCTTAATTTTCTCTTTGCAGTTGAGGCTAAATAAAGGTTGTTAGGGGTATATAGTATTCTTTTCAATGCAGTTAGTGTTAGGATTAGCAGGCACAACGGAAGTTTAAAATTTTCACCAATCTTAATCGAGGATCTATCAAAGGCGTTTAAACCGAGTTGGAAGAATTGTACCTGTCTTTTCGTGCATTCTTGGTTTTCAATTTTCAAGAGCCAACACGTCGATCAACTCCCTCTACCGGTATCCACATGAATACTACTCTAACACAGACTATGTGCTAGCGCCTCCAACATCTGCTAGGGTTTTCTCACGGTCTGAATTCTCATTCGTACATGAGTTTTTCTGCTTCATCATTTTTTGTAACCCATAAGAGCTATATTCAAATTTCAAAATTAATCTTGATTAATTTTGAAATTAATTAACTCTTAATTATCTTGATGAGCTAATTAAATAAATTCAATTTAATTAAATCTGTCATACAATTTTAATTTAACCAATTTATTTAATCCGAATAAAGAGCCAATAGATTTAACTTATCCTTATAAATTAAATCTAAAATATTATATCTCTATTATGCTAGTTATTAAATTTAATTTATCTAAATCAATTAAATTTAAAACTAACATAATATAATAATATTATCATACATATATATATATGTATTTCAAAAACACACACACATATATAATATTATTAATTTTCTTTTCATGAATTTTATATTATATATATATATAAATATAAAATTCGTTCACCCAGATTAAACATTATTTCGCGTTGGACCATTCTTGTGTGCAACCCTGTAGCCCCATACCAAGTTGGCAGTGGGGTAATAACTATACTAACCCACAAGTCGCAAGCGGCCTCTAATAAGACATTACGACTACCCAATTTATATGAGGATCGTTAACACGATGCAACCTGTCATACAACCATGTAATGTCCCTTTCATCACATGATATTTCAGTCAAGGATAAGACATGGATGATGTCATCTTGCTATTCTTGACCATTACTTTCCCGATTCCTAAGTAGTCTAACAATAGAAATGGAAACTCCTTTCCATCGTAGTATGGCCATACATTTCTTAGATTCGCTCATCAAGGGGCCCAGTAATATCTCTCTACTAATGTGAGGAACAAATTCCATCTTGACTATTCATATTCCTCTGCATGAAAAACCACCAAGCCTGATCGTAGCCTTTATCATCACCCAATTAAAGGTGACTTTTGGGTAGTTTAAAGCTTAGCAACTCTCATATAAGAATCCATGATTACCTTAGGTCAAAGGGCATTGGGACGTAGTTATATATGAGATAAGCTTATGACTTGATCCAAGCAGCTTTCTCATAGCGGGTTGTTCCAGTTCTTTATACTTTCACAAGTACCTAAGACTTTGATTCGTATCTCCATATCTTATCAAAGTAATACTGGTCTTATTTCATCCTGCTCCTGCATAGATGACCGACTAGGGACATTTAGGATTATCTTTACAATTTATCTAAGGATACAATCATCACAGTGAACATGTGAATAATATGATAATATAATGGAGAAAATTCATTAAATTAACAATGTTTAAAGTACAATAATTGGCCACTAGGCCACAATTTCTAATAGTAAGAAGCTGGAACAACATTTGAAAATATCCCTGTTATGAATGAGTTTCCTTATGTGGTTCTGGAAGATATCGATAAATTACCCCTGGAAAGAGAAGTGGAGTTTGCAAGTAAAACTAGGCTTGGAGAGAGACCAGTGTCCAAAACCCTATACAGGATGGCCCCAAAATAGATGGCAGAATTGAAAAAGTAGATTGAGGAGCTATTAGAGAAAGGGTTCTTTCGACCTAGTGTCTCACTATGGGGAGCTCCAGTGCTTTTTGTTAAGAAGAAAGATGGAAGCCTGTGACTCTGTATTGATTACAGGGAGCTAAACAAGGTGGCCGTTAAGAAGAAATAACCACTCCCTAAAATTGATGATTAGCTCGATTAGTTATCTGGTTCCTGCATATTCTAAAAAATTGATTTGAGATTAGGGTATAACCAGCTTAGAATAAAAGCAAGAGATAACTAAAGACTGCTTTTAGAACCAGATATAGCCATTACGAGTTTCTAGTAATGCCATTTAGGTTGACCAATGCACCTGCCATGTTCATGGACTACATGAATCAAAATTTCCACCCACATTTGGACCAATTCATAGTAGTCTTAATTGAAGATATTTTTAGTGTATTCATGAAACAGAGTAGAACATGAACAATATTTGAGAATAGTGTTGAGCATATTAAAAGATAAGCAACTCTATGCCAAGCTGAGCAAGTGAGTTTTGGCTTCCAGAAGTTAAATTTTTTGGCCATGTAGTCTCATAAGAAGGGGTCTTGGTAGATCTTAGCAAGGTGGAAGCAGTACTGAACTGGAAGAGGCTAGAGACTGTTGTTGAGATACGTAGTTTTCTAGGTCTTTCTGGTTATTACAGGTGATTCATACAGAATTTATCTAGAACTACTTTGTCTTTGATAAAGTTAACATGAAAAACTCAACCATTTGTGTGGGACAATAGTTATGAGAGGAGCTTTACAGAGCTGAGGAGAGATTGACAACATAGCACTAGTATTAACAATCCTAGATCTACAGTTAACCTATGTGGTCTATAGTGATACGAGCAAGCATGGATTGAGATGTATCCTGATGTAATAGGGCATAGTAGTAGATATGCCTCTCGTTAGCTGAAGCCTCACGAACTGAACTATCATACTTATAATCTTGAGTTCTTTGGTCAACCATAGAGCTGTACTGCGACCATAAGAGTTTGACATATGTGTATGATTAAAAAGAGTTGAACATGAGACAGGGTAGATGGATTGAGCTGCTTAAAGATTACAACTTAAATTAAGTACCATCCAGGGAAGGCTAACGTAGTGGCAGATGCATTGATCCGCAAAATAGTGCAGGTGGAAACCTTAATGATTCATGAGCAGAAAATGATAGAAGATTTTAGGGATATTAGTCTGTTTAATCATATTATGGTCATGGCAACAATATCAGTTAGACAGAGAATGATCTGAGGGTAATAATAGAAAAAGATCAGATACAAGATAGGCAAGCACAGTCTATCAAGAACTTGATTTAAAGAGGAGAAACTCAGGAATATGACTTGTCACCGAGTATACTAGTCAAATACAGGAAGTAGATATATACTCCCCACAAATAGAATTGAGATGGCAAATCCTAAATAAAACAAACAAGAGTAAATATACTCTATACTCAACAAAAACTAAAATGTATCATGGCTTGAAATCTATGTATTGTTGGCCAAGGATGAAAAGAGATGTGAGAAAGTTTGTTGCTCTTTGCCTCACTTGTCATAAGGTAAAATTCAAGTATCAATGATCGTTAGGGCTTCTGCAAAATCCTGAAATTCCTGAGTGGAAATGGGAGAGCATCACTATAGATTTTGTAATAGTATTACCCAAAATCAGGAATCATGATGCCATATGGGTCATCGTTGGTCGATTCACAAAAATAGCCCATTTCCTACCAATTAGTATTCATTATTCTTCTGATAAGTTAGTAGAGATCTATATCAAGGAGATTGTGTGATTGCATATTATACTAAACACCATAATTTTTGATAGAGATCCTCGATTCACTTCCAAGTTTTGGAAAGCAGTACATGAGGCTTTGGGTACCAAGCTCAGATTCAGTACAACTATCATCCTCAAATAGATGGACAAACAGAAAAACAATACAGATGCTAGAAGATATGTTAAGGGTGTGTGTATTAGATTGTAAAGACAGTTGGGATCGATTCCTTCCAGTTGCAAAGAAGGAAATGTCAATAGCCCTTGTTCTCGACATAATTGTTTGAGAGGCAGTTATATGGGCTAGAATAGTTGATTAGACAATAGAGTAGATTAAGTTGATAAAGAAAATACTGTTAGCTACTCAGAGTAGGCACAAGAGTTATGCCGATAAGAGGCAAAAACCTCTAGAGTTTGAAGTCAAAGATCATGTATTCATGAAAGTTTCACTTATCACTGGCATAGGCAGGGTATTAAAGGTAAATAAGCTAAGTCTAATATACATTGGTCAATTTGAAATCTTATAAAAAATTAGGCTACCAGATAGCTTTACCCCCAAATTTGAGTAGATTATATGATGTCTTCCATGTCTCACAGTTGAAGAAGTATTAACCCGACCCAGAGCATGTCACTGAATATGAAGATGTAGATATGCAGGAAGATCTTACATATAAGATCGGACTTGACCGAGTCATTGATCGGTAGGAGAAATAACTCAGGCACAGGAGTATCCAGTTCATAAAAGTAGCTTGTAAGGGATTATCTCCTAGAGAAGCTACCTGGGAAACAATGGAAGATATGCAAAAGCGTTACCCGGAATTCATAGATATATCCATATAGCAAATTTTGGGGATGAAATTTTATTCAGGGGAAGAGTTGTAACATCCCAAATTTTATTCACCAAAGTTCCTTGTATATTTGTGATACTGATGGAATAAAATCTTGAATTTTGATACACTTGGAATGAAAAAGATATTGCAATTAGTGGTTACATACAACTTGGTTAAGTTTGGACACAATAGTGCAATTTTGTTCCTTTAAAGGCTTAATATTGAAGCCCAAGATGAAGAAGGGAGGAGCAAAATTCTTGGCCCAATTAGATGGGTAAAATTTTGCCAAAAGAAGAAGGAAAAAGAAAGACAACATTTAATTTCAAAAATTGAAGAAATATAAGGGAAAAATGGTAATTTGACCAATAAAGCAAGAAGCCTCTTATTTCTTCAATATTAAGGGCCAAAGTTGGCCTAATAGGAAAGGGAAGGGAGAAAATAAATATTTGGTTAAGACTAATGCCAAGTGGAAGCAATTAGAACCAAGTGAAAAACAAGAAGAAGAAAAGGTAATTATCACATGTTAATTAGCAATAAAATAATACTAATTGAGGAGGTGGAAGAGGATATTATTTTAAAGATCATTATCCTTTCTCAAAGGCCACGTTTCATCCAAGTTAAGAGCAAAGGATAGCGAGAGAGAGAAAGAGAGAGAGAGAGAGAGAGAGCTGGAGAAAACACAAGAACAAAGAGAAGGAACAAAATTCAAAAAGCAAGATCAAGCTCTGTTTGATTGTAAATTCCACTTGTTCTTGTCTTCAAATTCATGGAAACAACTCCTAATTTTTATGTCTTCCATGAACACACATGAAGCAAGCACAAAATCAAGAGTAAGAAGGAAGAGGACAAATGGTTTTGAGAGAGCTAGAGAGAGAAACAAAGGTAAGGCCATAAACCTTGATTTTCTTTTTGGATTCAAGGTGATTATTGTTATTGTGGTTGATTTGTGGCTGATTTGTGGCTTTGTATTGGCTTGATTTTGTGATTTGGGATTTCTAGCCCTAAGATGAGGTGCTGCCCAAATTTTGATTAATCATATGGGAAATGTAATTAAGGTGTTCAAGAAGTGATTTAGGTTGAAAAGGAGGTATTTTGTTGAATGAAACTAAGAAACACCAATTTTCCCAATTTTTGGTTAATTTCAGCCAGGGCTTAATTTTCAGTTTTTGGGCAGGAATTTCATGGATTTGATTATTCCATTGTGTTCTACATGAAAAACTATGTGGAAATAGTCCTTGGCTATAAATTATGGATCATTAGAACACAAATTGTAAAACTATAATGTGCTGCCAGTGTGATTTCCTGCTAGTTAGTGAGATTGTAATGTCTTTTTGGATAACCAAATTATGTCCAATAAATGTGAAATTTTCTAAAATAAAAGTATACATATCAAGCTTTAATTTGATATGTCCTTCATGAAATGTGGACTTGTAAACTAAGAGTTATAAATTTTTGAAGTTACCCAAGTAAAATTGGCAAGTTTCTATGACAGTGTTCAGTAAATGGTAATTTTGGAATGTTGTGCATCTAGTTGATTAAGGACAACATTTTTCCTTCAAAATAGACTTAATAAGGGTCACATGACCTTTTAGACCACTGCAATTAAACATTTGTAAATAAAGATATGAATTTTTAAAATGTGATGAAAATTCTGTTAGCTTTTAGTTAATGTGCAAAATTAAAATGGTAATGGCAAAATGTAATTATCTTGAACTCTAAGAGTAAAGATAACCAACTACATGAATTTAGAAATAATTCATGAATGAGTAATAACTCATTTATTATAAATTTGGAATTTTAGGACTTCACAATTGCCTGAACTGGACCAAGAATTAGTAGATTGACTAACTAGGTAGTGAAAGGGATTTTAGGTAGTAACTCTATCTCTCATAAACTATGTGTTTGTTTATATAGTTTGTGTATGCCTTGTTCTATGATATGAATAGTGGACACAATATCTAACTGTGGTACAGGAAAAGCAAAGTACTAGCCGGCCATATAGGACCCAGCTGTGATATACATTATATGTATAAAACCTAGCTGTGGTATGGGAAAAGCACAAGTACCATCAGGCCATGTGGACCCCAACTGAGGTAGTAAGATAAGTAGGGGTCAAACAGTCATTTGATCTTGAACAATATACACAGTGCGGCCAGTAGGGACAAACAATATTTAATCCTGAACACAGAACATACAGACATGATTGTAGTATAATTGTTCTGTTATACTTTTTGGTGCATTGCATGTTTATTTGTCTCATTTTATATGATTGATTGTGTGTTACTACTGAGATTCGTTTGAATCTCACCCTTTTCTAAACAATTAAATTTTATTCAGCTAATGGAAGTGTCTCCCAGGGCAAGGAGGTAGATACCAATAACTAGGTGTTCCAGTTCAGTTCAAGCACTACTGTTGGTTATCTAGAGCATTCTTTTGTTATTTTAAACATTGTAAATATTGTGTTTCAAACCCTATAGGATTTCCTGTAAATGTAATCAAGTACTATGTATTAGTATACTCATGCTATTTCTGTATACTTGCTGAACTGTGCAATATTACTCTATTTAATATCAATATGTTGAGGGGTTTGACACCTAGATGACAAGAATAAGATGTGCAATTAGTTGAGACAACTTGCTGGTCCCCGGTCTAGCCACGTGATCGACCTGCCTGAACATCGAGCACGGAAGTCAGAGGAAATCATCGGACCTCCTCTCCCCTGATATGAAAATTAGCCAAGGGCCTGAGAGAGAAAGGGATAAGGAAGTCGGCTAAGAGGAGGAAGAGAGAGAGAAAGATGGGTGTCAAAAGGAGTACCGGGTACCCTATAACTTAAACAGAGCACCAAGCACCCCAGGGAAAAATAGCATCTGACACCCTGGGATTTTAACACATGACATATGTCATTAAAATAGCACCCAACACCCCTAAGCTCTATTCAATTTGTGTAGCCCATGAAAATAAAGGATAAAAATATAGAAAATCAAAAGAAAAAGAAAGAAGAGAGAAGTTTGAGTGTTATTGACGTTCTTGTTGAATTTCGACACCAAATTCATGTTTTTAGCTGACAGACCCTTCACAAATCTTCTTTTTTTCGTCGAGGGCTATATTTCTACAGTTTCATAATCTTGAAAGGAGGAGTTTGGTGTTATCTACAAGGTAGAAGTACTGCCAAAATCAAGAACCCATCGTAGAATCGAATAGGGCCATGAGATGTCAAGAAGAGGAAATGGAAGGTTCCCCAAGCATCCTCAATGGTTGGAAGAAAAATAAACAAGAAGAGAATATAAAGGCAAAGGTAGTAAACTTACTTAACTTGCATGTACTTGATATGTATGCTTATGTATGGATACGTGTAATTGCTTTGCTTGATTGCGTGAAACATATATGAATGATTGAAGCTTTGTTTCTGTTAAATGCTATGGCTATGAGTATGTTGTGTGAAACATCGAGCATGCAAACATGTCATATGTTATCATGAGTTTATGTAAAGCAAGTATGTCATACATTAAGCATTTATCTTGCATGCATAATTGGTAGTGTTTTCTAATGAAATTTTCCTAAATCTCACCCTCCCTTACCCAACCATATAGGTATATAAGCACAAGAGGAGTGCATGCTGATATGCCAGAGGAAGTTGTGAAGAAAGAATTGAAGACTGATACACGATAATCTGTGATTGTGTAAATTATTGTGTAAAGTAAATAATTGTGTAAACATGTTGAGAGGAATGAAGTTGCTAGATATGACATTCGTGACACATATAAATACAAATAAGAATGGAAATGGTAAAAGTTATGACTTTATCAAAGTTAAGTTGTGTAATCTGAAAGTATAGTTTTACCAAATGAATAGTGCCCAAAGAAAATAATTATATAAATTTTAATTGAGAGTTTCAATTATTGTTTCTCCTAAGCCATAACAAGAGCATTAGCACTTATGTATACATAGTAAAGGGGCATAAATGAAAGGTGTTACATTTTTGGTATCAGAGCAGAGATTCTGGCAATAGGCTATTATTCTTCGCTTATATGAATAGATATATTGATACCCATTTAGTAACTATGAGATTAGGAGATTGAGTAATAGATGAATACAAAGAGATAGATTTTCCCCCTTAACAAGTAGGCTGGTTATAACAGAAGGGTAAATCCATATATAGGTGATTTCTCTGCTAAAAGAAGGGAAAAGTTGTGTATATAGGAAGAAATAGAGCAGTAGTGATTTATACCCCGAGAAAAAGGGTATGAACTCCGGTGACAGTCATGTTGGTGGTGTCTAGTCCTAGTATGGATTCTTCCATTGGTAAGATTGAGGCTCTAGAGATAGATGAGGTAACACAAGATTTGAATTCTATTACTAACTTTAGAGCTTCTATTATTGAGTTAGAGTATTACCTAAATCCCCACCTTGTGCTATAGGAATACATAAGAGAGTTATACTAAGAAGCTGGGTACTATTATACTTCCCTCTTAGGGCATTATTTAACATTTCTAAGAAGGTTGATATGCTATACTGGGATTGAGGTATGTATGAGTTGACGATACCTAGTGACATATGTAATGACTCAAAATATGAATGCGGGCTCATGACTCCAAAGGTGGACGTAATAAACGTTAGTCAAATACTTTTAGAGAGTACAATGTTAGTATTGACCCAAATTAGTAGTAGAAAGTGCCCAAACCATGTATTTATGCTTAATTATGTGTTAAAGCTTAAGTTGAATTAGAAGAGAGGGGGAGGGAGAATGACATGTGATGGAAGGGTCAAATAATGTATTAAGTGATAATCTAGTTGAAATTGCCTTAGTTAGGGGTAAAACTGGAAGAAGGAAATTTATCGGCCAATTAGGCAGCAACCGAAGATGAAACTAACTAATAGCTACAAGAGTAAGAGGTGTGACCAAATGGCTAATGGTAGTAGTGAGAATAATCCTATAGTGCATGCTTTGGTGAGAAATTATGAGATGGTGGCACTTAGCATCACTTGGCACTATTGGATTGAGTTTGATAAAGTCAAAAAGTGCAACTCTTTTCCCTCTCTCCTCTCCTCTTCAAAGTCAGCCAAGAGGCCATTTGGGTGTCCAAAAATTTGATCTCATCATCTCTCTCTCTCTCCAAGCTCTCTCTTTGGTCGGCCATGGAAGGAGGAGGAAAGAGAAAGAATCAAGATGAAGGTGAGCAATTTTTACCTTGTAGATGACCTTTTATGCTCAAAACCTCTTCTCTAAACTTGCTCCTCTTGAAGTAAGCTTCATTCTTATGATTTTCGGTTTTCAAGAGGAGGTGTTTTGTGTACTCAAGGAAGACTAGAGGTTGTAGAATCAAAGAACAAGCTAGTGGAAGCGAAAGAGGTGAGAAAAAGCTACCTTTTGGTATATATGTTGTGATAATTAGTTGAGACCTTTTGATTTCTAAATTTTGCCCTATTTTCATGTATATAGGGTTTTAGTGAGTTTATGGTGTTTTGTTGATGGTCACAGTGTCATGTGATGTCTATTGAATGTTTGAAATTGATTTGAGGATTGAATGGAAAGTTTGGGAACTATAAGTTTTGTGTTGAATTTTTGCCCCAAAATAGAACATGTGGAAGAAATTTGTATTTGGTTATTTTCATGTTTCCATTGGATTTCATGCAAAAAATTGTGTGGGGAGTAGTCTTGGTTGTGAATTCCTAACCATTGGAAACATTGGTTGAAAATTGGAAATTTTGTCAAGTGTAAACTCTATGCAGGGTAGTCGGTTTTCATGACAATTTTGAATGAGTAAATTGTTAGATCTCATGTTTTGATGATAACAAAGGAATGGTATGGAAAAGAATTGATTAATAAATAAGTTTGAACAAAGTAATAACAGGGATAAGCATTACTTGAAGTAAGCATTGAAGTAATGAAGAAAGGCCAAGAGAAAATGCTGAGAAACTTGATCAGAAGCAAGTTTTCTAAGGCATTACTCGAGTACGTACTCGAGTAATGAGACAAAACTTGAAGTAACCAGAAGCACCTTCCAGTAACCTGCCAACGTTACTCGAGTAGGTACTCGAGTAATAGTGTAAGTATTTTCATGTTGCTCTCGGCCTGCCAATGTTACTCGAGTAGGTACTCGAGTAATCAGGTAAAAACTTGGAGTTGCTCTCAGCATGCCAACATTACTCGAGGAGCTACTCGAGTAACCATGTGAAAATCTTTTAGTTGCTCTCGGCCTGCCAATGATTCTCGAGTACGTACTCGAGTTACTCTGTTTCTGAAAAAATGTTGCTCTCGGCATTTTGTACCACTGCAACATTTACTCGAGTAGTTACTCGAGTAACGCATCATGGTAAGTAAAAACTTGAAGGTAGTACTCGATAAACTTGATTTACCTTTACCTCTCTTTCCTCGAGTCATTACTCTAGTATACAATTATTCTTTTAAGTGGATTCCTCGAGTATGTACCTGAGTATACATAGTTATGTTTAAAGGAAAACTTCCAGTTGTTACCCGAGGAAGTGATGTACAAAAAGTAAGTTTACTCGAGTCGGTACTCGAGTAACAAGGTAATAAGACTTGATGTGCTCTCGGCCTTGAAATCCTGCCAACATTACTGGAGTAGAGCATCGAGTAACCTATGAAGTTGTGAATGCATTACTCGAGTAGGTACCCGAGTAAATAACTATTCCCAAAGGTTTGAGATTTAGTTTATTCCATGCACTACCCGAGTAATCTTGTATTTGTTCATTAACTTGAAGTTGATCAAAGTTTTCCCGATGATACTCGAGTAGGTACTCGAGTAAACTTCAAGGGATACTCGAGTAGCTACTCGAGTAAGCAAACCCAGAAATTCTGAGATCATTCTAACGTTCATTGTTTTGCTTCATATATGATTAACCTTTCATTCTATTAGTATTCTTAGCATATTTACAGATAAACAATGAAGAGATCTTTTCAAATAAGAGAAGTCAAATGTAACATTCATCTACCGCCAACGAATATTTTCAAAATACTGGAAAAGTCAATAGTGGCTGCGCACGCTCCAACGGACATGAAGAAATATGTTCCAGCAATCATTACCAACGTATCTATATATATGGGAACATCCAAACAGAGAAAAACACACATATACACTTACAACAACAAGATTACACTTAAACTTATCATTACTCTGTTCTCACATTGTATTTGAAATTCTGTACTTCAGTGATTCTTATTCACTCTTGAGAGAGATATTTCATTCAAACTCAATATTTGTTATTGAGGTAACTTAAGGTTGTGGAACCTTGAGTTGGGATTGTATTACAACTTGTAAGGGGGAGCGAATGTCCAGGTGTAGGAACTTGCTTGTACTGAGGTGCCAAGAACCCACTGAATCTTGGAAGTTATAGTGAAACTCTCAGAGAAGCTCTGAGGACTGGACGTAGGTCAAAGTGGTCGTGGCCAAACCAGTATAACTCCCTGTGTACACTTCGGTGATATTTCTCCTTACTCTATCCTGTTTTAATTTCAACGTCAAGTTTTATATTTGCAACGAAATTTTTAAGATCACCCAATTCACCCCCCTCTTGGGTGAAACGCTTGCTCTAACATAAATGATATCTAAAAAATCTGAAACTTTTTAGTTTAGTAGTAGACATGCCAATTTTAATTTGATAAATTATGGGAGTCATTTTGATGTGTGTGCTGGAAGTTGTGTATTTCCAAAGTTTGAGGTTGAAACTGGAAGCTAATCTGGAGCAGTATGAAATTTTGTGTAATTCTTATTTTTATGATTGTAAATGGTAGGTGTTCATATTTTTCTGTATATAGGACTTAAATAGATTTCTATGGAACTTTGAATCAACTCATTTCAATTTTTGTAGAATTAGTTATGATGTTTAGAAGTTCAGCCAAGAAACAGGATTTTTCTTGGTAGTGGCCAGAAGGTTTCTGACCTGTTTTTAGCTGCGGCCTAAGGTTCGTGGCTGTAACCAAAATGTTTCTGACCATTTCTTGGCAGCAGCCAAGGGATTTTTGGCCATGGCCAACCCCCAATTTTAGCATTTTGGACTTTTGAAAGATGGTTTTTGGTCTAGTTCTCCCCAAGCCTTTAGGCTTTTATTTGGGCTTCTAGTAGCCACCTAAAGGTCTCAAACGATAACCAACCCTAGGTGTTTTGGAGTTGATACTTGGAATATTAAATAACTCATCATCCTTGATTGTGATTTATAAGACTTGACGTCGACCCCGAGCATGTGAAATTGGTGCCCAAGCGGGAATGGAAAGAAGAAGGTAGTGACTCTTTCTCTTATATCATGTATAATGCTTGTATGTTTGTGCTTATCATTGAATTGTGATGAATCTGAATGCTGCTATTATGTTGATGTGTTATTGTGGTGAACGTGAATATTGTTGTTGCCTATGCCAAATGTCCCGATAGAATGTACGGGTGAGGTAGGCCGGCCAAAAGTCCTAGTAAAATGTATGGGTGAGGTTGTTACATGTTTATGCCATTGTGAACACAACGAAAGTTGTTGTAATGCCATGGAAGTGAATACGGCGAATGATGTTGTTGTTTATCCCAAAAGTCCAGGCTGATATATTGGTGAGGGTAGGCTGGCCAAAAGTCCTAGTAGAATGTATGGGTGAGGTCGTTACATAAAAAGGTGCTGATGTTGTAAATTACCGCTAAGAATCTTAGTTTGGTATCATTTTGTGTAATTGCTTACATGCCTTGCCATTATATATCATATGATTGAAATTATTGCTATTGAGATTCCTATGAATCTCACTTTTTCCATACGAACCTACAGCTAGGGTAGGTGGATCAAAGGAGAAGCTGGTATACAAGGACGGTTAGAGTTCATGGCTAGGAGATTAGATTTGTAAAAAGTTTTTAAATATTTTGGATCTCTTATTCAATTATAAAGCACGTTTAAACACAAATCTCAGCCTTGATTATGACAGGGGTTACATTTGTGGTATCAGAACATTTTTCCTGGCATGGGTAGATTTTGCTAGGATAGTGGCTTGTGTTTTTTGTTTGATATTGCTAAGTGATTGATAATTGTTGGTTGTATACACATGAATATTCTTGTTATTGTTGGTATATGAGTTTAAGGTATATGTGTAAACTTTATTGTGATTTTTGACTCGGTGAACCCTTTGTAGACTGAAGAGAAATAATGGCTCCCACTAGAGTCAGAAGACCTGACCCAAAGGTAGAAGAGATCAATGAAAATCCACCTGATCCAATGCGGGAGCTGATGAATTTAGTAAGGGAATAAAGAGACATGATTGCTGAGCTGAGGGAAGAGCTCAGGGAAGGACGGGCCAAGAGAAATGAGGAAAGGGCCTAGTCTACACATGAGGAGACCCAAGAGGAGACCTGACATGAAGAGATAGCTGAGCAGTCTAATTAGTCTCTAAAGACCCCATCTCACACGGTGCCCAATCAGGAGTCGTAAGGGGTACCTGTCTTAGAGGGTAGAGACCTACAATTTTGGGTTTCTAAATTTTGCAAGCATATGCCTCCTGTGTTTAGAGGAAGAATTGACCCTCAAGCGGCGGAGGATTGGTTAATATGCCTAGAGAAGATCTTTGAGGTGCTTGAGTGTTCCTCCGAGGTTAAAGCCAAACTAGCTATCTACAAGCTAGAAAGGGACGCAGACAGGTGGTGGAGAAACATTGCTATGACTATGCGAGCCCGGAATGTGATAGTGACTTGGGAAGTGTTCCAAGAGCAGTTCAATGACAATTACTTCCTAAAGTCTGTGAGAATTGAGAAAGAGTCAGAGTTTCTGGCTATCAAGCAGGGAGACAATGAAACATTTGATGAGTACTTGTCTCAGTTTATCCGTCTATCCCGATACTCCTCCTACCTCCGATGGATGGATGACGAGGAGTGGAGCTCCGACATGCTAATCCATGGTTTGAGGCGGGAGTTGAAGAAGAGGTTGGCTACCCAACAATTCGATAAATTCAACAAAGCAGTTGAAGAGTGCCGTATCACCGAGAATAATCTGAGAGACATCAACCCGAGTAAGGGTGGTGGTCGTTGCGATTCTGGTAAGGGAAGCTCATCCCATAAGCGCAAGAGCCAAGGATTCTCATCTAAGAGCGGTGGTAAGAAACCGTACCAAGATGGGGATCATAAGAACCAAAGATTCTCAGGACAGTGGGTATGCCCTCGGTGTAACAAAGCACATTCTGGTAGGAATTATAAGGGGCAAGTAGTGTGCTTTATCCGCAAGCAGCCAGGACATCTTGCTAAGGATTGCAAGGGGCGGCCAACAGAGTCAAGGCCCCAAGAGTCAAGGGAGAGTGTTCGCTATGACTCATAAGAAGCAAGGAAATCTCCTGACTTGATTAAAGGTAACATTCTTTTAAATGGTAGTTCATTGCAAACTCTGTTTGATTCGGGTGTTAGTCATTTGTTCATAGCATATGACTATGTAAAGCGCCTAGAATTACATGTTCATAAACTACCATTTGATCTTGTTGTGTCAACACCTATGGGTGGTAAGACTGTGGCTGCGGAAGCTTCTCTGAATAGTGTTATCACTATCAAAGGGTTTAAGTCTACAGTGGATTTGATCTGTTTGCCTCTTCATCAACTAGAGGTTATTTTGGGTATTGATTTGTTGACGGCGAATAATGTTATGTTGGATTGTGGGAATAGGAAAATAGTTTATCCTGCTCCTCAGAGAGATGATAATGTAAACAGTAGTTTGAATTTCCTCTTGATGGCTAAGGCGGACGAATGTTTGAAAAAGGGATGCCAAGGGTATATGATATTCTTTTTTTTTAGGGAGAGTCAGATAAAGTTCTAGAGAATATACCCATTGTGAGAGAATTCCCAGAGGTGTTTCCCGATGATCTCGGCGGATTGCCTCCAGAAAGGGAAGTGGAATTCCCAATTGAAATAGTGCCTGGAGCTGGGTCTATATCTAAGGCTCCATATAGAATGACCCTTAATGAAATGGCGGAATTGAAGAAACAAATTGAAGACTTGCTCGAGAAAGGGTTCATCCGACCTATTGTGTCACCATGGGGATCTCTGGTATTGTTCGTGAAAAAAAAGGATGAGAGTTTGCGGTTATGCATTGATTACAGAGAACCTAACAAGGTAACTGTTAAGAACAAATACCCTCTCCTGAGAATAGATGACATGTTAGATCAATTATCTGGTTTGTATGTATTCTCTAAGATTGATTAAGGTTAGGGTATCATCAGTTGCGTGTGAAGGCAGCGGATATTCCAAAGACTGCTTTTAGAATGAAATATGGGCACTATGAATTCCTTGTGATGCCCTTTAGTTTGACTAATCACCAGCGATATTTATGGATTATATAAATCGCATCTTCCGATCATATCTTGACCAGTTTATGGTAGTATTCATCAATGACATATTGATTTACTCTAAGAGTAATGAAGAGCATGAACGGCATTTGAGAATCGTATTGAGAATCTTGAGAGAAAAGCAACTCTATGCCAAACTGAGTAAATGTGAGTTTTAGCTTATGGAAGTGAAATTTCTTAGCCATGTTGTCTCACGAGAAGGGGTCTCGGTGGATCCCGGTAAGGTGGAAGCAGTACTTGACTGGAAAAGGCAAGAAATTGCTTCTGAGATTTGCAGTTTTTTGGGTCTTACTGGTTACTATCGGAGGTTCATCCAGAACTTCTCACGTACTGCATTACTGATGACTAAGCTCACGAGAAAGGATCAACCATTTTTGTGGGATGATTGATGTGAAGAGAGTTTCATGGAGCTGAAGGAGAAATTAACTACGGCACCGGTATTGATTATACATGATCCCAGTGAGGCTTACATTGTGTACAGTGATGCGAGTAAGCAGAGGTTGGGGTATGTCCTGATGTAGCAGGGACGTGTGGTGGCCTATGCCTCTTGATAACTCAAACCGCATGAGATGAATTACCCCACTCATAATCTGGAGCTTGCGACAATAGTATTTGCATTGAAATTTTGGCGTCATTACCTGTACGGTGTGATAGTGGAATTGTACTACGACCACAAGAGTCTCCAATACTTGTATGATCAGAAAGAACTGAATATGAGACAGCGTCGGTGGATGGAGTTGTTGAAAGATTATAACCTGGAGATTAAATATCATCCGGGTAAGGCTAATGTCGCAGATGCCCTTAGTTGGAAGACGGTGCTAGCAGTAACGATGATGATCAAAGAAAGAAAATTGATAGAGGATTTTTGGGACTTCAATCTCTCGAATAGTATTCTATATGCCAATTATGCCATTGTCTAAGGGGAAAATAACCTGAGGACTAAAATTGAAGAGGCTCAGATGCAAGATGAGCGAGCCTAGTCCATCCAAGCTATGATTGAGCAAGGAGAGACTTGGGATTATGATTTGTCGCCTAGTTGATTGGTTCGTTACCAGAAGAGAATATATGTTCCACTGAAGGCAGACTTGAGACAGAGGATCCTAGATGAGGCTCATAAGAGTCAGTATACTCTTTACCTGGGTATGACCAAGATGTATCATAACTTAAAATCGATGTACTGGTGGCCAGGGTTGAAGAGTGATGTGACTAAGTATGTGGTGTGGTGTATCACTTGTCAAAAGGTGAAGATTGAATAGCAGAGACCGCCAAGATTGCTTCAGAGTCCATAAATTCTAGAATAGAAGTGGGAGAGTGTGACCATAGATTTAGTGGTAGGTCTGCCCAGGATTAGTAATTATGATGTGATCTGGGTGATTGTTGATCAACTCACGAAGTCACCGCACTTCATACTAATAAATGCTAGCTATTTTTAGATAGGCTGGCGGAAATCTATATCAAAGAGATAGTAAGGCTCCATGGTACACCGAAGAACATTATCTCCGATAGAGATCCTCGATTTACCTCAAGGTTTTGTTGGGCTCTGCATAAAGCTATAGGTGCACAGTTGAAGTTTAGTATGGTCTACTATCCTCAGACAGCTAGAAAGGACCATTCAAACATTAGAAGATATGCTAGAGCGTGTGTCCTATATTTCAAAGGAAAAAGGGACTATTACCTTCTACTAGCTGAGTTTGCTTATAACAACAGCTATCATGTGAGCATTCAAACGGCTCTGTATGAAGTATTGTATGGAAGGAAGTGTCAATCACTATTGTGCTGGACAGAATTGTCTGAGAGGAAGTTATATGGCCCAGACCTTATTGATCAAACTTCAGAAAAGATCAGAATGATCAGGAAGAGGCTCCTTGCAGCACAGAGTCGATAGAAGAGCTATACTGATAAAAGGAGAAGACCTCTAGAGTTTGAAGTGGGAGATCATATGTTCCTCAGAGTATCTCTGGTCACAGGCATCGGTAGAGCAATCATGCGGAGGAAACTGAGCCCAAGGTATATTGGTCCATTTAAGATTCTGGCAAGAATCGGGCCGGTGGCATATCGAATAGCACTACCCCGAGCTTGAGCAGACTTCATAATGTGTTCCATGTCTTGCAACTCAAGAAGTACCAACCAGACCCTCAGCATATCATTGAGTATGAAGAGATTGAATTACAAGATAACTTCACTTACGCAGTAGAGCCAGAGCGAACCATTGATAGAGAAGAGAAGAGACTCAGGCATCAAAGCTTACCGTTTGTAAAGGTGGTTTGGAAGGGAATGTCTTCAAGAGAAGCAACTTGGGAGGCGTAAGCCGACATGAAGAAGTGATTTCCTCATTTTATGCCTCATTATGTGTAATCAATTTCGAGGGCAAAATTTATTGAACTTGGGGAGAATTGTAACATCCCAAATTTTGATTAAGGTCTAATGACAATTATTGAGAATGATTTGTGAATTAAATCTGAATTATTATGTGTCTTGTAGCAAATTTTGATAACCATGTCATAATCAGTGGGAGATTTGAAGAATGGAAAATTATCGGGTAATTAGTCAGTGATTAATGAAAAAATTAATTACTAACTAAGAAGGAATGAGATATGTAACTAAATGGCTAATGAAGTGGTTAGACTGACTAATTGGTTACTTATTTGAGGGAACCAATGGAGATTAGACATGTGGCAAGCTTATGAAGAGAGAGGGTATGGAATAATACAAATAACATTTTTTTAATGTTTTTCTCTCTCTTCCTCTCTCTTGGATTTTGCTGGGTATGGTATGGGGGGAGGTAGTGTCATCATTTCCTATCATCTTCAACCTCTCTTCATCTCTCTCTTCTCTCTCATTTCCGGCGCCATTGTTGTCTAAAGGGAAAGAAGAAAAGCTTGAAAAAGGTAAGAAGAATGACCTCTAATGCTCAAACTCCATTCATTAAAGTTATTCCTTGAATTAAGGGCTTCATTTCTATGGTCATAATTTGCCCATTGGAATTGGTTTGAGCTTTCAAGAATTTTGGAAGTTGGAGAATGAAGAAGCTTATTTGAGAAAGTTGTTAAGATGAGTTAAAGAGACCTTTATATCTAAGTTTTACGCCAAATGCTTCAGCTTTGAAATTTTGGAAGTTATTGCCCCATTTTCGAAATTAAGGGTTATTAGGTATTTGGCATGTTATTGCTATGGAATTGGTAGGTTTGGAATGTATGTGGATAGATAGAAAGGAATTGGGATTGAATAATTGAGTTTGGTGATTTTGGAATTTTAGTGTTTAATGTTGCCCAAAACCAAAGCATGATAATGGAGTAGGAATTTGGTAGTTTTGACATTTCCATTGGATTCTTTGAGAAATTTGGTATGAGAGTAGCTTTGGTTGAGGTTTTGGGTCCTTTAGAATCACTTAGGAGAATATTAGAAAGTGCTGTCAGTTTTCTGGTTTCTGATGCGCATCACTCAAGTGAGAAGGGGTCTCACTCGAGTGAGTAAGTGAAATTCCTCATTTTCTCTTCAGTTTCTATGTTGCACTTATGTTAAAAGGGCCAGAGTGTTGCCTCATTTGTGAGTGTGGTGGGTTCTCACACGTGTGAGCCTCATTTCACTCCAATGTGGGTGTATTTGACACCATGAACTTACCTCTCGGGTTGTCACTCGAAGTTAAAGTGTAAGAGTGTGTTTTAATACTCGTGGGTATTCAGCCTTCACTTAAGTGCAAAGGCCCGTGCTCGAGCTCTCCTCTTCCTTGTAAACAGTACCATCACTCAAGTGAGGTTGTCTTCACTCGAGTGAAACAATGAAAGATGACAGTTTTGTGCTTCTAAAAAGGGGGTCATGGGGATAGTTCTTCCAAGCCTTTAGGGCTTTTGTTAGAGGCAATCATGGGTATCTAAGAGACAATAATAATAACCAATTTAAGTACTGTGAAGTTTTTTAAGAATTGGAATAAGTGATAATCATCGTCCTTAATTATGACTTTAGGATTTGATATTTTCCCGGAGCGTTGAAAGCCCGCGCCTGCTCAAGAACGGAAAGACCAAGGTAGTAACACTTTATCCTATATCATGTGTAATGCATTGCTTGTTTGTATTAATTATTGAATACAGTGAGGGGTCATGGGGTAAGCCCGACCATGAATATACTGAGGGGACGTGGCATAAGCCCGGCCTTGGATACAGTGAGGGGATGTGGCGAGATCCCGACCTCGTATACAGTTGAGGGGACGTGGCAAGAACCCGGCCTTGAATATAGTTGAGGGGACGTGGCAGTGCGCTCAGCCTTGAAATTGTAATGCTGCATTGTGATATATGCTACTTGCTTTGTTTATTATGCATCATATACGTAAATTGTTGCTATTCAGATTCTTTTGAATCCCACTCTTTCCAAATAACATTTTTAGACAGGGCAAGTGGATTAAGAGGCAAGCAAGTGGATAAGGGCGATTAGGATTGTCAGTGGTAGTCTTAGCTACTCTCTTTTTGGTTTTTGATTGATTATCATTTTGGACAATGTATATATTGAATTGACCACAGAATTGTAGTTTTTATGTAATCCCCGATTTAGGAATTGAAATGGGCAATGATGCCCTGTACAAATTTTTGGAATAATGTTATTATCTTAGGTGAATGTCAGGAATTTGGATTATACTCTGATATTGTACATGTAACAAACCGAACAGGCCTAATGTTTTATGAATCAATGAATGGAGATCTATTTATACATGCATTGTAAAAAGTTTTTAATTATTCTAGATCTCTTATTCAATTATAAAACGCATTTAAACACAAACCTCGACCTTGATCGTGATGGGGGTTATAGATTTCCTCACAAATAGGTAGTAGGGTTTGCAATTGAAATTATTCCTAAAGTTAGACCATAGAGAATGGCCTAAATGAGATAGTGAAATTAAAAAAACCGATTGTGAAATTACTAGTAAAAAAAGGGATTATATGACCCAGTGTATCACCACAGGATACTCCGATGTTGTGTTTTAGAGGAAAAAACGAAAGCCTGAGGTTATTTATAACTATCAAAAACTGAACAAGGTGACCTTCAGGAATAAATGCCCACTTCCTAGAATTGTTGACCTTCTAGATCAGTTGTCTGTTCCTGTGTTTTCTTGAGAATCAATTTTTGGACTAGTCAATACACCGACTGTATTCATGAATTTTATGATAGAATTTAGACAAGTTTGTAGTGGTCATTTTTGGGTTTTGTTGTCTCATCCAAAACCTCCATCAAGAATATCTGCATGCAATTTTTGTTTTCTCACACTTTTCTCAATGTGTACTTTTCCTTACAGTAATAACACAAGTTCTTTGTCATGCGCTCTTCTAGTTCCTCAGCTATTATTTTTTGTTTAAAGGCCACATTAGGACAACCTAGTACACCCTTCTCCATCGAGGCACCCAATGGCTACTTGGTATCTTCAACCTTGTTGCCAGTATAGAGGCCAATGCCTCTCAGTAGGTTCGTCGATCCGCTTCTAGACAATGAGGCATAACGATACAGTGTGAAGCTCATTGCATACTTTTGCAGGGATTCCAAATGTGATTCTAAAAGTCTTGCTAGTTTAGTCCCTTCCTTCTGAGGACATAGCAGCTTTACTTCGTTTGCCAAATCTGGCTTGAACCCACCCAAGCAACTAAGATGATTCTCTTTAGGTAAATCAAACTTACACATCAGATTGTTGAACTCCTTTTGATAACCAGCAAGAGTTTTTAGTTGTTGTAACCTTATCAAATCTTCCATATATATTGCCTCTGAGAACACACGCCATAGCACAACCCCGTTATAACCATGCTCAAATTGCTAAAACTAATGATAGGCTTCACTATCAAGTGCAATACTGGCCTAGACAGATTTATATGCTTCTGGTGTGCCATCTAATTATAAGTACCTTTCACATTTGGCCAACCAGGAATCAATGCTTGCCACTGGAAAATAAAGGGAAGTCTAGTTTCTTGAAGTGACAAGGGAACATGATACTCTATCTCCCGTCCCTCACCTCTTCCACGACTACCTTGGAGTTGCAAGTTTGCCATTTGTAATGACATGCAGTGTGTGACCTATAGCAAAGCTACCTAATTCTCCTTCAGTTTGCACACGTCCCTAACCCCTTCTTCTAAGTGTCCAAACTGTTGCTTCATTTTTGACCAAATACGATCCTATATTTCTTTCATTTATGGGTGAGAACGTGTTCCGTCCACCATACCCAAGGATCCTTCACTACTCTGATACTATGATAGGAATCAGGATATAGAAAGAAGAAGAATATAGAAAAATAGATGAGGTTAGAAGGAATCACAACACTTATAGCATGCCTAGGCATGATTACACAGTGCATATAAATAAGCCACGACCCACATACAAACAATAATTGATAATTATATAGAAAATACAAATCTACCCTTACAAACTCATTCAACATTAAATGGCATAACATTCCCTGATTTGAGCAATAGGTTTTGATGACAAGAGGGACGACGTTCCTTGAGGCCATTATAATTATCATCCTATGGAAAACGCTTGAATCATCCCAAAAGCAATTTGAGCATAAATCAAAGAAATAAGCAAGACTCAAACCTCATGAGAAGAACAAAAACTTTTAACATGAAAAATGCTTTCCAATCAATTATTATATTATTTCTCAAAATAGAAAAATAAGATAAGGTGACATGCAGAAAATAAATAGGCAGAAGGGAATCAAAAAACCTATAAGATGCTTGTTTAAACTTTCTCAAATTAATTAACATATAGAAAATTAAAAGACAAACATGTGTCATTATTAAAGCAAATAACAGGAAAAGGAGATCTGAAACTATGCTCTGATACCACATATTGGAAAAAATTTAAATAAAAACCATATGAGCATATAAAATTCCTACAATACTAGAGTCATAGCGGAAGACTTAAAATTATAAGTACATCTCGCCATGCTATAAATTGAAGATGAAATCCATAAAGTTTTGATCTAAAACAAGGTCAACTAAATCATTAAAAAAGCATTGGTAGAAAAGAATCAAGGTCTCCTCTAACGAGAAGATTTGGGACAATGATGGTTTGAGAATAGTCATCACCCATTAGGAACCCTTAGGGAGGAAGAACACATTTTTTGTGCTACTTCTATGAGCCTAGCCTACGCTATTTATGACCTCTCATTAAGGCTTGTAACAACTTACCATCCAAGTAGGCAACCTTAAACCAAATCTCTATCCAAATCACGTGCGAAACATAATCAGGAAGTATTTTATCCAAAAATAATAATAAGATAATATTCAAAATAATTAGATAATATCTAGAACATTTAATTTTGATCAAAATAATAAACTAGTAGTATTTAGAATATTTTTTATTTGATCAAATTAGCAAATATATCTAGATATAATTTCAATAAATAATAAGATATAATGTTATCATATTCAATAAAATATCTAACACTTGGAGGACGTGAACAGTAACAGTGCCAGCGAAGATGAGATTGACAACTGAGGAGCCATTGAGGAACAAAGATAATTGATGTAAACCTGAAGGGCAATTCTGTCAATTCACAGGAGTTTAGTCGATAAGCTATTATGTAAGACCCTTATCTTTTTTTCTCATTTTTCAAAGTGCTTGCGCGCAATTCGGTAGACACACAAAAATAGTATAAAAATACTGATAATAAGTACTTGATATCAATACAGGAATCCCCCATAGGGTGTGTTTGTGGTAATTACAAACCTTAAAATAATGAAGAGGTCTTCAGATAACCAACAGTTGTTCTTGCTTGACCCGGACACCTCAGTTGCCAATGTTTAATGTTTTGCCCCTAGAGCCTCTACCTTCTGCTAGAATATTTTGAAATTTGAAAAAGGGTGAGATTCAAACAAATCTCAATAGTAACAGATAATCGATCATAGAAAATGTAATAATAAATATGTCAAATACCATATACAACAATATTATAATAACACATAATTCCGTTCAGTCAGAAACATTCAGAGCCAACCAATGTTACAACCCTTACTCATTTCGTACCCCAATTGGGCTCGAGACCACCAACCGAGCATATCAATGTACCCATAGGTACTTCAGTTTAGTTCAGTGTACCTATAGGCACTGTGTTGTTAGATCCCATATGTTTTGATTATAACAAAGATTGGATTAATCATACAAAAGGTTTTGATAATTAAACAAAATAATTAGAACAAAGTAACTAAGTTCTTGGTGACAGGGAAAAGCATTACTCGAGAAGCTACTCAAGTAATGAAGATATAGGAAAAGATAGAGCACAGAAAAAGGAATATTGTGATATTTTTGAAGACATTAATCGAGTGAGCCCTTGGGTAATGACCTCATTACTTGAGGAACCACTCAAGTAATGTATGAGAAATTAATCCAGGAAACTCTGTCAAGAATTAAGTGGGATTACTCGAAGGGATCACTTGAGCAATCTGCAGAGTTATTTGAGACATTACTCGAGTGAGCACTCGAGTAATTAGAGAAGAAACTGTTAGAATCGGCAGGCACAACGGAAGAATTTTAAAAATTTTCACCGATCCTAATCAAGGATATATCAACGGCGTTTAAACCAAGTTGGAAGGATTCATACCTTTTATGATTCAGAGTCTTCACGATCTCAAGGAGCCAAAATGCCAGGTCCGCTCCCTCTACTGGTATCCACACAAATGTTCTCCAACTGAGACTACGTGCTAGTGCCTCTAATGTCTCCTAGGGTTTCCCTTGCGGCTCTCAATTCTCATGTGTATGTCAATATATCTGCTCTATCAAGTTTATAACCTATGAGGGCTATTTTCAAATTTCAAAATTAATCATAATTAATTTTAAAATTAATTAACTATTAATTATCTTGATGAGCTAATTAAATAAATTCAGTTTAAATTAAATCTGTCCAACAGTTTTAATTTAACCTATTTATTTAATCCAAATAAAGAGCCATTAGATTTAAGTTATCTTCATAAATTAAATCTGAGATACCATATCTCTATCATGTTAGTTATTATATTTAATTTATCTTAATAAATTAAATTTAAAACTAACACAATATAATAATATCATATAATATATATATATAATATGTATTTCGAAAATACATATCTATATAATATTATTAACGAGTTTTTATATTACATATATACATATATATATATATATATATATAATTCGTCCACCCTAATTAAACATTATCTCGTGTTGGGCCATTCTTGTGTGCGACCCTGTAGGCCCATATGAAGTTGGCAGTGGGCCAATAACTGTACTAACCCACAAGTCGCAAGCGGCCTCTAGCAAGACATCACGACTACCTAATTCATATGAGGATCGTTAACACGATGCAACCTGTCATACAATCATGTCATGTCCCTTTTGTCACACGATATATCGGTCAAGGATGAGGCAGGATAATGTCATCCTCTTATTCCTGATTATTACTTTCTCGATTCCTGAGTAGGCTGACAATATAAATGAAAACTCCTTTCCATTGTAGTATGGCCATACATTTCTCAGACTTACTCATCGAGGGGCCCAATAATATCTCTCCACTAATGTGAGGGACAAATTCCATCTTGATCATTCATATTCCTCTGCATGAAAAACCACCAAGCTTGATTGTAGCCTTTATCATCACCCGGTCAAAGGTGACTTTTGACTAGTTCAAAGCTTAGCAACTCTCATGTAGGAATCCATGATAACCTCAGGTCTAAGGGCATTGTGACATGGTTATACATGAGAAAAGCTTATGATTTGATCCATGTAGCTTTCTCATAGTGGGTCTATCCAGCACCTTGTACTCTTACAAGTGCCTAAGATTTTGATTCGTATCTCCATATCTTATCAAAGTCATACCAATCTTGTTTCATCTCTGCTCCTACATAGATGATCGAATAGGGACATTTTAGGACAATCTTTATGCATTATCCAAGGATACAATTATCATAGTTAACATGCAAATAATATGATAACAGAATAGAGACATTTTATTAAATTAATAATGTTCAAAGTACAATGATTGGCCCTTTGGGCACAATTTCCAACAGAAACCATCCAATAGCTCTAGGCTAAGAATAGAAGGACATTACTCGAAGTGATCACTCGAGTAATTTGCAAAGTTATTTGAAGCATTACTCGAGTGACCACTTGAGTAATTAGGCAAGTCTATAAGAAAATTGCTCTCGGCCAAGATTTTAATGCAGTTATTCGTGGGATCACTCGAGTAAATTCCAAAGTTATTTGAACCATTACTCTAGGGACAACTCAAGTAATCAGAAGGAAAGGAATACTTACTCAAGGGATTACTTGAGTAAGCAAGGTGTAATATGGTTAGACAATGTTGACTTACTCTCTAGCTTATTTTTTATGAAGTTACTCAAGGGACTATTTGAGTAATGAGGCATGATCACTCGAGTAACTACTCGAGTAATGTAGTACATAGAGCATGATTTTAATCCTACATTTATTGATTTGTTATCTATATGATTAACCTTTCATGTCATCAAATAAGTAACTAATTAGTTACTCTAACCACTCCATTAGTTATTTAGTCACACATCTCATTTCTTCTTAGTTAGCAATTAATTTCCTCATTAATCACTTACTAATTAACTGACAATTTTCCATTCTCTCTATTTTCCCTAGATTTTGGCACATTTACTGAAATTGCCACAAAACACAATAATTCAGAATTATTTCACAAATCATTCTCAATAATTATCATTAGCCCTTAATCCAAATTTGGGGCATTATAATAGACGCATCACATGTCTCCAAAAATAGTTATGAATCTTCTTAATCTATTCATCCTTAACATTTCATGTAAGAGATCCCCACATGTTTCTACTCAACATGATGCCCATGAGATATTCAATCTAACAACCCCATAACACAAGTGTTAGATATGATTAGTTTTGATGATGTCAAATATATATGTGAAATAATAAGAGCAAAAAATTTATGTATTTATTTTATACTTTGAGTAATTACTGCATTTAATGTGTAATATCATGCAGATTAATTAAGTTGAAGAATAGAGGAAGAATGAGAAGGCAAAATTATCAAATTCGGGTTTATGAACAAAGAAGTGATTGAATTGATGAGAATGAACAAGAGGGAGAAGAAGAAAGAAAATGATTATCAAGAAGAAAATCAAGAAGCAAGGGATTGAAGAAAGTCATAAACCCGATGGTGGGTTGATGTTATTTTTCTTATAATGCCTCAAGAAAGAAGAAATTGTAAGATCTAATGAGAATATCAAGATTGAAGCTGTTAGAAGCGATACTGGAGGTTTCTATGATCAAATGATGGTTAGAATGGGTTAATACGAAGTTAAGATGACTTATATATGAGTTATGGCACTTTCAGAGAAGTTGCACTCGAGTGTGAGCTCAACACTCTAATGCTAGAGGTGCTGCACTTGAGTGTAGAAAGAGCACACTCGAGTGTTGGGGCACTCTGTTCTACTTTGTTTTTCGTTCAATCTGATAAAGGTCCAGTATTTTGGTCATATCTCACAAACCACACATCGGATTGAACGGAAACTAGTGGCATATGAAATTAGACTCACAACACAAAAAATATACACCAAGATCACATTAAAAGGAGCTTATATGAAAGAGATATAAATCATGGAAGATGACACTGAAATCACCATCACTTTTCAAGACAGGTTTGGTGTTTTAGACATAACTCACAAACGACACACCGGATTAAGGTGAAACTAGGGCCATATGAAACTAGACTCAAATAGCTTTCCATAGATAGTTAATGGGTCAAATATGAAGTTATATGCTGAGAGATACACCTTCTGGAATTTGACACTTGTAATGTCTAGTGCGATAGACACTCCTTCGATCATAACATGCAGAATACAATAAGTTTGGAGCTGATTCTTTTTGCATTGTAATGCATATGACAAGAGCTTTCTTATGATACATCATTTTTCATATTTAGAGTCAAATGAATAAATCAAGTCTGACATGGCACCTCAACACCTGTGAGTCTAAAAACACACTCTTGGAAAATATCATGCGAGTATTGCCCATAAGCTCAAATTCATAGTGCAATATAAATGTGCACTCTAGTGAGGAAATTCACACTCGAGTGAGAGCTTAATACACTCGCTAGTAAGAAATGTCACTCTTGCAAATATCATGCGAGTGTGTTCTAGAAGCAGCTTGCAAGTAGAAGAATTTCAGCAACACTTGAGTTAGAGATGTTGCACTCGAGTGATGTCCAGATTTACACTCGAGTATTACGAGTATGAACTGAAAGTGTTTTCCCGAAAGAATTCCAAAACCTAAAAATATAAAGTGTACTCAAGTGAGGACCTTATCACTCGAGTGTTGGCAACCTGCACTTCCTGTACTTCCAATTGCACTTGAGGTGTTGGCAGAAAGTGCAAGTGCACTTCCTGTACTTATGAGGTGTACTTCGAGCAAAAACAGAGCAACGCTTTGTAACTTCTTAAAATCATAGAAATGATTATGTAACTCATTTTTCTTACCTCTAATCATTCTAACACTTCATCATATTGGTGATTAAGTATTTTTCAGCTGATCAAACAAAGATTGACACACAACCTGAAAATGTGTCTGTCATAGAAGCAGACTTCAATATAGAGTCATAACAAACAATCTAAATATGGTTAACAGTTATTTATTCATTATGATTTTACTTGTTAGTATACATAAGTGTTAACTAATAATATTTCAAGTGAGAAATAGAAGATTAAACATTTAGATTGCATCTCCAAGAACGAAGGTCATTTATAGCAAATATCGTCACTCGACGTGATGAGTCCCAGAAATCATAAATTCAACTTTTGACCAATGATCCAACATACCCATGATTAACACTTAATTGTATTAGTGTTTCATGTATTATTATAGAAAAACAACAAAGAGATCATGCAGTGTGGAAAAACTACTTCACAGAGCGTAAGGAGCGTTTAACGTAACAGCTAGTTTTTCAAATACACTTAATGGTCAAACATAGCAACGAGACTCAACGGATAGGCTGAAATACTCACAACGGTCATACTCTACTCAACTATAAATACAGGAGATTCAAGCAGAATAAAAGAACGATGAGAACTCAATGAAGGCAATATGCTTATATCATGAGTCATCTAATCCAACCCAACTACTCTCTATTCTTATCTATTTGCTTTATCATGTATATTTGAGATAGAGGTATTTGTATTGCACTTCAGTAATCATTTCATCTACTCTGTGAGAGTCTGTAAACATATTCATCTATATTTCTAAATTGATCTCAAGGTAAAGGGACTTTGAGAAGGTTGATTTTGTTATGGGGAAGCTATAGAGAGAATTGTCGGTAAGACTTTTTGCTCGTAAAGACTTACAAGGTGCAAGCAATAGAGAACATTGCTGCTCGTAAGATTACAATGGTGTAAGCAGGAGAGAACGTTGCTGCTCATTAGACTTGCAAAGGTAAGCTGGAGAAAAAGGATTTTGAAATTGCTCTGCTCATAAAACTTGCCGTAAGGTGGAGTATCTTGGTAAGAGATTTGTTAAAGGCTTCACAAGTGCCCGACTAAACTTGTAGGTTTGTAAAGGCTTTTCTTATGCCCGGATTAAACAAAAAGATAGTGGATTTAAAAATCTCAAGAGGAGCCTGGGGACTGGACGTAGGCCATCACAGATTGGACCAAACTAGGATAAATCACAATTTGCATATTCTCTTCGCTAAACTCTTATATTTCCAACATATATTATTTTATATAACTGTTGATTTATGATTCATTAGTTTCATACTTACCATTTTCATAAAGATATGAAAAGTTTTCCAAAGTTCTTAAGTTTTTATCTTACACCCAATTCACCCCCTCTTGGGTGTCCGTTGGTTCTAAAAAAGAGTACCAAGGCTAGGCCAGGTTTTTCTTAGTCTCCTATCCTTCTCAATTAATCACCATCAATCGAATCCAAAGCAATATATCACATACAACTTATATATCACATATACAATTTATAATCAAGATAAAACCTCAAACTCAACTTAAACGCACAATTGACCTAGTTCTGATGCCATTATTGGGATTGGTTAGCACAGCAGAAGATTCTAGCCAGATTAGGGGGTATCCAATGATCAGGTGCGTATCCCCACTCTAAGTTTTTATGCAAGCTAGAACTTGAACTTCAAGATGAGCTAGAAAGGATATTGCAGTTAGAGGAAATCAAGGGGTTTCAAAAATCTAGAGTAGGCTGGATCATTAAGGGTTACTGAAACACCCGATATTATCACCTAAAAATGAAAATGAGAAGAAGGCGAAATGGAGTTGTACCTCTAAAAGATGATCAAGGTAGATGGGTTGAGATTAAGGATGATTTAAAAAAGCTAGTAGGTGATTTCTTTAAATCTCTCTACTGTACCGAAAGCTAAGAATCAATTGTGTTGAAGACGAAGTCCAATTTTCCATTGATTGATCAGTTGCAATTAGTGGCAACTACTAGATTACCAACAAAGGATGAAATTAGGAATACTCAGTTTTCAATGGGATGTAATAAGCGCCTAGGGTGGATGGATTCCCTTCCTTCTTTTATAAAACCAATTAGAGAACAATGGGAACTTACCTTTTCTCATTTGCTAAAAAGGTATTTGAAAGAGCTATTTCAGTGGCAAATTTGAATAAGACCCTTATCTCTCTCATCCCAAAAAGGGAGAACCCAGAATCTATAGCCCATTTCTGACCTATCTCCTTATGCACTATTCATTATAAATGTGTGACTAAGTTAATTACACTCCACCTAAAGGGTGTAACAAGTGAATTAGTTTCCCCATTTTAAGCGAGCTTTTTCACAAGGAGACACATTCAGGACAACATAATTGTTGGCTAGAAATTAATGCATATTATGAGCAAGAACAGAAATAAGAAGGGACTAATAGTGATGAAGATAGATCTTGAGAAGGCATACGATAGAATCCGATGGGATTTCTTAAAAGAGGTTCTTATTGGCGTTGGTTTTGAGAATACTTTATTAATCTTATTACTTCTTGTGTTTCCTCAGTATCATATAATATCATTTGGAATAGGTCTCAAACTAAATATTTCTTGCCTTGTGGGGGTCACCAACAAGGGGATCCAATTTCACCATTGTTGTTTGTTGTAAGTATAGATAGGTTTTCATATCTTATTTGTGATACTATGGAGAAGGGGATGTCAAAAGCTATATATGTTACTAGAATAGGTGTAACACCCTTATCTTATTTTCACCTTTTTCAGAGTATTTGCGGAAAACAATATACAGTGATGGAGCGAACCCACAAGGGAAGATCCCATGAACCCACAACCAATTCTGAAATATACACACCCCAAGAAAGCTAAACACAGATCGACGATTCACTTGAACCCTTGAACACGAAAGAACAAGGACCCGAAGTGTTGGAAAAACGCCAAGAGGTTGATCAAGCCTTGATAAGTTTGTTAGTTCTAAAAAGAACCCTTAGAGAGAATCCACTCTCAAGAAACAAAGTGCAGAAGTGCAACTTTCATTTATGATTCAAATCTAAATTGTGTCTTACAAATGAAGAAGCACCAAGTATTTATAGGAAAATATGACCTAATTGTAGTAGGTGCAAATCTGAACATAGAAAATACAATGTCTAATACCATGTGCTAGGAAACCTAAAAGTCTAATACAATAAACACAAAAGTCTAATACAATCTAGAAGAAAGTTGAAAAATCAAATACAATATGCTAAAGAAAACAAAAGTCAAATCTGCCACCAACTCCTTGTTGATTTTCGCACACCTAACTTCAAGAAGATGTATTCAGCAAATTAAGGCTCAAAATGTGTTTATTTAGGCCCAAATGAGCCTCCCATGTGTAGTACTAGGTCCAAGCTCTTTGTTTTGAAGCTTCCAAGTCCAAAACTTGATTAACAACTCCATATTTAGCACAAATGAACTTAGTGACGTTTTCAGTACTTTGTTTTGTAAATCAGATTTATTGATCCAATTGCCATTTGATTTACAACAACTTCTTCAATCAGCCCAATCAATGCTTCCTTGAATATTTTAGCTTGTGCTCTCATGATTTGTTCACTTGGAATTTGATAATGATAATTTGAAACAGAAGAGATGTCACTTGAATTTGAAGGGACAACTTGTTGATTCAGGATCACATCATTCCCTCTCTCCTCAAAAGGATTCATCCTCGAATCTTAACTTGAATTTGGAGAGTTAATTTGTTGATTCTGGGTCGCATCAAGTTCGGTAAGCAACACAAGAATAGCGTAAATATACCAGTATTATTAAAATAATGTACTTAATTATAATACAGATATTTCCAATAGGGTTATACATAATATAAACCTTTAAAATAATTAAAATCCTAAAGATAACCAACTCCTCTTCTTGATCTGAACCGGGAGCGTATGTGGCCAAAACTTATATCTTTGCCCTTAAAGCCACTTTCTTCTATTTCCACCTATCTAAATGGTTGTTAGGGTGATAGAGCTCAATATTTATACATTTTTATTAATTAATATTAGGCTTTTGTGGGACTTAATTGAATATTTTGGGCATAATCAAGTGTTAATGTGAGATTTTAGTGAAATGATGATTTAGGAATTATAGTGATTAAATTGTCATATTTTTAATTAATATTTTTTATTCCCATTATTTCTTAATTGTGAGAAAAAGATATTACATTTGTGAATATAATTTTGTAGGTGATGATGTGGCACAACTTTTGTCAAGGTCAAAGATGTCATTTTGGAGCTTAATTAAAGGATAGGAGTTGGACCGAATTAGTGAAAAGCAAGCAGTCAAAATTGTTAACCCAAAATGGTTAAATGAAGAAAAAGTAATGGAGAGCAAGGAGGAGGAATGGAACACGTTTGAGAGAGATAACCGAAATAGCTACTGGACCGAATTGAAGCAATTAGAGAATGGGCTGAAATGGTTGAATGGAATAGACAGGAACAACACCGAATTGAAGTTCTGGCAGGAGGCAGTTGGGCTGATTGTAATGGGCTGAATTAAAATGAATAAAGATTGAAAAGGGGAGGCTGACCGAAGAGAGACTTGGACCGAGATTTGAAAGAGGAATTAAGGCACAACTGTGATTAAATGATAAATAGAGAGGAGACGCGAGACCACGTGAAATGAGAAAGGAAGAGGAAGATGTTGGAAATTGTGCCCTAAGGGCCAATCATTGTACTTTGAACATTATTATTTTAATGAAATTTCTCCATTCTGTTATCATATTATTTGCAAGTTAACTGTGATAATTGTATCCTTGGATAATTCATAAAGATTGTCCTAAAATGTCCCTGGGTGGTCATCTATGCGGGAGCAGAGATGAAACAAGATCAGTATGACTTTGATAAGATATGGAGGTACGAATCAAAGTTTTAGGCACTTGTAAGACTACAAGGTCCTGGACTGACCTACTATGAGAAAGCTACATGGATCAAGTCATAAGCTTTTCTCATGTATAACCACGTCATAATGCCCTTAGACCTGAGATCATCATGGATTCCTACATGAGAGTTGCTGAGCTTTGAACTAGTCAAAAGTCACTTTTGACCGGGTGATGATAAAGGCTACGATCGGGCTTGGTGGTTTTTCATGCAGAGGAATATGATTGATCAAGATGGAATTTGTCCCTCACATTAGTAGAGAGATATTACTGGGCCCTTCGATGAATGAGTCTGAGAAATGTATGGCCATACTATGATGGAAAGGAGTTTTCATTTATATTGTCAGCCTACTCAGGAATCGAGAAAGTAATAATCAGGAATAAGAGGATGACATTATCCTGCCTCATCCTTGACCGATATATCGTGTGACAAAAGGGACATGACATGATTGTATGACAGGTTGCATCGTGTTAACGATCCTCATATGAATTAGGTAGTCGTGATGTCTTGCTAGAGGCCGCTTGCGACTTGTGGGTTAGTACAGTTATTGGCCCACTGCCAACTTCATATGGGCCTACAGGGTCGCACACAAGAATGACCCAACACGAGATAATATTTAATTTAGGGTGGATGAATTTTATATTTATATATATATAATATAAATTTCATTAATAATATTATATAGATATATATTTTCAAAATATATATATTTTATATATATATATATATGTATATATATATATTATATGATATTATTATATTGTATTAGTTTTAAATTTAATTTATTAAGATATATTAAATTTACTAACTAACATGATAGAGATATAGTATCTCAGATTTAATTTATGAAGATAAATTAAATCTAATGGCTCTTTATTTGGATTAAATAAATAGGTTAAATTAAAACTGTTGGATAGATTTAATTTAAACTGAATTTATTTAATTAGCTCATCCAGATAATTAATAGTTAATTAATTTCAAAATTAATGATGATTAATTTTGAAATTTGAAAATAGCCCTCATAGGTTATAAACTTGATAAAGCAGATATATTGAGATGCACATGAGAATTGAGAGCCGCAAGGGAAACCCTAGGAGACATTAGAGGCGCTAGCACGCAGTCTCGGTTGGAGAGCATTCGTGTGGATACCGGTAGAGGGGGCGGACCTGACGTGCTGGCTCCTAGAGATCGTGAAAACCCTGAATCATAAAGGTATGAATCTTTCCAACTTGGTTTAAACGCCGTTGATAGATCCTCGATTAGGATTAGTAAAATTTTAAAATTCTTCCGATGTGCCTGCTGATCCTAACATAATTGTTTATTCTGACTCGGTTAAGTGAATTTAAATGATTAAAGTAAATATTTTGATTTGTTGTAATGGTAATTACAAGTTAGAATTGGAAGTTGATTATTCATCTCCTTGAGTATGAATTATTTGGTGGTATTCATTTAATTGCTTCGGTAGAATGAATTAAATGATTATTACAAGCACGGAGCTAGTGGTAGCTTAGTTCCATCCTCTTGACTCATTATGGAATTCATATCATTAGCAAGCAAGGAAGACTAAAACCTCAACTCAAGAGAATCCCATTTCATTATTATTCTAGTTTATTAAATTTACTTTGTTATTAGTGTTAATTTCAATTCATTTCGCTTCTTTGTTTTAAAAACTTGAAAATACAAAAATATTGCATTAGATTATATTACTTCATTAGTTTAAGAATGCAATTTCTCAAAATGATTTCTCACTACTTTAAGGTATTTATCACTTTATTACTTAGAAACTTGGAAATTAATCTCCTCACAAGAACGACCTAGGTTGAGCTACTACGCTACATTTTCAAATCTAGTTTTATTTTGAGAACTCACATGACATTGGTTCATCATAGGGGAGGTGAGATTTGAGAGAATCTCAATAGGAAATAGTTACCATAATATACACATGATAGATGATATGTTCATGACATATTAGCTTTATCTAGATGCACTGGCAAAAAAAAAAGCTTTATCTAGATGCATGTCCCATAATGACATTTCTTTATGCTCAATATTTCATGCAACAAAACTATGGCCACAGTATAAACAGAAACAGAGCTTCATTATTTAAATATGCTCTACACAATGAAGTAAAGCAATCACATACATCACTACGTAAGCACAGATATCAATTACATGCAAATAAGGTAAGTCCCCTACCTCTGGTCCCTGGGTCCTCCTCTTGTACCTTTTCTTTTTCAACTATTAAAGATGCTTCTTCTTGACATCTCATGACCTAAATAAATACCCATATTATTAGAGCCATGAAAATGAATGTCCAATGGGCTACATGGGCCTTTAAGTCATGTCTCATATATTTGGCCCAATACTTATGGCAATTCAACAAAACTGTCATAAATTTGTAGGTTAACCCAATTTGCCAATTTTGTTGACCTAACTTTAGAAATTCATAACTAATTCTACAAAAATCCAAATGGGTTGGTTCCAATGGATAATTAAAGTTCTTTAAATCCTATTTAAGGGAAAAATATCACAGAGCATCAATTATATCCATATATTTCCCAGAAATTCGTTAACATCAAACTGTTCTAGAATTTGTTCTAGATTCATGGTCAAACTTTGAAAAATCATAACTTTTTTTTCATAACTTTTAATCTACTAGTAAAAATGTCTCATAATACATACCAATTTAAAGCCCAACATGTCTACATTAAGCCTGTAAAATTTCATAGCATTTGGACTAGGTTTGACCAATCAAAAACACGTTTCAAGTTCTCTGCCACCAAAAAACGAATTCAGGCAGATTTGAACACAAATTCCAAAATCATCATAAATAATCATAAAACCTCTTTTAACCTCATAATCATCATCATATGAACATAAAACCTTAAAAGGCTCCCTCTGGGCGAAATTGAGGGTTTGAACATCTCAAGAAATACTTAACAAAATCAAAGAATATTCGGTTCAAATTGAAGCATACACTTATCGGAAACTCGAATCTGTAATCTATTCTTGATTCCAGTAGTACCTCCTTTGAGTAGACAAAATCAAACACCTATGATTGAAAACCCAAAACTATAGAAATGTTGCTCTCCATGAGTGGAACAATTTTAGAGAAGACTTCGAAAGCTGAAAACACCGATCGAAGGTGAAATTGGCTCCTGAGCTTAAGAACTTTCACTATTCATCATTTCTCTTTCCTCTTTCTTTTTCTTGCGATTTTTCTCATTCCCCCCTACTTTAGGGTAGTTAAATGAAATTAATAAGAGGGAGGAGAGATAATTAGCCAATTTGCCCTTGGTTTATACAAAACCTACCAAGATGCCATTCGGTTGGATTTCAACCGTCCAGTTTCTTTTCTCTTTACTCTTTCTTTCTTCAAGTTGGCATAAATATGAGGCCTTTTGGAAGAGGATATGATCTAAAAATATCACAATTCGACCTCCTCAAATAATAATATTTTATTGTAATTAATCACGTGTCCTTTATTATTTTATTATTTCTTCTTTAACTTGGCCAAGAACGCTTCCACATGGCATGACTTGTGTCCAAGTCTAATTTTTCTCTGTCCCTTCTCTTGTTTGGACAAAAATTAAGGTCCTTTGGAAAGATATGATGATCTTAAAAAATATCACTTGACATATTAATATTTAATTGCCAAATTAACATATGCAAATTTGATTTTTATGTCATATCTTCATAATTGGACAAAAATGCCTCCACATGTCATAATTTGGACCAAATAAATATTTCCCCTCTTGTGTCCCTATTTGGGTGAAAATTACATAAAGAAAAGGGAAAATAAAAGATATCTTGCTTTATTGGCCAAATGAACATTTTGCCCGAACATTTTGTACTTAAATTGGGCTTTCTTCCCTCCCTTTGTGTTGGGCCGAAATTCACTTGTTTCTTGAGACCAAGAATTATACCCTTCTATTCTTCATTGTTGGGCTTCAAGAATGGGCTTTTATGAAGACACAAATCATATTTTATGTCTTATATTGGCCCAAAATTTATGTGACTACCAATTGCACCGTTTGGTCATTTCAAGTCCCATTATTCACCATTTTATTCCCTTTAATATAAGGAATTTTGGTGACTGAAATTTTGGGATGTTACAACATGTACAAAGGTATCTCACTTAATGTTTTCCCATGATCTATTATTGTTTGGTGTAGCATATGAGGCACACGCTGAATGTATGATGAAGTGTTTGGTAAATTTTACAAAGGCGTTGGGGGGAAGGTTAATAGAATGAAATCATCTATATGCTTTTCTCCAAGAGTACTAATGTATACTAGGCCCAGAATCATAGATATGACTCAAATGTAGGTGTCAAGTGATATTCACATATATCTCAGTTTTCCTCTTACGAGAAATAGGAAGATGGAAGAAAATTTTCAGTATGTTATTGACCGGGTTTGCTCAAAATTAGGAGCATTACAACTAGGAGAATTATGTTAGATTCAGTGTTTTGATAATAATAAATCTTGGTAGTAATGTTTTGCATAAGATCTTAATTAATTATACATTACAAAGGTAAGGAAAAGAAAGAAGTGGATCTATAATCAAATCACTTGGATTGTTTCAGGATCACTTGAAATGATTGCCCAAATTTCAAAGATCACTCGAGTTATATTTGACACCACTCGAGTGAATATTAAGATTAGGTGATGCACTTCCAGTGAACCTTCATTGAACTTGAGTGATATGCTGACAGATAACAGATCACTTAAAGTGATATCAGATCACTTGAAGTGAATTCCAAGTCCACTCGAGTTAATACCATACTTGAAGTGACTTCCAAAAAGTTAGATCACTTCCACTGAATACATAATGAACTCGAGTGAACTTCAAATCACTTCTAGTGAACAGGTTCTCAACTCAAGTAAACATCAGATTCACTTGAAGTGATCTTAGATCACTTCTAGAGAATATGTTGTGAACTCGAGTGAATATCATATTCACTTGAAGTGATACAAGGTCACTTCCAGTGAAGAAGCTTTCCACTCAAGTTGAGTCCGAAATCACTTTAAGTGACAACGAGTGAAGTCCAGAATCACTTGAAGAGATAACCAGTGATTGTCATAATTACTTCCAATGAATATGAATCACTTGAAGTGATAACTAAAATACCAAGATCACTTTAAGTGAATTGTTAGTCAACTCGAGTGAAGTTATGAAAGTATCAAACGCTTGAACCAGTTTTTCAGATTACTTCCAGTAATGACAATTCACTTGAAGTAAAGTTTAAAAATCAGTATTGATAAAATAATTATAGTATTAACCCTTTCTTCTGAGTATGTTATAGGTAATACACAACAATTAGAATTCAAAGACTTTTGAAGCAAAATAGTCAATAATACCGAAGGGAGCATTTGACTATTTTACAACGGGCAATCAGAATTCAAAGACTCAGAAGCACAACGTAAATAATGGCGGGAGCATTTGTCAACACAATGATTATTATACAATGGGAAAATGTTTGAATGATCTCAACAACTCTCAAACAACCTCTATATAATACTAAAGCATTCGAGAAAGAAGGATATCAAACAACAACAAACAATCATTTTACGTGAAACACTTTCTTGCTCTGTTCTTTACTCTTTACATTCTCTATACTTCAATGATTCTATATTTACTCTCTGAGAGAGATTTTCATTACAAAATCAATATCTGTAATTGAGATAATTTAAGGTTGTGGAATCTTGAGTTGGGGATTGGTTTACATAGTGTAAGGGGGATCGAGTATCCGAGTGAAGGATCTTGCTGCATGTTGAGGTGCCAAGAACCCACTGAATCTTGGAAGATATAGTGAAACTCTCTGAAAAGCACTAAGGACTGACGTAGGTCAAAGCGGTTGTGGCTGAACCAGTATAACTCCCAATGTATACTTTAGTGATATTTCTTCTAGCTCTTAACTGCTTTAAATTTCCTGTCAATTTTTATGTACGTTTCAAAATTTCTATTATTACCCAATTCACCCCCTCTTAAGTAAACGCTTGTACTAACATTGGGTATTAGAGCATAGGTTTTCTTGTTTAGGTATAACAATCTAAGAAGGATCCAATAGCAAGCATGGGTGAAGGAATACTTCCCGACGGAGCTTCAATCACCAAACCACCAGGCTTCAGTAGCTAACACTTCTCTTTATGGAAAACGAAGTTTATAGTGTTCATAATGGCTACAGAATATGGACTATGGGACGTGTTTGAGAATAGGAACATTCAACCTATAAAAATTGCAAATCCACGGAAGGTTCCTAAGACTCCAGTAGAATATGATGAGAATGACAAGAAACTCATCACCCTTAACAGCAAGGCAATTCTAATGATTCAAAGTACTTTAAGTCAAAACAAATAATTCATGATTTGTACACTTCCAACGGCTAAGAAAATGTGGGAAGCTTTGGAAATAGCTCATGAAGAAACTTCAGGAATTAAAGAAAACCGGATCAACACTCTGGTTACCGAATTTGATTTACTTCGAATGAAATCATGTAAGTCAATAGCTGAATTTAAACTTAGATATACTTGTAACGGCCCAAATTTTGATTAAGGGCTAATGATAATTATTAAGAATAATTATTGAATTAAAGTGGAATAATTATGGGTTATATGGAAATTTTTAACTAATATGCCATAATTAGTGAAAAATTGAAAGAATGGAATTATTGGGCAAATAGTTAGTGATTAAAGGAGAAATTAATTACTAAGATAAAAATGAGAAGTGTGATTAAATGGCTAATGGAGTGGTTAGAGTAACTAATTAGTTACTTATTTGAGGAGAGTCAATGAGATGCAGACATGTGGCAAGCATATATCATGAGAGAGAAGGGAGAAAAGTCAAATGGGATTAAGAAAATTATATTTTCTCTCTCTTTTTCCCTCCTTTTTTGCTGAGCAAGGTATGGGGATGGGGATGTGATGATTTCTTCATCTTCTTCCACACTCATCCCTCTCATCTCTCTCTTGCGCCATTGTTGAAGGAAAAGGGAAGAAGAAAAGTTTGAAAAAGGTAAGAAGAATGACCTCTAATGGGAAAACTCTTTTCTCTAAAGTTGTTCCTTAATTTGAGAGATTCATTTTGATGGTTCTAGATTCTCCATTGGTGGTGGTTTGTGGCATCAAGAAAATCCAGAAGTTGAAGGATCAAGAAACCTCTTTAGAAAAGTTGAAGAGGTAAGTGAAACCAATCTTTCTATCTATATTTTGTGCCAAATGGCTTAGCTTTAAATTTATGGAATTTTTAGCCTATTTCATTGGATAAGGGTCATTGGCAGTTTGGCATGTTGTTGGTATGGAATTGGTATGTTTGGAATGTATGTGGATAGATAGAAAGGGATTTGGGATTAAAATATTGAGTTTGGTGGATTTCAGATTTTGGTGTTTAATGTTGCTTCAAACCAAAACATGTTAATGGAATGGGAATTTGGTAATTCTGATATTTCTATGTGATTCCTTGTGCATTTTTGTGTGGGAGTAGCTTTGGTTTAGTATTTGGGTCCATTGGGAACACTTGGGCAAACTTTGGGAAGTGCTATCAGTTTTTCTGCATTTTCTAGTTTCTGATAGCATCACTCAAGTGATATGGGCTCCACTAGAGTGCGGAATAAACATCACTCGAGTGAGGATGGATTCCACTCGAGTGCGATAGTGCATTTTCCATTTCTGCTTTCAGTATTTCTGGTGCACTTCCGTGTGAAAGGCAAGAGTGTTGCCTCACTTGCAAGTGTTGTGGGTTCTCACTCGAGTGTAGGTGTATTTGGCACCTTAAACTCTCGTCTCGGGTTGTCACTCGATGTCAAGTTTCAAGAGTGTGCCTTAACACTTGCGAGTGTTAAGCTGTCACTCGAGTGAGGTCTTCTTTACTCGAGTGCTCCTCTACTTTGAAAGTATTTGGCTATCACTCGAGTGTTAACCTTGTGCTCGAGTGCAAAGTGCATCATCACTCGAGTGAGGCCATCTTCACTCAAGTGTAACAGTGAAAATTTTGTGCTTGAGCTTCCAAAAGGGGATCTTTGGGATAGTTCTTCCAACCCTTTAAGGCTTTTGTTAGGGGTATTTAAGGACTCTTAAAGAACAATAATGATAACCAATTCAAGTATTAAGAAGTTGTTAAACGATGGAATAGTGAATAACTCTTCGTCACTTATTATATTTATAGGATCCGAAATTTTGCCCTACTTGGGAGAGACCTGCGGCAGAACACACGCGGAGTGAACTAGGTAGTGACTCTTCTCTCATGTTGTGTATGATATTTTGGTATGCATGACTGATCATAGTTTTGTGAAATGTGTTTGGAAAATGTGCCATAGTCCATTACAACGTGAGCACTTCAGCGCGAACCGTTTAAGGATTGACGTTGGTTATCTCTACCTCAGCCGTTGAACTTCCGTTCTAATCAACATAGATTGTTGTGAAACTGCTTTGTGAATCCGACCCGTAAGGCGGCATGTTGTGAATCCAACCGTGGGTTGTGTGTTATATATCTTGACGGTATAGCTTGTGTTATAAAATGCTTTATATGAATCCCAGCTGTGGTGAAATATATTGTTGTGAACTGTGCTGTGGTGCAATATAGCGTGAGCACTTCAGCGTGAGCAAACGTAAGGGCGACACGAGTCATACCTGCCCTTGCCACTGTAATTGCCATTGTAGTTTCTATGTGTGGGTTATGATTTGCTTTCATGCCTTATTGTTGCGCATACTATGAGTGATTTTTTACAACAGGGATTCCAAGATTCTCACTCTCCCAAACCAATTTTAGACAGGGCCGCAGGATCAAAAGGGAAGCAGGTGACAAGAGTAGTTAGAGCTCCAGGCAAGGAGTTGTACTTTTGGAATATTTGGTTATCATGTATAAACCATTTGGATGTTTTGTTAGGAAACCATTGTGTATATGGATTAGTTTGTGTAATCCCCAAGTAAAGGGAAAGAGATTTAGGCATTCTTGCTTAGTAAAACCCTTATTCAATTAATGGAACCCGAGTGTGTCAGGAATTTACTGTGTACTCTAATATTTATAAATGGAATTGAATTGTACAGGCCATTTGTGATATTTGAATTGTGGATATAAGACCATTGTGAAAAGGTTTAGGAAAGTTTTTGAAAACACTAATTTTGGGTAATTTACTTTAATTAAGTCCCAAATCATTTTATGGTCTCTAATTCCACAAAATTAAGTATTTATGAATTTAATCTCGGCCTTGATCGTGAAGGGGGTTTACATTTGTGGTATTAGAGTTGTAGTTCCTGGCAAGGGTAGAATTTGCTAGGATAGTTCCTTAGTTGGCCTTAGTTCATTGGTAATTGTTGGTTGACTTAGTCATAAATGATGACTTAGGATTGGTTATTGTATACACATGACTATTCCTGCTAGTTGTGGATATATATAAGTGTTATGGACTATGTGTATACATTGCTATGAAACTGACGTGGTGAATCATTGTAGAGTTAAAGGACAATATGGTTCGCCCTAGAGTTAGGCAAGAGGATCCAGAGGTGGAAGAATTGAATGACAATCCATCAGATCCAATGCTAGAGATGATGAACTTGATCAGAGAATAAAGAGATATGATTGTTGAGCTAAGAGAGGAGCTCAGAGAAGAAAGAGCCAAGCGTAATGCTGAAAGGGGTCAATCCACACAAGAAGAGACTCATGTTGAGACTCGTCATGAGGAGACAGCGAAGGAGTCAAATGGATCCCATGAATCCTTACCTCACACGGTGCTTAATCAAGAGTCATAAAGGGTATCGGCTCGTGAGGGAAGAGACTTGCAATTTTGGGTCTCAAAGTTTTGCAAGCATCTACCTCCGGCATTCAGAGGGATATTTGAAACCCAAGCTGTCGAGGACTGGTTCAACCGATTAGAGAAGATCTTTGAAGTCCTCGAGTGTCCAACGGAAGTAAAGGCGAAGTTGGGAGTGTATAAGCTAGAAGGGGATGCAGACCGGGGGTGGCAGAATATCACCATGACTTTGCAAAGCCGGAATGTACCATTGACTTGGGAGCTTTTTCAAGGACAGTTCAATAAGAAATACGTCCCCAAGTCGATGAGGCTTGAAAAAGATTCTGAGTTTCTAGCTATCAAGCAGGGTGATACAGAGAGCTTTGTTGAGTATTTATCCCAGTTCATCTGGCTGCCTCGATACTCTTCCTTCCTCAGGCATAAAGATAATGAGGAGTGGAGCTTAGATATGCTTATCTGGGGATTGAGGCTTGAGCTAAGGAAGAGATTAGCCACTCATCTCTTCACTGACTTTAACAAGGCGGTGGAAGAATGCCGGATAACTGAGAACAATCTGAGAGAATTGTACCCAGCCAAGGGTAGAGGTAACCACAATGAGCCTAGCAAGGTGAATACTTCCCAGAAGTGGAAGGGGCAAGGGTTCTCACCTGGGGGCAATAATAAGAAGCCCTATCAATCATGGGGTCATGGTGATCAAAAACCTCCTGCAGGAATGATGTGCATTCAATGCAGGGGCTATTATCCAGGCAAAATTTGCTCAGGACAAGTAATTTGTTATACCTGCCAACAACCTGGACACATTTCTAGAGATTGCAATAGGCCAAGGGCTAAGCAAAGACCTAGGAAAAAGGATTTTTGTATCCACTATATGGGGTGACAATTCCTCTGACAAAGATAGTGATGAAGAAGAAATAGCCAATATCTATCTGGTTGCTTAAGAAGAGACAAAAGAAGAGGTACCTTATTCTGATGCTACCTATAATGAATTACTTTCCGAATATAATGCTTTACATTCTGAATTCATCAAAGTAGTTAAAGAATTAGTTTTTTTTAAAAAATAAGAACAAAAATCTTAAAGAAAAACTCAAAGATGTTTCAGAAAAAGATTGTGAAAATTGTCCTTCCTTGAAAAAGAAACACATTAATCTTACTAGAACCATTGAAAAATTCACCAAAGGTAGTGAGATGTTAAATATGATTTTAAAAGATCAACAATTTGTAAATGACCGATCTGGTATTGGATATGATCTAAAAACAGACAGAAAGAAAGGAAGAAGAAAACTGGAGGTAAGACATTTAAATCATTTTCAATATTCTGTACATACGTCGAATCCTTTTGCATTTGCAATTACTGTAATAGAAAGGACCACTATACTTCATCATGCATCCATAAAAAGAAAGGAAAAATAGGAACCTATAAATGGTGCCTAAAGGTTCATATGTTCAGAAAATGATCTGTACTAACCCAAAAAGACCCAAAAAGATATGGGTACCTAAGACTTAATTATATTTGATTGCAGATATGTCTGAGAGCATCTAAATGCAACAAATGGCATATAGACAGTGGATGCTTCAGACATATGATCGGTGATTCCAAAAGTTTTACCACGTTACAACCTAGGGAAGGTGGAAAGGTAAAATTTGGAGGAAATCAATCTGGAAGAATAGCAGGAGTTGGTGAAATCAAAAACGATAAAGGAATACAAGTCAAAGACGTATATTATGTTAAAGGCTTATCTCACAATTTGCTGAGCATGAGTCAAAGTACAGATAAAGACAACTAGGTAATATTTGACTCAGAGGAATGTCTACTTGTAAACAAGAAAGATTTACAATTAGATAAGAAGAATATCAAAGCAAAGATCAAAGCAAAAAGGGAAGATAATTGCTATACTCTTGATATTAGTAGAAATGCTTTTGAAAACTATTTTCTAAGTAATACCGAAGAAAGTTGGTTATGGCATAAGAGACTAACCCATGTCAATATGCACCAACTAGGCCAGTTACTCAAAAAGGATTTAGTAATTGGATTATCCAAAGTAAATTTCAAAAACGATTTAGTTTGTGATGCATGTCAAAAGGGTAAACAAACTAAATCATCTTTCAAATTAAAAAATGAGATCACAACTAACAGACTACTTCAATTACTTTATATGGATTTGGTTAGACCAGCAAGAGTTAAACGTCTTAGTGGCAATCTATATTCATTGTTCATTGTTGATGATTTCTCTAGATTTATATTAACTATTTTTCTGTCGTCAAAGGATGAAACTTTCAGTAAATTTATTGTTTTTGCCAAGAAAGTGCAAAATGAGAAAGGTATGTCTATTGCAAGTATCAGGACATATCATGATGGAGAATTTAAAAATTGAGCCTTTAGAGACTACTATGAAACTAATAGTATTGACTACAACTTATCTGCTCTAAAAACACCCCAACAAAACAAAGTTGTAGAACGAAAGAACAGAGTACTCATTGAAATTGCTAGAGCAATGCTAAATGAAAAGAATGTCTCTCAAATCTTCTGGGCAGATGCAATGAGCACTGCATGCTACATTTCAAATAGAACCTACATCAGAACAAAACTTGGGAAGACACCGTACGAACTATACAAAGGAAGGAAGCCAAACCTAGCTCATCTGTGCATCTTCGATTGTGAGTGTTTCATTCATAATAATCGTAAAGATAACCTAGGAAAGTTTGATTCTAAAACTGATGAAGGAGTATTCCTAGGATATTCTAACCGAAGTAAAGTATACAGAGTTTTCAATAACCAACTTGTGTTGTTAAAGAATAAATTCATGTTCTATTCGATGAATTTGAATCCTCTGACAAAATTATTGATGATGAGCAAGAAATAATGTTAAATCAAGAAAATGATTAAACTAATTCTAAGTCTTACCATCCTGAAAATGACCAAACCAAAGAAGAATAACAACCATTAAGACAACCTAAATCCTGGAAATACAACAAAAGTCATCCTTTAGAACAGGTTATAGGAGATGTAAATGAGGGTGTTAAAACTAGAAACAAAATTTTTAATAAAGTGAGTTTTTCTGCATTTATTTCTGAAATAGAACCTTCCAATATTGATGAAGCCCTATTAGAGAATGATTGGGTTATAGCAATGCGGGAAGAACTCAATCAATTTGAAAGAAATCAAGTTTGGGATTTAGTACCCTGACCTAAAGATCATTTGATCATTGGTACTAAATGGGTATTCAAGAACAAATGTGATAAATCCGCAATCATTGTCAGAAACAAGGCAAGATTGGTGGCCAAAGGCTATAATCAAGAAGAAGGTATTGATTATGAGGAAACATATGCTCTAATAGCAAGATTGAAAGCTATACGAGTACTCTTAGCCTTTGCATACATCAAAGGATTCAAATTTTATCAAATGGATGTAAAGAGTGCATTTATAAATGGATATATCATGGAGGAAGTCTATGTAAAACAACCTTCAGGTTTTGAAGATGTCACTAAGCCCGATCGTGTTTTCAAACTAAGAAAAGCTTTATATGGTTTAAAACAAGCTCCTAGAGCTTTATATGAAAGACTTGGTAAATTTCTCATCGATCAAGATTTTGTACAATGAAAGATTGATACAACACTCTTTATAAAATGAAAAAGAAATGATGTCTTGATAGTCTAAATATACGTTGATAATATTATTTTTGGTGCTACTAACGAAAGCTTATGCAAGAAATTTTTTTGAGATAATGCAGGGGGAATTTGAAATATCAATTATGAGAGAATTAAATTTCTTTCTTGGTTTGCAAATCAAACAAAGAAAGAATGGAATTTTCATATCTCAAACAAAATATTTAAAGGAGCTATTAACGAAGTATGGAATGGATGAAGCTAATGGAATGGACACACTAATAAGCTCAACTACGTTGCTCGATGCAGATGTCAAAGGAAAAGATTATAACATCACAAAATATAGAGGAATGATTAAGTCATTACTCTATCTGACTGCAAGCAAACCTGACATCCAATTCAGTGTTGGAATGTGTGCAGATATCAATCAGCTCCAAAAGAATCACATGCTGAAACTGTTAAAAAAAATTCAGATATCTTGCTAACACAACAAAATTAGGTATCTTGTATCCTAAAGGAGGAAATGAATACCTAGTTGCATACTCAGACTCGGATCACAGAGGATATAAGACTGATAGAAAAAGTACCAGTGGGCAATGCCAATTTCTTAAAGGGTCACTCGTATCTTGGTTTAACAAGAAACAAAACACAGTATCTCTTTCGTCAACAGAAGCTGAATATGTAGCAGTATCAAGTTGTTGTGCACAAGTACTATAGCTAAAACAACAATTGCAAGACCTTGGTATACATTTGAAGGAATACCTATCTACTGTGACGACACTAGCACGATAAGCTTGGCAAAAAATCCTATCCAACACTCTAGAACCAAGCATATCGATGTTAGACATCATTTCATTAAGGATCATGTTCAAAAGAAGGATGTCAAAGTTATATTCATTCCAACTCATCTTCAAACAGCAGATATTTTCACAAAACCTCTCGCAAAAGATCAATTTTTATTTATAAGAGAGAATTGGGAATGGTAAATCCCAATAAATTGTAAGCAAATTTATGTATTTAAATTAATTTTGCGTTATATTTTGATGATTTAATTACTAACTTAAGCATCAGAGTATCTAAAAATATGTTTTGCAGGATGCTCTATTTTTCTAGTTTAATAACAGAGGTAATCACTTGGAGTGAATTTTTACATCACTTAAGTGATCAGGGAGTTCAAGGGAAGGACTCGAGTGACAATTACTATTCCCTCGAGTGATATGCAGTTAGTCTGGTAATCACTAGAAGTCACTCGAGTGAATGGAACAAATAACGCAAGTGAATATGTCTTTAAAAGAACAACTCGAGTGAATTCAGAACGTAACTCTAGTAAGGTAAGTATTTAAAGCTTGAACAGAGTGATTTTAAATATCACTCGAGTGATAAATAAAATCACTCAAGTGAATCAGTTCAGAAACATATCACATCGAGTAATTTTAATAGTTCACTGCAAGTGATACCCAAATCACTCGAGTGATTGTTAAATCAGCATCTCTATCAGTTCTTTGCCTGATTGTGACTCTTCATTTCTCATACTCTTCTTCGTCTTCCCCTTCTCTACAAACCCTCACCAAAGTAATCATTCAAACTTCTATAAAGCAACTATTAGCATTACCGAACACCCATTTTGATTCAATCTCAGCCAACCCAAATCCCTAATTTCGATCAAGCTTTTCTCTATATCAGTAAAATCCTTCCTCACAGCTTTATCAACCGTTACCGGAACCCTAAAATGACTGAACAAAAATGCTCAATGTCTCTCAAGATTCTCCGTCTCCCACACCTCATTCCAAGAAACTCAAGTCATCCAAAGGTTCCAAGTACAAGCCAAAAGTGAGGGAAAATGAATCTTCGACATGACTTTCAAAAACAAGAGGCATAGTTATTCATGAACCTATAGAAGCAAGAACTCATTCTAAGACTATGGCTGCACTAAAAGAAAAAGGAAAGGGAAAAACTCATCCTGAGAGGGAAGCAAACATTCAGGAATCCATACTGAGAGCCAAGTTAACAAGGTCTAAGCACATTCTCAAAGAATCTTCTGTTCCCAAAAGATCCAGATACAGTTTAGCTTCAGAACAGGCCACTGGAAGTGAAACTCCTACTCCCTCTACCACTCAATCTCAACCCAATATACCTGAGCTTCTAACTCCTCCTCCTGGTTTCAATATTTCTGAGATCAAGGTAAACAATGTTATAGTTTATGAATCTAAGTTTGCAAGAAGGCAATTTTGCTCAGTAGTATATGTGGACCTTGTTGAGCTTAAAAAAGATTTTCATTTGGACTTCTATCCCTTCCTAGAACAATATGACTCTTAACTCATATTAAGGATTTCTTATAATCCAATTGTAGTAAAACATTTTTATTGCAATATGAAAATTGCTGACATATCTGACATCCAAGGAAGAGTGATTGAGGAGAGAATTGAGACAAGTGTTAGGGGTCAAAAGGTTTTGCTTTCAGCAGATTTGATTAATACCTATCTAGGTTTAGAAGATGTCCCTGAGAGCTCTCCAAAGTATTTCAAATTCATGAGCTTGTAAACATCTTTAGTCTAGAAAACCCCAATGAACCTTTACCCAAAACACCTACTGCATTGACTAATGTTCAGAGAGCTGTCTTATACATTTACTCACGCAGTATGGTTAACAAAGGAAGAAATTTCACTCACATCACTGCAAAAGATTTGCAAATAATGGCATCCTTAGTGACAGAAGAAAAGAGGATGTAGGAGGCCTCATCTTTCAGGAAATAAGAAGATTCAAGTTTCACTCCACAAAGACTACTACTATCCCCTATCCCCAGCTAGTCTCCTTCATTCTTTCAATACACAATATTTGGCACTTAATCCATGGAAGAGAGATAGTTAGGATTTCTAAATTTGGGAAAACTCACTTAAACAGAATGGGAATCTCATTGTCACTTAGACTTTCTAAGACTCAAAGCAGCCACTCTTCACCTTAAGTCAAACAAAGGAAGAAGAATCAAGCAATAGAACCTTCTCCTTCCAATGTGGATGAAGCTCAATCTTCTAGAGCAGCTTCTCCAGGACCATGTTTTATTGGGGCTACTCTTCAGTCATATATCCACAATGCTCTTCAAGAAACAATTTCATAACTGAAGAAATATGATGCCTGTCTAGCTGGGAAAATTGACTATTAGCTGAGAAAATTGACTATCAAGTCAAGTTGTTGGTTGAAGGGGTTAATCGAAATTTCCAGCAACTTTTTTATCTTTATAATACTCAAGCTAACCAGCTTTAGGGAATGGAAGAAATATGGAGAACTCCCCTTGGTATTCCTTTTCCTGAGCCTGCTGCTACTTCTATATCTGTCCCCTCTACCTCCACTCAGCCTACCAACCTCCCTAATCTCTCTACCATTCCATTTATTGTCCCTACCACAGACACTCCAGTTCCAGCCACTGACACCATTCCCCATGAAACCACCATATCCTTATCAGACACCATTCCAAGTAGTGATCTTCATAAGGAAGATCCTATTCTTCAGTCTCCTTCCCATTCATCTCACTCTCATCACTCATACTCCAGCTCTCATACAGAGGAGATTGTGATCATAAACTCCATCCCTACTGATATTCGACCTCTTACTGAGTCTGCACACATGTTACCTTCCTCTCCTACTTTCACTCCACATTCCCTCACACATTCATCTTCACCCAATCATACTTCAGCTCCTATTGACCCAATGACTGCCGTTGTTCTTTACACACCTCCTCCTTCTGATATTACTTTTCCTACCACTATCCCAGATAAGAGGGAGAAGAGTTCTGGATGATTTAGCACTTTTTGTATTGAACTGATATAACTTAATATAGCCTATACTAAACTGATTTAGATCTAATTGATTTTGATTTGACTTGTATCCAACTTAAATAGCTACTATCTAGTTGATTTTGATTGGGCTTATATCCAATTGAATGTGATATTAACTTGTATCTAATCGAATATGATTTGGGACATATATGTGTTTGGAATGTACTTTGATAGGATTTTGGTTATTTGAAATTTATGTTTCATGTTAAAATTTGTAAACTCAAAACTACTTTTTTTCCATTGATATACTGGGTCAAAGATTTGGTTAAATTTTTTTTTCAATATTTAATCATCAAACTCACAAGTTTTATCATCATAAAAAAGGTGGAGAATGTTAGATTCAGTGTTTTGATGATAACAAATCTTGTTAGTAATGTTTTGCATAAGATCTTAATTAATTATACATTGCAAAGGTAAGGAAAAGAAAGAAGTGGATCTATAATCAAATCACTTGGAGTGTTTCAGGATCACTTGAAGTGATTGCCCAAATTTCAAAGATCACTCGAGTTATATTTGACACTACTCGAGTGAATATTAAGATTAGGTGATGCACTTCCAGTGAACCTTCATTGAACTCGAGTAATATGCTGATAGATAACAGATCACTTGAAGTGAATTCCAAGTCCACTCGAGTTAATACCAGAATCACTTGAAATGACTTCCAAAAAGTTAGATCACTTCTAGTGAATATGTAGTGAACTCGAGTGAACATCAGATTCACTTGAGGTAATATCATATCACTTCCAGAGAATATGTTATGAACTCGAGTGAATATCATATTCACTTGAAGTGATACGAGGTCAGTTCTAGTGAATAAGGTTTCCATTCGAGTTGAGTCCGAAATCACTTCAAGTGATAACCAGTGAAGTCTAGAATCACCTGAAGAGATGTTGAATCACTTGAAGAGATAACTAGTGACTGTCAGAATCACTTCCAATGAATCAGAATCACTTGAAGTAATAACCAAAATACCAAAATCACTTCAAGTGAATTGTTAGTCAACTCGAGTGAAGTTATGAAAGTATCAAACGCTTGAAACCAATTTTCCAGATCACTTCCAGTAATGACAATTCACTTGAAGCAAAGTTTAAAAATCAGTATTGATAAATTAATTACAGTATTAACCTTTTCTTCTGAGTGTGTTACAAGTAATACACAATTATCAGAATTTAAAGACTTTCGGAGCACAACAATCAATAATAATGGAGGGAGCATTTGGCTATTTTACAATGGGCAATTAGAATTCAAAGACTCAGAAGCGCAACAGTAAATGACGACAGGAGCATTTGTCAACAAAATGAGTATTCTACAACAGGTACATGTTTGAATGATCTCAACAACTCTCAAACAACCTCTATATAATACTGAAGCATTCAAAATAGAAGCATATAGAACAACAACAAATAATCATTTTACATAAAACACTTTCTTGCTCTGTTCTTCACTCTTTACATTCTCTGTACTTCAGTGATTCTATATTTACTCTGTGAGAGAGATTTTCATTACAAACTCAATATCTGTTATTAAGATAACTTAAGGTTGTGGAATCTTGAGTTGGGGATTATTTTACATCCCCTTGTACCCGATACAAGTAGCAAGACTCCCAGAAGTGTTTTGTCTTGAGGTAGAGTGACTGCAGAGGAATTTTATATTGGGTCTTACTAAAACCTCGTATCATTTTCATCTAATTGGATGGGAACAGATCACATTACTGAAGGAGTATGTGGATTAGGATTTAAACAAATTTCATCTGTTAATCAGGCTTGTGGTGTAAAGCTTGCTTGGAAATTGATTGTTGGTGCTAATGGTCTATGGGTTGAAGTCCTCCAATAAAGATATATGATGAGAGAGGAGGAATCCCTTTTGACATACTACCCTAGTGACTCTAAGCTATAGTGGTTTATTAGTTCATAAAAGGATATTATTGAGTTGTGTACAAAGTGGCAAGTTTGAAATGGATAAATGCTAAGCTTCTTTATCGATAACTGGTTGATACTTGGGAAAAAGCTAAAAGAAATGTGCATCCGATAGTTATTTGTGGAAGAATAACAATCCTCAGTTGCGGATTGGGCTATGGGTGGATCATGGAACCTGGATAGATTATCAAGTATCTGTGAACCGGAAATTTTACAACAGCATTCCTCATACCTGGTGCCCATAGCTGATGCAGGTCATGACATTATGGTATGGGGAGCAATAAGTGATGGTATTTTCTCTGTTAGAAGTGCCTACTTTCTAATTGAAGAAAATCTACAGTACAAAGCCAACATCTAATGGCCTCAATTCTGTCACAAGAACAGAGAAACATAGGGGAGTTCATTTATAATGAAATCAATAGACACATGGTCTCATCCTTTTTTTTATATGTTCTCATCCACTATGAGTACCCCTCTACCATATCCACAACTGATCTCTCACTTTCTGAAGCTCAACAATATCTGGTACTTAGAACCAAATGAGCAAATAATTCGAATTCCAAGGTTTGACAGAATTCACTTAAGTAGAATGAAGATTGAGCCACTAGTGGGTGCTCCTCCAATTCTAACAATAAAGAAGAGGAAGGAAATGCAACCTAAGACTTCCAAAGTTGATGAGGGAAAATCATCAAGAGTTGGCTCTCCTCCACCCTCATTTCTTTGAGACACAACCCAAAACTATATCGAGGATGCCTTGAAGACAACCACAGACCACATAAAGGCCTCAAATGCCTATCTGGTCGAAATGGTTGACCATCAACTTAAATGGTTGGTTATGGGCATTAATGACAACTTCCAAAGGCTATTTCAAATGCAAGATGCTCATACTCAGCAATTAAGGAAATTTAATCATCACCTTGATACTTATGAAGTTGTCCTCAGAGATTACTTCACCTTTCCTCCTTCTGATATATTGTCACCTTGTACTGCTAAACTTGTTGCATCTAGACCATCCTCTACAACTCTTGAAAACATCATCACTGAAAATGCTCCATCTCATCATTTGTCAACCCATGTTATGTTCACACCCTCGGATCCTACCTTACTCTTTAAGGTTCCTATCTCTCAAGACCCTGAAGCTATGCCACAAGGTTACTCTTTAAGGTTCCTTCTAAGCCCTCAGGTACTAATCCCACACAAGATCCCTCTCCATCCACTCCCACATTCCATACACCATCTTGTACTTCCACTCATCCTACTTTAGACCCTACTAAACCAACCACTATTAATCCAGAGTTCATAGCAGACCAAGCACTTGCATCTTCTCCTACCTTTGCACCTCACTCTCCTACATACTCTGCCTCCTTTGATCAAACCTCTACCCTTAGTGATCCTATCACTGTAGTTACATCCTACACACCACCTTCTTGTACCACTGACACACACCCTATTCCACCTGTAGCTCCTCTTCGCATTCCACCCTCTTCCTCTGCAACCTTCACTTTATGTACTACCTTGACCCTTCAAGATAACGACAAAAAGGGGGAGACATGACTGTGAGACATATTCATATGTGAGCCTGAGTAGAATATTGCTTTTCTATATAATATCTTCTTTATGGTTCATGTGTTCCTGCTACTCATGTTGTATGCTTAGTAATTTTCTGGTTTGATGGACTATGATTGCAATCATAAGGTTTATTCTATTTCATGGCTTAATGCTTCTCAAGTTGGCTGATGAATATATTTCTGGTTTGATCAATTTGTAATTAAGTAACATAAACCTTACTCTGTGCATATAGTATAAGTTTTGTCATCATCAACATGAGGGAGAATATTAGACTATGTGTTTTCATCAATACAAACTTCGAAACTCGCCCTACCACATGGTAACTGGCCAGTAATTTAGTCATTTTTGTTTGAGGAAAAAGCTATATCACTCGAGTCATATTTATGTCACTTGAAAGATATGTTGTCACAGCTACACCACTGACCAGGTACCAGCCAGTGACGAAAGGTATACATATATACCTTCATAGTCACTGGAGTTCTGTGGTTGTCACTCTAGTAATAAGCGAAGCATATAGTATGTCACTCGTGTTATATTATGCCACTCGAATGATGACCACAAGCTTCGCAAGTTACCCACAGGAAGTGGCTAGTTTGGCAAAACATACCTGATGGAGCACTCGAGTCCCACGTGTCTCACTCGAGTTATATACAAAATTTTACAAGTAACCTCCTAGTTACTGTGAACATACATTGCATCATTCCAAACAAAATGTTAATTTACTAGTTTCTGTAGTTGGATTCCAATTTCCCAACTCACATACCATTTCACCAACTCCATATTATAGTTTATCAATCCACTATTATAATTTCTTAATGAGATATAAAACTTTTTCATGTTAATTCATGAACAGCACCAGTCCAACAAACCATATATTTGTATTTGCATATTGATTAAAAGTAGACAACATATTTTTTTGCTGCCAAAATATATATAATCAACAACATAGTGGAGTACAAAAGCAGTAGCCAAAAGCCATAAACTACTGCAGCAGCTATAGCATTTTCAATTACAATAAGACATTAAGATCTTACTGTCTCTTAATGTTCTTTTATCACTGATATGAGACTACATACATTACTTACAAAAAATGTTCCCATATACCCATCCCTTTATTCCAAAAAATACAGAAGGGTCAAACCAAAAGATATATACAACAAAAAAGATGAAGCATCAAAGATGAACATTAGAGTTCAACATGAATTGGGATTTTTGCACGTCCTTTATGTGTGTCTAGCTTCATGGCACCGTGTACAATGGTAGATCTTTCTATTTTAGAACTGTGATTCCTACCTCCTTACTCTTGGTCTTCTAGGTAGGGGTGTGCAAGTTTTTCCCGTCCCGGTCTTCCCGTCCCGATCCCGAGCAAATCAGGATGGGATTTTCCTGTCCCGAAAATTTCGGGACAGGAAAAGTTCGGGATTGGGAAATTTTTTTTCGGGATCGGGATCGGGATCAGGAATGGGACTTCCCGATCCCGACTTTTTCCCGATCCCAAAAATATATATATATATATATTATGTATAATTTTTTAAAATATTTAAGAAAGCAAGACCAAATGCAAAATAAAATGTGAAAATTCCTAACACCCTCAAGGTAATATCTATTTTTTTAGTTAATTTAGTTAATTTTATTTACTATTTATTAAATAATTCTAATTTTTTGTTCTTGTCTTTATGCTTTTTGTAATTAAATCGACAACTTTAAGTATATATTAGACTAATGATATATTTGTATTGGACTAATTTGATACAATATGATATTAGATAAATTATATATTTATGCTAAACTAAAGAAAATAAAACAAAAAAATTAATATAGGAATTTTTTAAAAAAATAAAAGAAATTCGGGATCGGGAAATTCTCGATCCCGACGGGACGGGAAATTTTTGGGATTGGGATCGGGAATGAAAATCATTCCCGAACCCTTCTAGGGATCGGGATCGGGAATGGCATTTCCCGATCCCGAACACCCCTACTTCCAGGAGGTCGACTTGTAATTGGAGGGTGGAGGAACGTAGCTTCAGACATGTTTTCCATGGTATAATGCCTATAATCATTGACGTTGGGCATGTCTATTATGACAACTTGAATCATGTTGTGCTAGTACATCTGTTGCTGAGCTTCAATCTTAAAACATTCCTCAACATATTCGTAAATATTGCAGTGCACAACCTTGACAGCTGCACAAGCATGTGTGCATGGAATCCCACTCATCTGCCATGCCCCAACTACATTGCTGTGATCGAAGGTCAACCCCATGGTCTCCACATCCTGTATGCACACAGAATCGTCCTTGGCCATAATCTTCACACCATATATACTCACATCCACTCACATTTTCTATTACCTTTTCATCTATATTTGGCCCAACACAATTTTTCTACTTAGTCATTGACACATAAGAGGCATGCATCTTTTTTGCTACTTTCTCACGATGTGCATGAATTAGTTGAGCTACATTATACTTCCTCTCCTTGACCATCCATGCATTGGATGACTCGGCAATATTGGTTGTTATGTTATCCCATTGCTTGTATAGAAACTTACTAAGAGCCCACCTATCAACATCACCATGATTGTTAATCCATTCATATAACTCTTGACAGTGCTCCCGTATATGTTCTATTGCTTTATCAAAGTCAGCCACACACCTTGCTTATGCAATCTTGTCAAGAAGCATCAGTCCATCCTCCTTTGACCGCGTACTTGTCTTCCTCTTGCCCCTGTTTATTTTCAGTATCTCTGCACTAAAGTTCTCTTTAACATGTCTATAGCGAAATGCATGACGAAGCCCTCCAAATATTGCTGCCACAGCACCTATTATGCCATTATGACAATCTGACACAATTGTCAACTCCATGGAACCAACAATCTTTTTAATCATATGCATAAACCAAGTCCAATCATCCAGTGTATCTCCTCTCACAATTGCTATTGCAAATGGCAATAACTCATTATCTGCTTCATAGGCTGAAGCAGCAAGTAGAGCCCCTTATACGGCCCACTCAAATGAGTTCCATCAATATATAGTATATGTCTTGCACCTCCCATAAAACCATGTATACATGACCCATACGCAATGAAAACTCTTTCAAACCTGTAACCATCTGCTACCCATTCAACAACTGTTTTATCATCCGTTTCCTTCAACCTTTGGCATATCCATAGGATTAACATGTATGATTGTTCCGGTCTTCCATATATATCTTCATTTGCCTTTTCCTTTGCCCTATATGCCTGTTTATATGTTAGCTTCACACCATACTCCCTTTACAGTGTTTTCATAATCTCATTTGGACGCTTCTCATTATGGTTCCTAACCTCTTCGATTATTATTGATGATGTCACAATAGATCTTGTACCATGGCCGCTCACTTGCAAATGATCTTGAGCTGAATGAACATGATCTTTTATGAATTTGGTCACACACAGTATTCTATAACTCATGCCCATTACAGACGCACATAATTTCTAAGGATCACCCTTTACTTTACACTTGACATACATCTTGTCCTTACTATTCCTATCATATTTATACACAAACTTGTGCGCAATGCTATACCTGCACAAAGCTTCTCTTAATGCATCAACATGAGCAAAATGCTGACCCACCCCAGAAATTACTCCAGACCATTTCAAATAACTCATGTCACTACAATGTGTCTGTTCTGTCTCATAAGTTATACACCCACCACCAATTTCAAAAGACACAGGCTCAAGATCATTGCCATGTGTCATGAGAGATGCCTCTGCTTTTGGTGACCGTTGCAAGAATCTGTGGATCCTGCATACAACAATTACAACACTTTATAACTTTTATCAACTTAGAAATGAACAAAATTTTACGAACTTACACATCTGCATCATTCATTGGCAAAAATTCATTGTCATTCTCTTTGTGGGATACAAACACATGGGCACTACTTTTATTGAACCCAAATAGATTTGCAATTTCACCATCATTGTCAAGATTAATTAATGTCCTCTCATTAAACATTACTGTGTATTTAATGTCACAACTACTCCCCTCGTGACTTGTCAATCTTGATATGATTTCTTTTAAATCTTCCACTCTTATCCCATCTTTTATTATCTTTACCTTCGCACTACCTCCAATGTATTTTAACTTCACCATCATTATTATGTTCAAATTTCCCCTTATATGAAAATAACAAAACAACTCATTTGCACATCTTGACCAAATATTACTATCCAATTTTTTTACGTGTCCTACAACAAATAAATAACACATTGTTAGTTCAGAAAAACAAAACTAAATGGCTACTTCAATCTTTCACAAATCTATATTAGGGTTTCTTAACTTCATCTTACTCGTTTCCTACAAAATCTACCCTATTTTTTCTCTTCAACTACAAGCCTAAAACTCACATCATGAACCATCACAACCTCCTCCCAGCTTCAGGCATCATCGACATTTTTCCCCCGACCACTCATCAACATTGACGTCCTTCCAACCCCAATACCCCACACCCAAATCAAAGTTTCCCACCTAAATGAAGATGAAAATAATTTTGCTCCAACTCGACCACACGGGGGAAGAACATTGTTGACTCAATAAAGTATATACCTCACTCCTGTTTGTCTCAGCTCCCACTTACGTTCCCTCTCGCGCTAACCCTATATCATGTCACCTTCTTTTGTCACCAACTTCTTTTCTTTTATCATCACAGGGCCAATTATACCATTTTATCTCAAATTTTAATATTCCAATTCAAACACTAACACTTATGTGGAATATGAAAATTTAAATCACCTTTTTATCTTTTCTGAATTTAAAGTTCTTTTTCATGGATTTTCCCTATAAAAAAAATTGACTTGAATGTTTTCCTTTTTATAAATATAAGCCCTACATTGTCTTAGCTTTCAATTTTATAAATAAGGAAACACCTTTTTTTAAAAAAAAAAATGTTTTGAATTGACAAAGGGGTTTCAAATTTTTGCATCACACTAAAATTCCTTCTCATGGTGCAACCCATCCAAGAGCAACAAAAGGAAATCCACAGCAGTGGACAATGGTTCACTTGAAATGGCTAATCATAAACACAGGAGAAAATAATGCAAGTGTTTGAAAAGTACCCAACAGAGTTACATTAAGATCTAATAAGAGTAAATACAACACAATTTATGTGCTGACTAGGATCCATGCCATGCTAAGGTATTGTCAGCGGTGTAGCTTTTTCTTTTTCTTTTCCTTTTCCAAAAGGACATAATTTTTCCAGTTTCCTATATAAACCCCAAACCCAGATTCACCACCAACTTTTGGAGAGAACATAAAGCTCATTAGCACATTTCATTTCAACAAGTCTCTCGTCCTGTACTTGCTTGTGCTTCCAAAATGAAGGACAAGTCCTTGCTTTACAAAACAACCAAACGAGTTTAATCTTTCCAAAATAAGGAGAGTTGAGACACCTGCGATGGTTGTTGATAATGTGCAATCTTGAGTTAAGCTTTATGTGTAGCCATGTAAGAAAAAAATAAGTGAAACTTAGTCTTGAGAAGTGGAAGATATGTGAAAAAAGTAATATCATACCCTCACATAACTATGGCAGAGAAGGCGCAACGTTTGCCAAGAGCCTTGAGATTAGTCGAGTGCCAGCCTTGAGACTCCGTGTAGTATTCCACCTGAGGTCATTGGAAAATAAAGCAATAATCCAGCACTAGTAGCATGAGGTTGTGAAATTGGGGATACAGATTTACTTATTTATTGCAATATCTGTCATATGTTTTAATTCAGACATCCTAATTCTGAGCGAATCCAAATTTAAGGATATGGGTCCTTGAAAATCTCTTTTTTCATTGGGAGTTATGAATAAAACAAGAATAATCCTATTTGAAGTTCTTTCGAAACTGATACTTGGGATCGGCTAGCCATAACATTAGTTTTCAGAAATTCAAATAGTAGTTAAAAATATCAAATAATCTCAACCCACTCCAAGTGAAGTGCATCAGAGAGAGATGTTATATACCTTGTCAGAAACATTATCTTCAACCAAACCTCCAATAGCAAAAATTGAGTTTTCAATAACAACAGCTGCAGAATATCCCCTAGAATCATTCATCGATTCAACCGTTGTCCAGTGATTCATATGAGGCTCATACATCTCCACTGTTGAGACCATCCGTTCTCCATCATAACCGCCAATGGCATATCTGCAGAGAAAGTACTTTAATAGAATTGAAATGGGAAAATAAACAAGAAAGGGAAATGAACTTGAAAGAGAGAGTAGAAAATAAGGCAAGAAAGCTGGCTACTCTAAGTGGCTTGACCCCTCACATGTAGGAATGACACTAATTCAATTTAAAAATATATATTTTTAAGAGCGAATCTTATGATATTGAATGAGGATACATGGCAAGGTAAAAATGCAGGACTATTATAGAACTGAATTTTTCCCAAATTACAACAAACTTATGTTTGAATATTAGGAAATGAATTAGGATCCCATGATTCTAGTATCCTATCATATCTCTTGATTATAGCCTCTCTAGTTTAGGAAGGATCTTGACATTATGTTGAGTGGTTGTAATCATTGTTTTAATTCCTCTCTTTATGAGGGCTCTCCTTTGGAGCCTATAAATTGTACTCTTCACTCATTGGAATAACATATCATTGAGAGCATTATGTCTTTGGTCTTAAACATGGTATTAGAGCTCAAATGACGGAATCAGAGACTGCAACGGTGAGGCAGAGCGAGAGACATACCCGGGAGGGGGGGGGACTCATGCAAACCTAGATCTGGTGAAGGGCGGCGCGTGTGAGCACGCCGCCGCTACAGGCAGAACCGGCAGCCACCAATCAGTGGATTCCAAAGAAACGGCGGTGAACGGAGCAGCACATGGCCCCCACACACCACCACAGCACTAGCGCATGACCTCCACACGCCGTCGTCTACGGCGTTTTCCGGCGACTTTTTTCTAGACACATGAATCCTTCTGAATTCCCTCCTCTTTCAGCTTTGTTCCTGGAAATTCAATTAAAACCGGAACCCATCCAACTGCCCTCACGTCCGATACAACTTCCACAAATTCCTCCTCATCCAGCAATTCCTCTTCTGCAACTTCCTCCACTACCAGCAGCACCCTAATGGCATTAGAGTTTTCAGAACCTTAAAGTATGGTTATTAACCATAGGTTTAATGGAAGGAATTATCTCCAGTGGTCCCAAAGCATGCTGAGGTATATCCATGGAAAGCGAAAGGAAAAATACATCAATGGGGCAGCACCACGACCAGCCGCAGATACTTGATTTGCTGAAAACAACCAAGTTATGACTTAGCTATGTAACTCTGACTGTTGATATCAATGAAGACTATCTCTTGGCAAACATTGCAAAAGAGATTTGGGATGCAGCCAAAAGAACCTATTCCTCTCTTGAAAATAATGTTGCCTTGATCCATTTGAAGCAGCAACTTCAAGATTTGAGACAAGGTAACCTGACAGTAACTGATTACTATAACGAACTGATCAAACTTTGGCAACAACAGGAATTGTTTGAAGTGCACCCATGGAAAAATGTGGAGGATGCTCAATTATACAAGATAGTGGAAGAAGGGAGAGTCTATGATTTTCTCCTTGGACTCAATGATTCATTTGAAGAGACATGGGGCAAAATAATGGGAATAAAACCCCTACTGCACCTATTTGATGTCGTCAATCATGTGCAGTTCAAAGAAAGCAGGAAATTCTTGAACCGAAGCAACACAAGTCCGGTTGAGAGTTCAGCACTTGCAGTACAAGGGCCACAGGAGAAACGGAAAAACAAATGGTGCAATTATTGCAAGAAGGGCCAAGGGCCACATCAAGGAGGAATGTTGGAAACTACCATCAACTAGCAAACCACAAGGCCGTCTTACCTCAACTAAACAGAAGGCTAAGGATACTACTTCACTATGTCAAGAAAAACTATAGATGCTTCATCAAATACTTGAGAAACAGAATAAGTCCAACTCTTTGCCGAGTGTTAACCTAGTACAATCAGGTAATTTTATTATAGCCCTCTATACTATACGGACTAGCGACAATACATGGATAGTCGTTTCAGAAGCCACAGATCATATGATGGGTAATCAAACCTTATTTACAACTCTTAAATTGTTTCCTAAGAACCTTCGTGTCAAAGTTGCTAAGCGGGTATTCACCAAAGTTGAAGAAATTGGCACAATCACACTATCCAATTCACTAAGCATTCACAATGTTCTTTTTGTTCCAGTGTTTACCTACAATTTAATATCTGTGAGCAAGTTAACGAAAGGACATGTATGCCGAGTGATATTTGATAATAATGTGTCTGTTTCATGATTTACACTCAGGAAAGACGATTGGGACTTCTAAAGAGTGGGATGGACTTTTCTACCCAGAGAGATCGGAGATGGAGAATAAAGCGATTTGAAACACAAAAAACCTCTAGTTAGCTCAAGTCCTCAGGACAAAGATGTACTTTTATGGCATTGTAATTCAAGACATCCTAGTTTGATTATGAGACGTGTGTTTCCAAGTTTATTCAATAAAGATTCTATTCCTTTTCATTGTGAAACTTGTCAACTCGCTCAACAAACACAATCCTCCTATCCAAAACAGTCCTACCAACCCACCACTCCTTTCCAACTAATCCATAGTGACATTGAGGACCCAGCAAGAACAACCACCCAAAAAAATGAGAAATGGTTTGTTACTTTCATTGATGATCACACTAAAATCACGTGGGATTACTTGATGAAAGAAATGGTTTTCCAAAGCTTTCACAAGTTTGTACAAAACTAATTTCAATCCTCTATCAAAGTCCTCCAAAGTGATAATAGTCAGGAATATCTAAGTCGTACCTTTAAAAAAATTTTGATCAACAAGGAATTCACCATCAAACCTCCTGTCCTTACACCCCTCAACAAAATAAGGTCGCTGAACAAAAGAACCGTCACTTGTTAGAGGTAACCTAGACTCTGCTGATGGAAACAAATGTACCCCCGACCTTCTGGGAAGATGCAGTCCTAACTGCGGCCTACCTTATTGATATGATGTTGTAATAAATGATTTGAAAAGTTAGTTAGATTAGTTAGTTAATTAGAAGAGTGGGATTAATCATTAGTGGCATTAGCTGTTTAAGAGCAGTACTAGCCAAACATGGCCTTACCCATGTCTAATTACTAATAGGTCCTTGATTAATGAAACCCCTAATCCCTGCTATGGTATATTCTGTTTTTGTTTCCCGGTATTGTTTTAGTGCCTCTATATATGGCAGACTATCCATTGTAAGCAATGATTTGTTGGCTAATAAGACTTCCAGTACTATTCAGAACCATCTCCTACTCTTCTTCTATCTTCCTAATCTCTCAAATTCTCTCCTTCAAACCTCTAATCCTCTTCTCTTCTACTCTAATCCCCAATTCTGCTATATTCATATTATTCTGGTATATCAGTGGTATCAGAGGCTTTAGAACCTTGGACCTGGTTATTGGCCTATCACTTCTGACTGAATGGTTGAGACAAGATTACAAGAAAACGCAAGAAATATGGAAGAAAGGCTACAAGCTATGGAACAACGATTTAAGATTGTAAATGACCTTCATGATGCTGTTCAAGGTTTCAGGGAAGAACTACAATTGGTTCGACGTGGGATGCAGCAGAATTTAGAAACTCTTGCGCAGGATGTTCAACGCAAAATGTAGTAAGATTTAGAGAATCTCACACAAGAAATGAGAACCTTGGCAATAGCACCAAGAAACCCACCGAACGGACACCACAGATTTTAAGAAGACCTGGACCGAGGATATGGCAAGGGCGGGTATCACAGGCTGACCCAGTTCACTTAGATGGATTTTCCAAGATATGCCGGTAAAGATATAGATATTTGGCTATTAAAGGTTGAACGCTATTTCACCCTTGATGGAACTCCAGAAGCATCAAAAATCAATATGGCATCGATGCACCTCGATGATGAAGGCTTCCACTGGCATGTTGCGATTGAATGGCGTTGGCAGGGGCAACCACCGACCTGGGCCGAATACTCAAGATTATTACGGGACACCTTCGGTCCGGTACATGAGAAGCCAATGACCGACCTAACTCATCTACGTTAGACTAGGTCGCTCCAATAATTCAACATTAAGTTCGACTCCATCGCAGCATGGCTCGACCTTCCCAAGGCTTACTTGGTCGACGCATATGTCGGCGCCCTAAAGGAAGAAATAGTCGATTCAATTCTGCTATTCAATCCTACAACCATGATCGAAGCTCGGCGACTCGCACGTGTTCAAGAAATCGCAATCAACCATCAGCTCGCTAAAGGAAATATCGACAAGTCGCAGAAACAAACTTCAAGGCAGTCGTTGTCATTCGCTTTATCCTCCATGTCAAATATATCCAAAACAAGTTCTTTTTCTAATGGGTACCACTGAAAAGACCAAAATACCACGTTAAAAACGCAAAATTCCAGTTTCATCCCCAAGACTGTTGCACGTCCAGTGAAGGCTTTAACTGCAAAGGATTGATATATATTCTCCAACTTGAGGGGGAGTGTTAGAATATTAGGAAATAAATTAGGATCCCATGATTCTAGTATCCTATCATATATCCCTTGATTATAGCCTCTCTAGTTTAGGAAGGATCTTGACATTATGTTGAGTGATTGTAATCCTTGTTTTAATTCCTCTCTTTATGAGGGCTCTTCTTTGGAGCCTATAAATTGTACTCTTCACTCATTGGAATAACATTCATTGAGAGCATTATGTCTCTGATCTTAAACAACTTACAATCAAATGTTCACCTAATCAATTCAAATAAAACTATGTATGCATATCTTGATATCATTCCCCAACCCTTTGTTATAAGCAGCTTCCTAAGATAAATGCTCTGTATCTTCCATTAGACATAACCACATGTTACTCTCCCATCTTAGATACAGGGGAATTTAAAGAAGGAAAGGGTATCAAGAAAAGAAAGGAGGGAAAGGACCGCTAGATTATAGTGTAAGTGTAGTTTCCAATGAGTTTGGGATTGCTACTATTATCTTTTGAATAAATTACTGATCTCTTCACCACCCTTTTTATTCAATTACAATTGTTATGCAACTTACACCAACAACCCTAGGCTATGACACCAAAGTTTTATGACTTCATCATTCCATGTGGCCCATTGATGCAAGACGAGAGAAGAGGAAAGAGAAATAGACAGCAAATACACTATCTTCTTTTAATTCATCAAAAGGTGTATAAAGAAAATAATCCTAGGTCTATTTATAAAGCCATGAGCGCAATTATTAAAAATAATAACTTAAACCTAACTTAGACTTCAAGAGAAATCATAAAATAGGAAACATTCTAAAAAGGCCTTATAGGAAACAAAATGAAGCCGTAATAATAAATAACTAATTACTAAACAAATTGATAGAATGTGAGAATACCTGTGTTAGAAGAATATTTAGGTTTAGTATTTCTATGCAAGTTGGCTTTCCTTAGTGATTAAGTTTTAGCAAGTGGGAATATTTTATTTTATTTTGCAAGTTGTTTACTTTTTGTTGTCATTTGCAAGTTGATGAGCTAAGCTCCTTATATAAATAGCCTTATAGCTTCCATTTGAAATCATACTTTGATTTGGAGAATGAATATTTTTTATGTTATGTGATCTCTCCCTTCCTCCTTCATCTGTCCCCCTCTCATTTTCCCCTCAAGCCTCTTATTCCCGCTAAATTCTGTTCAGTTTCACCCTATCTCTTCCTCTCTCTTTCTGTTATTTCCCCTAAATTCTCCTTTGTTTGCATTATTAGACAAGAGTGTATTGCATCATAAATCCTTCCTAATATCCCATCATTTATTTCACATCATGAGGTTTATATATTTCCAGTGGCTTAACTACAAACATGGGAGAGCAAAAAGAGGTAAAATAGGAAGTCGACTCACAACTTTTCATTGAGGACTGCTAAAGAATGACAGCTTCTTTTTGTGGACATACTCTCAAGTCTTCTCCACGACTGTTCCCGAGGATCATATCTCTCCAGTGATCTGTTATTATATTGGAGAAATAAAGGAATTGCTACTCAAAATTAGCATCGACAAAGAAAGGACTCAGAAAATTACAAGTTTTGAACATAATCACACATGGAAGAATAAAAGCTGAATCCTTTTCAGTTTCTAATTTTCCCACCATTGGCTTTTCAAAAGTGACGCTCACAGTTAAATAAAGAAACCTCCAACAACATAGTATAATAGTCAAATGAAAGAATCAAAGTACTTCCTTTCAGGCATATTACAGACGGCCATAAAATAGAATTTCCCCAAATAAAAGACACAATTAGTTTTCTACAAACTCCTACATACGGTTACATCCAGTCACAATCAGCAAACACAAATGACACCATGTAGAAAACAAGAGTTCGATAAACAAACTGATGGGCTCCTTATTAGTCATTACTAAGTTGTATAATAGGAATAATATTAGAGAAGGGAAAAGACAATATGTTAAGAGCTGGGAAGTCAAGAGGGAAACGTGGAATAAATGAGTTGATTTCTAGAATGTAAGCTTTTAACAGTTTGTTAAGAAGGAATAACAAGGAAAGAGCAAGGCAGGGTAAGGCATGCTGAGTATTGTATAGTTTCTGGCCTATCAAAGTGCAGTTGTGTGGCCCCATTCTATTCGTTCCTGTTTCTTAGAGAATCATATTTTCATTAAAGTTCCATAAAGTTTATTAAGCTAATTTCCAAACCATATTATATGCTCATGCTCTATTACACATCAATTGGTAAGCATGCAGCAATAAATCTGTTGAAGAATTCCAGGCAAGTCAAAACCCAACATAAATTTTACCATAATGAATGAAAATACTACTTAAGAGCTATAGTTAAATGTGTCTCTGCTCTAATAGATAATTGGATTTATAATGGGACTTAAAAGAAAGGTTATAAAAACAAGTTTCAACTTATAGTACTGAAATTATCTCGACCTATCAAAAGGAAGGTTAAAGAAAGCAAGCAACAAATTTCATGCACCCAAATAAGCATTCAACCCAGAACAAATATCATTAGCTATAAAGAAAATAAACTTAAAATGGTTATTTTAGAATTTCAGTGATTCAGAGTTGGATTTTCAGGAGACAAAAAATCTTTTGTCCCTATCAATGAAATTCAACAATCATTTCTCCCAGATATCATCCCATATGTATATGAGCAATAAAGATTAAAGCAAGGTATTAAAATTCGGACCGGGCATTGAATCGGTCGGGGTACTGGGTTAAGGGTCAGTGGGTCAAACCGAGACCAAACCGGAGCCAAACCGGGACCAAACCGGTGAAAAATTGAAAATTTTAGACTTATAGTATGAAATTCTAAAGGAAAAATAAAAAAAATATATTTTTAAAAATCAACCCGGACCGGACCGGTTTACCGGCCGGTTCGCCGGTTTCCGGGCCGGACCGGCCGGTCCGGTCCGGGTTCAACATCCTTGGATTAAAGGCTATTATTTAATACATATTTTCATTGCTACCCCTGAATTGCCTAACCGATTTAGATGTCGCAAAAAGGTAAAATTAAATAATATGCTGGCACTAGCAGCCAGATGGCAACAAATTGAAGGTGGGAAAGACAAAAGGGAGTCTCACTTCAAGTAATCTTTTCCATCATATCCACCTACAGCATATATTGCACCATTGATTTCTGCTGCAGCGAGGGAATATCTCTGGCAGTATAAGGTGAAATGCTAGTCAACAAAGTAAAATTTAGATATTAAAGAGAAAATGTAACTGAATTGTTATTGCTCATAATTCATATACTAATTCAAGAAACTTATCAATTCAATGATGATTTTATGCAATATCAAGAACAAAGTCATTGTAATTTTAAAACAAGATTAGAAACTGTATTAAGATTAACAATTTCAAAGCAATCGATCAATAAGTATGTCAGAATTTGACTCTTGCAGCATCTGCTGATATTTCCAGGTGGATTTCCTCTCACTAGCAAGTTTATGTATGAAGTGTATAATGTATATGCCAGATCTATTAAACCAAGGGAGGCACGGGATACCCTATCTTGCATTGATTTTGAGGGGATCCACATTCCAACATTGATATCAAATACTTCAACCTCAGAAAAACATTGTGCTCCATTGCTGCCACCAATTGCAAATATCATGTCATTCAAACCAATCCCCGCAAGATTTCCTTTCTTTTGATTCATTGAAGGATGAGTAACCCACTGGTTGCTTTCCAAATTGTACGATTCGACTTCACAACAAAAGAATAAATTTCAAAGCAATTTAGCAAAGAAAAAAACAAATTGCACAAAATGAAAGAGGAGAAAGAATGGTTGAAGGTTGCATCCAATACCTGTACCGTACCACGAATTACAGCATTCACCACCAATAACATAAACTTCTCCATTCAACTTCACAGCAGAAGTATATGAGCGCATAGAACTCATTGGGCAAAGGGACTCCAATGAATCACGGGAAGGACAATAACAATCTAAACATGATAAGTGGGATAACCCATCAAAACCTCCTATTATTAGTATTGATTTATCAATACTTGAAGATTTTGAATCCTTAACAATATCAGTTTGTTGACGTTTGCCACACTCTGAGATTTCCAATAGCTGGTTCAAGTTCTTTATCACCCTTCTTGATTCAACCTGAATTTCCCAATGAATAAAATGCATAAAATACAATAGTTTTCTTTGAATATTCATCAACAGCAACAATAACATTATTACATTTGAAAAAAAAAAAAATGCTTGAAACACTATCCCTCAAGAGAAAAAACAACCAATAAAAAAACACAGTTGACATGTCAAGGAGCACCATCGTGTACATGTACAGAAGATACAAATGGTGATGGAAGACAATAATAATATATATTCTGATTCCCTTGGCAGTAATAGAAGAACTCACTTATTTATAACAAAAAGGTTAAATTTAAATGATGATCAGATTCGTACCAACTCCTCCTCCAATGATCTAATTTTCTGATCCTGCATGGCTTGATTTAGCTTCAACTGGTACACTTCCTCCAGAATCTTTAAAATCAACAACAACAATGTATCAAAAAAAAAACAACAATAACAACAAGCATCATCCCATATGGTGGGGACATTTAAAATCAACAAATAGTAAAAAAAAAAATCAATGCCGTTGATTTGCATAACTAAATTCAAGGACAAGAAGCTGGCAAAAAAAAATTCAAGGACAAAAAGACAACACCTTGTGCAAAGTAGACTGTGAATTGACATCTGAAACAAACTCTTCTTCAGGCAAGGAGCAGTTTCCTATCTCTGCTCTGTTCAACAAAGAAATATTCCCCCCTGACATATCAGTCTTAGAAGACATGATCTCCATTGAGCCCTTTTGAGGAAAGCCAGGGTCATTATCTGTTGCAAGAGAGGAGTATAGCGTTTCCATGTGCTGCTTTAAGCCATCAAATTCCCCTACAGAGTCTTGCACAGAATTGCTTTTCCCATCAAAATCAAGACTACTGGTTGAAGGTGTTGATGTACTGTCAGTAGTGATTGATTTTGCAAATAGTTCGTTCCATTTTTTCTCAGGAAGGGAAAAATTCTGGTCTTTGGAAGCAGAGCCATAAGATTTAAGACAAATTTCTTTTGATTTCCCCACTCTATGTGCTTCTTCATTGTTTGTCAAATGTGAGCTTTGTCCAATGTGAGCCTTTGAACGCACAGTAGAATTATTGACATTTCTCAAAACTGGTGCAGGCTTAAACATGGATATTAACTTAGTTGTCTGACCCTGGTCTAATTCAAACCAAAAGTGATTTGATTCATAATAGTTATCAATGATTACAGAACCAAATTGATCTTCAATTAGGGGTTTGCATTGCATCTGAATTCGGACCCTTACCTTAAAAAAATGACAAAAAATAGGCATATTAGAATGGACATGGATATTGATAACTAACTTAGAAATTATTATGCAACATTAAGCCATACTTGTGCTGGAAATCGGGTGCATTCTGAACCATTTTCACTCCACCCACAAGGATTGATGTTCATTTTCCCTTCACTAGCGGCTTCAAATATACCATGTAGCTTCCTATCATTGTAGTTGAATAAGAAAAGAGGCAAACCAGGTCGAATAAGCTTTACATAAGAGATATGTGCAGCTGGTAGGCCTGTTGCATGATTTAAAGTGAATTCACATACAACTCAGTTAGTTTTATTAACCATGGTAAAGGTTGCTTGCTAAGAAACAAGAAATTTGGAATAAGATTGACTAACCAAACAGCAGTTTGGAAATGCATTCCTGGATTGTATTGTTTGTGCAGCCAAAGATAACTCCAGCTAACTCAGCTTTCCCAAGATTTCTGGCGCTTACGCTACAATTTACTGACCATGATGTTTTTGATTTTTCCGGCAATGTATATGACTTGGTCTTCCTCCCACCACCCATTCTCTGATTCTTTAATATATTGAAACAAATTATCAATGAAGCACAGCAAAACTAAGTATACTTGTTAGAAGACTACTCTGGAACGTAAAGCAAGGTGGAGTAAACTTGACCTAGCACTACTGCTCATTCATGCATCTTTGAAAACAAGTATACTAGTATGATCATCATAAGTGGAGACGCAGCCATGATTCTCTCCACTACAAGCACATATTTGAAAAAGAACACATGGATTTTCGCTTGGACTCGACAATATTTAAGCCTATTTGAAGCTTTTAATATGGTAAAGCGTGAGGAAAGCTGAAAGCATCTCACTCAAGGAAATAGCTTGCAAACCAGAAGCATCAGCCCTAGCAGCAAGAGGAGTGTCAGCTACTGGTCAGAAAGGAAAAAGGACCTCTAAAGGCTAGTGAGACCACTATAACAAGGGAGGGCACAAAAGAAATATAAGCTGGAAGTTGCATGGAAATCCCCAAATATGAAACAAAAGCAGAAACTGAAGTTAGAGGGTATGTGGCTTCATAAGATGAGGGACAAGAAGTTGATGATCAAAGGCTCAGTAAGAAAGATGATGAAATGCATGTTGCAAGAAGAAAGAAGACATTCTTAACGATAGAGAACATGGCAGCTCTGTTTCAAGTTAGAAGACTACTCCAGAGCCTAAGGCAAAGCGGAGCAAACGTGACCCAACACTACTGCTCACTCGTGCATCTTTGAAAACAAGTATACACAGCCATGATTCTCTCCACTACAAGCAAGTATTTGAAAAAGAAAGCATTTATGGATTTTTGCTTAGACTCGATAATATTTATGATGAGGTAAAGGGAAGGATTATAACACAGGACCGCATACCAGAAAAATATATCCTGGAAGTTCCATGGAAATCTCCAAATATGAAACAAAAGCAGAAAGAGGCTCAGAAAGAAAGATGATGGAATGCATGTTGCAAGAAGGAAGAAATTATTAAATCAATGTGGCTCAAAACAAAATTTAAGCATGAAAAAAATTAAATCAGAAAACAAATGGAAGAAATAAACGAAACAATTGGAAAACAGAACAACAGCACCAGAAGAAAATAGAAGAAATGAACAAAACAAACAGAAAGCATAACAGCAACAGACAGACAAATCGAGCAGCAAGTAGAACAAATAAAAGGACCCCGCGAAGAAGATGGCAGAAGAAGAAGGATAAAGAAAACTGGAATCGCTTCAGTAATATACCCACCCTTGATCTGATTTGAAGAACAAGCAATCCAGTATGAACGTGGTTCTTCCCCAAACGTGGTCTAAGCTTCTCCACGAGCTTACGACTTGGAACTTTTGACGACCTGGAGAAAAATGCGGGTCAGTTTTGAGAGTGTATGTGAGGTGAATCTGAAAACGAAATCGGATATATCAAGCTTACTTGTGAAACTTCACCAAATGCTCAGAGCTCAGTGGTAGAGAACACAAGAAGCCACCTTCCAAGTGTATTGTTAGAGTTGAGGAAGAGAGCACAGAGAAGACTTAGCTCGTAAGTTTCATTTATTTTTGCTCAGAGAAAATTGAAAACGACAGAAGAAACAAAGAAGAAAGAAATGCAGAACACTAAAGAAAACAAAACAAAATGAGAAGAAGACACAGACGAAAATAGTGAAGACTCAGTCAGTGGTAGGGTGGTAGTACTGTACTGTGGTTCGGGAAGCGCAGGAAAATGTGCCCGGCCATTTCGTTCCCATCTGGGAAATATGTTCCCTCAGGGGACGATTTTCTGCTGTATTTACCGTATTACCCTCACAAGTCTGTTCAGCTTCTCAGGGCAAAAAACAAAGGAAAGGTAAAATTAATTTTATTTAAAGAAACGGGAAAAACAAAACCCGTAAAGAAACTTGGGGAACACGCAGAAATGGTAAAAAATTTCTATTAAAAAATTTTATAAGTAGGAAGAATATGATAGTTCCTATGTATTTAATGTAATATATATTTATTTAATTTAATTAGATTAATGAAATTGATTAAATTAGTTAATGTAATATTTTTTTTTAAATTTTCAAAAAACAAAAATAAATTTTTTTTAAAACACCCTAATCATCTTCTCTAATCACTTCATCTCCCCTCTCTTATTTAATTATTATTGATGAAGTATCAATAAAAACAAATTAAAAAAAAGATTGACAAATATAAAAAAGTATTACATTTTTTTTTTTTTAATTAAGGTATCAAGGAACTTATCCCTTGTAACAAGTAACGTGGGGGTGGAGGTAAATGCGAGTAGATTTCCCTCTGATAGGGTTTCGGTTCCCTCCGTTTAGGGCTTGGTAGTCGCCGTCGAGCAGCCACACGTTGTGAGGGTGGAGGTCAGCCCCTTCTCCGGTTAGGGCTTTTTTCTCCTTCTGATGGAGTGTCTAGGTCGGATTGGTATGTCGTGGCCGGTGGCGACATTGACTGGGAACAAATTCGACGACAGCAGTGTAGGCGAGGCGTTCAAGCATCCTTCTCCCGAGACGCTCTCCGACTACGACCTCCGATGGGTGCCCCCATGGCCTTCGACGACGAGATCTGTGGTGGAGGTGTGGCGTACGAGACAGCGGAGCTCAAAGATGACGACGCAATCCCAGGTGAATGCTTTGCGATGCTTGGAGCTTGAGGTAAGGGGTTCACAAATGCTTCGATCTGTGCCTTCCGATGGACTTTTGGGATTGATTGTTGTGATTTGCAGAATAGCTCCTCTTGGTTTTAGATTTTGTATGTTAAAATCTGATGATTGTGTTGAAGATTTTGATCCCAGTATGATTTGGTTAGTCTCAATTGAATGGGTGGTTCATTATTCTTCTTCACTGATCAGTGGGTCTAATTTGTCAATATACCTTAATCAAGATGTTGTCCTATTAGCATTGGCGTGGATGGTTATATGGGAAAGAGTAGGATCAGCAGAGTCAAGGGCAAAAGATAGGGGAATTAAGACTTTCTCAAAATATGGTTATGCTTGGTTTGGAGTTTCTGTACGTGGAAGGCAGATAAAATGTATTATTGGTCAAGTGTCGAAGGAAAGTGCTTTAGATAGAAAATTCATAATCATCAATCTGTGTTTGTTTAGTAGAATTGTACGTGCTGTTCTTCAGTGGCTAAGCATGTGCCTGTTCAGTGTCTTGATTAACACTGTTCATTTTTGGGCTAAACATGTGCCTGCTCAGTGCGTACGACATTATTGTCCATTCTCGGACTGGTGGTTTGATTTCTTTTCCTTCTGCTTATTGGTTTGTGTTTTTTCTAACTTCATGATGAATATTGCCCTCCTTGAGTACATTGTTGTACCAAGAAAATTGGTTAGGAACCGTTATTGTAGATGTGTTCCCATGGAAGCATATTTGGTAGCCGTACGGATTGCCAAAGCTTCATTGGAAGGGTCTTGCCCGATTAGATGGGTGTGTCGACCTTCATTCCAGGCGCAGGTGCAGGTTAGGCTGGCCGTTAGTGCGGAAGATGTACTAGCTCTATGGTTGTGTCCTACCTGTATTAATGAACATTTAAATTCTTGCCCTTTTATCTTGTTAGCTAGCTTAAAGTGTTTAATTTCCCATTCTGTTAGTGTTGTATGTTTTAATTCAACCTATGAGACTTTGTAGCTTAGTTGAATTCAATACTACTTATTCCTTTGTTGGCAAAAAAGAAAAGTATTACATTTTAAACAAATATCATCTTTACAATCAAGTCTTATATTAACTATGAGAGGGAGTATGTTTTTATTCAAAAAAAAAACACTAGAAGGATTACATATAAAGGAACTAATGTTGATTTTATTTTTTATTTTTTTGCCCGATACTCCAATTGATCCTTAACCCAACACTAACTATTTATTGAAAAGTTCCATTCATGCCCTTCTCTATAAATAAAGGTTAAGGGCATATTTTTTTTAAAAAAATTACATATTTATTATTTTAAATTAATTTTAACTAATTTCTTAATTTATGTAATTAAGTTATTTATTGCTTAAAAATGACAGTAGGTAATAATGTTTTAAAATATGTTGCTAGAATTCTCTGTCTCTTTTATTCTGCACACATTAGAAGATATTATTAATTTCATTAGTTTTTTATATAAACATATTCATTTCATAATTTTAATATAAAATTTAAAACAAGCACATTCTATTTTTAAATTAAATGATATATATTTCCCATTAGAAGTAATGGTATGAATCCAAGATTTTCAGTTTTTCGTACCCTTTCCCTACCCTTCAAGAAATCCAAGTTTTTGCAAGTGTTTTTTTTTTTTTTTGGGTCAGAAGTCTTTTTAAGTGTTAAATTGTGAATTCTACCCTCTATAATCTATAGTATCAAGTTGGATGTGTGTTTGGTTTGAAGGGAACAGAGGGTTAAATTATCTATTTGGGTGAGAAGAATCCAAAATTTACCATCTCATCTTCAAAATTTACCCTCTCATTTTCAAAATTTACCCTCATTTTAGGTTCCTCTCACCCAAAAATCTAATTTACCCCCTCCCTTCCCTCCCCTCAAACCAAACACAATCTAAGTTATGACAAAATAAGGGAAAATCCGAAAATCCAAAACAACATTTTTCCTCTCGATTTCCTTCCATTTAAATTATATCTAAAATTGATGAAAATCAGGATTTTTTTTTAGTTGCCAGAAGAAAAACAAATCAAAGAAATTCTTCAAGTGACAATTAATAAGGTCTTGAAAGCATTATCTAATAACGTGATTTTTTTGCCAGCAAATAATAATGAGATTGTCAATATCATTAATGACAACATATATACTCCCTCTTATCTTTTTTATAAACAACTTTTATTTTTGTTGTGCAAAATGAGGTGGCGGTTAAGATTAGTTAAAAATAATAAATATGTTAAAAATGTCATGTTTCTTCTAAATATGTCCCTATTTATGAAAAGAGCATATGAGAGAAAATAATTAACAATTATAAGAGAGTATGAGTATAAAATAAGGGTTGAGTGATATAGGGGTTGAGCAAACTACATTCTAAAGTATTTTTTGTTTAGTAATACCCAATATCATAAATTAATTTTTAGCTCACTCAACACCTTAAATAATTTTTTCAAAAACACCTAATATCCAAAATTTTTTTTACATCTAATCCCCTGAAATTTTTTTTTTCATCAACACTTTGCATCTTAAATTTAAATTGCTCGTTGCAATTAAAAAAATATTTTATGATGTTGGATATACAAAAAATTATTTTAGGATATTGAATATTACTGAAAAATATTTCATGTTGCTAAATATTATTTTTGAAAAAAAAAAGGCCCAACCTCCCTTTTTTTCACCTAAAACGGTGTAGTTTTGAGTAAATGAAAGGAAGGGACGGTAAGGAAGAGGAGTTGGACGCGTGATTGTGTTAAGGATTTAGAGTGAGTAGTGACGAATAGTTTTTTTTTTTTTTTTGCATAAAAATCAATTAAATTATTTTTTCCAAAAAATATCAATTAAATTAATATAAAACGAAAAATATCAAAATACAATAAGTGTAAGAGTATTTCGAATGGATGATAAAGGTAAAACGAAAAGTATTCCAAAGGGATGAGCCTTCTCCAACAATCTATGTATGCTGAGATCCAAAAGAACTCTGTCGAATCCAATAATTAATATAAGATTTAATTAACTAATTTGATTAAATTTAAGAAGTTAGTTAAATTAGTTAATATGACATATTTTTCTTAAAACATTTTAATTGTCTCTTCTTTAACTAATTTGGGGCTTTAACTAATGTTTCCCTGAGCCATAACGCTTTCGAATGCGTAATAAAAGGTATAAATGATGGGTGTTATATTTGTGGTATCAAAGCATGTTATACAAGATGGCAAATTCGTAACCATGATTGGGGGTTCTCACTACATGATGAGTGGTGAATAAAGTGTTGGCTCTTACCCTGATATAACCAAAACGGCTAGCCACCGTTTGGTGCTAGTTGGATAAGTCAAGAGGCTGTGTGTAAAATGTCCTTTGAGGTACATTTGAGTGTTCATTGAGGGGTACCTCAACGTAGCCCATTTTTGGTATCAGAACATGTTATACAATATGGCAAATTCATAACCATGAGCAGGTTCTCACTACATGATGAGATGTGAATAAAGTGTTGGCTCTTACCTTGACATGGCCGGAACGGCTAGCCACGGTTTCGTGCTTGTTGCATAGGTTGAGAGGCCGTGTGTAAAACATCCTCTGATACCAAAAATGGGTTTAATAGTCTGCTTGATTCAGACTTACTCGATGGCAAAAAAAAAGAAAAAGATTCAAACTTACTCTCAAGCTTATAGGTCCAAAATTTGGGATATTACACACTGTAATGAAAAGAAAACAAAGCAAACATTTATGGGTCCCAATCGATGTTTACTTGAAACTCCTTTTTGTCGATTGTTCAACTACACATTCGACTCAAAGATCCCCCATTCACATGTGAATCCTCTTTTCCTCTGCCATACTTTTTTAAATCCCCAATTCCATGCCAAGAATCTTCACCCTACTCACTTGATTGCTCTTCTTCATTCAATCATTATGATGGTCACTCCCTCCAAGAGAAACTCTATTGCTATTCTTCTGCTCGCTCACCTTGCTCGATCGAGTTCTCTCATTTAGTGAAATCCCATTTTGTTAAGTGAAACCCTAGGTCAATCTGATTCTTTTCTTTATTGCTAATGATTCCCTTTTCCATTTAACTGATTTAATGGTTTAACATTTTATTCCCAATTTTAACTTAATTCCCTAATTTTATTTTACTTTCCTAGTTAGCAATTTAGGGTTCCAGTTGGCTTCTTCAAATTTCATGTCCTCATACATATCATCATATTCAGTCAAACAATCCAATTTCACAAGTCAACATTGTCACATTAGCGGGATCTGTGACTTTTGCCTCATGTTTGTAACCACATAGTCACTTTTGCACTTTAAAAAAAATACTTTGTGATGGGCGCACTTTTGGAAAAGTCACATATGTATTTTTGAACCTTAACCATTTAATATAAAATCTCATTTATAATGTAATTTGTAATGTAAATGAGATTTTATATTAAGGATAGAATGTAGTATTGCTTTTAATTAATTTTAAACATTTTTTTAATTTATGTGATTCCATTATTTGTAGCTTATCTATAAGATCAAAGGGAGTATAAGACACCTCTTACCATCTTAACAGAACCAAACGAAAATGTTTAAGTTATCAACTTTTAACAAAACCAAGCGAAAATGTTTAAGTTATCAACTTTTATTAGTCTGAAAAATGTTCAAGTAATCAAATTTTTATTAGTAAAAAATGTTTAAGTTATCAACTTTTAACAAAACCAAGCGACATCGTTTAATATAGAAAGCGAAGTGAACAAGTGGATCGTGTTTTTTTTTTTTTTTGGCCAACGAACAAGTGGATTGCGTTGAAGAATAGAAAATGAGACGATCATGAGGCGTCATGACGGGACATGCAATTTTCACAAAGAATGAATGGTTCTATGGTGCATTTACCATGCTACCCATCACACGTCTTCTTCACCTACGCACTAAGAAAGAAAATTCACCCAAAAAGGAAAAAAATATAATTTATTATTTATAAATAATACTAGTCTTAAATATAAAACACAATTAATTTTTTTTGAGAAGATTAAGAAAGCTAATTAAATTATTTTAAAATATTATATTTATCATTTTTTCTCCAAACTAATTTGTCTGGATTCTAAACTGATATATAATTTCACAACATATGAAACGATTAAGTAGCTTATTTAGCTTCTTTAATCTCTCCCAAAAAAATCAATTAGGTCTTATATTGAGGACATGATGTAGTATATTTTATTATAGATTATATATATTATTTTAATGTACTAATATAAAATATATAAAAAAATTTATATTATTTATAAATTATGAATAATTTTTGCTGGTAAAAAAATAAAATATGAGGCAAGGGGTGGAGTTTGGTAAGGGGAGGCACTAGACGATGTTTTGTCGTTGAGGTATCCTCACTTGTATGAAATACATATTTTATTCCAAATATGCCAAACCTATTATATGTCACTTTTGTCGTAGAAACAATCAATTAAATTATAACTAACTACTAATTCAAAATAATATCAAACTAGGTTGTAATATCCTAATTTTTATTTTAAGATTTAATTATAATTAAGAAAAAATTAATTATGATAAATGAATTATAATATAATTATTAAAATAAAAAGGGTGTATTTATAATATGAATTATGATAGTAAAGAAATTAATGGAATAAAAATGTAGAAATAATGATAAAAATATTTTATTATTACTATTACTGTTAATATAAAAAAGTAGAAGTAAAAATAATATGATTAAAAAGAGAAAGAAAAGATTAATATAAATATATATTTATAATTAAAAAAAAGAAAAAAGAAGAAGAAAACGGCCTTGAATTCAAAAGTGCACGTGTGTGTAAGTGACGTGGAGGAGGGGTTATATATATATATATATATATATTATAGCAGGAAAAACAGGGAAATGAAAAGACAAAAAATAAAATATTATAGAGTTAAAGGAAATCTTTACCTTTGAAGTATTTATTTGGGGTCAATTTTATTCTTGAAATTTTTTGAGGCGCAATTTTATCCCAGAAGTGTCAAATTTGAAGCAATTTTGCCTTTCTCGTTAGTAGATTGTTAGTCGGGGCAAATTTTTTCCTAAGTTAAAACTTTCAGGACAAATTTACGCCTTAATAAAAATGACATGAACGACAAAATACACTAGAAGTTTTAACTTATGAGCAAAATTGCCCCAACTAACGGTCAACTAACGGCAAAAGCAAAATTACTCTAAATTTAATACTTTCAGGATAAAATTACGCCTCAAAAAATTTTTAAGGTAAAATTGACTCTAAAATAAATACTTCTGAAAAAAAAAAAAACTTGACCCAAAATCATACATATTAGCTAAAGGGGCCATGTCAGCACGTGATGGGAAAAGTAAATACCCCATCAATCAAACCCATCTCTTAATAGTTACAGGAGCAGCTACAATAGGGGGAGGGGTGAGTCCAGCCCAGTTGCTCCGTTTTTCAGATGTAGTTTGTGTTTTTATTAGCTTTTAGAGAATAGTTTCTGGAGAAAAAATGGAGAATAATTTTTAGAGAATAAATTATGAGGAGAATATGGGAAAAAATAATTTTGATAAAATGGGAGTGTTTGGATGATTTGATCAGAATAGCTTTTTTCATAGTCAAATGACTAAAAAGGACATTAAATTTTATGATAATTACATATAAAGGATAAGATTATATTTCAAGTATTATTTCACATTAAATTGTATAATAATTACAATAAATGAAATAAATTTGCCAAAATTTTTTAAAATTATAACATTTGTCAATTATGTAGTAAATTACAAAATTAGATCAAACGTACATATTGAAGGCGTACACTATATTAATTTTCATCTCCTTTCACAACCTGGATTATCTCTTGCCAAACCTACTGTATTATTCTTCATTAAATTCTTTAGAATGGTTTTGATTTTTGCAAGTGTGTCCGTGTCTTTAATTTCTTTTTTTTTTTTACCACTCCTGCCTAGTCTCTAAAGATATATATATATATATAGATATAAGTATATTAAAAAATTGCTAAAATAAGAAATCTTTTCTACAAAACACCAAAGTACAAATTCTGAGTAAATGTCAATAACAGAGTAAGTCAAAATATGGATAAAATACCATTTAACATATTGTCAAAAAGAGAGTACGAAAAAATACGAAAACATTCACATGACTAATGCTCTTATGTATAATAAATGATCTGATCTCTTATCGAATCACGAAGAGAAGCCATGTCAGATGAAGATGCAAGTAATGAAAGTATTGTTGAAAAGTCTATAGCGTCAGGGCCATCGACATCAAACAAACTATCCTCTCGTTCATGGTGGCGGAAGTCAGGATCAGAAATAGAAGTTCTTCTGATGAAATTGTGTATGGCCATCGTCGCACAAACAATTTTAACCTGTGTGGGAAAGCTATAGCTACGCATTGTTTGTAAGATTGCGAACTTGTTCTTCCAAACCCCAAATGTTCTTTCTATTGTGCACCTGAGACTTGAATGCAAGTAATTGAAGCTTTCATTGTCATTTTCAAACCTAGATAACCTCTGAAAGTCAGGGAGATGGTAACACTCGCGTCTGTATGGACCCATATATCTAGTTGGGGTAGGGTAGCCGGCATACACCAAATAATATTTATCTGCATGAAAGAATAAGTTTAATGCCAACACATTCTGTGTGATTTAAAATAATTACATTGTACAAAAATATAAGAATACCTATAGGCGGATGTGGAAAATTCATTGACGGAGTTGTCAGGGCATGATGAAATATGCGAGAATCATGTGCCGTACCTTCCCATCCAGCCAGTACAAAGATAAAACACATGTCCCAATCACAAACCGCCATCACATTTTGCGATGGAAATCCTTTTCTTCCAATATATTTTGTTTTGTCCCTTGCTCTGACCTTACATGGAATGTGTGTGCCATCAATTGCACCAATAGCATTTTTAAAAAAAGGCCAGCATCTATTACTTTGGCGTATCTTACTGTGAATGCTCTGAAATGTAGGATCCAGCGGTTTGATGTTAGATATTGCAAGACTACAACATGCCTGTAAGACTGCATGCAACGCCCTATGAATTGTATCTACAGAGCGCATAAATCTTTCTTATACCAGTTTACTCGATGCCTCATGTCCAACTGTGTGCAAAAAAATCGCCACCATTTCATGTATACCCACATTTCGAGTTTCCCTCAAACCATGTCGTTGCATTTCAAAGCAGAATTCATGAAAGACATTCAGTTCCATTATAAACATGTCATAACAACGGGCAGAATTACCGCGTAACACATCACGCACCCATACAACACTTGTAAACTCACTGGTGTGCCGCGGTTCTTTACATAAAAATCGCTGAGCATATGCACCAACATATTCGGCCACCTTTTGGATTCTCTGTAATCGCTGTTTTCTATTCTTTGCAATAAATTTCATAGTATTCTCCATATCTGCCTTTACCTGTACACACATACATTAACTTTTATAAAACGAAAACGACCACAAGTATACATTAATAAGATGCACACACATATCATTGATAAAGAAATAAGGTGTGTTGGGATTAGTAGTGGTAAAAGTGACTTTTTATTTCATTCGACTTTTGCCAACTTAAGTTAGGATAAAAATCTATTAATGTAATATGATTTATACTTGGATAAATTTCAAAAGAATAATTAGTTTGACAAACTGAAACTTGTTTAAATAATTAATTGAAATACAAGTTTGGATATAAATTATAAAATGACTGAAAAGGGTATATATTTTATTACATAATAAATATTTATATTATTTGTATGATAATGTGATAATTTTAAGAGAAATATTAAAATTATAAAAATAAAAAAGTTAAAGTGTTATTGTAAAAAATTTAAAAATACTAAAATACTTGAATTTTATAGAAAATTGGGAGAAAAGTGTTCCCTTGAGAATTTAATTAGTGAGAATCACCTTCAATTAAAACTTACTTAAATTTTAATAATTAGGGAGAAAAGTGTCTGATTGAGGATTCTACAAATTTTAATTCGTTTGCTTTTATATTTGTATATAAATTATTAATATCTTTTCCCAACAAGCAATTTATCATATGCATTTTTTTTAAAGGAAAGAATGTGCTGTTTTCGTTTCTTGGGGGGGGGGGACTCAAAGTAAATGTTACCAAAACCAAAAAAAAAAAAACAGAGAGAAAATGAAAGAAAACTGTGCGATTGTTTTTTTTTTTTGTTTTCTAATTTAGCAAGCTTGGAGCTTGGTACTGTACGTACTCTACTATGTAAGGGTAGTAAAGCCATCACCCATCAAAACCAAAGCGCCCTGAAGGAAAAATTAAAGAGGGGGGAAGAGACTTACGTTCCAGGTGAATCCAAGTTTTGATCCAGGTCAATACTCCAATGCTCCATAACTCAAATATAATAATGTTTACGTAATTATTAGACTATTAGAGCTTATATAGATTGACATAGTAGATCATCAAAACAAGAAAGATGATAGGAGAGAAGAGAGATTACCGGATAGCTCAATGGTAGTAGTGAGGTTCAACTGAGAGAGGCACACTTATTTATAGAGGTCTAGAGAGATTACTAATTAGGAAGTTATGTGCACTCCTACTTGCTCTCTAAGTAGTAATCAGGAAATTAATTCTTGATTAATTTCCTAATATACAATTACTTGTTTCTTAATTAATAAATCCATAATTAATGTTTATTTGTTTCTTATTTGATAAGAATATTTATTTTCTAATCAAATAGTTAGGCCTATTAAGGGAGGACATGGACCTAAAGTTTAACATTTCCTACTCGCACTTGATGGGCCTCCCATCATGCATTCATTACTCTTTTTTGTTTCATACTTGGTGTCTACCATGACCACGTGAGTAAAACGTCTTTAAAATTTGGTGCTCGTGATACTAGAAATTCCTCAAATTGGATCAGCATCTAAAGACACCCTTTATATATTTATGAGCCATATGTTCGTTGCCTCAGATACCCCAGATTCTCCCATACACATTACTCATAGATATTTTTGCTTGTAGTTCATACAAAGACGGTTATTGTCTTGTGGCATTGTAAGAGCCCATTGAATCTTAGAAGAATAGTGAAAATCTCAGTAGGTCTTGACCTCTGAGGATTGGGTGTAGGCCTGGTTGAGTTTTCGGTCGAACCAGTATAACTCTCTGTGTGCTAATCTTCTCAACTTCACTCTATCAACAATTACTTTCATAGCACCTTATCAACCAAAAAATTTTATCACATCACCTAATTCACCCCCTCTTGGATGAAGCTTGCCTCTTTCATTTGGTATCAGAGCAAGGTCTTCTTCGAAGAGCCAAATAACTTAAGAAGGATCCAGTAAATGGCAATAATGGGTGAGAACATTCTTCCAGATGGAGCTTCTATCACTAGACCTCCTGGTTTCACTGGAGAACATTTTTTATTCTGGAAAGCTAAGTTTAGAGTGTTCGTGATGGCTAATGAATATGATCTATGAAATGTGATACAAGATGGTGATTATGTTTCAAAGAAGAAAATCGAAGATAAAGTTGTGAAAAAAAGTCTAGAGGAATTTGACAATGATGATAAGAGGTTAGTAATATTAAATAGTAAAGCTATTCTAATGATATAGAGTCTCTCAGCCAGAAGGTGTATTTCTGAATCTGTATACTATTGACACCCAAAGACATGTGGGATGCACTTGAAATTGCTCACGAAGGTACATCTGGAATCAAAGAAAATAGAGTCAATACTCTAATTACAGAGTATGATCATTTTTAGATAAAACCTTGAGAAAGGATCTTTGAATTCGAACTCAGATATACACATCTTGTTAATCAGCTATCATCACTTGGGAAAACCTTCGATCAAAACTCCAAAGTCAAGAAGATTCTTGACATTCTTTCAAAAGAATGGGAAGTAAAAGTGCCAGCTATTGAAAAAGCCAAAGGTAAATCAATGAGATCTATAGTTGCTCTATTTGGCTGTCTTTCTAAATATGAAGGAAAGCTAAGATTCAAGAAGGAACTAGAAGAGTTTAATGATAAAAAGAAAAGAGGAGTCGCTATTAAAGCCATCAAGGAAGCTGATTCTTCAGAAAATGAAGATGTGCTTGATGATGATGATATGGGAATGATCGCGAGGAAATTCAAAAAGTTCTATAGAAAGGGTTAAAAGAACTTCAAGAATTATCAAGGTGGACTAAGCAAGAAAGAAAATAAGGAGCAATAAATAGTATGCTATGAATGTGGAAAGCTTGGACATATCAAGTTTGAATGCTTCAAAAACAAAGACAAGAAGAAGTATAAAAAGAAAGTATACATAACATCTATATGGGGTGATAGCTCGTCAGATGAAGAAAGTGGTGGTTACAAGGTTGCAAATATATGCTTGGTGGCCAAAGAAGAAGAATCGGACTCTGAGGTAAGTGACTCTGAACTTACTTATGATAAATTATTATATGAATATAATGCATTGCATACTGAATTCATCAAGGTAGTCAAAGAAATGGTTAGTCATAAGAAGAAAGTAAAAGAATTAGAAATTACCGTCATATCATGTGCATTGTGTGAAGAGAAAGATGAGAAATAAGAGATTTAAAAAGAATGGTGGAAAGATTTACTAAGGAAGTGAAACTCTTAAAGTAATTTTAAAATCACAAAGTGTCTCTCGATAAATCTAGAATTGGATATAAGTCTGATCAAGATAAAAACAGAGGAAAGAAGAAAAAGGGTAGTAAGACGTATCTCAGATATTTTAAGAACTCTATGCATATATCAAATGCATTTGCATCATGTAGTTATTGTAATAAGAAAGGAGATTATAGTTTATCATGTTATTTTAGAAAAGTAAAGGCCTTTGGTACATATAAATGGGTTCCAAAGGGAACACATGCACCAGGAGTAATGCATACTAACCACAAAGGACCCAAGAAAGTCTGGGAACCTAAAATTCGATGATATTACTCTAGGTATGTCTTAAAGCATCACGATCAAACAAATGGTATATTGATAATGGATGCTTGAGACACATGACTAGTGATAAAGATAAGTTCCCCATGTTAAAAACTAAAGAAGGAGGTAAGGTAAGTTTTGAAGGTAATCAATCTGGATGGATTGTTGGAATTGGTCAAGTGGGAAAATCTGATGGTGTTCAGATCAATGATGTATATTATGTTGAAGGGTTATACCATAACCTCCTAAGTGTAAGTTAAAGTGTTGACAAAGATAACTGGGTGATCTTTAATTCAGAGGAATGCTTGATAGTAAACAAGAAGGATCTACCACTTAACAAAGAATCCATTAAAGCAAAGATCTGAGTTCAAAGGGAAAGTAATTGCTATACTATAAATTTAAGTTCAAATTCTTCTGAAAATTATTTTCTTAGAAAATCAGAGGAGAGTTGGTTAGGGTATAAGTGTCTGGCTCATGTTAATATGGACCAACTTGACAAACTGATTAGAAAAGATTTAGTTGATGATCTTCCTAAACTTAAATTCAAAGACGGCATGATTTGTGATGCTTGTCAAAAAGGCAAACAAAACTTTCAAAACAAAGTATGAGATTTCTACTTCTAAACTTTTACAATTACTTCATATGAATTTGGTAGGTCTAACAAGAGTAAAAAGTCTTAGAGGAAGTCTATATACTTTAGTAATTGTCGATATTTTATAAGATTTACATGGACTATGTTTATTACTTTAAAAGATGAAAAGTTTGTTGAATTTATTATGTTTGCTAAAAAGGTTCAAAATGAGAAAGGTATTTCCATTGTCTCTATCAGGACAGACCATGGAGGAGAATTTGATAATAAACTCTTTGAAGACTTTTTCAACAATGAGGGAATAGATTACAACTTATCTGTACCTAGAACGCCTTAGTAGAATGTAGTAGAAAGGAAGAACACAGTCCTTACAGAAATGGAAAGGGCAATGCTCAATGAAAAAGAAATGTCACAAGTGTTCTAGGCGATGCAATGATTACTGCATGCTATATCTCAAATAAAGCAAACATTTGCAAGTCACTTAGAAAGACACCGTATGAATTCTACAAAGGGAGAAAGCCAAACCTTGCTTATCTACACATATTTGGATACAAGTGTAATATCCTAAATTGTAATTAAGGGCTAATAACTTCAAAGTGATGTGATTAATGTTAATTAAGCATTTTGAAGGATATGATGTGAATTGTGATGTAAAATGTGCTTGATGAGGGTATCGTATATGTTATGACAATCAGGGGCAAAATGGTAAATTGGTCTGGACAGTTACTGAAGAGGAAACTCATTGGTAATTGATATCAATGACTAAGATTGAATAAGCAAATGAGTGGGATTATGTGTGCATGTGCTTATGTGAGTGCTTAGAAGGAGGAACAAGATGTTGACACATGTCAACACAAGAACCATGGATTGAGGTCAAAGAGTCAATAACTGCAACTCTCTCTTCCCTCCTCCATTTCAAGTTAGCCAAGGGCCTTATTGCACCCCAAAAATCTGATTTCTCCATCATCTTCTCACCTCTCTCCTCTCCTCCATTGTTGCCAAGATCAAGCAAGAAAGAGAAAGAAGAAGCTTGAGTTTTAGGTAAGGTTTGCCCCTAAATGCTCAACTCACCTTTATTAATATTGTTCAAGGGGTTGAGAGCTTTATTCACATGGTTTCATATTTTTGATTAGTGGAGTTTGAGAACTTTTGGGGATTTGAAAGTAGGAGAATTAAAGAAATAGCTTTGGAAAGAAGTTGAAGTGAGTATTTGATACCTGTTGGTATAATTGATGTGGTCATTGGTTTGATTTTGAGAATTTTGAATTTTTTTCCTGATTTTTGGTCTAATTTGAATGCTTGAATTGGTTAGTGTGTTGTGTAAAATGTGGTATTAAATTGTGTCTTTGTGCCATTGGAGTTGATTTGGAATTTTGGAATGGAAGGAATTGCATTATGATGGATTGTGTATATTTTGTGTTGACATGTTAAGATTTTGTGGAACATGTCTATGTTGATGGAATTTGGTTGTTTTGATGGCTCCAATAGATTCCTTGGGCAAAATTTGTGTGGGAATGGTGTTTAATGTGAAATTGGGAACCATTGGAAGCAATTGTGTAAAACTGAAAATCTGTCCATTGAAAGTCTGTGCTGGGCAGTCTATTTGTGTTGGCATTTTGAATAGGCAAATGATGTCAGAAAATTATGAGACTTTCCATTTTTAAATTTTACATCCCAAGCTTCAAAATGGACATGTAATTTGTATCATTTTGTTTTGTGCATTGTCAGTTATGATTGTCCAAAGTTTGGGATGGAAACTGAACTCTGTTGTGGGGCAATGGTGAGTTTTGTGCAATTCTGTACTTTTGTGGTGATGTCCAGTAATGACTAATATTTTTCCTAGAAAGAGGACTTAAATAACTTTTATTTGGCTTTGGAATCACCTTATTTCAATTTTTCTTGAATTAGTTATGATTTTTGGAAGTTCAGCCAAGAAACAGAATTTTCTTGGCCGCGGCCAAAAGATGGTGGGCCACTGCCCAAATGTTTCTGACCTCTTTTTGGCATCAGCCAGTGGATTTGTGGGCTGCGGCCAACCCCCAAAAATCATTATTTTGCACTTTTGAAAGGTTGTTTTTGGTATAGCCTTTCCCAACCCTTTGGGTATATGTCTAGGTCTCTAATAGCCACCTAAAGAGTCTAAATGATAACCAACTTAAAGTACTATAGAATTAAGAACTTGGAAAAGAGATTGATTGATTGTCCTTAATTTGGTTTATAGAATTTGACATTTGTCGACCTCGTGAGCCTACTATGCCAGTGAACATCAGGAAGGAACAAGGTAGTGACTCTTTCTCTTATACTACATGTAATGCATTGTATGTATGTTATATCATTGATTTGTGACGGATTCAAATGCTACAATGATTGTGGAAATGTGTAAGCACTGCCATGCCAATAGTCCCTGAGTCGCTAACAACGGTTCAGGTGAGGGCTGTGTACCTTCCCGACGGTAAAAGAGGATGAGGATGGGGTGTGATATTTGTGATTATGTGAGCTGAAAAGCTATTTGTGGGCCAAAAGGCTATATGTGAGCCATAAGGCTATGTGTGCACTGCCACACCAACAGTCCCTGAGTCTCTAACAACGGTTCGGGTTAGGACGATGTGCCTTCCCGGCGGTAAAAGGGGATGAGGGTGGAGTATGATTTGTGCTGCTGCTGCTGTATGATGATTTGCTTACATGCTGTGTGCTTATGTGTGGTATGAATGATTTGCTACTACTGGGATTCTCTTGAATCTTATTCTTTCCTTTGACTAACATTTTAGACAGGGCAAGTGGCTCCAAGAAAAGGTGATCAACCCTGAGCGGTTAGAACCCTATAGGAACATTTGCTTTTGGATATGTTGGTTAATCATACTGGACAGGGATTTTGTAAATTATTTTTGGGTTGTAATTATTAGTTGAATATAGTTGTGCAATCCCCTATGTGGGAATTATAAACCTTTTAGTGAATGAGTGGAACCCGGGGGTTGCCGAGATTTTTATTATATACTCTGATATGTATGAATGTAAATTAACTACACAGGTGATTATATTCGATAATTGAATTTGAGACCGGGAAAGGAAAGAAGTTTTCAAAATTTTATGAAAACCCTACCTTAGGGTGGGTGTTTAAAATGAGTTTCAAACTATCCGTCGGCCTCTAATCTATTCTATTATGTGTTATCGAATCTTAATTACGCTAATTAAGGCAGGGGTTTACAACAAGTGCTTCATTCACAATAACGGTAAAGAAAACTTGAGTAAATTTGATTCAAAGTTTGATAAAAGGTTTATTTCTAGGTTATTCTAATAGAAGTAAAGCATACAGAGTTTTCAATAAAAAAATGCACTGTTGAAGAGTTTATTCATGTTGTGTTTGATGAACTTGATTCTCATATAAAGTCTTTTGATAAAGAATAAATGGATTTGATAAAGAAAAATAAAAATCTAACCACTTTAAATCAAAATGATTTTCAAACAGATGATTTTCAAAATAAAGAAAGTGTCGATGATCATGTTCAGCCAAGAGCATGGAAACACATGAAAGATCATCCAATTGATCAAGTAATTGGAGATGTTATGAAGGTGTCAAACAAGAAATAGAATTCATAATGAAGTAAATTTTTGTGTGTTCATTTCTGAGATTGAACCTTCTAGTATTGAAGAAGCACTTTCTGAAAATGATTAGGTGATTGCTATGCAAGAAGAATTAAATCAATTTTAACAAAATCAAGTTTGGGATTTGGTACCTCAACCTAAAGATCACTTGGTCCTAGGGACCAAATGGGTTTTCAATAACAAACTTGATGAATATGCAATTATTGTGATAAACAAGGCAAGGTTAGTTGCCAAAGGCTATAATGAAGAAGAAGGTATTGATTATGAGGAAACATATGCTCCAGTGGCAAGACTGGAAGCAATATGAGTAATCTTAGGCTTTGTATGCATAAAGGTTTTAAACTTTATCAAATGGATATGAAGAGTACTTTTCTAAATGGTTACATCATAGAGGAAGCTTATGTAGAACAACCTCCAAGATTTGAAGATGACACAAAACCTGATCATGTTTTCAAACTCAAGAAAGCTTTATATGGTTTGAAACAAGCACCCAGATTTTGGTACGAAAGACTAAGCAAATATCTTCTATATTGATAAGTAAAATATTTGCATATTTATTTTTCCTTACATAATGATTTTATGGATGATATTTGAGCTCAATTTAATAAATTTGGGTGTAATTATTAAATAAATAATGATTTTGGCATAAAATAGAATTTGTTGAAAAATACTAAATTAGACCGTCTTTCAATTTTCAGGCAATATCCAGAGCTCTGGATATTATTGGATTGGGACGTTCTTTATACGGATAAAAAGCTAAGAAAGAGATTTACAACTTTGATGTTGAGACCAAAATCCAGTTCTATTATATATGATTAGTTTTGATGATGTCAAATATAAATGTGAAATGATAAGAGCAAAAAGTTTATATAATGTATTTCCTTGACTAATTACTGTCTTTAATGTGAAATATCTTATAGATTAATTAAGTTGAATTATGGAGGAAGAATGAGGAGACAAAATTATCAAATATACAAAGAAGTTATTGAATTGATAAGAATGAACAAAAGGAAGAAGAAGAAAGAAACTGAAGATAGTCAAGAAGCTGCCTACTCGGATTATGGAGAATGATTATAAAGAGGAAAATCAAAAAGAAAGATATTGAAGAATGAAGAACTTGGAAGATCTATCAAGAATATCAAGATTCAAGTTATTAGAAGTAATTTTGAAGATTTCAGAAATTTGAGGCATTGTTTGGCACTGTAGCAGTTGGCACTGTAGCAATCACTTGAGTGAGGCAATATAGCGCTAGAGTGAGGCACTGCAGCATACAGATACTGTAGCATGCAAATCACTGTAGTGCTCGAGGTGCAAAGAGGAAGTGCAAAATCACTGTAGCAAGTGTGGCACTGTAGCACTCGAGTGAAGGAAGAACACACTCGAGTGTTGGGCTACTCTGTTAAGCTTTGTTTTATGTTCAGCCTGACAGAGGTCCGGTATTTTTGTCATATCTCTCAAACCACACATCGGATTAACTTGAAACTGATGGCATATGAAAGAAGACTCACAACACGAAAAAGGTACACCAAGATCACATTGAAAGAAGCTCAAATGAAGGAGATATGATCCGTGGAAGATGACACTGAAATCACCATCACTTTCCAAGACAGGTTCGGTATTTTAAACATAACGCACAAACCACACATCGGATTGAGACCAGACCAGTGCCATATGAAAATAGACTCAAAGGGATTTCCATGGATAGGTAATTTGCCTAATTTGAAGTTATAGTCTAGGAGCTATGCCTTCTGGAAGTTGAAGCTTGTTCAGTCTAGTGCGATAGACACTCTTTCGATCATAACTTGCAGAATACAAGGAGTTTGGAGCTGATTCTTTTTGCATTGGAATTCATATGGCAAGATATTTCTTATGATACATCATTAGAATCAAATAAATAAATTTTGTCTAATGTGGACCCACATCACTCACTAGTGTAAAAACGCACTCTTGAAAAATGTCATGCGAGTGTTGTCCAAAAGCGGCTGAAGTGTGGAGAAATTTACAACACTCGAGCACTAGGATCCACACTCGAGCATCAAGTTGCTTTGCACTTGAGCACATGCAAGTATTGACATGAAAGTGTTAACCCAAGAAGAATCATGTACGTGAAAACAAGAGGCGCACTCGAGCAGAACTGGTTGCACTCGAGTGATGTCCAGAATTGCACTTGAGTCCGTGCGAGTGAAGAGTAGCGAATGTTTGCCTGAGAGGAAGCTAGAACGTGAAATTATACATGCACTCGATTAAGGCTTCTTTACACTCGAGTGAAGTCTTGACAGAACCAAAACACAGAAGTTCAGACTCTCATGGCCATCAATCCAAACGTGGTTACATGTTATTGAATCATTGTGTTCTCACTTGTTATTATTTCTAAATGTTAACTAACATATATTTCAAGTATGAAACAGGATATTAAATATTCGGATTGAAGTTTCAAATAAGAAAGTCAATTATGGTGAACTTCATCATTACACACCGAATGGCGGCTACCTACCACCACAAGCAACTAACACACCATGAAAGACTGTCAAATATTCAAACATCTTCATACTGCTCAACAACGTGACGTACAATTCATAATGAAAAACTGTCGGATATCCAAACACTCGCATCCCGCTCCTCTACGGGATGCTCTGCTTTGCAACAGACAGCGGCTAGTTGGTCAAATGCACTCAATGGTCAAATCTTATAATGAAACATCCTGCTCTTCAATGTGACACTCCAATCTGCAATGGATATTTCATAGTGGGTAGATATTCAAATGCACTCAACGGTCAAAATGAAGTAATAGGACTCTAATAGACGAATGCTCACAACGGTAATCATCTTCATCAACTATAAATGAGAGAGCATTCAAAGTCGATGGAGAACTAAGACAGCGAGCAACTACGAGAAAAATGATAGAAATATGAATCCTCTGCTTCTACCCAAACACTCTCTGTTTTCCAGTTTCTATATTACTTATCATTGAGAGAGTAATTATTTATATTGTACTTCAGTGAGTATTATATCTACTATGTGAGAGAGTCTGTAAACACTTTCATTTGTATTTCTGAATTGATCTTAAGGTAGAGGGACCTTGAGAGGGTTGATTTCCTTACGGGGGAAGCTGTAGAGAGAATTGCTACTAAGACATTCTGCTCGTAAAACTTACAAGGTGCAAGCAGTAGAGAACGTTGCTGCTCATAAGACTTACAGGGGTATAAGCAGGAGAGAACGTTGCTGCTCGTAAGACTTGCATGAGTAAGCAGGAGAGGAAGATCTTCGGGATTGCTCTGCACGTAAGACTTGCCGTAAGGGGGAGTATCTTGGTAAGAGATTTGTAAAAGGTTTCACAAGTACCCGGTTAAACTTGTGGGATTGTAAAGGCTTTTCTTGTGCCTAGATTAAACAAGAAGATAGTGGATTTGAAAATCTCAGGAGGAACCTGGGGATTGGACTTAGGCCATCACAGATTGGACCGAACCAGGATAAATCACAGTTTGCATATTCTCTTCCCTAAGCTCTTATATTTCCAGCAAATATTATTTAATCTAACTGTTGATTTATAATTCATTACCTTCATACTTATTGGTTTTACTAAGATGCGAAAAGATTTTCAAATTTTTTAAGTATTTTATCTTACACCCAATTCACCCCCTCTTGGGTGTCAGTCGGTTCTAACAAGTTCTACCTCTAAGGGTTTCGAATTTTGCTTGGAAGTTGAAAGCGGGAATCATCTACCATTTTGCATCTATTTCATCTACCACTTCATCTTCCTTTTCACCAACTACTTCATCTACCATATTCTATCTACTACTTCACTTACCACATTTCATCAACTACTTCATCTACCCTACTTCATTCTTCCCTATATATAGCCACCCTCTTCTTCATATTTCACACACCAATTCATATCCATTACTCTCATCTCTTCTTCACTTACACCATTTCATATCCATTACTCTCATCTCTTCTTCACTTACACCATTTCATATCCATTGCTTTCCTCTCCTCTCCACATACACCATCTTAGAGTTAATTTTATGCATTGTATTACTTTTTGCATGCCACCTACATGAAAGGTTTTACCTCCTAAAGGGACAGCTAAATTTTTCTATTTTTCATGCATCTTTTGGTTGTATATTTGTGTTTGAGAATTTAATGTTCAAGTTTTATGCATTATTTATGAGAATTTCATTCTAGTTTTATATAATGTCAATTTATTTTGTTTTTTTTTAATTTTATCATGAGCTAAATTTTCATTTTCCTGGGGTGATGACGCAGCTTACTAATAACGGATTGAATCATAACTTATTAAATCTATTTTTAATTGTTCCTTCATGATTGAGTTTTAATTAATATTCTTAATGCTTTCATTTGATTGGCCATCTTTTGAATAATTTTAATATATATGTTGAGACCGGAAGGAGATACATGTGTGTAGACCCTGGGACCGGAAAACCGGCCGACCGGTCCCAGGGCCGGTCCGGTTACATATATGTGAGGGGAGGGGGGTCGAACCGGTGAAGACTGGTTCGACCCGGCCGGTTCTATTGTGACCCGGAAAAACCGCCGAGTCAGGCGGTTTGACCGGGTCACAAAAAAACTCAAAATTTGTCCCAAAACGACGACGTTTTGGGACATATCAAAAAAAAAAAAAAACAGATATGAGATGATATCAGATCAGAACCGATGCGAGATTGCGAGAGCCGAGACGAGTGAGGCGAGTTTCATTCATCAGAATCAGATCAGATCCCTCGTCCCTTTCCTTCCCTCTCGAGTTCCGACCTTGAACGACGGCGAAGACGGCGAGCGACGAGGAGCAGGCGGCGACTGTAACCCCCTGCCTTAATTAGCGTAATTATAATTCGATATTTCATAGTTAAATTGGTTTAGAGACCGTCGAATAGTTCAAAGCTCATTTAAAACTCCCTTTATAGTAGGGACTTAACAAAATTTTCAAAAACTTCTTTTTCCCATCCTGGTCTCAATTTTCAATTATCGAATTTAATCACCTGTGCAGTTAATATACATTCAATCATATCAGAGTGTATAACCAAATCCCCGGCAACTCCCGGGTTCTATACATATAACCTGAGGTTCATAAGTATCCACTAGGGGATTACACAACCAAATCTAAAGGTAATATTCCTAATTCGAAATATACAGTAATCCCGAGTTCAAAATAGATAACCAACATCTCAAAAATCCCTAGTATCACTAAAGATCCTAAGTGCTTCGGGTTGGCCGCTTCTCCTTTGAGCCACATGCCCTGTCTGAAATATTAGTCATAGGAAAGAATGAGATTCGAGCGAATCCCAGTAGTAACAAACCACTCATACAATGCATAACACAAAGCATGTATATAAATCACAACCAGCAACAGCAGCAGCAATCTCAAAGATACATGGTTTTCACCACAAACGACAGCACTCATGGCTGTATGCACAATACGACAGCTCTCGCTGTAATAATAATAATCATGACAGCTTACGCTGTAATCACAATAACGACAGCTTACGCTGTAAACGACAGCTTGCGCTGTAAATGACAGCTATCACCAGCTGTAATCGCAGCAGCATCGAGGAATCATCACATAACATGATAACACACACATACAGAGCATTATACATAGTATAAGAGAGAGAGTCACTACCTGATCCTTTCCCGACGTTTCTTGGCACTGCGGGCTCACGAGGACGGCAAATATCGAATCCTGTAAACCAAGTTAGGGACAACCCGTCAATCTTTTCCCAAGTTCTTAATTCCATAGTACTTAAGTTGGTTATCATTTAGACTCTTTAGGTGGCTATTTTAGGTCTAAACATATGCCTAAAGGGTTGGGAAAGACTATATCCAAAACCACCTTTAAAAGTGCTAAACACAGATTTTTGGGGGTGGGCCGCGGCCCAAAATCCTTGGGCTGCGGCCCAAAACTGCCCAGAAACTTTTGGGCTGCGGCCCAGGAAAATCCAGTTTTTGGCCAAACTTCCAAAATTCATAACTAATTCAGGAAAAATCGAAATGGGGTGATTCCAAAGCCAAATGAAATATTTTTAAGTCCTATTGCAAGGAAAAATACTGGCCATAACTAGAAATCACCACAAAAATCCAGATTTACCAAAAACCTAACATTGTACCAAAACAGGGTCCAGCTTTGATGCCAAACTTTGGACAGTTCAAACTCTCAGCTCAAAACGCGAAATGACACAAAATTTATGTCCATTTTGAAGCTTGAGATGTGAACTTTAAGACTGGAAATTTTCATAATTTTTCAACATCATTTGCCCAGTTAAAACGTCCACACCATCTGACTGCCCAGAACAGGCTTACATTGGTCAGATTTTCCAGATTTTGCCAATTGGTTTCCAATGGTCCCTAATTTCAAATCACATACTATTTTCACACAATTTGGCTCAAGGAACACATTGGAGCCATCAAAAGGACCAAATTCAACTCCCATTGACATATTGCTCAACAACTACAACATGTCACACCAAAACTAACTCAAGTCACCACATTGCACTCCATTGCAAACCAAAATTCCCAACCAACCTAATGGCACCAAGACACCATTTAACACTAAATTTAGCATCACATATCAACCATTACATACCATTCGAAATTCACAAGAAATCAGGGCAAAATCACAAAATCTCAAGACCAAGCTAATGACTACAATCAACATACCAAAAGGTTCCAAATACTCACCTTAACTTCTTTCCAAGACTTGATCTTGATTTCCACCACTTCTAAATTTTCCAAAGCTTTCAAACACCACAAATCAAAAATCTGAAACCATAGGAATGAAGCTCTTGACACTATGAATAATGTTAATGAAGAACACTTGAGCATTTAGAGACAAATACTCACCCAAAACTCAAGCTTTTCCTTTCTCTTTCCTTAGCTCAACTTCAGTGAAAATGGAGAGAATGGTGAGAGATGTGAGAGAAATGAGATATTGATGTAGAAAATCACTTTGCCTCACACACCTAACCGACTAGGAAGAGAGGAGAAAGAGAAAATTGTTTGAAACTTTGACTTTCATCTAAGGGTCATTATTTTGACACTTGGCACCATCTCCTTCTCCCTACCATGATTTCACATAGTTTCACATGCACAAGATCCCACCCTTTGGTCTTTCAATCCTAGCCCTTGATCTTGATTACTAAGGAGTGTTCTCATCGATAACTAACCAGTCAGTTGGTAAATTTATCATTTTGCCCCTGATTATCACAATGCACAATTATCTACTTCAAAAGTGCTTAATTAACATTAATCACATCATTTGAAGTTATAAATCCTTGGTCACAATCCAGGATATTACAGCGACGGCGAGCGACGAAGATCATCGAAGGTATTTTACTCTTTTGACTATTTTGAGTATTTTCGTTTTCAGATTTTCTAATTACTTGAGATTTGGCCATTTGCTTTATGTTGGTGTCTTGATTTACTGCCTAGCTTTCTGAAATGGCTTGATTCAGTGTTTGTTGCAATACTTGATTCACTGTTGTTGCATTACCTCTCGCTGTTGCTCTCGGTGAATCATCCAAGTTGGTGGTCCTGATTAGTGATTAAGGACATTGATAATTTCTGGACTCAAATTGGTGATTAGTGATTAGGGACATTGATAATTTCATCCAACTTGATTCACTGTTGTTGCATTATTGTCTTGTGGGGTTAGGCTCATCAAAATTCTGCTTCTTGTTCCTTGCGTGCAGGACCCAAAACCCTTTTTGATAGACCCAAGTTTAACCTAAGAAATTGATTAGTGATTATTAATAAATCATATTCTTTGTTGTACTGGTGCATCATTCATGTACCTATAGAGTCCAAAATCTAACAAAATAGTAAAAACTTGAGTGATCCATTCTTGAACTTGAATTTAGTGTGCTAATAACTAATAAATATTTTGGCAAATAGGCCATTCCACTGCATTTTGGGAAACGTTACCTTGAAAATTTATTTTGTGAATTTGCACGTTGTGCTACAGTGTTTCATGAACTGGAACTACACTTAAATACATATACATATATATATATGCTTTCTGTTGTACAGTTGCAATTCTACAGTGTCTAAAGGCTTTGTTTTGTTGGCAGCCTTAAATATTAAAGTGTAAACCACTTGCATTCTGAAACTTAGTGTGATTTGCATTAGTTGCCGCACAATGGATTGTTGCTAAATCAATTCTAAAGAGTCTCGATGGGATGCACTGTGATTGACTAAGTTGTGCACAATTGCTGAGTTTTGGGCCCTTTTTGCTGTCACAAAGTCTCAAATTCAGTGAGCTGAAGAGTTCTGAATGTCAATTGTACTTTGTAGTGAAAGTGCTCTCCTAAAATCTGCACCTGCACTAAATTTTTGAGAAAATAAGAGACTTCTCTAGTTCTATTTTCAAGAAAAGAAGGATGTTTGTTGCTGAGTTGAGTTAGCACGCATGTGATATGTCTTATCATTGCTAGGTGGTATTTCTCTGAAACTTGTGCCAAATTTCTCTGTCACATAGTTTTATGAAATTTTGAATCACATCACCTGTGCACAATTGCTGAGTTTTGGACCCAAAACCCTTTTTGATAGACCCAAGTTTGATAGAGCAATTTGTTAAGCAACTCTCTTAGACATTGGTAATTCTAGGCAACCTAGGCAATTCTCTTAGACATTGTTGCAAGGATGGATATATCAGGTTCAGAAAATGAAAATGTCACTCCTCCTAATACCGAGCCTCACACTTCCAATTCAAACACGAATCCTTCTTCTACTCCCAATACCATAATTCGTGGTAAAACTGATCCAGCATGGGCACATGTTGCCTTCAAAAAAGAGGGGACACAGAATATATACACATGTCTCTTTTGTGGTAATAGCTATAGAGGAGGAGGCATAAACAGGATGAAGCAACATCTTGCTGGTGTGTCTGGACAAATTGCTTCTTGCAAAAAGGTTACTTCTGATGTGCGTTATAGGATTGCAGAGTCTTTGAAAGAAACTTCCAAGAAAAAGTCAATTGAAGTTGAAGATATAATAGAAGAGGAAGTTGAAGTAGAGGAGGTTGATAGTGGAAGTGGAGCTAAGAAGAGGAAAGCTGGGACTATGGATAAATATTTCCCTCCTAGGACAACTCCTGGAGCTCAGCCAACCATCAAAAGTGCCTTAGCATCAAAAGAAGCACAACACAGTGTGAAAATGCTTCTTGCTGAATGGGCTATTGTCAACTGCATTCCATTTAAAGCATTAGAGTGCCCTTTATTTCAAAGAGCTGTGGATGGAATGTGCTCTATAGGGCCTGGGTTTAAAGCCCCTAGTGCTTATGATTTTAAAACCAACTTGTTGAGAGAATGGAAAAAGGAATGCCAGTTACTCATTGACGGTCATAGGGCTAAATGGAAGAATAACGGCTGCATACTTATGGCAGATGGATGGACTGATGTGAGACAACGGACTTTGATAAACTTCTTAGTTTATTCTACCCACGGAATGGTGTTTGTTAAGTCTGTTGATGCATCATACTTAGTCAAAGATGCTAAAACTCTTTTCTCGCTGTTTTCTGAAGTGATTGAGTGGGTTGGTTCGAAGAATATTGTCCATGTGGTGACTGACAATGCTGCCAACTATGTGGCATGTGGCAGATTGATCAAGGAGAAATATAAAAATATTTATTGGACTCCTTGTGTTGCTCATTGTTTAAATCTTGTATTGAAAGACATTGCAAGCATGCCTCATGTGTCGGACATTGCAGCAAAGGCATCAAAGATAACGGTATTTGCTTACAATCACATGATATTCTTGTCTTGGTTGAGGAAGAGGACGGGTTGGAAAGAAATTGTACGTCCTGGTGCTACAAGGTTTGCCACTACCTTCATTACATTGCACAGCATTTACATGCACAAACATGACTTGCAAGCCCTTGTTGTCGATAAGCACTTTGTGGACCATAGGCTATCTAAGACTACTCCGGGGAAAATTTTTAGTGCAATCATATTAGATAGCCGGTTTTGGAATGACTGCTATCAAATTGTGAAGATTGTAACTCCTCTAATCAAATTGTTGAGAATTGTTGACTCGGATGAGAAACCCTCACTTCCATATGTTTATGAAGGCATGCAAAGGGCAAAAAGTGGAATTAAGGAGATGTTCAAGAGAAACAAAGATCACTACAAGCCCTACACAAGTATCATTCAAGCGAGATGGGATAAACATTTGAAGACCAATCTCCATGCAGCTGCCTATTTATTGAACCCGGCATTTGTATATGGTCCAAACTTTGTTCACAAGGGAGGGTTAATGCAAGCTTTGATTGACGTGGTGGAGGCTAACTCAGACGAAAATGTTGATTGCTATAAGGTAATGAAGCAAGTGACATTATATCTTGATGGCAACGAATCTTTCAGCAGAGAGACATGCAAAAAGGGGGCTGAAAAACTGGATCTTTGTAAGTAACTAAGTATTCATCTTTATTGTTTAATATTTAATTAACATATTTATTGATTGCAACTAATATTGTGTATATGTTTTATTTTGTAGATGAATGGTGGATGTACTATGGCTATTCAGTTCCAGAATTGCAACGTGTTGCAACACGTATTCTTAGGCAAACGTCTGCTTCTTCTGGTTGCGAGAGAAACTGGAGCTTATTTGAGCGCATCCATACAAAAAGGAGAAATAGATTGCAACATCAAAGGCTGAATGATTTGGTTTACACTAACTATAACTTGCGATTAAAGCATAGGTAATTTTAGATATTATGAAAAATGCTTTTAATTAATATGGATTAAGTTTTAAATTTTAACTGAAATCATTTGTCATTGGGAAATTGAAGGAGTGTATTGAATAAAAAGAAGCCAAGTTATGATCCCATTGATTATGAGTCCATTGATGAGGTGGATTTTTGGGTGACGGAAGAAGATCCTATTCCAGATTTCAATGATGAAGATGCAGAAAATCTTGAAAGTGCTCTTAATAATGAAGAAGTTGCACTTTCATCAACTCTGGATAGGATTAATGAAGGTTTATATAATTATATGTCCTATTAATATCCTGTTACTATTTATTATCCAACCATATTATTATTTGTTATACATAATCATTGATATTAATTATTGTTGTGCATATGCATAGGTGACGAAGATAGGGACATTCCTGATCCCCCGGCTTTGAATGATGATATTACTACTTCTTACCCTTTCCCCAATCCAGCACCTATTGACTCACCTCCAATAGATCAGCTTGATGAGTTGTAGAGTTTGTTGAATGATGATTTACTCATTTGGCTATGGTTGATGAATGATGTTATTGGCTATCTTTTTGACTATTTTGATGTTATTGGCTATGTTTGATGAATAATTATTGATATTGTTATGTTTTGATTATGTTTTCATGTTAGTTATGGGTTTGCTTTGAAGAATTAATTAGGTATTTTAGCTATTTTGATGTTAGTGATAATTTATGAGTTATGAATGTTCATTATTTTGTTATTGTCAATTAAATTGTAATATTTTAATGTGACCGGTTCAATCACCGGTTCGCTCACCGGTCCGACCCCGGTTGACCCAGTGACCCTTGAACCTGTACCGCGACCGGTTCATTGACCGGTCCGGTTTTTCGTTCCTTGGTTACGAGTGTAAATGATCTATTAAAAAGTGCAAGTGTACACTATTGTAAATAAATAATAGAAAAGTGAGTAGAGTATCATTTCCATGAGGATTGATCACTAAGTACCAAAATGAGTAATTTTAATTCCATTTAGTTAATCGATTAGTTAGTGATTGAGAGTACAAAATGAAAAATGATTAAATATGAGTGCAAATAATATGAAAACAACTATGAAAAAAAGCCCTAGGGGTCAGATTTCATTTAACAAATTTTGGATTGAATCATTTATCTATTCTAGTCCAAATTATTCTACATAATTGATAGTTGAGTTTTCCTAATTTAATTACTAAACTTTTCCAAGGTCAAGCAATTCTATAATTAATTGATGTATGTGTAGAAGAGAGGAAAGTAATGGATATAAAAATTCGTGTGTCTTAAGTGAGGGAGAGGATGGTTATATATAAGGAGGAATGGAGTTGGTGGGATGGTTGGTGAAATAGTAGGTGAAATGGTAGATGAAATGGAGTTGGTGGGATAGTTGGTGGAATTTCATAGTTTGATCTTCATAAAAGTTGTAGCTTTGAATCTTAGCTTGAATATACAAGTAAAAAAGCCTCATTTCAATATTTACAGCTCCAGTTATGGTCAAATTAGTAGGTAAAGGTCAGACTTGGACAAATTCACGTTTTCAACTTCCAAGCAAAATTCGAAACTCTTAGAGATAGAACTGGGTTTTGGTCTCAATTTAAAAGTTGTAGAGCTCTTTCTTAGTTTTTTATCCACATAACGAATGTCCTAATCCAACATCTAGAGCTCCAGATATTGCCTGAAAATTGAAATAGGGTTTAATTTAGTATTTTTCAAGAAATTCTATTTTATGTCAAAATTATTATTTATTTATCAATTACACCTAAATTTATTAAATTGAGCTCAAATATCATCCATAAAATCATCATATAAGGGAAAATAAATATGTAAATATTTTACTTATCAAATTCCCCTACACTTAGCTCTTGGATTTCCTCGGACAACGAGTGACTAATAAGTCTTCCAACAAATTTAGAAGTGTCAGGTCATAAGTAAGACACAATTGAAGAATAAAGATATCATAGTATTCATAAATTAATGAAAATATAAACTGATAACTTTATTTGAAATGAAAGAACCGAGTTCGTAATTGTAACACATTCTCTCCATCTCTCAAGTGTTTAAGAGTAAGTGTTTCACTCAAATTCAACAAAAAAATTGCACTACCATAGGCTTGCTAAAAACTTCAATCTCTATTACCTAATTCATATGCATAATTCAAATTAAAAGGACTTATTAAGGGTTGTAATGGGGTTAAGGTAAAAGGAATGTAAAACATGATACGAAGGGCTACATTTAAGAAATAGAGCAATTGAAAAATGGGCCAACTTATAAATTTATCTCATCACAACAACCCATAATTTTAATTCAAATACTCAATATTTATCTTTTCTTTTTCTTTTTCTTTCTCTCTCTGTTTTTGTTGCATAAAACTCTGCAACTCTAAAGTTGATGATATATACACCCCCACATTTGTCAAAAGCTCATTTTACAAAAATTTCAAATGCTTTACTAATCTTCCGAATGAGGTAAAAGCATTTGATATATCATTAAAAGACATGTTAATGGGTTGAGAACAAAGAACCAGTCAATTAGACTCAAAGGGGCTTATCAACGATATAATTGCAAGTTTGGCTATTTGTTTCTGGCTAAAAAGAAAATGAATGCCTTTATCATTTTTTAATGTACATGTGAAATGTAATCTCAACCAGATTTAAAGTAAGTGCTAGAGTGGCAACTTAATAGGTGAATATTACACACAAGAAATAATCACTATAGCCTAAAAAGCTCATGGTTAGGGGCTTTCAAACTTAGCTCATTCAATCTCAAAATTCAACACCAATTGCAACAATTAGTTGTTCATTCATGTTATGAAATCTCTGAATTCCATTGATCCATACTTAAAACTTATATACTTCTTAAGATCATTACAAAGAACCTAAAAAAGATGATTTTTTTACTCTTTTTTTAAAGAAGGAACAAAAAACATGCAACTAATAAAATGCGTCTCAAGAGTTAAGAATAACTCCTTACTCTGCCATTGTTTCCACACCCCATACATCTAACGATTTTACTAACTAACTAAATATATAAAATTTTTTTTCCCTCCTCCCCCAACCTTAATCAGACATTGTACCTAATGTTTCTAGAGCTTAGAGTTTTTTTTTGTGAAACATAAACACACAATAAAGTAAAACCAAAAGATTAAGGAAAGTTACAATAGAAGAGTGGTATCTGGATCCTGCTTCTGACTACTATCTGAAGATTGTCCACCTATTTGCTTGACTAATAGATTGGGTTTAGGTCCATAGGTTTTGCAGTTGATCGAGCAACTGATCAGTAGTTGGTGCAGAAATTATGGAATGATGAGTCGCTTGTGGTATGAATCCTGTTTCCACAGCATGATAAATAAAAGACAACAAATCATCACAAAAAACATTAACATTTAACAATCTTAATGGCTTTTTATGAAATTTTAACTTAGCTCAATATGTAATGCTGGAAATTTCATCCAACGTTTCTGAACCACTGGATAGAGCAATAAAAGCTTGAGCATTGTAGAACATTCGTCGCATTTGTTCAAGCAAGCTTGAAACCTGCAACTCTTGTCCTAAGGAAAAGATGTGATCTTCCAACTCCTTCACCCTTCCACTCAAACCCTTGCTTCCATTAATGGTTTCAATAATGGCCACACTTCCCCTTAGGCCTTGGATGCCTCCCCCATACACAAAGTTAATCTTTCTAATAGCTAATGTGTTTCCAAGTTCTTGTATTGCATTTAGAAACTTTCCAATTTTTCCCTCATCAGTTTGACCAAAAATGCAAATAGATTTAAACCTACCTTTTAGTATGATACCCTTTTCTCTTCTTTTCTCTTAGAAGTTTTGTGCTTTACAAATGGAAGAGTGCATATTTACAAGTGGAAGAGTGCATATTCATACTACTAAACAGTGACAACAAAATCATACAAATCACTTATTTATCATAGAAGTTTGAAACAATTTCTGACATGAATAACCGATATAATTTGCGTGAAAAAATTAAACAAAAAGATTAAAGAAAGTCAAAAGTTACTGAAAAGATTAAATAGATTAGTCAAAATTTATTGAAAAGATGAGATAAATTAGACAAAAGCATGATTATGTACAGTAGTTATGTTTTTGGCTCACATCTTCCTCTGGTTTTACGTCCAGTAACGGCTTAAACGCTTTCTATGAATCGAGGATTTGCTTCTTATCCAGTTTGCTTATAAACTGGCAAATAGGGGCTTTTAATGTTAGATTCCTAAGACAGTAGCGCTATTTTTCTTTATTAAATATGTCTATTAAATCGAGAAGAATATGATGAACATCACCACTCGGATATGTCTCAAGAGTGTTAGAACCGGCTATCACCCAAGAGGGGGGTGAATTGGGTGTATAATAAAAACTTAAGAACTTTAGAAATCTTTTTGTATCTTAACGAAAGTGGTAAGTATGAAGATTTATAAATCAACAGTTAGATTAAATAATATATGCTGGAAATATAAGAGTTTAGGGAAGAGAATATGCAAACTGTGATTTATCCTGGTTCGGTCCAATCTGTGATGGCCTACGTCCAGTCCCCAGGCTCCTCATGAGATTTTCAAATCCACTATCTTCTTGTTTAATCCGGGCACAAGAAAAGCCTTTACAATTCCATAAGTTTAGCCGGGTACTTGTGAAACCTTTTACAAATCCCTTACTGAAAATACTCCCCCTTACGGCAAGTCTTACGAGCAGAGCAATCCCGAAGATCTTCCTCTCCTGCTTACTCATGCAAGTCTTACGAGCAGCAACGTTCTCTCCTGCTTACACCCCTGTAAGTCTTATGAGCAGCAATGTTCTCTACTGCTTGCACCTTGTAAGTCTTACGAGCAGAATGTCTTACTGGCAATTCTCTCTACAGCTTCTCCCGTAAGGAAATCAACCTTCTCAAGGTCCCTCTACCTTGAGATCAACTCAGAAATACAGTTGAAGGTGTTTACAGACTCTCTCACAGAGTAGATATAATACTCACTGAAGTACAATACAAACAATCACTCTCTCAATGATAAGTAATACAGAAACTGGAAAACAGAGAGTGTTTGGGTAGAAGCAGAGGATTCATGTTATTCGCATGTTGGTGTCGTTGCTCTGTTTTCTCTGTCTCCCATCGACGTTGAGTGCTCTCTCATTTATAGTTGATGAAGATGATGACCGTTGTGAGCATTCGTCCGTTGGAGTCATTTTGACCGTTGTGCATATTTGAAAATCAAGCTACTGTCTGTTGCAGAGCAGAGCATCCCGTTGAAGAGTGGGAAGATTCATTTTGAGATGTGTGAGATGTTTCATTGTGAGCTGTACGTCACGTTGTGGAGCGGTATGAAGATGTTTGAATATCCGACAGTCTTTCGTAGTGTGTCAGTTGCTTGTCGTGATAGGTAGCCGCCATTCGGTGTGTAATGATGAAGTTCACCGTAATTGACTTTTATTTGAATCTACAATCCGAACGTTTAATATCCTGTTTCACACTTGAAATATATGTTAGCTAACATTTAGAAACAATAACAAGTGAGAACACAATGATTCAATAACATGTAACCATATTCGGATTGTTCGTTGAGTGATGATATTTGCCGTACGTGACCTCCGTTCTTGAAGATGCAATCCAAATATTTAATCTCCTGTTTTACACTTGAAATATATGTTAGTTAATGTTTAGAAACAATAACAAGTGAAAACATAATGATTGTATAACATTTAACCACGTTTGGATTGATTGTTGTGAGGCTCTGTTTCATTTATGCATTCTGCCACATTCTCACTTCGAGTGCAATATGGCTCACTCGGGTGAAGTTGATATTTTCACGTTCTAGCTTTCTCTCGGGCAAGCACTCGCTGCACTTCACTCGCATCTGCTCGAGTGAATTCTCGAATCACTCGAGCACAACCAGTCATGCTCGAGTGTGTTTCATGCTTTCACGTACAAGCTTCTTCTCGGGTTATCACTTCCATGACAAAACTTGCATGTGCTCGAGTGAGAAATCATCCAATGCTCGAGCATGGATCCTAGTGTTCGAGTGATGCAATTTTCTTCACGTTTCAGCTGCTTCTGGACATCACTCGCACAATATTTTCAGAGAGAAAGTTTTTACACTCGCGGGTGATGTGGGGCCACTTTAGAAAAATTTTGTCCATTTGATTCAAATGATGTATCATAAGAAAGCTCTTGCCATATGCATTTCAATGCAAAAAGAATCAGCTCTAAACTCCTTGTATTCTGCAAGTTATGATCGAAAGAGTGTATATTTCGCTATACTACACAAGCGTCAACTTCCAGAAGACATAGCTCCTAGAATATACGTTCAAATTAGGCAAATTACCTATCCATGGAAAGATCTTTGAGTCTACTTTCATTTGGCACTGGTCTTGTCTCAATCCTATGTGTAGTTTGTGAGTTATACTCAAAATACCGAACCTGTGTCAAAAAGTGACGGTGATTTCAGTTTCATTTTCCACGATTCATAATTCCTTCATTTGATCTTCTTTCAATGTTATCCTGGTGCCCATTTTACGTGTTGGGAGTATTCTTTCATATGCCACTAGTTTCGGATCAATCCGATGTGTGGTTTGAGAGATATGACCAAAATACCAGACCTCGCTCAGGCTAAATGTAAAACAGAGTAGAACAGAGTTTTCACCCCGTGCTCGAGTGAATTCATCCGTGCTCGAGTGAGTTCTTCCTGTGCTTGAGTGAAACACCTCGTGCTCGAGCATAACACCTCTGGAAGTGCCAAAACTCATATATAAGTCATCTTAGCTTCATATTAACCTATTCCAACCATTATTTGATCATAGAAACCTCTGGTATCATCATAGAAACCTCCAGTATCACTTCTAACAACTTGAATCTTGATATTCTTGTAAGATCTAACAAGTTCTTCATTCTTCAATATCTTTCTTTTTGATTTTTCTCTTGATAATGATTCTTTATAATCCGAGTAGGCATCTCCTTGACTATCTTCAATTTCTCTTCTTCTTCTTCTTCCTCTTGTTCATTTTCATTAATTCAATCTTCTTCATTCTTTGCTTGACTAATCTACAAAATATATAACATTAAATATAGTAGTTAGTCAAAGAAATATATTATATAAACTTTTTGCTCTTATCATATCATTTCATATCTATATTTGACATCATCAAAACTAATCATATCTAACAAAGAGTTTGAATGATATCATCTGATGACTCCTTACTTAGTCCATCCTTTATGAATTTAATTTGATCTTTTCGATTTATAGAAACCATACCTTTACTCTTATAGCACTGATCACATGTCTACCCTGTACATTTATGGCAAACCTACCTTCTTTTAGCTCTTCTCTTTTTGGAGTAAGAACTTCTTCTTAATCTTGGCATAGGTTTAATAATTGACTTATGAATCTCATATGCTAAACATACCTTAGCTTCAATGATTTAGCGTACATCCTCAGGAAGGCCCAAACACTTGAATATCTTCATTCTTTCAAGTCAACATCTATAGATCGTCTTGAGCACATCTTTGGGAAAAGTGGGGAACCTGTTCTTAATCTTTACAAAAGATTCTTCCATATTAACTTGAAATGAAAATGATGACAACTAAAATTTCTAACGTAGTGCAATGTGTTTTAGTGAGTAGGAAAGAAAAATGAGAAAGGAAAAGATGTTTTGGGTTACCTCTCAAATAGCCGCCCTTCTTCAACGTCTTTAGCTAGACAAAAACCAAACCAAAGTGGAATACATTATCAGGGGCTACCACAAGTCCTACAAACTTAAAACAAAACATCAAGCCAAACCTTGGGGTGCCTCCCAAGCAGCACGAAAATTATAGTTTTCAGCTAGACTTCCCAAAACAAACAACTAATCCAAAGTATTAAACTCCATGATTACCTTGTCTTCATTTCTTTTCAAGCAATAAGGGTTCATACGCAAAAAAAGATCATTTAGGGTAATTAATTGTACTTCTTCAATCATAGACAATGTTAGAGTACAATTATTTACTAAATTCAAATAAAGTACAACATCCATATATTTACAAACAGATTTAGGAGCTTCCAAAAATTTAGAGCATCTTACAAAATTCACTTGACTCTTATCAGTAAGAGTCAACACTTCAATAGGAGAGACATGAACAACAACTTTTTGGAACATCCACATTAATTTCAACATCACAATGATAGGAATTAAGTTCCACAACCGGAATCTCTTATAGACTACACCCACTATTCTCTCCAAAAGTGATTTCAAGTTCCTTATCACATTCCATAAAAGCTAAAGTTTCATTCAATTCTACATCATCAACTTCCTCAAAATAATCATCATCAACACAAGAAGTAGTCATCATGCTTAAAGAATTATCTTGCCTCATAGTCTCAAGTGACGCAACAATTTGACTCACATACATTCCAATATTTTGGCCACTTGACTCAACTCTAGTAACAAGTTCCTTTTACTCTTTACTAAATCTCTTTGATGATTCCACACACTCCTCACATAATTTAAGTTAGATTTTTCCTTATACTCAAGGGTGTGTTCTTCAATATGTGGATAAGAGAACAAAGGAGGATTATGACAATACTTGACTTATGGATCCAAAGATTCTTGTTTCTCTAAAATTCCACCAGGATAAAAGGAATGATCAAAACAAGTTTTGTTCATAGTGAAATCATATCTCATATAATAACTGATAATGCTATATGAACAATGCTCATAAGAATGAAACTCTCTATAAATAGCATAAGAAAAATAATTATAAGGAGAAGATTTTTCAATCTAACCAGCATTTATATTTTCTTGTCTAATTCCTTCCACATGCATTCCTAAAAAAGAACCAAGATATAACAATTTATCACTAATTGAACTAAATGAATGATGTGAATAATCTATTTTTTTTACTTTTATATTTTAACATGAAGATCAAATTAGTATTAAAATTACTTTGTATTGATATTAATGATAACAATTCACAGCAACGGCACCAAAAGCTTGCTACGAGTGTAAATGATCTATTAAAAAGTGTAAGTGTACACTGTCGTAAATAAGTAATACAGAAGTGAGTAGAGTATCATTCTCACAAGGATTGATTACTAAGTACTAGAATGGGTAATTTTAATTCTATTTAATTGACTGATTAGTTGGTAATTGAGAGTATAAAATGAAAAATGATTAAATATGAGTACAAATAATATGAAAACAACTATTTGAAAAAGCCCTAGGGGCAGATTTCACTTAACAAATTTGGAATTGAATCACTTATCTATTCTAGTCCAAATTATTTCACATGATTGATAGTCGAGTTTCCTTAATTTAATTACTAGCCTCTTCCAAGGTCAAGCAATTCTATAATTAATTGCTAATATAATATATTGCTATTGACTTTAAGCAATTAATTAAGCATTAAGATTTATGAAACTCTGTAAGACTACACAACTCATATGAATACATTCCTATTTCATATGCAAATTATGGTTTCAATCATAGGATCTACACACATGAATCTCCTTCCAGTCTCAACATACATATTGAAATCATTCAAAAGATCACCAATCAATTAAAAGCATTAAGGACAATAATCAAAACTCAATCATGAAGGAGAAATTAAAACAAAATTTAATAAGTTAAGATTCAATCCGTCATTAGTAAGCTATATCATCACCATATGGAAATGAAAATTTAGCTCATGATGAAATTAAAAACAAAACCAAAATAAATTGAAAACTTCATAAACATTGCATAAAACTCAGTTATTAAATTCTAAAACACAAAGATATAAATACAAGATGCATGAAAATGGAAAAATCTAGCCTTCTATATAGGAGGGAAAAGTTTCCATGTAGGTGGCAACCTATACCATCCATAAAGGAGGACTACCTAAGCCGTCCATGAAGGAGGCATACAGGAAGAAAATATTATGTATGAAATTAACTCTAAGATGGTGTATGTGTAGAAGAGAGGAAAGTAATGGATATGAAAATTCATGTGTCTTATGTGAGGGAGAGGATGGTTATCTATAAGGAAGAATGGAGTTGGTAGGATGGTTGGTGAAATTGTAGGTGAAAGGGTAGATGAAATGGAGTTAGTGGGATGATTGCTGGAATTTCATAGTTTGATCTTCATGAAAGTTGTAACTCTAGATCTTAGCTTGAAGATGCAAGTAGAAACTCCTCATTTCAATATTTACAGCTCTAGTTATGATCAAATTTGTGGGCAAAGGTCAGACTTGGATAAATTCACATTCAAAACTTCCAAGCAAAATTCAAAACTCTTGGAGATAGAACTGGGTTTTGGCCTCAACATAAAAGTTGTAGAGCTCTTTCTTAGCCTTTTATCCTTATAATGAACATCCCAAGAAGACATAAGAGCTCCAGATATTGTCTGAAAATTGAAAGAGAGCCTGATTTAGTATTTTTCAAGAAATTCTATTTTATGCCAAAATCATTTTTTATTTATCAATTACACCCAAATTCATTAAATTAAGCTCAAATATCATCCATAAAATCATCATATAAGGGAAAATAAATATACAAATAATTTACTTACCATCAAGCCAAGAGATAGAGAGTGTAGCCAGCAACTTTAAAAGTGGATGAAGCTAACTCTTCCAGAGCCGCCTTTCCTTCTCCCTCATTGTTTGGTGTCTCTATTCAATTACAAATTCAAGAAGCTCTTAAACTAGTGGTAGAGCAAATCATGAAGTCCAATAAGCTCCTACTAGAAGATGTCCAAAATTATGTCAGATCAGTGATTGGTGGGGTCAATGATAATTTCAAGTCTCTCTACAATCTTCAAGCTAATTATCTCAAACAGATAAGAGAAATTAGACATAGGCTTGATTGCTTAGAGACATGCATCATTGGAACCACCCTGACCCGAGCCCCTGCGCTTGAAGTGCCTACTTACACAGACTCACCTGTAGTTGCTCCAAATGGGTCATCACAACCTAGCTCTACCACTCCTCTTAAACCCCTTAATATTTTGTTCACTATGCATGAAACCACCACTGCTTCCACACCTCTCCTTCTTATCCCTTTCATACTCCTTTTGACTCTCACCTAGCTTCTTCCTCAACTCCTCCTCCAGCTCCTCTTAGAGAACCTCCTCTATCTTCTACTGACTTCTCTCTTCCTACTCCCCCAACCTTTCTGATGATGTCAAAAAGGGGGAAAGTTAAGTCATTGATCATTGTGCATTGGGTAGTTTTGAATCTTAAAGACATTTGAGATTGTGTCTATTAAAGTTAAGTTTATGTTTCTTTAAGCTCATGTTTACTATCTTTAAGCTTTTATTTACTGATATGTTGAATTTCAATTTGAATTGTCTTGATCCATGAGTATCTGTTATGATTTTACTTGCTTACTATTTTTTGTTTGATTTTGCCAATTTTTCGTATCATTAAAAAGGGCGAGAATGTTTGATTCAAAGTTTTGATTATAACAAACTTATGATTATTTGAATAACGATTTATTATTTGGTTTAAAGAAATTCATGTTGAATGTGGATTATTCGAATAGTCAAATTCTTGTTTGAATAGGAGACTATGTTTTTAGTTAAGAGCTACTCGAATAACTCTTAGCTTATTTGAATACACAAAGAATTATTCGAATAATGAATATGCCATTCGAATAAGAATGTATAGTGGAAGTAACAGAGTATTTAAATAGACATAACCTTATTCGAATAATAATCCTTGACTAATTTTTCTAAATTGACATAAGACAAGACCTATTCGGATAGTCAAATTGTTATTCAAAAAATAGTTTCACTTTTCAAGTTTACTTCTAAAAAGGCTATTCTAATAATAAGTTAACTATTCGAAAAAGAAATCTATATCCTCTTGCAAATAAATTACCCAAAAATACACTTGTTAATTTCAAAAGGAATCTATATCCTCTTGCATGACATTTTGCAATTCTTCCTCGCAGGTCCTTTTGGTGTCTTATCCTTTTAGTGCCTTCAAACACTTCTAGGTAGTCATCACCACCTTCTAAATGATGAAGTAAGCTTTCAATCTATTAAGGAATTTATCCCCTTACCATCATTTGCTAAATGACGATTTACTTCGAGGTGGATTTCATAGGATTCTCTGCTTATATATAGGTGAGGTGTTCTTTTTTTAACGTACCTCTTACCTCTTTTGTTTTGACAATGGTCTTAACATTTCCATTCGGATAAGTGAACTAAGGAATACTTGCTTATTCCTTATCACTATAAACCTCTTAAAGAGATTTTGACATGGTTAAATGGTCATTTCTTACTAGGAAACATGGTTTTTACGAACGTTGTGTCTCTTAGTTCTCTCTCAATCATGGAGTTGTCATCATTTTCACTAATGAAGATGTATCTTTTTGAATTCAGAGGTTTTCTCGTAAAGACATACCTTTTGTGTTTTGGCCTCGGTCTTCCATACTCATAGGAAGAATTATGGATGTTAAGATACTGACTCTTATGGTCTTAACACACTTGGGCCTGGTTTAAGTGTTATCCATAATACACAAGGCAAGGTTGTGATTGACTTGGAGGGAATTTAGTTAAGTATGAAGACCATAGCTGTAAGTTTACTTGCCAACATATGGCTAATAGTTTCACTTATGCTATTTTTAACTCAAATATGTCAAGGAGAGGTCTATCTCTCTATTTCAACAACTCTATTATGTTGAATGGTTCAAGAGATTGATAGTTTCCTAACAATCCCTTTCTTGTACACAAAGCATCTTGAACTTGATCAAATGGGTGTTCTTAACCCTCGTTAAATCAAAAAAGGTCTTCTCTTTTTAGCTTAACTAATTTCTGACTAGATTTAGCCATTATCTAATGGCCTTACACTTGCCCAAAATCAGGTAAATATAATTATATTTTGATTAAATGTCCATTACATTAATGAAACACTAGGCCCCATATTTTGCCCTCACATTTAATGGTTTACAAATCATAGTCTACTAATTGCAAAGGATAACTGCACCAGTCTCAAAAGGTTTCCTTGTCTTTCTTGGTGACCAGACAAGTTCTCGACTGCTCACAAGGATATTCACCCTTTCGCATACATTACTTGGTAAAATCCTCTTTTAATGGTTTAATCATTCTTGGATCAATGTGTGCTTGTTGCAAGAAAAAAATTGCTATTTCCAAGACAAAAAAGGAATCATCAAATCGAACATAGAATTTAAGAGTCACAGTTCCATCAATCTTTAACTAAAGAGATAACAAAGATGTTACTTTGTCGGTTCCATATAGCATGAAGTGAATCAAGGTGGTTTATCTATGCAGATTTGACATGTAGGTTTTAGTCCTTTGATTCTCTTTATTACCTTTTGCTTGACACGAAGCCATATGCTTTTATGAAATATCCACTACTTATGTGGATTGTTTCTTCTACAACCCTTAAAGGATTATCAATATAGCCTTTCATCTTTGTAAAAACCATTCTTGACCTCCTCTAGATTAAGTTTACCTTATAGGTTTCTTACCCTTAGACTTGGAGGATGAATCCTCCCACTCTTTAGCTAAGTTTGTCTAACTGATGGATCTCAGATCCTTCAGTCTTTCATACTCAAGTTCAATATGTGAACTACATTGCTGAAGGTCACAATATACTTTTCATGAGTAATATTTGCTTTCATATGCTCCCACTCACAGTGAGACGAAGCTTACTCCCACTCACTAGAAGCATCTCATCACAACTTACAGTTGTTATTTGTTAGAAAGAACTTGGTGTTTTGTCTCAACTTCTTAGTTTGACATTTGCCTTAATTGTTGCCTAAATGACATGTTAAGACTTAATACACTATGTTAAAACTTAACTTGGTTTTACCTTCATGGAAGGAAAAAACATCAATTCTATATTCCAAATATCTATACAACTTGGATAGAGTTTTATTGCTCATATTAGTATGCCATCATAAATTTGAGCAATCTTGTTCGTTCTATGCTTGATAGCATAAGCTTTCTATTTTCTTATGTTGCTTCAGCCTCTATGTAACCCCTACCTTATAAACCAAAATTATAATTCAAAAAGGCATAATTAAGGTAAACTAGAGACCAATGGTTAAACAAAATCTGTTTAAGTTCTCGTTTCAAGACAAGGTCCCGCCCTGAAATAAAGTGGGTTTTCAAAATTTATTTCAAAACCTGTTCGATTCGGTCTCAAACACACATTTAGAATATAATTAACTTGTGCAGTTAAGTTGTATTCATAAATATCAAAGTGTAAACCAAACCCCCATGTTTTCATATAATAACTAAAGGGTTTAGGGGCATTTTTGCCCCTTACAGTTTTCTTTACAGGGGATTACATATACGTATCCAAAATAATATTTATAGAATGTACAGTAATCCCAATCAAAATATGACAACCAACAAACTAAAATAAAGAACTATCTGCCCTTAGTTGTCTGCTTCTCCTTTGAGCTGCTTGCCCTAGCTGTAGATTAGTTAATGGAAAGAATGAGATTCAAGAGAATCCCAGTAGTAACAAATCCCATACAATATATAATCACATAGCATGCAAGCAAATCACCAAGAAGCAACATCATACATATGGCCTTCACGGCATACACATAATCTTCACCACATACACATGGCCTTCATGGCTTACACATAATCTTCATAGCAAACACATAGCCTTCACGGCTTACACATTTACAACGACAGGGGTAGGTGTGACTTGCGTCACATCCATGACTGCTCACACTATAATACACATCACCTCACGGCTTACACATAGCCTTCGTGACTTTCACATAGTTTTCATAGCAGTAAACTTCATAGCATTCGCAATACACAATTCAATGATATGACAAACATACAATGTATTACACATAGTATAAGAGAAAGTGTCACTATCTTGTTCTTTCCGCTTGTGCTCTAGCACCAGTTTATCACGTGTAGGGATAATGTCAAATCCTATCAATCATAATCAAGGATGACAAGTTATTATCTTTTCCAATTCTTTAATAACTCATAATACTTAGGTTGGTTATCACTATGGTCATTTAATCAAGTCAACTAAGGAGCTAAAGTGGTTAATTAACCTAAAAGACCAATTTTCTAACCTTAGAGTTCATAGTTATTACCATGTGCCATTATCTTTGAATTTTCGCGCACTTGAACCAAATTTGCCAGAATTTTCTCCAGAATTTGAAAAATCATAACTAATTCCACAAAAATTGAAATGGGGTGACTCTAAGTCCCAATTAAATATTTTTAAGTCCTCTATATAGAAGAAATAGGGACCACTACTAGCCACAACCACGAAAATATAGATTGACCAAAATTCCATACTGTTCCAACATTGATACCAATTTCAACCTCAAATTTTAGAAATGCATAGCTCCCAGAACACACATCAAAATGACTACCATAATATATAAATTTAAAGCTTGGCATGTTCATTACTAGACTGGAAAGTTTCAAAATTTTTAGCCATCATTTGGTTATCCAAAAACACCACAAAATCAGGGTAACTTGCTGGAATTCTGTTTAGCAAAAAATCCAGTTTTGCATTTTGAGTTTCAATGACCCAAAATTCACGACCTGGGCTATTTCCACGCTGTTTTACTTGTAGAACACAATGGTAACATCAAAATAAACAAATTGTCACTCACTCCCCACATCCTATTTTGGCAGAAAAATCAACAAAATTCCAGAAATTACCAAACTCCCAATTTGAGCATCAAACTTGTGTCATATGGTTTCTAATCATCATAAAACACCAAATACATAACCAAAACACTATGACTTCTCCAAACCCTAACTTGGACAAAATTAGGGAAGAATTATATGTGTTAAAATACTTATTCAACTTAACCAATAGCTCAAATTGAAGCCAATACTCACCTCTTGCTTCTCCTCAGCTCCTTTCTTGGTTTTTTAGCTTTTGTTCTTGGATGATGGCTCAAAGTACCTCCTCTTGTAATTCTAAAACCATAGAAATGAAGCTCTCATTAAGAGGAACAATGTTTATGAAGGACACTTGAGCCATAGATGAGGTTAAGTAGGTGAAAATCTAAGATGAAAGCCTTACCTAAAACTTGTTTCTTTACTTGCACTTTTCTTGCTTCAGCTGGCAGACTTGAAGAATAAGAGAGAGAGAGAGAGAGAGTGAATAATAATCAATTTTTACCTTCCTAAATGTAATATCCCAAATTTCGATTAAGGGATTTCAACTCCAAAAGTGAATGTGATTATTGTTGAATAAAACTTTTGGAGTATACGATGTGAATGGTGATTCGAATATGTTATGAGCAGTACTGAAACCCTATATTTAAGTTCAATTATAGATTAACATATAAATTTACTTAAAATAAAGGGAGGGCATATGATTGGTGTGATGGAATGAGAAAAATGTGTGTGGTGATGATTTACGAGCAATTACCATAATCAGGGGTAAAATGAAAAAGTCACTAGCCAACTGGTAAGTTACCGAAGAAGAAACTCATTGGTAACTTGAAGATCAATGGTTGTGATGGAATGTGTAAGAGATAAAAAGGTGGAATCATGTGTGTGTGTGCCTATGTGAGCTCATGGAAGATGGAGCAAGATTGTGACAAGTGTCACCACATGAGCCCTTAGATTATGTCAAAGATTCAAACACTCATTCCTCTCTCCTTTCTTTGTGAAGTCGGCCAAGGGCCATTTAGGAGCCCAAAAATCTACTTCTTTATCATATCTTCTCTCTCTCTTCTTGCCTCTATGGACCTTGAGCTCAAGGGAGGAAAGAGAAAGGAAAAATGTGAGTTTTTGACTTGGTAGATATCTTTTTAGCTCAAACACTTTTCTATAATGTTGTTTATAGTGATGAGAGCTTCATCTATATGGTTTTAGATTTGTGAAAGGTGTTTGAGTGCTTGAAGAAATTTAGAAAGATGAAGAATCAAGGAATAAGCTTGGGAAAGAGGAAGAGGTGAGTATTGGATTCCTTTTAATCTATTTGTTATGACTTTTGGTTGAGTTTTGTGAATTGTGGAATTTTCCTTGATTTAATGTAATTGTGAAATGGATGAATTAGATTGTTTATTGTGGTAAAAATGGTGTCATAATGTGTTTTGGTACCATTGGTATTGGTTTAGAGCATTGAGGAGTAAAAGTGTTGGAATTGGGTAATGTTAGAGCAAGCGTTTCACCCAAGAGGGGGGGGTGAATTGGGTGATCCTAAAAATTTGTTGCAAATATAAAACTTAACGGTGAAATTAAAACAATAAAGAGTAAGGAGAAATATCACCGAAGTGTACACCTGGAGTTATACTGGTTCGGCGACAACCACTTTGACCTACGTCCAGTCCTTAGAGCTTCTATGAGAGTTTCACTATAACTTCCAAGATTCAGTGGGTTCTTGGCACCTCAGTACAAGCAAGTTCCTTCACCTGGACACTCGCTCTCCCTTACAAGTTGTAATCCAATCCCAACTCAAGGTTCCATAACCTTAAGTTATCTCAATAACAAATATTGAGTTTGAATGAAATATCTCTCTCAAGAGTGAATAAGAATCACTGAAGCATAGAATTACAATTACAATGTAAAACAGAGTAATGAACTTGATGATATGTTCGTGTGTGATCTTGTTGTTATGTGTTCTTCTCTGTTTGGATGTTCCCATATAAATAGATATGTTGGTAATGACCGTTGGAACATTTTCTTCTCGTCCGTTGAAGAGTGCGCAGCCACTGTTGACTTTTCCAGTTTTTGAAAAATATCCGTTGGCGGTGGGTGGCATTTGAACGTTACATTTGACTTCCCTTATTTAAAAAAAATCTCCTCATTGTTTATCTATAAATAAGCTAAGAATACTAATACAATGAAAGGTTAATCATATAGGAAGCAAAACAATGAACGTTGGAATGATTTCTGAATTTCTGGGTTTGCTTACTCGAGTAGCTACTCGAGTATCCTTTAAAGTTTACTCGAGTACTTACTCGAGTATCATCAGGAAAACTTTGATCAACTGCAAGTCAGCAAACAAATATAATATTACTCAGGTAGTGCATGGAATAAACTAAATTTCAAACCTTTAGAAATAGTTGTTTACTCGGGTACCTACTCGAGTAATGCACTCATAACTTCATAGGTTACTCGGGTACCAACTCGAGTAAACCTTCCAATAAACTTTTGGTCACTCGATGTTTTACTCTAGTATTGTTGTAGGATTTCAAGGCCGAGAGCACTTCAAGTTTGATTACCTTGTTACTCGAGTACATACTCGAGTAAACTTACTTTTTGTGCATCACTTACTCGGGTAATGACTTGAGGTTTTCCTTCAAACATAAGACTGCATACTCGAGTACATACTCGAGTAATCCACTTAAAGTGAATCATTAAATACTTGCATACTAGAGTAATGACTCAAGGAAAGTATGATAAAATTAGTTCAAGTTATTCGAGTACTACCTTCAAGTTTTTGCTTACCACAGTGAGTTACTCGAGTAGTTACTTGAGTAACGTTGGCAGGGTTCATAATGTCGAGAGCACCAAATTTTCTGAAACAGGGTAACTCGAGTACATACTCGAGTATCATTGGCAGGCCGAGAGCAACTGGAAGACTTTCACATGTTACTCGAGTAACGTTGGCAGACCGAGAGCAACTCCAAGTTATTTACCTGGTTACTCGAGTATCTACTCGAGTAACATTGGCAGGCTGAGAGCAACTTGAAAACATTTACACTATTACTCGAGTAATATTGGCAGGTTACTGGAAGGTGTCTTTGGTTACTTCAAGTTTTGTCTCATTACTCGAGTACATACTCGAGTAATGCCATAGAAAAATTGCTCCTGATCAAGTTTCTCAGCTTTTTCTCTTGGCCTTTCTTCATTACTCTAATGCTTACTTCAAGTAATGCTTTTCCCTGTTATTACTTTTTTCAAACTTATTTATTACTCAAATCTTTTTCATACCATTCTTTGTTATCATCAAAACATGAGATCTAACAGGTAATATGTGTAATAAGTGTGACCAATGTGGAAAATGTCATTGTGATATGATTTTGGATTTTTTAAGGTTTCTAATGGGGTTCCTTGTGTAAAATTATGTAGAAGCACCTTTGGGTTAGAGTTTTGAGACCATTGAAAACACATGTGGAAGTTAGGGAAAATTCTGTCATCTACTGTATTTTGGCTTCTGATAGAGCCTCACTCGAGTGAACAAGGGCCTCACTCAAGTGCAGCATCATATTCCCTCTTTTCCCTCTAGTTTTCTGTTGCACTTCCATGCCAAAAAGCAAGAGTGCATTTCCTCACCTGGGAGTGAAGTAGGTCCTCACTCGAGTGCGGGGTGTCTCACTCGAGTGCATCTGTATTTTTACACTAAGGCCGCTTCTCGGGTTAGTACTCGCAGTCTATTTGTTAAGAGTGTGTGTTGGTATTCAAAAATTTTATGTTGTCACTGAAGTGCTTCAAGTCGTCACTCAAGTGTACTTCTATTTCAAGGTTTCCTTTGCTCTTGGGTGGTCACTTTCTGTGCTTCACTTTGTGGGACTCGAGTGAGTGTGAGGCTATTACTCGAGTGCTAAGGTTGTGACTCGAGTACAGTGATCACCTTCTATCTTTGTCATTGCTCTCTGTCAAACACTCGCGCCAGTGAACCGTCCTCACTGAGTGCAAGCCATCCATCACTCAAGTGCATCAATCATCACTCGATTGCATCAGCCTAAAATCAGTATTTTCTCTTCTGAGAGGGGATCTTTGGTCAAGCTTCTCTAATCCTTTAGGCCTGTGTTTGGGCTTTGAGTAGCTGCCTAAAGGTGTTAAGTGATAACCAACTTTAAGTGTTATGAAAGTAAGATAATGGAAAAGAGAATAACCCTATGTCCTTGATTTGGTTTATAGGGTTCGATATTCACCCTTATCGTGAGCAGCCGGTGCTAGAGCACACATGGAAAGAATAAGTGTAGGGAACTTACCTCTCAGGCATGCTCTGATATTTGTGTTGGTGTATTAATGCATGTTATTGCTTTGCTTGATTATGTGAAACATATATGAATGATTAAAGCTCTGTTTCAATTTATGCCATGGCCATAAGTTTGTTGTTTGAAATGTTGAGCTTGCAGATTTGTCATTGTGTGAGCATGAGTTATGTAAGGCAATCATGTCATGCATTAAACATTTATCTTGCATGCATTTTGATATTATTTTCCTTCTGAGATTCTCTCGAATCTCAGCCTCCCCTACCAACATTTAGACAGGGTAGGTGGATCGAGGATGGAGCAAGCGACCAAGGGCGGTGAGGACTTCCTCGGATTGTAATTTTGGTAGTTGGTTATCATTGTAGTTGGGATAACTGTATTTTTTTGTGGATGTATATTTGGATATGTATTTGAGATGATATTGTGTAATCCCCTATAAGGGAATTTTTATACCCTTTGTAAAGGTATGAACTGAGGATTGCTGAGAATTATGTTGTGCACTCTGATATATAATGAATATGATTTATCTTCGTGAAGTAATTATATTCAAAATATGAATGTGAAAACCTTATCATAAATATGGGATATTAAATGAGTTTTGATTATCTGTTGGTCTCTAATTCATTTTAATCACGTATTTCAGATATAATTTTGGAGGGGGTTATGTTTTTGGTATTAGAGCTATAGTTCCTGGAAAAGGTGGATTTTGCTAGGATAGTCCCCTTAGTTGGCCTATAAATAGGCAATGATTGTGATTGGTTGTGATATGCACATTAAGGTCCTTGCTGTTTGTGGATATATGAGTTTAAGGGCTGTGTGTATACATTATTTGTGATGTGGATGTGGTGAATCGGTGTGGTTGACCTGAGAATTTGACGTGTAGACCCAAAGGTGGAGGTAATCAAAGATAATCCACCGGATCATTTGTGGGAGATGATGGGTCTAATTTGAGAACGGAGGAAAATAACTCCCAAGGTTTATGATAGTAAGGTTCTAGGTTCATCATGACACCAACCTAGATATTGGGTGGGAAACCCTAGGGGTATGATATTACATGCCAATGATGTCATACTGGACTTGTGTGTTTAAAGGCTCTCAGACCTAGAGGACCAGTGTACCTTAGTCTCGTAGAGATATTTGAATTTGTGTTGGAGTTGGTGATACTCCGTGGAATTGAGGGAAGTGATTTCCTGGTTCCACTAAGGTTGAGGATTTGATAATTGAATTCTAGTTTAAGGATCAAACTCAATAGTTAAGCTGATCCTTAGGAGTTTGAGTTGACCCGGATGGTCTGTGGTACCAGAGTATGGTACTAGATTGAATTGAAATGTGTATCAGGTATCTTGAGGTTGCTAGTTGTTAATCTAGCATAGGAAAGAGTTATCTATAGAGGATTCAGATAGGAAAGGGCTACCTACAGAGAGTTCAGATCGGAGAGGGCTACCTACGGTGACATCTAATCGGAGAGGCTATTTGTGAGTCTTTAACCTGCGGCCCATTGGAGGTTTTGGTGGGAGGATCGTTCTGCTGGGGCAGTAGTTTATGAGGGATTGACCATGTGATTATGTGAGCCGAAAGGCTATTTGTGTCTTTCACCTACCGCCGCATAGGGGGTTCCCATGGTGGAGGACCATCCAGCTGGGGTAGTAGTTTATGGGGGATCGACTATGTGATTATGTGAAAGCTGTCGTAATGACAAACCCTAGTGTGCAGTCACCGTATATTGAATCATAGATTAGCTTTATGGAAACGTTGGCTCTCAATGATGGTAGATTGTAATGAATCCCAGAGTGAATGGGTTCTCTTGAGATAAGAAGTCATATAGTTCTGAATGATTCAAGTTGAATCAGGTCAAGGTCGAGCATAGATGAACACAGATTGTGAATGCTGTTAGTTTTAGTGGGAGATTCCTATGGGACTTCTATGGTAATTTCCAATATGTAATTAATCCAATTTGGTTTGCTTTTCTCTTTCCTACCTCTTCCTCACTTGGCCAACTTTTCCTTAGATAATTGATGAAGACTTAATTGCTTTAATCCATTCACTCTTCTTGCTTCTTCTTAGCCATAATAATTGACAAAGAGGGAGGGGTTTGTTTGACTTATATATTTGTATGTTGCATGAGTATGTATGTCATGTTTTTCTTGCAAAAGTAGGTGAACTTTGACCAAACTCTCTTCTCTTGCTTTTCTTTTTTCTTGGACGTCAATTTGCTTATCAAAAATGAGGGAGTTGTATTGATTAAATACTCTCTCTTCCTTGCTCTTGTCTTGGAAGAAATACTCAAGGAAAAGGAAGAAGAAATGTTGACCAAAATGCTCCCTTCTTGCTTCCTTTATGTCAAGCCACAATTGTTGACTTTTCAACCTTTTATTTTACTTGGCTAGAATTTCTTTCTCTTGGCTCTCTTTATTCATACGAAAATAGCTTCTTGGAAGAGGATAGTAATCTCTCAAAAATATCCTCTTACACCTCCTTAATTAATATTATTTCAATTGCCCATTTAACACATGTTTACTTTGATTTTTCCTTCTCATTTTTATTTGATCAATTTTGCTTCATCTTTTGACATATTTGGACCAAGTATTTAGTTCCCCTTTGTCTTCCCTTTTTGGACGACATGTTGGCTTTTGGGAGAGCTAATGAGCCTCTTGAAATAACATCATCCATTTCCTTGAACAATATAATTTAATTGCCAAAAATCACTTGATTATTTGACTTTTATGTCATATTTTCCATAAGTACTTCTGTCATTAATCCCACCATCGATTTCGTACATTTAGCCCTTGTGCACATTTTAGGATAGTACACTCTAGATGCTGAAGACTAGTTGGTAGGATGTCTTTGACATCTCATATTTTATGAATGCAAGAGATTTAGGAGTTTCTAACTCCATAGATATCTCTATTGAGCTTGTCTTTATAATCTTAGTTAAATAGATTTGGTCATAATTTGCTCACTTAAGCGATTATGGTATACAAATTATATTTGTTTGTTCAAATAAGACAAGATAATTAAATGATAAGTTCATGAGTTCATATTCAGGAGACAACTATGTTAACTCCTATTCCACTCATGCTAGTTAGCTTACCACCCTTTTAACCGTAGTTTTTATTAAACTATTTCCCCTTTTAGGTTTCTAGATACATTCTAGAAACTCCCACTTAATCAAAATAGTTATAATAACATAATATGTGACTCCCTTATTTCTTAAAGTTATCAAATGAGTTTTCACATAATGAATTTGAACCGCTGAGCCAGGTTTCAATCCTGGACAAATACACTTATGATACTGTTATAAAATCCCAACCTCAACATAAGATTTGAAACTATAATTGAATGGGCTTTTCTGAAAAATTGTAAACTTTTAAAACAGTTATATTGTGGTTCGTAATTTCATTATGACTCATTAACCCTTCACTTCAATTATGATTATTATAGAGTGCTTCTCTGCTCATATACTAGATCATACAATTGCCGAATCCTAGTTCGTTTATCATGCTAGAGGATATTACAATTTTGATATGTATAATAGATAAACTAAAACCATCCTATGCAACTCAGGTTGTACTACCTCTATTACTACTACTACGGTACTAACTTTACTTTGTTTATGTATTTACATTTATATACAAACCTGCAGCAACATATGGCTGCCAAAATATCCTATGTAAGAGAAAAATTTATTTACAGATAACCAACAAAATTATTAAATCCTTCATCTTCACTTTCTACTTATCAGCGTTTACCACTTTGCTCTTGGAGTAACTTACCCTAGCTGTACCTTATTTATCAGAAAGGGTGAGATTTATGAGAATCTTAGTGGTAACAAAAGTTAATTATAATATATGCAAGTTCATAAAGCTTGCTAAACAAACATCATACAAACAACATTCAACATTTAAGATGCTACATAAACATCAATCAAGGGACACACTAGTCCAATATAACTCAACTGGCATATAAGATCGTACAGCCTAGGGTCACTGCCTGACAAAACTCTGAATGTATAATGGTCTGCCAACCTCAGGACATAATGGTCTAAATAGGTCTTATGGCCCGGGACACTTTAGTCCAATATCAATTCCGTATATTCATAACATGAATATACCCAATGGTAAAAACATACATGCAGAACAATACATATTATATGAAAGAAAGAGTTATTACCTGATTGCCTTTCTCGATATTCACCTTTACCAACACACTCCTTTTCTGTGCTCGGGTAAATATCGAATCCTATAATTTAGAATTCTTGAATAGATGGGTCATTACCTATTCCAATTCTACTGACATAATGAAAATTAGATTATTCTTGACCTATTATAGATTCTTGTTCTTTATTTGAACTCTTGTTGGTTATCTTTAATACTTCTTTTTTATGCTATGTCTAATTAATATCTAATCTAAGACATATTATATTGTCCTATCCTTGAAATTTAGGTATTCAACATGCTCACATTGATCTTTAAATCATGTTTCCTATCCTCATGTCTCTACTAAGCATAGCTTTCTTTAAAAACTAGAAATTCCATAACCAACCCCAATCTGTAGTTTTCATTTGACAATTTTGAAAATTCATATCTTAATCTAGAGAATTACATATGAAGTAGTTCAAGCTTCTATCTGAAGCTCTTTAAGTCCCCTATATAAGAAAAATATGAACCAATGTCAATTGAAGTTGTTAAATTCCAGAATTCACGACCAACATGGTGGTTCTAGAAATTTTTCCAGTTTTGGTACCTAAATTTAAAAAATCATAACTTACAATTTACTTATCCAATTAATGCATTCTATGGCTCATTTTAAAGATTTGGATGTGTACTATTGACTTGTAAAATTTCACAATCATTGGATAAAGTTTGCCTAATCAAAACCAAACTTGAATCGACCTGACTCCCTGGAAACAATCTAGCAGCACCAACCCTTAACAACCTTTAACTCCAATTTTTGGGCTCTCAATCCAACTCGTCTAAAATTATTCCTACAAGCTAGTCTTATACAACTTTGCATGTAGAATCCATTTATAACCTCAAATTTGGGAAAATCCGACTACTTCCCTATGAACCAACCAAGGCCAAAATTTAGGGGTTTTTAGGCAAAAATTCCATTTCCAATTCTAATGCTTCCAAGGTCATTTCCTCATCTTTTTTCTACACAATTTTTCAGTCTAAACTCAGTGGAAGCATCAAAATTAGCAAAATCTAATTCCTTCCCCTTGCCTTGACCTGACCAAAATGCAACATAGGGAGAAACAAAGTGATTTTGCAACTTCTATTCACAAACTTGCTAGTCTTCCTTCCTACCATGCATAAACCTCTTTTATCATCATTTCCATGGTCACAAACAACATCACTAAACCCTAAAGGTTCCTTCTTGACAAAAATAGGGCAGCATACTAATATCATAAAAACTTAACCAAATTTCAAGATACTTAGTTCAAAATAAAGCTTATGCTTACCTCTTTCCTTTGCTATCACCCTAACTTGCCTTCTCCAACTTCCACACCTCCTAGATAGCACTAAACACCTCTTGCCAAGGATCTAAAATGGTAGGAATATTGACCTTGATGAGAGGAACAAGATTGATGAAGACACTTTGAGCTAGAAATGTAAGTTTTGGGATGAAAATGGCTTGGAACTCTTCCTCTCTCTAGTTTCTCCAAAATTTCAGCTCCTTCTTTCTCTCTTTTTCTCTTTCTATTTCCTTCTATTTCCCCCCCTTTTCTAGATTTTGAGAGTAAGGGAGAGTTAGGGTTTAAATGGTTACATGTGTGTGTGAGTACATGGCAAGAAGGGTGGCCATGTGTCAAAACAAAAAGTGAGTTGAATGTTGACCAACCTTTCTCTTCTCTTTTTATTATCTTGGCCGAATTTTTGGATATAAGGAGAGAGAAGTGTGTTGATTTAATCATGCATGCATGTGTGGTGTAATGGGGGATGGCCATGTGGCCAAATAGAAGAAAGAAGAGTGATATGCCTAAATTAAGAGTCCTCTAAATTCTCAAGAGAATGATATGCCTTTTATTCCTAAAATTATGTCTAACACCATTTGCCAAATTTTAGTACATTACAATTCTCCCCTTATAAAATAAATTTCGCCCTCGAAATTTGATACATACCTTATGGCATAAATTCTAGATACCGCTTCCTCATGTCTTCCTCTGCTTCCCAGGTTGCTTCGCCAGGAGATAATCCTTTCCAGACTACTTTTACAAATGGTATGCTTCTATGCCTGAGTTGTCTCTCTCTTGATGATCATTAATTCATTCTGGCTTGACTTCATATGTAAGATCATCTTGCACACCGATGTCTTCTACTCAATGATATGTTCAGGGTTTGGTTGATATTTCTTTAGTTGAGAGACATGAAAGACATTATGTAGTCTGCTCAAATTTAGGGGTAACACTATCTAATATGCCACTTGCCCAATTCTCGACAATATTTCAAAATGTTCAATATACCTAGGGCTTAGCTTCTTCATTTTTAGTGCCTTACCGATACCTGTAATAGGTGAAACGTTTAGAAACACATGTTTACCAATCCTAAATTCCAAAGGTCTTTTTCTCTTATCGGCATATCTTTTCTGTCTACTTTGTACTGCAAAGAGCCTCTTTTTAATAATCTTTATTTGCTTTATGGTTTGGTCAATCGAATTTGGCCTATGCAATTTCCTCTAAGGTAATTAAACCCAGACTGGTCAGTGAACCGGCTGGAGTACTGGGTCAAGGGTCAGTGGATCAGACCGAAGTCAAAATGGAGCTAAACTGAGACCAAACCGGTGAGAGATGGAAGATTTTTAAACTTATAGTATGAAATTCTAAAGGAAAAATATGAAAAATAATGATTTAAAAAAAATCAAAAAATTGACCCAGACTGGGTCACTAGATAGACCGGTTTACTGGCCGGTTGGTTGGTTACTGGTTCAGTCCGGCTGGTCCTGTCCGGGTTAGAGAACAATGATTTCCTCTCAGTCAACTCCATCTAGTTAAATGTTGACTGACACTTCTTTCCATATAATGCTTTATACGGGGCCATTTGAATACTCGCATGATAACTGTTGTAGGAAAACTCAGCGAGTAGAAGGAAATGATCCCAACTTCTCTTGAAATCTATCATACACGCCCTCAACATATCTTCTAGTATTTGTATAGTTGTCTTCATTTGTCCATCAGTTTCAGGATGATGACCATATTGAAGTTCAGTTTAGTACCCAGAGCTTTATTAAAGATTTCCAAAATCTTAATGTGAATCAAGAGTCTCTATTAGATATGATACTACTCGGTGTATTATGGAGTCTAACTATCTCCTTTATATCTTTGCTAGTTTGTTAAGAGAATAGCTAGCATTGATCGGTATGAAATGAACAGACTATCAACACCTATTTCCATTTTGATATACATAGAGTAATAGAGACCAGGTTCCATAGGCATACAGCAAAAGTATAAATATACTGATAAAAGTATTTGTTTACAGGCCAGGGTCAACCGTACAGAGTTTAGCAATATTTACAATATGTATAGAATATCTAGAAATATCCTAAAATATAGACTATATATATAACCACAGTTTTAATCTCGGGAAACATGCCTGTCAGTTCCCTTATCTACATCCTTTGCTTTTTAGCCGCGGGCCCCTGCTGAGATATTTTTGCATAGAAAAAGGGATGAGATTCCAAGGAATCTCAGTAGAAACATATTATCATTCATATAAAATGTGAGAAGTAAATATGATATGCACCATGTATGCACTAATTAATGAATAATGTAAATCATCATCGTCATGTATATATGAGTAGGGTTTCTGCCCCACTAATCGTACACCAGTCGGATTCTTACCCAACCCCTAGGTGTAAGTGCACTACCGGCACTAACTGCCCTTTCCAGGCAAGCCATGTTGATTAATAAAAGCACAAATAATGGTAAGCACACAATTATATGAACTAAGGCATGATGTATGAAGGATAATGTCCCCACCTTACAGCTCTATCACCCTGTTTTGAGTGCCTCAAAAAAATGTGCGAACCACAAATGTCCAATTCGATTCCAAAATATCAAATGTACAGGAATTAGGTTAAAATCTATTCATGTACCATTTTAGGCACTTCTGTAGTGTTTATAGTGGTTATGTTAGCCTATGATAAACATTTACCAAAATTGGCCTGGGACCCTAACCCAGCCCCGCCATACTCGGCCAAACTGTACTTATCCTGAAATTTTGACATAGGCTATTCTAACATAATTTTGCCCAAGAAATTTATTTCCAGACTTGGAATTACCAAATTTATTGCCAAAAGATGAAATTGCCTTTGGCAGCCCATCTTTAAGGGTTTTAGGGGCGTTTTCGTAATTATGCTTTTTCAGGCTTTTCCAAAAAAGTGACTAACTGTAACCCCACCTAATCCCTCATGAACTCAATGGAACCATAAAATCATTGAAAATCCAACTCCTACTCAGATATAGCCCTGGCCAAAACTATGGTATTCTTTAGGAAAAATCAGGGTTTTTCGATTCTAACTCTGCAGATGTGTCCTTCTCTACTCCTAATCACTTTATTAACTATTACATTACATTAGAACTACCATTTAGTTCCAATTTTGGAAGCTTAACATTTCTAACACCTCAATTTCCAAATTTATAAACAAAGACAATCCGATGAAATTTCACTGATGAAATTGTCTAATAGCAGCTAGAATAGTCAATATTCGAAGGTTTGAGAGTTATCTTTTGCTTCCTTCTGGCTTTTCTTGAGGTGGCCAAAAAAACCCTAGCTCTTAACACAGATGTTTTGAGCTTTAAAACCTTAAAGAACATAGAAGAATAGCTTAGAAGCGGAGTTATATGCGTTAGGAACCAATTTACCAAAGAAATCACTTACCTTTATAAGTTTTTCTTCTCTTTCTCTCTCTAAAAATCTCATACTTTTTCTCTCTTGTTTCATAATATCTTATGCTTTTATTTAATTATTTACCAATTTCCAAAATTCCAAAAATCAATATTTTGGCTTTTAAGTACATAAATCCTTATGTACATGTAAACATGCTCATTAAGCCCAATCAATATTTCCTTCTTCATGCCAGACTCCTAGGGTCCTACCCTTTGGTTTCAATTGTCTTTACAACTTGTTCAAGTTACGTATATACATGAAGTCTCAATTTTGGTCAAAATTGCACTTTTTGTTCAAATTTTCCATAACTTTATATTTAATTGTCCAAAATATTCCAAATGTATTGTTCCCCTTTATTTTATTTAATTAATTGAAATTAACTTCAATTATTCAGAAAATAATTAATTTTGTGCTAAATTGGCAAAATTATGATTTTGCCATTACCTTTTTAATCCAATTTCTTTTCTTTTTTTTATTTGGTCAATTTCTATCAATTTTTGGACCAAATATTTGCTCTATTATTTCTCCATTTTTGAACCTTAATATTGGGCTTTTTAAATTACTCAAATAAATTCAATAATTATTTTGCCCATTTTCTCATGAATATGAACATTTATAAAATTCATAAATTCATGAATATTCACTATTTTATTGAATTTTTCAAATAATTACAATATATTTGGTGAATATAAAATTTGGGGTGTTACACGGACTTTGTAAATCGATCAACAATTACACATATTGTGTCATAGTTTTTTGTTATGTGTAATCCTACTACAAGATCCATAGTGACGCTTTCCCATTTCCGCTCAGGAATCTTGGGATTTTGTAAAAAACTGGTGGTTTTTTATCTTCAACTTTCACCTTTTGACATGTGAGACATGTAACATATTTAGTTTACACCGCCTTTCATTCCTAGCCATCAGTACAAAGACTTCAAGTTGTGATACATTTTGACTGCTCCTGGGGTGAAGAGTGTACTTACTCTAATGTGCCTCTTCCAGGACTTTTCATCTCAAATCAACTTTTAGTGGAACATATATTCTTTTCTTATATCTAACCAGTCCACTCAGGGAAAGGTCATACTCCTGAGTTTCTCCCTACTTAATCTTGACCCTGATTTACTTCACTCGCTAATCTTGCATATGAGCTTCTTCAATTTGATCTCTCAAATTACTTTCTTCTTAACTAGCAATGTAGCTACTAAGTAGGATCTGATTTGACAAGTTCAGATCTTTGAATCCTTCTAACAGTTTCAGTTCTTGAATCATCATAATTGCTACCTGCACCACTTTTTGACTCAAAGTATCAGTTACGACATTTGCTTTACCTGGATGGTATTCGATTTCTAGGTTGCAATCTTTTATCAATTTCATCCATCTTTATTGTCTCATGTTTAACTCTTTCTAATCATACAAATATTTGAGACTCTTGTGGTTATAGTACAGTTCTACGATCGTATCGTACAGAGAATGTCGCCATATTTTCAAAGCAAAGACAATTATTGCAAACTCTAAATCATGTGTGGGATAATTCATCTCATGTGGTTTCAGCTGTCAAAAGGCATACACCACCACTTTGCCCTACTATATTAGAACACATCCCAAGCCCTGATTACTAGCATCACTTTAGACCACATAGGTCGTCAAACTTGGATTGGGGATAATTAAGACTAGTGTGGATGTCAGCCTCTCCTTCTAATTCTAATGCTTCCAAAGTCACTTCCTTATCTTTTTCCTACACAATTTTTCATTCTAAACTCATTGGAAGCAACAAAATTAGCAAATGCTTATTCCTTCCCCTTGACCTGACTTGGTTGAAATGCAACATAGGGAGAAATAAAGTGATTTTGCAACTTCTATTCACAACTTGCTAATCTTCCTTCCTTCCATGCTTAAGCCTATTTTATCATCATTTCTATGGCCACAACATCACTAAAACCCTAAGGTTTCTTCTTGACAAAATTAGGGCGGTAAACTAATATCCTGAAAACTTAACCAAATTTCAAGATACTTTGTTTGTTTATCATACAATTGCCAAATCCTAGTTCATTTATCATGCTAGAGGATATTACAATTTTGATATGTATAATAGATCAACTAAAACCATCCTATGCAACTCAGGTTGTACTACCTCTATTACTACTACTACGGTACTAACTTTACTTTATTTATGTATTTCATTTATATACAAACCTGTAGCCATATATGGCTGCCAAAATATCCTATGTCATAGAAAAATTTATTTACAGATAACCAACAAAATTCTTAAATCCTTCATCTCCACCTTCTACTTATCAGCGTTTACCTCATTGCCCTTGGAGTCGCTTGCCCTAGCTGTACGTTATTTATCAGAAAGGGTGAGATTCATGAGAATCTTAGTAGCAACAATAGTTAATTATAATATATGCAAGTTTATAAAGCTTGCTAAAAAAACATCATACAAACAACATTCAACATGAACAACATTCAGCATTTAAGATGCTACATAAACATCAATCACGGGACACACTAGTCCAATATAACTCAGCTGGCATATAAGATCGTACAGCCTAGGGTCACTGAGTGACAAAACTTTGAATGTATAACGAACTACCAGCCTTAGGACACATTGGTCTAAATACGTCTTATGGCCTGGGATACTTTAATCCAATATCAATTCCGTATATTCATAACATGAATATACCCAATGGTAAAAACATACATGCAGAACAATACATATTATATGAGAGAAAGAGTTACTACCTGATTGCCTTTCTCGATATTCACCTTTACCAACACACTCCTTTTCTGTGCTCGGGCAAATATCGAATCCTATAATTTAGAATTCTTGAATAGATGGGTCATTACCTATTCCAATTCTACTGACATAATGAAAATTAGATTATTCTTGACCTATTCTAGATTCTTGTTCTTTATTTGAACTCTTGTTGGTTATCTTTAATACTTCTTTTTTATGCTATGTCTAATGAATATCTAATCTAAGACATATTATATTGTCCTATCCTTGAAATATAGGTATTCAACATGCTCACATTAATCTTTTTTTTAATATTAAAAAAACTTAGCAGTTAATAGTCAATGTTTGACCATTGACCTTTTACCCTTCGGCTTGAAAGAGGCAAGCTTCACCCAAAAAGAAGGGGGTGAATTGGGTGATGTAATTAAATTTTTTAACATTACGATGTTATAGAAATAAATGAAGAGATAGTTGGGATGAGAGAATTTGCACAAAGAGATTTATACTGGTTCAGCCTTACCCCAGGCCTACGTCCATTCTCAGAGATCAACACCTCTTGAGATTTTAACTAGTTTTCTAAGATTTAGTGGGCTCTCAGAATGCCGTAGTACAACAACTATCCTTGCAAGGACTACTAGCAAAAATGTTCTAATCTCCAGAATTTTTTCTCCCCTTTACGGCAAGTCTTCCAAGTAGAACAATTTTGAAGGCCTTTCTTTCTTGCTTACCTGTGCAACTCTTACAAATAGCAATGTTCTCTCTAACTTTACCCTTGTAAGTCTTACAAGCAGCAACGTTCTCTATTGCTTGTACCTTGTAAGTCTTACGAGCAGAAAGTCTTACCAGGAATTTTCTCTATAGCTTCACTGTAAAGAAATCAACCCTCTCAAGGTCCGTTTACCTTGAGATCAAATCAAAAATACAATTGAAAGTGTTTACAGACTCTCTGATAGATTGAATATGATAATCTCCAAAGTGCAATATGAATACAAAGAGAAATAAGAAATCAGAGATTCTTGTAAATTTTTTAGTGTATGCTCTTGTTCTATGTGTATCAGTCTATCTCTGATGCTCTGTATTATAGTTGATCTAAGTTAGCCATTGTGGAGTGGAATGTGCCATTGAGGAGTGGGTTGTGTTTGTTTGAGTTTTCAGGTAGTCTTTCATGGTGGGTCAATTGCTTATTTTGGTACATAGCCGATATTCAAAGTGTAATGATGATGTTAGCCATAAATTGAATTTTATATTTGAATATGTGTTCCGAATATTTAATCTCTTGTTTCACACTAGAAATATATGTTAGTTAATATTTAGGTACAACAATAAGTGAAAACATAATGAATAAATAACATTTAACCATATTTGGATTGTTCTTTGTAACTCTATAATTCATTATGTTTCTATAACTGGTAAACTCGAGTTCTTGTTGTAAACTTGAGTTCCATCTTCCAACTCGAGTTCTCTCCAATATTTGCATAACTGTACAGAGATAACTTTCAAGCGCCTCTCAAGAATGTTTGGCCAAACTCAAGTTCTCAGATCCTTGTCTGAGTTTTCCAAGTTCCAGCTTCTATTCCAATGAACTTGCAAGTTACCTTGAAGTTCTAAAGTCATAACTTGAGTTGTTCTCAGAAACTCAAGTTTCAAGGCTGTCAACATCACTTCAGTTTGTCTTTGCCAAAAACTTGCAAGAGTTAACTTGAAGTGCTACAGTACCAAACTCGAATTCCTTACCAAAACTTGAGTTCTCTAGTACATATCATATTGTTGAAGTTTCTAGCTTAGCTTATGTATAAAACTTATAAGAGTTGACTGGAAGTGTTACAGGCACAACTTGAGTTATTCTAGTAAACTCGAGTTCTCTTCAGTCCATAACTCGAGTTTTGTTCTATAACTCAAATTTATCAGATTGTTTAAATTTATAGTTTGGTTCTGGACAGAACTTGCAAGAGTTAACTTCACAACTTGAGTTCTCTTTAGTGCATAACTCAAGTTTTTCCCCAAAACTTGAGTTCTTCAGACAATTCCAATTTTTGGATCAACTTCTGGGTAAAACTTGCAAGAGTTAATTAACCAAACTCGAGTTCTTCAACATACACAACTCGAGTTTTTCTCCAAAACTCGAGTGTATCAAATAAATTTAACAACATGTTTCTATCAACTTGTGAAATGCATTTGATAATTAATGATTCAACTAAACTTTGATATTTCTTTATAAAACAATTTATTAACATTTTGTTATAATCAAAACATGGATTCCAACATTCTCCCCCTTTTTGATGATGACAAAACCTTAATGATGGATTTAAAAAATTAATGAATTTGAAAACTTATTGAAAACTTATTTAATTCTCAAATACATAAACACTAAGAATCAAAGTTCTTAGTTGCAATCTGGCATTTCTTCATTAACTCTGTAAAACTTTTACTACAAAACTTGTGACAAGATTAAGGTATAATATCTGATTAAAATTCATAACTTAACTGCAGAATTCATAATTGATCATTAAACTTCATTTAATCATGAATTAAGTATATATCTTTCCAAGATTTCCTACGTTTAAATATAGAAGCAGTTACATAATTAAAAATACAATGAACAACTAACAAAATTACCCTTACTCCCCCTTAAACTATCCTTACTCTTCCTTAAACTATGACTCCTAAAAAGTACAATAATCATAGCTCAAAAGCTATCACTTGTCTTACTTGTCCTTCTCCCCCTTTTTGTCATCAGCAGAGGAAGGAGGAATAGGAAAGGTGATATTTGATGGTGGAGGTGGATTGTACAAAACCAAAACAGTAGAGGGATCAATAAGATCAGGTAGTGATGAAGTAGATGGTATAAATGATGGTGAAGATGGATAAGGATCAGAGGTGACAGGATGAGAAGTAGATGGCTTATCCATATGACATCCATAGTGGCAAAAGTAATAGGATTTGTATATGTCAACAACATTGTGGTAGGGATGTGAGAGGCTGGTGTAGTAGTGGATGGTTGTGAAGATGTGGTTGGTTGAGGAATTGATGTATTAGGAACAGAGAAGTGAGCATGTGGAAAGATCTCTAACTTATTAAGCCATCTTGTGTGATCTTCTTGGGTCTTGACCAACAAATCAAAGTTGTGATTGGCCTTATCCACTAGTTGGAGAACTTGTTGCTCTATTTTTTCAACCAACTTCTCATATTGTTGATAGTTTAGTATTAAGTTTAGATATGGCCTGGTTGATCATGTCTGCTGCTTAGCCTTGAATGGATGCACTAAAGAATGCTGGAGGTGGAGATCTTCCTTTGGTATAGGATTGAGTCTTATCAACTCATGATGGTGTAGACTCATAAAGTAGTGTAGGTCTCTCAACACCCATTGGAAGAGTTATGCCCATGTGATTAAGTTGTGTCACACCAAACCTTAGGATTCTGATCTTCTCATCACTATCTAAGTACCTAATCTTAATGTGCTAAAGAATGAGGGATACAATACGAGAATATAGGATGCTGGTAGATCTGGTTGAGGAGGACCTGAATCTCCTTATCTCCTGAAAAATAATTTCTCCCACATTCCTCTTTTTTCTCACAAGAAATAAAGCCATCATATAGTAATCCTTGGACATAAAATAGGTAAAGTTCTTGGATTTATTCACTATGCTTCTAGTATAGATGTATAAAATGATAAGCTGAAGGTCTGCCATTGAAGCAGCCTTAAAGTTCAAAGGACCTATAGGCTTACCCGGCCTCAACAATAAAAATACTTGGTCAGTTGTGAATTCTTGGGTTGGCTTAAGAGGTGGAATGATATGCCAAGAATAGTATTGATGGTGGAAGGAGTGATCATCATGGTGTATCTATGAATGGTGGTCTCAAGTGCTTCTTTAACAATTCACGACTATGGAAATTAAATTTTTTGATTTCATATTACAGTAGAAACTCTTCACAATAGTCGGTGAATATGGTAGGTGTATACATTTAGCCAAGGCTCATAAAAACCAAGGTATGGTCTAAGGTTCAAATGACAGTATACACTCAACTAATCTAAGTCGATATAAACAATAGGAAAAAAACTACAGTGAGCAAACTCCTCATGTATACCTTCTTGTTGAATGGCACCAGAGGCTCAAGATTGAAGTATTTTGGTGGTACGATTTCTTCTTATCAGTCTTTGGTGCATGAGAAGTGGAAGGTACCCCTGAATGAGTACTAGCACATCCTTTAGAATACTGAGAGTATCCAAGAACATGTTGAAATGTAGAGGCACCAGTTCTTAAAGCAATTTGACCAATCAAAGCATCTAATCTTGACTTTTCCAATACTGCTCGGAGTTGCCTATCATCTTCACTGATCGAGGATGAATCATGAGGAACCTCTGTAGCCTTTCTTTTCTCTCTTCCTTTTGCTTCTTTAGACTTAGACCATGTTACCATTGGCTCCTTGATAGAAACACCTTTTACCTTCTTTAAAGGAGGTGTAACCTCCTTCACCTTTGGTCTCTGGTATTTCTTTTTCCCAACTTTCCCTTTTTCTTCTTTGTTTCTTTTGACTTTAGAGGAGGAGTTGGTATAGAAGACGAAGTTGCTGTAGGCATCACCATCAAAGTTGGAGACTCGCTAGAATGAGTAGAGAGTGAATGGGAAGAGGATGATGCATCTTGAGATAAATTGGGCATCTTTGTATGTGTAATATATCAAATTTTGTAATGCTAAAAAACATGTAAATATGGAAATAGTGGAATAAAATAAATACTGGTGTTTACAAATTAAAGGTAGAATTTCTTTCAAAATTCCCAGATGTCCATTGTGTCATTCATGGAAATTGAGAAGTCAAGATTGTAAAAATACAAGTGTAAGAAGTCCGATGAAAATTCATCAATAGTTGCAGGGCATAGAGGCGTTAGTTGAAAGATCATAGGAATTCGAGCATTATGTGGCATGCCTCAATATGCATGCCACAGTCCTACATGGGTTCCACATGGAATTCCAGGTAATGCACCGATGGAGCAACTTTATTAAAAGAACTTCAGTAAAGTATGTAATGATAGCTCATTATAACTCATGATGTCACATCTTTTGTGTTGGCCAAACAAGAAAATGATAAGTGTCCCAAAATCATTAGAAAGTAAAAATGTGTTTTTGTGTTGGCCAAATGAGGAGGTGACATGTGTCCCTCATCATTACACATTATTACACCCACTTTTAGCCTTTCGTGTTGTCATCTCTGGAGTCTGCCACCTAGCGTCTGAGTCAGGGGAATTCACCGGTCTCTGGCTGGGTTGCTTACTTTACGAGTTGAGCATTGAACCCAGGAGTCTGGGGAAATTTTCAGGCCTCCCCCTTCCCCTGACCATTTATGCCCTACTAAAGAAAGAGAAAATGGAAGGCCAATAGTTACACGATACGTGGCACTCTTAAGCCTTAAACTTGTGACACTTGGCAAGATGAGATGAGATTATTTTATGTGATTAAATCACAACCATCCATGCCTAATTAAATGCCAAAATTACGTGCAAGCATGGAAAGAGAGATAGAAATATTATTAAGCTTAAGAACACAAGAAGAGAGAAGTAAGAGTGAAGAGTGAGTTCTCCAGACTACCGGAGCCTATTTCGACCCTGAATCGCAGTTATCGTCCGATAAGTCCTTCAGAAAACTTCCTCTACTCACTATAAGGTTCAATTCTATGGCGTTAGATTTCTCATCTGAGGTGTTTTGTTCCAATTAGTCCACCAGAGTGCCACTAAAATACCGAACCACCTATAGAAACGCGAAGAGGTAAGCGTAGGCTTCCTTTTTAACCGATTACTTCGTGTTTTTGTTGAGTATTTCTTGACTCTTGTGCCACCTTTGATTTTTGACCAAGGGGAGTTTTTGAAGCAAGATAATGTTTTTTAATCATGTTTAAGGTGATATATGATGTTTGTGCAAGTATTAGACTTGTTAGTAGTTAAAAACACAGTTCGATTTTTGTTGTTTTGGGAGGCAGATTTTGGTTAGGGGCTAAATCTGGTAGACAGAATTTGATTTTGGTATTTTTGAGATTTCCATTGGATTCTACATGAAAAATTGTGTGCGTTTTTGTCTGGCAGTTTTGTTGTGGCAAAACTTTTACTATACAAACTTCATCTGATGATGATGATATTTTTCAGAATTAAAGTACACTTAAGGACCTTTAATTTGATAGGTATTATGAAGGATTTCGATAAGTATACTAGGAGCTATAAGTGTTTGAAGTAGACCATTAAAACTAGTCAGATTTTCTGGTAGAAGGGGAAAAAGAAAAACTAGGAAGCGTGCGCGGTCAAATGACTATTGAAAGTATTTTCCCCTTAAAATAGATTTAATAAGGGTCATATAGAATTTTGAATCACCCCAATTTGATTTTTCTAGAATTAGTTATGATTTTTCAAAATTCAGTGAAAAATCTGCCAGCTTTGGTAATTGTGCGAAAATTCAAAGTAAAGTGTTTTTGTAATAGAATTGGACATTTAAGAGTTAAGTTAAGCATTTAGAGTAGCTTGAGCTCTTTAGCTTTATATTGGTCCTAATGTAGTGACCCTAATGATCACCAACATAAGAGAATCATTTATGAAGAATTGGACTAAGAAATAACTCATTGCTCATAAATTATAATTTATAGGACTTGATACTTGCCCAGGACGTTCAAAGCATGTCAATCCAGATCAAGATTTGGAAAAATTGTCAGGTAGTAACTTATCCCTCACATACTATGTGATATGTTATATGTATGTTTGTACTATTGTGAATTTAACACATTCAGATGAGAACAGCTAAGGCCCAGTAGAATTTCCCAGTGTTGTGGCAAGGGACGGTTGTCCTTGAATTGGTAACTCTATGCTTTTTGCATATTATGAATTTATCTCTGAATGTTGAATATGTTGATTGTACTATATCTTTGGTTGACATGGCATGATATATGTGCATTTTATATGAGTGATTTTTGTTACTAGTGAGATTCACTGAATCTCACTCTATTTTTCCAAAACAAATTTTCAGCTCGAGCAAGTAGTTCCTCAGGCAAGAAGGTAAACACGGGCAAATGAAGCAAAGGATTTAGAATTTAATTTTCTATTTGTTTTCCATTTTAGAGATTGTGCTTAATTTGTATTTAAGTGTGGTCAGTCTCGTACTGACATGTATGTAAGCACCTGTATATAAACAAAAGCACAACGACATTCGAACTAGTAGTGGATAGCCATCCCCCTAGGGCTGTTAATTAAACATAGTAGTTTGGGTTTTAGTATAGAACTTATTAGTAAAAATCTGATATGAAGAAATGAACCTAAAACGGATGGCTTAAAATAAATCATAAAAGAATATGAGACCAAATCTGAAATTGATTTTTTTGAAAAGATTTTTGAAAACCCACTCAAGCGTAGCTCCACACTCTGCTTGAAGTTGGGACTTTCGTTGTTTACAAAAGATTATCATCTCTTTTTTAAAGATATTGCTACACTTATGTCATCCATATGCTTCCAAAACATGGGTGTTATAGTACGAGCCATTGTAAAGAAACACAAAGCACCCATAGCGATACTTCTGAGAATTTTGAGAGTGGGTTAGGATTCGCTGAAGGAAATTTAAGGTGAAATCCACCATTTAAAGAATATTCATGAGTTGTAAAGGCTGATTTATAGGAGAAGAGGTGTCAATTCATTGTATAATAGATAGAATTTAGTGAGTGTGTTTTCGAGTGAGAAGACGTTTGAGTTGGAAAAAATGAGTGTGATAGTTGAGTTTCAGACTTACTGATATAAGACCCTGACATAGAACTCGAGTTTATATGAACTTGAGTTTTACCCAAGAACTTGAGTTCTACAGAAACAAAAACAATTCAAGATCAAATATGGCATATCTGGTTTGAGTGCAATTTGTAGACACCCTAGTTAATTTCCATCTTCTTGTATATTTGCACTCAAATCCTCCAAGATCACTTGAGTAAACCATGCTTTTGATTCTGGTCTTTTTGTAGTGTTCTTCCTAAACTCGAGTTTTCTATAGAAACTTCAAGTTAGAACTCAAGTTTCATGTTAAAAGCTGAATAGAACTCTAGTTTTCACTTAGAGTTCATGTATCCTCTATCCTTGTTTTACTAACCAAAAGCAGAGCTTCCTGCAAAACAAACTTCTACATACTCCAATTCTTAAGTCAGTATAGTAATCATCAAAACATATATATAAATACATGCAAAAACATAATTAATAACAAGAAAATCTTACAACTTATTGGGATTAACCATTCCCAATTCTCTCTTTATGTATAAAAATTGATCTTTAGCCAACGGTTTTATGAATATATAAGCAAGTTGAAGATGTGTAGGAATGATTCTACTTTGACATCCTTCTTTTGGACATGGTTTGGTATGAAGTGATACTAGATGTATATGTGCTTGGTTCTTAAATGTTGCATAGGAGACTTGGACAAGCTTATAGTACTAATATTGTCACAATATATATGCATCTCCTTCAAGATGATTCCCAAGTCCTAAAGTTGTTGTTTTAGCTATAGTACTTGTGAGCAATAACTTGTTGTAACTATGTATTCAGCTTTAGTAGAGGATAATGAAACTGCATTATGTTCCTTGTTGAACCATGGAACTAAAGAGCCTATAAGAAATTGACATTATCTGCTTATTTTCTTTTTGTCAATTTTATATCCTCCATGATCTGAATTTGAATAGGCCATAAAATATTCATTTCCTCCTTTTGGATACTATAGGCCAAGTTCTATAGTGTCTTCTAAGTACCTAAAGATTCGCTTCATGGTTTCAGCATATGATCCTTAGGAGAAGATTGATACCTTGCACATATACCAATACTGAATTATATATCTGGCCTACTTGCTGTTAGATAGAGTAATGAACCAATCATTCCTCTATATTTGGTAATATTGAAGTCAGGGCCATTCACATCGGCATCCAGTAGTGTGGTTGTGCTCTTTGGAGTGTTAGCTCCTTTAGCATTCTCCATTCTATACTTCTTCAACAACTCTTTCAAATATTTGGTTTGTGATATGAAGATCCTATTCCTCTATTACTTAATTTGAAGTCCAAGAAAGAAGTTTAGTTCACCCATCATGGACATTTTGACTTCTCCATGCATAAGCTTAAAAAATTCTTGATAAAGAGATTCGTTAGCAGCACCAAAAATTATATTATCAACATATATTTGTACTACTAGTAGATCATTCTTGTTATGTTTGATAAAGAGCGTCATGTCTACTTTTCCTCTAATAAAGTTTTGATCAAGAAGAAATTTGCTCACTTTTTTGTACCAAGCTCTCGGTGCTTGTTTCACACCTTATAAAGCTTTCTTGAGTTTTAAAACATTGTCAGGTTTTGTTTCATCTTCAAAACCAGGAGGTTGTTCTACATAAACTTCTTCTATAATATAACCATTTAGAAAAGCACTCTTGACATCCATTTGATAAAGTTTAAAACCTTTAATGCATGTAAAGGCTAAGAGTACTCATATGGCTTCTAGTCTTTCCACTAGAGCATATATTTCCTCATAATCAATACCTTCTTCTTGATTATAGCTTTTGACAACTAATCTTACCTTGTTTCTCACAATGATCGCAAACTCATCAAGTTTATTTTTGAAAACCCATTTGGTTCCTATGACCGAATGATCTTTAGGTCAAGGTACCAAATCCCAAACTTGATTTCTTTGAAATTGGTTTAATTCTTCTTGCATTGCAATCACCTATTCATTGTCAGATAGTGCTTCTTTAATACTAGAAGGTTTAATTTAGGAAATGAATGCAGAGAATGTAACTTCATTATGAATTCTATTTCTGTTTTAACACCTTTATGAACATCTCCAATTACTTGTTCAATTGGATGATCTTTCATGTGTCTCCATGCACTTTGCTGAGTATGAGCATTGACATTTTCTTCAATTTGAAAATCATTTTAATTAGAAATGGTTAGATTTTTAACTTTCTTTATCAAATCAATTTCATCTTCATCAAAATACTTTGTATGAGAGTCTACTTCCGCAAACACAACATGAATGGTTTATTCTACAATGCATGCTCTTTTATTAAAGACTCTATATGCTTTACTTCTATTCAAGTAACCTAGAAATAAACCTTCATCAGACTTCAAATCAAATTTACCCAAATTTTCTTAACCATTATTATGAATATAGCATTTACATCCGAAGATGTGTAGATGAGTAAGGTTAGGCTTTCTCCCTTGTAGATCTCAGATGGTGTCTTTCCAAGTGACTTGCAGATATATGCTCGACTAGAAATATAGCATGCAGTGCATATTGCATCACCCAGAATACGTGTAACACTTCTTTCTCATTGAGCATTGCCCTTTCCATCTCCGTGAGGACTCTATTCTTTCTTTCCACAACTCCATTTTATTGAGGCGTCCTTGGTGTAGAGTAATTGTGGTTTATTCCTTGATTGTTGCAGTAGTCTTCAAAGAGTTGATTATCAAACTCTCCTTGATGATTGGTCCTGATCGAAATAATAGAAATACCTTTCTCATTTTGAACCTTCTAGGCAAAGGTAATAAATTCAATGAAAGTTTCATCTTTAGAAGCAAGAAATATAGTTCACATAAATCTTGTAAAATCATTGACAATTATTATAGTATCTAGATTTCCTCCAAAACTCTTTACTCTTGCTGGTCCTACTTAATCCATATGAAGTAATTGTAAAGGTTTAGAAGTTGAAATCTCATTCTTTGTTTTGAAAGAAGATTTAGTTTGTTTTCCCTTTTGGCAAGCATTACAAATCATGCTATCTTTGAATTTAAGTTTAGGAAGTCCAACAACTAAATCCTTTTTAACCTATTTGTCAAGTTGATTCATATTGACATAAGCAAGACACTTATGCCATAAACAACTTTCCTCAGTTTTGATAAGAAAACAATTTTAAGAAGAATTTGAATTTAAATCAATAGTGTAACAATTATCTTCCCTTAGAGCTCAGATATTTTATTTGATAAATTCTTTGTTAAGAGATAGATCCTTCTTGTTCACTATCAAGCATTCCTCTTAGCCAAGGATTACCCAATTATCTTTGTCAGTACTTTGACTCATGCTTCGGAGGTCGTGGCATAACCCTTCAACATAATATACCTCATTGATTTGAACACCATTGGTTTTTCTAACCTCACCAATTTCGGCAATACGTCCTATTGGTTACCTCCAAAAGTTACTTTTTCTCTTTCTTTAGTTTCCAACATGGTGAACTTATCCCTGTCACCAGTCATATGTCTCTAGCATCCACTATAAATGTATCATTTGTTTGCCTGTGATACTTTGAGACATACTTAAAGCAATATCATCAAGTTTTAGGTACCTATACTTTCTTGGGTCCTTCGTGGTTAGTATGAATCACTCTTGGTACATGCGTCCCTTCCAGAACCCATCTATATGTGCCAATGGCCTTTCTCTTTCTAAAATGGCATAATGAAGCATAATGGCATTTCCTATTGCAATAATTATATGTTGTAAATGGATTTGATGCATGCACTGAATTTTTAAAATATTTGAGAAATATCTTACTACTTTTCTTCTTCTTTCCTCTATTTTTATCTTGAACATAATTTTACTATAATACCATACTTTTCCGTCCTTTTTATACTTGTCAAAAGCTTTTTTATTCAATTCTTTAGGGGATCATTTTTGAATTCCTGTTGTTGAACTGTTATTCTTACAAGATATCAGAGTTAATTCTATTTCTCGTTCTTATTCTTAGTTGCAGTGAGTTTAGCGATCTCAATTACAACTTACTTAAATTACACATATTCAATCTTGTGTATTCACTCAAATATTCTTGTCATGCAGATAATTTACATACAGTAAAATAACACATATTCTTTCCTCTTCGATTCTTCATTTTCTTTCCATCTTGTTTATCTTCAACATTCTTTTCTTTCATATTCTTGTACCTACATGGTTGGTAGGGGTAAGATTCAGGGGAATCTCAGTAGAAAATGTTGCAGACAATACAAGTAAGATGAATGCTAGTGCATGATATGCTTGCCTTAATAGGCTTTGTTAGAACTGGCTGACACCCAAAGAGGGGTTAATTAAATGTATGATAATAAATTAAAAACTTTCAAATCCTTTTTGCATCTTATCAAATCAATAAGCATGAAAGTATAAAATCACAAGGAATTATGTAAATTGTATATGCTTGAATAATAAGAGCTTAAGGAAAAGAACATGCAAACTGTGATTTATCTTGGTTTACTCCAATTCACGATGACCTATATCCAGTCCCCAGGCTCCTCCTGAGATTTTCAATCCATTATGTTCTTGTTGTTAGGATCGACAGGCACAGCGGAAGAATTTAAAATTTCACCAATCCCAATTTCAGATATATCAATAGCATTTAAACCGAGTTTGAAAGATTCGTACCTTTTCAATTTAGGATTTTTCGATCTCTAGGAGCTAACACCTCAAGTCCGCTCCCTCTGCCGATATCCATACGAATGCTCTCCAACCCAGACTAGCTAACACCTCAAGTACTAGCGCCTCCAATGTCTTCTAGGGTTTCCCTTGCGGTTTTGAATTCTTATCTGTGTATGAGTTTTTCTGCTCTATCAGTTTTATAACCCATGAGGGCTATATTCGAATTTCACAATTAACTTTATTAATTTTGAAGTTAATTAGCCCTTAATTATCTTGATGAGCTAATTAAATAGATTCAGTTTAAACTAAATTTGCCCAACAATTTTAATTTAATCTATTAATTTAATCCAAATAAAGAGCCATTAGATTTAATTTATGTTCATAAATTAAATTTGAGATACTATATCTCTATCATGTTATTTATTAAATGTAATTTATCTTAATAAAATTAAATTTAAAACTAACAAAATATAATAATATAATATATATATATATATATGTATTTTGAAAATACATATATATATATATATAATATTATTAATTTTATTTTAATGAATTTTATATTATTATATATAAATATAAAATTCATCCACCCTAGATGAAACATTATCTCATGTTGGGCCATTCTTGTGTGCTGCCTTATAGGCTTGTATGAAGTTGGCAGTGGGCCAATAACTATACTAACCCACAAGTCGCAAGCAGCCTCTAGCAAAACATTTCGACTACCAATTCATTTGAGGATCATTAACATGATGCACTCTGTCATACAACCATGTCATGTCCCTTTTGTCACACGATATATCGGTAAAGGATGAGGCATGGATAATGTCATCCTCTTGTTCCTGACCATTACTTTCTCAATTCCTGGGTAGCATGACAATAGAAATGGAAACTCCTTTCCATCGCAGCATGACTATACATTTCTCAGACTTACTCATCGAGGGGCCCATTAATATCTCTCTACTAATGTGAGGGATAAATTCCATCTTAATCATTCATATTCCTCTGCATAAAAAACCACCAAGCCCTATCGTAGCCTTTATCATCACCCAGTTAAAAGTGACTTTTTACTAGTTCAAAGCTTAGCAACTCTCATTTAGGAATCCATGATGACCTCAGGTCTAAGGGCATTGTGACATAGTTATACATGAGAAAAGCTTGTGGCTTGATCTATGTCTACTAATAAATTTATATGTTATTAGATAGATATAGTCATATCTACTAAAGTCATCTATAAATGTAATGAAGTATATATAACCTCCTCTGGAAGCTATATTTAATGGTCCATATACATCTGAATATATGGGGCCTACTAATTCAGTGGCCCTCTCACTCTGCCCAGTAAAAGGTGCCTTTGTCATCTTTTCTAATAAGCAAGATTTGCATGTATTATATTATTCAAAATCAAATGAGTTAAGAAATCCATCAGAGTTTAGAAATGTGTTTCTCATTTATATGGCCTAGACGACAATGCCATAGGTAGGTTGGATTCAAATAATTTGATTTTATCCTTTTCATAGTTTCGGTATAGATATTGCCATTATTATGATGTTCTAAATTTAATATATAATGACCAACATGCAAATCACTATCAAAAGCCCACTGGGTAAAATGTCATTACAATAAATAGAACATTTACCATTCCCAGTAATGGAAGTATAACCTTCCTTATCCAAATAAGAAAGAGAAACATTGTTACTACTCAAAGAAGGAACATAATAGAAATTGTTCAAAACTAACAAAAGCCCACTGGGTAGAACTAATTCATAAGTGCCTACAACTAAAGCAGCAACCCTTGCTCTATTTCCAACTTATAGGTCTAACTCACCCTTCTTTAGCTTTCTACTGTCTTTTAGACCTTACACATTTGTACAAATATGAGAACTACATGCAGTATCTAATACCCTTTGAGAGGAAGTAAAAAAATGAATGTCTATAACATAAATGCCTGAAGCAATAGCTCCATTATCCTTCTTATTTTTTTTTTCAGATCTTTAAGGTAGAGTCTACAATTCCTCTTCCAATGACCAGGTTCATTGGAGAAGTAGCAAACTCCTTCCTTTGGAGGCTTTGCCTTCTTGGGTGGAGGCTTGGTTTTGGGCTTGTCTGACTCTTTGGTCTTACCACCTGAGCCATTATCCATCCATTTGCCCTTCCCTTTCTTTTTTGTACCCTTTCCTTTATTTTTGTTAATTTCTCTATATTGTCATATTGTAGTTCATAACAAACTGATCATAACTCTCTAGGAGTGAGTTTAGGATCAAATTTGTAGCTAACTCCTGCCTCATGGGAAATCCATCTTACAGGAATGTAAGGCCTTTGTGGTCTCATATCTTTCTTGCCTTGCTTGTTGCTAGAACATTTCCTTAAGATGGACAAGCATCTCATAAGCCTCCATAAGTTCCATATCTCTTTGGAGCTCTGGAACCATAGTGGCAAGCATCAGGCAACCTACATCCATAGAGTCATCTTTATGTTTTGTGTAAGCATCTCTCTGAGCTCTTAGAGCATTGGCTGAAGGCTCCTCAGGAATGGGTTGATCTAGGACATAAGCCTTTCTTTCTTGCTTGAGAACAATTCTCAATTTCCTGAACCAGTCAAGAAAGTTTGTCCCATTTAGTTTGTCCTTCTCAAGGATTAATCACAACGATAGTGTAGCAGTATTACTAGCTGATATGATTCTGCAATTAAAATATGTAAAGTTAGATAGTAATCTCTTACTAAATGAACAACCCTCAATATAATAATTAATGGGCTAAGATCCATATTTAGCTTAAACTTAGGTCTACTTTGGCAGGACACTTAAATTCAAGTTATTTAGGTAGGTAACCTATTTACCAATTACATCACATATAACTATTAGATGTTATGGGATTCAGTTATCATATAATCCGGCATGTTTAATCCCATCTAATGCCTTGAGACCAAAAACCATTTTGTTAATCTCAATTAAGTCAAAACGATAATGAATTTTGTGAGCAGCACTATTACTCATGCTTGTCTCACCAAGATAACTCAAAAGAATCCAATTTGGCTATTTCTACAACTGAGCGATCTAGATTTTGACAAGTATTCCTTAACTAACAGCATTATGACTTAAGATTTGATTTGGAGGGTTCAATTAATTAGTTTTGTTTATATGAATGCAATCATGGCAATATCTCATACAGATAAATACATATAAATGCCAAAGTATTCATGCAATGATCTAATCAAAAACATAATTTAAACGTAACACAACATGGCTTTCCTAACCTAAATTCCTCCCAAGCCAATGAGAGAACATCTCTAAATAAGAAAAGAAATACAATGAGAGAAACCTTGTTAAAACATTCGAGGGGAGTGAGATGAGAAGAGAATATATATTGAAAGTATTTAGAGGAAGGTACGACACGCAAACCGTATTTAAATATTGCAACCCTTTGTAAAAATCTAAAGCCATGTTGTGCACCATACCCAAACAAGTATGAATAATAAACCACAACAAGAGTTCATATGTAATGACCTAATTTGGGATTAAGGTCTAATAATGCTAGTAGTGATGTAATTATTGTTGAATTCAATGTGAATGAGTTTTAATCAATTCCTAAGTCCTATATTTATGCTTAAGAGTGGGATAATATCTAAAATGGGCTAAAATATAGGGGAGGGTGCATACTGATGCTATTGTAATAATAAAATGAGTTTGGAGGTGATTCAGGTGGAATTACAATAATCAGGGGCAAAATGGTAAAGTTACTGACCAATTGGTCAGTTACCGAAAAGGAAACTCATTGGTAACTCAAAGATCAATGGTTGGAATTTATTATCAAGAGATTAAAAGGGTGGAATCCTATGCACAAAGGTGTATGTGATCTAAATTGTGTAACCTTGGGAAGAGGAAGAGGTAAGAGTTAGTAGAATTTTGATCTAAATTGTGTAACCATTGAATGAGTTTTGGAAATTCTAAAATTTTGCCCTGATTTCATGAGAATTAGAAATGGATGAATTAGATACAGTAATGTGAGTAAAATGGTATTAGGATGTGTTATTGTGTCATTGGTTTGGAACTTTGGGATCAAGTTTGGTGAAAGAGGAAAATAGGTGTGAAATATTGACCAAAAACTGAAACTTGTAGTTAGTAGGAGATTTTGGGTGTTTTGAAGCTTTCAATGGGTTCTTTATGTGAAATTGAATGGGATTAGGTTGATGCAGGAATTTTAAGACTATTGGAAAACATTTGGTAAAAACTGGAAGTTGCTGTGTTTTGGCTTCTGATAAGCCTCACTCAAGTGAAGTAGGGCCTCACTCGAGTGAGGTAGTTTCTCACTCGAGTACAACAGTATATTTTCCCTTTTCCTTCAGCGTTTCAGTAGAGTTGTTAGGCAAAGTTAGGGAGTACACTTCCTAACTTGCGTGTGATATGAGGGTATTACTCGAGTGCTTAGGGTATCACTCGATTGCTTATATGTTCTGCATATTGAGTTTTTGTCTTGGGTTAACACTCACGGGCTATTTATCAAGAGTGTGATCTAACACTTGCAAGCAATGAGCTATCACTCGAGTACACTTCTTACCCTAGAGTTTCATTTGCTCTCGGGTTGTCACTTTTTGTGTTTTACTTGATAGAACTTGGGTGAATATGTGGCTATCACTCGAGTGCTGGGTTCAGGACTCAAGTGGTGTGAAAAATTTTTACGTCAGGTTATGCTCTCAACCAAACACTCGCACAAGTGATCTTCGGTGCTCGAGTACAGGTCACCCCATCACTTGAGTGTTGTCTTCTTCACTCGAGTGTCTGAGTCAAAAATCTGTGTGTTCACTTCTGAAGAGGAATCTCTGGGGTTGTTTCTCCCAACCCTTTAGGTATGTGTCTAGGCTTCTAGTGGCCACCTAAAAAGTTCAAAGGATAACCAACTTTAAGAGTTATGACAATAAGAATTTGGAGTAGAGAATTAATCCACCGTTCTTGATTTTGGTTATATGATTCGACATTTGCCTTGATTGTAGACGTGCAGTGCCGGAAGATGTCAGGAAAGAACAAGGTAGTGACTCTTTCTCTTATACCATGTGTAGAACATTGTATTTATGTTTATCATGCTTTGTGATGATATTTGATTTTGCTGCGAATACAGCAGGGAGGGTTGTCGTTATAGAGATTAGAGTGAAAGCTGTCGCATAGTGTTACAATCAGGAGGGTTGTTGTCATTGTGATTACAGTGAAAGCTGTCACATTGTATTTACAGCCGTGAGTGCTGTCGTTTATGGTGAACACTATAAATCATTGTGCATTGTGCGATTGCTACTAATGTGTTGTTAATGATTTGCTTACATGTTATGTGTTTATATATTGTATGAGTGATTTGTTACTACTGGGATTCTTTCGAATCTCATTCTTTCCTTTGACTAACCTTTAGACAGGGCAAGTTGTTCCAAGGAGAAGTGAACGACCAGGAGCGGCTAGGAATTTGTAGGGATATTTGCTATTGGATTGTTGGTTATCCATTTTGGTTTGAGATTATTGTATATTTTTGGTATGTAAATATTACTTTGGATAGGGTTATGTAATCACCTCATTGGGAAACTGTAAGGGGAAAATATGCTCCGTAAACCCCTTTAGCTCTGATATGAAACCCGGGGGTAGCCGGGATTTTTTTTTGCACTCTGATAAGTATAAATGTGATTTAACTTCAAGGGTAATTATATTCAAAATGTGAAATTGAGACCAGAATATGGGCAAAAGTTTTGAAAAAATTTTTAGAAACCTCCCATAAGGAAGGGATTGTAAAAGAGACTTTGGATGATTATTGATCTCTATTTCATTTTAATTTCCAATTTTGAATTATAATTATGATTTTCAAGGCAGGGGTTACATTTTTGGTATCAGAGCTGTAGTTCCTGGTAAGTGGTAAGGGTAGAGTTTGCCAGGATTACTCCCTTAGTTCTTCGCTTTTGTGATGGAAGATGATTATGATTGGTTATTGTTTACACATGTATGCTTTGTGATTATAGATATACATGAGATTTGTGGACAACGTGTATACATTATCTATGAAACTGACGTAGTGAATAATTTGTAGAATGAAATAGACAAAGGGTCATCCAGAGTACAACAAGTAGACCCAGAAGTGGAGGTAGTCAATGACAATCCACTATATTTGATGCGAGAATTAATGGGTCTAATAAAGGATCAGCGGGATATGATAGCTGAGCTAAGAAAAGAGCTCAGAGTAGAGAGAGTAGAGAACAGAGGAGACCCAGTTCAGTCCACCTCGGAAGAGACCGAGGAAGAAACTCACCACGAAGATACTGCAGAAGGGTCAGCACGACCACTAGAGTCCCCACCTCATACTGTCCTGAATCAAGAATCATATAGGGTGCCAGCTAGAGAGGAAAGGGATCTTTAGTTTTAGGTCTTTAAATTCTTTAAACGCTTGCATCCAGTGTTCAGAGGTAGATTTGACCCTCAAGCGGCTGAAGATTGGTTGAACCGTCTTGAGAAAATTTTTGAAGTTCTTGAGTGCCTGTCTGATGTGAAAGCACGGTTGGTAATTTATAAGCTCAAGGGATATGCTGATCATTGGTGCCAGAATATCACCCTAACATTGAGGAGTAAAAACGTGCCATTGACCTAGGAGGTGTTTCAACATCAATTTAACGAGAAGTATTTCCCTAAGTCAATATAGATGGAGAAAGAAATTGAATTTATTTCCATTAAGCAAGGGGACACGGAGACCTTTGAGGATTATTTGTCTCGTTCCATTCGCTTGTCCCGGTATTCCTCTTATCTTCGGAGGATGGATGATTAGGAATGGAGCTCAGATATGCTCATATATGGGTTGAGGCAAGAATTGAGAAATCGGTTAGCCTCCTACTTGTTCACCGAGTTTAACAAAGTGGTGGAGGAATGTAGAATCATTGAGAACAACCTGCGAGATTTGTATCTAGCTAAAGCTACTAGTAACCTTAGTGAACCTGGTAAGGGTAATACTTCCCAGAAGCGGAAGGATCAGGATTGCTCTTCTTTATCCAAGAGCAGTTGTAAGAAGCCCTATTAGCCCGGGAATCGAGAGCCACATAGAGCTTACATAAGGTGGATATGTCCTCGTTGTAACAAATCCCATCATGGTAAAACCTGTGATGGTTTAGTAATATGTTTTAATTGTAAGCAGGTCGGGCATATGTCTAATGAATGCAACCGGGCATGGCTAGAGCAGAGGCCTAGGAATTATGGTAAAGTATTTGCTATGACTCACGAGGAAGCTCAAAAGTTCCCCGATCTGATTCAAGGTAATATTGTTCTTAATGTTAATGTGTTACAAGCGTTATTTGATTCGGGTGACAGTCACTCTTTCTTTGCTTATGATTGTGTGAAGAGCCTAGGATTGTATGTGCATAAGTTGCCATTTGATTTGATTGTGTCGACACTGATGGGTGTTAAAGCTTTGACCACTGAAGCTTGCTTAACCTATTTGATTACTGTTGAGGGGCACGAATCCATTGTTGATTTGATTTGTCTGTCGCTCCATCAACTGGAAGTCATTCTAGGTTTTGATTGGTTGACAGAAAATAATGTGCTTTCAGATTGTGGCAATAAGAGGATAGTGTATCTTGCTTTGCAAAATGTGAATAATGTGAATGCGAATTTGAACTTCCTCTCAATAGCCAAAGCTAAGAAATATCTGCAGAAGGGTTGCCAGGGGTATATGGTGTTCTTTTCTGTGCAGGGAAAGATAGAAGAAAGATTGAGTAGTATACCTGTAGTACGAGAATTCCCTGAGGTATTTTCGGATGATCTTGACGGATTGCCTCTTAAAAGGGAAGTTCAGTTTCCAATAGAAATTGTGCCTGGAGCTGGTTCATATCTAAGGCTCATACCGAATTGCCCCAAATGAAATGGCAGAATTGAAAAAGCAGATTGAAGATTTCCTTGAAAAAGGGTTTATTAGACCTAGTGTGTCGCCGTGGGGAGTTCTAGTGTTGTTTGTTAAAAAGAAAGATAGGAGTCTGCGTTTGTGTGTGGACTATAGGGAATTGAATAAGATTACTATCAAGAATAAGTATCCTCTCCCAAGGATTGATGGCCTTTTAGATCAACTGTCTGGTTCTTGTGTATTTTCGAAGATTGATCTACGGTCAGGTTATCATCAGCTGCGTGTGAAAGTGGAAGATGTTCCGAAGACTGCTTTCAGGACTAGGTATGTGCACTATAAGTTTCTGGTGATGCCCTTTAGCCTGACCAATACACCTGCGATAATCATGGATTACATGAATCATGTCTTTTGACAGTATTTAGATCAATTTGTCATAGTATTTATTCACGATATTCTGATATACTCCAACAATAGGGAGGAGCATGAGCATCATTTGAGGATTGTATTGAACATCTTGCGTGAGAAGCAACTCTATGCCAAATTGAATAAGTGCGAGTTTTGGCTACCATAAGTAAAATTATTAGGCCATGTTATCTCGCAAGAAGGGGTCTTTATGGATCTCGGCAAGGTGTAAGCAGTACTGGACTGGAAGAGGCCAGAAACTATTGCTGAGGTACGCAGTTTTCGGGTCTTGCTTGTTACTACCGAAGATTCATTTATAATTTCTCCCGTATTGCCTTGCCGATGACTAAGCTTAAGAGAAAGGATCAACTATTTGTGTGGGATGAGAAATGTGAAAATTTCTCTGTGAAACTGAAAGAGAGATTAACTGCAGCACCAGTGTTAATTATACCTGATCCCAGTTTGACTTATATTGTGTATAGTGATGTAAGTAAGCAGGGATTAAGGTGTGTCCTTATGCAGTAGGGATGTGTGGTGGCTTATGCCTCTCGACAGCTCAAACCTCATGAAATGAATTATCCCACCCATGATTTAGAGCTTGCGGCTATTGTGTTTGCCTTGAAAATCTTGCAGCATTATTTGTATAGTGTGACGGTATAACTGTACTGTGACTACAAAAGTCTCAAGTATTTGTATGATCAAAAAGAGTTGAATATGAGACAGCTTCGTTGGATGGAGTTGCTGAAAGACTACAGCCTGGAAATCAAATATCATATAGGTAAAACAAATGTAGTCGCTGATGCTATTAGTTAAAAGACAGTGCTTGTGGCAGCAATGATGATACAGGAGGGAAAGTTGATAGAAGACTTTCAAGACCTGAACTTGTCGAATTTGATCGTCTGTGCCAACTACATGGTTTCCCAAGGGGAGAGTGATTTGAGAGCCGAGATTGAAGAAGCTCAAAAGCAAGATGGTTGGATACAACGTAATCTAGCTAGAATTGAATGGGGAAAAGCTCAGGGCTATGATTTGTCGCCTAGTGGATTGGTTTGCTACCAGAAGAGAATTTGTGTTCCACTTAAGGCGGAATTGAGACAAAAGATTCTTGGTAAGGCACATAAGAGTTGGTATACTCTTCACCCCAGAATGACCAAACTGTACCATAATCTGAAATTTGTATATTAGTGGCTAGGATTAAAGAGTGATGTGACGAAATATGTGGTGCAGTGTCTTACTTGCCAGAGAGTAAAGATCGAGCACTAATAACCGCCAGGGTTGTTGTAGAGTCCTAAGATTCCAGAATGGAAATGGGAAAGTGTGACCATGGACCTTGTTGTGGGATTACCCTGAATCAAGAATTATGATGCGATCTGGGTGATTGTTAACCAGTTAACGAAGTCAGCATGCTTCATACCGATCAATGCTAGTACTCTCCAAATAAACTGGTAGAGATTTATATTCGTGAGATTGTGAAGCTCCATGGCATACCGAAGAATATCATTTCTGACCAAGATCTCCAATTCACCTCGAGATTATAGAGAGCATTGCATGAGGCATTGGGTACTCAGTTGAGATTTAGTACTGCCTACCATTCTCAGATAGATAGACAGTCAAAGAGAACTATTTAGACATTGGAGGATATGTGAGCTTGTGTCCTTGACTTCAAAGGGAATTGGGATCACTTTCTTCTACTTGCTGAGTTCGCCTACAACAATAGCTATCATGCGAGCATCCAGATGGCGCCGTATGAAGCGTTGTACTGGAGGAAGTGCCAATCACCCTTGTGTTGGAATGAGTTATCTGAGAGGAAGCTTTATGGGCCATAACTTGTTGACCAAACATCAGTGTAGATTCAAATTATTCGTAAGAGGCTTCTTGCAGCGCAGAGTTGGTAAAAAAGCTACACTGACAAAAGGTGAAGCTCTCAAGGGTTTGAGGTTGGTGACCATATCTTTCTAAGAGTATTATCAGTTACTGGCATTGGGAGAGCTATCAAGCGTAAGAAGCTGAGCCCGAGGTATATAGGTCCTTTTGAAATTTTTGAGAGGATTGGGCCTGTTGCATATCGAATAGCCCTAACCCCGACCTTGAGTAGGCTCCACGATGTGTTTCATGTTTCCCAACTAAAGAAGTACCAAACGGATCCCTCTCACATCATTGAGTATGAAGACGTTGAGCTGCAGGACAACTTTTATATGCAGTAAAGCCGAAGTGGATCATTGATCGGGAAGAACGACGGATCAAACACCGAAGCATTCCATTTGTGAAGGTGATCTAGAAGAGAATGACTCTGAGAGAAGCAACATGGGAAGCGAAAGCCGATATGCATAAATGATATCCGGAGTTTATGGCTCAAGTTGTGTGACAAATTTTGAGGACAAAATTTATTTTACTGGGGGAGAATTGTAATGACCCAATTTGAGATTAAGGGCTAATAATGCTAGTAGTGTTGTAATTATTGTTGAATTCAATGTGAATGAGTTTTAATCAATGCCTAAGTCCTATATTTATGCTTAAGAGTGGGATAATATCTAAAATGGGTTGAAATATAGGGGAGGGCACATACTAATGCTATTGTAATAATAAAATTAGTTTGGAGGTGATTCATGTGGAATTACCATAATCAGGGGCAAAATGGTAAAGTTACTGACCAATTGGTCAGTTTCCGAAAAGAAAACTCATTGGTAACTCAAAGATCAATGGTTGGAATTTATTATCAAGAGATTAAAAGGGTGGAATCCTATGCACAAAGGTGTATGTGAATCCATGAAAGAGGAGGCGAGATGTTGACACTTGGTAAAAGGTGTGCCAAAGGATTTGGTCAAATTGTCAAAGCATTTCCCTCTCTCCTCTCTCCCTCCCAAAGTTGGCCAAAGAACATGAAACTAAGGGAAAAATCTGCATTTTATCATCATCTCATCTACTCTCACTTGCCTCCATTTCCAGGTTGAAGAGGAAAGAGAAAGAAGAAAATTGTGGTAAGTTCTCTATTTGACTTGGAATGATGAAAATCTCTTCATTAAAGTTGCTCATGGTATTGAGATCTTCATCTTTATGGTTTTAGATTTCTAAAAGGTGGTGTCTTAGTACTTGAAGGAATTGGAAGGTTGAGAAATCAAAGAATCAACCTTGGGAAGAGGAAGAGGTAAGAGTTAGTAGCATTTTGATCTAAATTGTGTAACCATTGAATGAGTTTTGGAAATTCTGAAATTTTGCCATGATTTCATGAGAATTGGAAATGGATGAATTAGATACAGTAATGTGAGGAAAATGGTGTTAGGATGTCTTATTGTGTCATTGGTTTAGTACTTTGGGATCAAGTTTGGTGAAAGGGGGAAATGGGTGTGAAATGTTTACCCAAAACTAAAACTTGTAGTTAGTAGGAGATTTTGGTTGTTTTGAAGCTTTCAATATGTTCTTTATGTGAAATTGAGTGGGATTAGGTTGATGCAGGAATTTTACGACCATTGGAAAACATTTGGTAAAAACTGGAAGTTCCTGCGTTTTGGCTTCTGATAAACCTCACTCGAGTGAGGTAGGGTCTTACTCGAGTACAGCAGTATATTTTCCCTTTTCCTTCAGCGTTTCAGTAGAGTTGTTAGGAAAAGTTAGGGAGTGCACTTCCTAACTTGCGTGTGATATGGGGGTATTACTCGAGTGCTTAGGGTATCACTCAAGTGCTTGTGTGTTCTGTATTTTGAGTTTCCGTCTCGGGTTAACACTTGCAGGCTATTTTTCAAGAGTGTGATCAAACACTCGCAAGCAATAAGCTATCGCTTGAGTACCAGGGCTATCACTCGAGTGCACTTCTTACTCTAAAGTTTTATTTGCTCTTGGGTTGTCACTTTTTGTGTTTTACTCGATAGGATTCGGGTGAATATGTGGCTATCACTTGAGTGTTGGGTTCAGGACTCGAGTGTTGTGACAATTTTCTGTCTCAGGTTGTGTTCTCAGCCAAACACTCGCACGAGTGATCTTCAGTGCTCGAGTACAGGTCACTCCATTACTTCATATATATATATATATAATATTATTAATTTTATTTTCATGAATTTTATTATATATATATAAATATAAAATTCGTCCACCCTAGATCAAACATTATCTCGTGTTGGGCTATTATTGTGTGCTACGTTGTAGGAACATACGAAATTGGCAGTGGGCCAATAACTGTACTAACCCACGGTCGCAACACCCTTTAGCAAGACATTATGACTACCTAATTCATATAAGGATCGTTAACATGATGCAGCCTGTCATACAATCATGTCACGTCCTTTTTATCACACGATATATCGGTCAAGGATGAGGTATGGGTAATGTCATCCTCTTGTTCCTAACCATTACTTTCTCAATTCTAGAGTAGTCTAACAATAGAAATGCAAACTCCTTTCCATTGTAGTATGGCCATACATTTCTCAGACTCACTCATCGAGGGGCTCAGTAATATCTCTACTAATGTGAGGGACAAATTAGATCTTGATCATTCATATTCCTCTGTATGAAAAACCACCAAGCCTAATCGTACCCTTTTTCATCACCCGATCAAAAGTGACTTTTGACTAGTTCAAAGCTTAGCAACTCCCATGTAGGAATCCATGATGACCTCAAGTCAAAGGGCATTTTGTCGTGGTTATATATGAGATAAGCTTATTACTTGATTCATATCCCCATATCTTATCAAAGTCATACTGGTCTTACTTCATCTTTGCTCCCGTATAGATGACTGACCAGAGACATTTAGGACAATCTTTATGATTTATTCAAGTATACAGTCATCATAGTGAACATGCGAATAATATAATAACATAATCGAGAAATTCAATAAATAATATTGTTTAAAGTACAATGATTGGCCCTTAGCACACAATTTTCAACACTTGTTTAATCGGGCACAAGAAAAACCTTTACAACCTACAAGTTTTATTGGGCACTTGTGAAGCCTATTACAAAGTTACTCTCCCTTACACACTATAAGGTTCACTCCCCCTTACGGCAAGTCTTACGAGCAGAGCAATCTCGAGGACTTTTCTTTCCTGCTTACCCATGCAAGTCTTACAAGCAGCAACATTCTCTTCTGCTTACAACCCTGTAAGTCTTACAAGCAGTAATGTTCTCTGTTGCTTGCACCTTGTAAGTCTTATGAGCAGAAAGTCTTACTGACAATTCTCTCTATAGCTTCCCCCATAAGGAAATCAAACCTCTCAAGGTCCCTCTACCTTGAGATCAATTCAGAAATACCAGTGTTTACAAACTCTCTCACAGAGTAGATAAAATGCTCATTGAGGTACAATACAAACAATCACTCTCCTAATAGTAAGTAATATAGAATCTATATAATAATAGAGCATGTTTGGATCGAAATGGGTGACTCATGATATTCCCATGTTGGCGTTGTTGTTCTGTTCACTTGAATCTGTTGTATTTATAGTTGAGTAGGATATGACCATTGTGAATATTTCAACCTACCCGTTGAGTGTCTTTGCTAGCCTTGGTTGTTATTGTGTTTGAAAAAACTAGCCATTATGTTAAACGCTCCTTATGCTTTGTAAAGTCACTTTTGTCTCTTCGTATCATCTCTTCATTGTATTCCTAGAGAAATACATTAAACACTAATACAATTAAGTGTTAGAGTGATTAAAAGCAAGAAGAATGCGTTACACAATAACTTTAATGATTTTCAAAAGTTATGAAGTATTGTTCTGCTTTGCTAGAAAAGCTTCACTGGAAGTGCAAGAAGTGTAACTTGGAAGTTCATGAACACTTTCAAGTACAACTACACACTTTCAAGTGCAATGTATCATCACTGGAAGTGTAGGAAGTGTAACTTGAAAGTGCATGAACACTTATAGCTGCTCAATTTCAACTTGAGCCACACTCGAGTGCACTTACCGATTTTTAGCTTCTAACTTTCTGCACTTACGAGAGTGAACATAGCACTTGCAAGAGTGTTCATGTAGAACTAAAGTGCAAAATCTTGGACTCGAGTGCACTTGTGACCGTAACTCGAGTGTTAAGCCAGAACTCAAGTGTACCAGACAACTTTTGTTTCTGCTAGACTCTTAGTGAAACACTTCCATAAGCACACTTGCTAGACTCAAGTGTACATGTCATAAAAACTCGAGTGTTGTTAAAGAACTCGAATGCACCAGGTAGTTTCTCTTTTTGACTTACATATCTGTGAAACATTTCCATAGGTGCACTTGCTGGACTTGAGTACTACAGCTCACAAAACTCAAATGCATCACAGGAACTCGAGTACATCAGTAAAATTTTAGTCTCTAAACTAGCATTTGCCTAATACTTGTAAGAGTGTGAAACCATACTTGAGTGTTAAAGCTTCAAGAACTAGAGTGCTTTATCTAAACTTGAGTTCATCTTGGTCAACAACTTGAGTTTTCATCTAAAACTTGAGTTCTTGTGACAACATCAATTTCTGGATAAGTTTCTGTGCAAAACTTGCGAGAGTGTGTACATTCAACTCGAGTTCTCATCATACATGATTTATTCATTTTGACTCCAAATATGGCAAATAATATATCATCAGAAAGATCTTGTCGTCTACATTCTAATGCAAAAATAATTAGCTCCAAACTCATTGTATTCTATAAGTTATGATCTAAAGAGTGCCTATTGTACTTGACAGTGTCTGAAATTACGAGCATCAACTTCCAGAAGGCATAACTTTTAACATATAACTCCAAATTTGACAAATTACCTATCCATAGAAAGAACTTTAAGTCTAGTTTTATATGACAAATCTTCCTTATATTCTTGATTATCTTCAATCTTCTTCTTTCTTTGCTTGATTAATCTATAAGATATGCAGCATTATTAAATATAGTAGTTAGTCATGTAGAATATCAATATATTATGGAAACTTTTTGCTCTTAATATTTGACATCTATATTTGACATCATCAAAATGAATCATATATAACATCCTCCCCCTTTTTGGTGATGACAAATCCTTCAAGAAAAATATGTATGAATATGTCAACAATTCGAATGCAAAATATTTTTCTTACCTTTTCTCCCCCTATTTGGCATGAGCAAAAAGTTTGAAGGATAAATAGGAAAGGCTCTTAGAGAAGTAAATATGAAACCGAATAAAAAATGCCTTTCTCTCTCTCAATCAGAAGGAATGTATAATCCTTCACTATTAGGGTGATTACAATAAACAAAGGTTTTTTTTTGAAAACTTCTATAATCAAAGCAAATTGAAATCGAGCAAATGCTTCTCAACCATAGAAGTCCTTATAAGGGGGTCACTTGGCTCTCTTGTTTTCTTGAAAGACATGATCTCTCCAGTGCTCCTCTCCTTTTTGTTAATAATTAGGGCATTATGTGATAATTCTTTTTGATAAAGTGAGTAAAGTTATTAGCCTTGTTCACCATAACACTAGTTTAGGTATATCAGATAATTCAGTAAATATCACACATAGAGGTAGAATTGAATTTGAGAATCTTCATTAGTTCTCATGCTTTGATGATTATGTACTTCAGGCTCATTGTACTCCTTGAAAGTTCTAGTGGGAGGGTTATTGAAGCCCAACCACTTATTGATCTTTGAACTTGAGATGGTGACTCTGATTGTTGTCTCCAATGTCTTCTCAATTATTGTGCCTTCCTCAAAGCATAACTCAGCAAAATCTATGTTGCAGTAGAGATGTCTAACTACCTTTGGTAGTAGGGATGATGACTAGATAGCAAAGGCTTATAGTATTGGAAGTGTGAATCTAATTCATGAGTGTTCTTTAATTTTTTCAACTCAAGATAGATAGTTGGACATAAAGATCTCTTGGTATAATCACTATTATTTCTGGCCTTGCTCTTAGCTTGAGCTTCTTTGAGTTGAATTTTGCTGAGGCCACTAAGAGATCTTCTAACTCTTGCTCCTTTTCTAATTGCACCACTAGCTAGTCACTTGCTAGTGATAGGGAATCACTCAAGCGATACAATAGATTCTGCTACTACCCACATCGCAACACTGCTAGTCATGCCTACTCTATTAGCCATTGTTCTTTGTACCCAAAAGCATAGCATCTTGGTCAATTCCTACAAAAGTATAAATATATGCTCTTTGGTACCCAAATTTTTTTTTGGTTCCATACAATATTAGAAATTATAAATCTTATGCTCTTATATAATTAAAAAAATGATATTTGAGCAAAGATTATAATAATCAACAAAGACCAAGACATAATTGTACCTAATTAAATAAATTCAAGCCATTAGATCATAAAGGGTTACGAATAAGTGATCTTAATGACCAATAACAGTTTGTAAATACATTTTATATCGAAAATATATCATTGATAAGATTTTCATGCAATTCATATATGTTGGATAAAAGGAGAATAGAGAATCAAGCCATACCAACTTTTATTGAAATGAAAAATTATGAATGAAATTAATTTTTCCAAGAATTATAATGAAATATGTAAATTGTTTCAAATTGTTAAATGTTCTTTTGAATCATGAATATGTGTTATGAAATTAAGATTTTGAATGCATGAAAACTCATTTATGAAGTTTGTTAAATATCAATGCTTATGCTAAAAGTGATGGGAGTCAATAGTTATAATATATATATATATATATATTAGAAAACTTCAATTTTGGAGAATATGACAAATATTTGAAGTTAACATGTTAGAGTATTTTCTCGAGAGCAAAAGTCATAAAACTAAAGCATTAGCCAAATAGGCTTAGCATGAGTGATTAAGGATAATGACTTTGTTATTGGCCAAGAGACAATCTTGACTTTGAAGAGTAAGAATACCACCAAGTCAAGGATTTGAATACTTCAATTGCTCGAAGATAGGTAATGACAATTGTTAAGGCATTCGAGCAATAAGAGCAAGTATATAGATTTATAAACTATGAAGTTCAGGCTTGTTGGTTTAGATGACTAGAGTTCCAAAGTGCTGTCTTATAAAGTTATTCCACTGTAATGGTTAAGATATTTAATACATCAATAAACATATGTAATTATTGGAATAACTTAGCCAAATAAGACTCTAGACATTAGTGATAAGGCATTCATAGATTGAATTATTTTATGAGAAATACACTTCAACGTCATATAGATAGTTAACTTGTTAGGTGTAAGGTCTAACATGTTAGAGAATAAAGACTAAAGAGTTCAAGCATTGGATAGCACATTTAAGATCAATGATCAATATGTCAATGATAGGGAAATACTCTAGTGGATCGATTTGAAGCATTTCTGAATTTCAATATACAAAAATATGAACTTCCAATTTTGAAACTGATTTGAATGCAAACAAAATATGAATAATTTTCAAATCATGTGTATGCACTAATAAGATGGATGAAATTTAAGCAAGTTTTTAAAATGTGCATTTCAAACTTCCAATGCATAGAAAGATTATGCACAATTCTATTTTTGGTACATTTAACAATCTAAAAACATTTTGAAAACCATAAATGATTGATCGCTAATGATATGCAGTAATGAGCAAGTATTTACAACTTACAATGAGTTGGGAAGAATGAGTGCTATGGTTGACTTTTGAAATTACTGATATGAAGTCTTGATACTCAAGTTCTGCATAAGAACTTGAGTACATATGAACTCAAGTTTTCCCTGAAAACTCAAGTTCTGCATAAAATTGCCTATACTGATATAGCGTACCTGGCTTGAGTGTAACTTGTAGACACTCAAGTTAGTTTCCATCTACTTATATCTTTGTACTCAAGTCCTCCAAGATCACATGAGTAACCCATGCCTTTGAATCAAGCTTTTCTGTAATTTCCTTCCTGAACTCAAATTTCACTCTAAAACTGCAAGTTGTGAACTCGAGTGTATGTCTGAAACTCGAGTTTAATTCCATAACTTGATATGAACTCTAGTTCTCACTTAGAGTTCATGTACTCTTTGTTTACCCCTCTTTTGAGATTGTAAATAGAGCATTCATTTCTTCTTCCTACAAAAGCATACAAATATTTTTCTTTTTTGGATATCCAGGTTTATTTGGATCCACTTATGGTTAGCTTGTGGGAATCATAATTCACATGCTATAGTCAATTCAAAGAAATTGAGCATAATAAATTAAACATGATTTTATGCATAAAAATATTTTCTCTTAAAGTATGCGTATATGCATAAAGTGTTAAGCTATTGAACATTGTGATTCTTTATGAATGAATTTTCTAAAGATTGTGAAAACATATGTACAATGCTCATACCTCAGGTAACAAGGTATAAATCTCAATAAATAGTAAAGATGATAGCGTAGGATGTTTTACCTTTGTTTACTTTTACATTAGGTGCTTGGAGGATTGCCTTTGCATAACCACTGCATCTTTCTTTGAAGCTCTTTTTTTTATGTATTTGGCTTTATGCAAAGCTCTCTCATATGATGTAGGCTTTGAGAGTATTTTTCTTTGTGTATGAGAAATGCTTCTCTTCTTGCTTCCTCAAGGTAGTTGAATGGTACTTTATGGTAGCCCTTCCTTGAGGTGAAATATACCCCTTTTATCTATTGCTTCTTTTTATGGTTATGCTCTGTAGCTCCAGCAATCGATGTTCTGAGAGTTCTCTTTTGTGATAATATGAACCTCTTAATTGGTGCTTGATAACCTCTTGGCTTCTTCTTCATCTTCTCTGTACCCTTATGTCTATTTCTTTTCAGATCATCCTGCATACATAAAGTACTAGATGGACATTTTGGTACCCACATATACTTGGGTCCTTGATTGTTATAATTCAACTTTACATGTCCTTTCAGAACCAAACATATTTATTTCTCATATGAGAATTTCTTCTAATATAGCATGTGTGAGAAATATGATAGGATTTACCACAATAATTACAAATTGTATGAAGATATGCATTATGAGATATCATGCAAGTATTATGTCGGTCATGAGAGTAGAAACTCGAATGGATTTTATTTGAACATTCTTTCTTTCTAACAAACTTTCCATCATATCTTAAAACATTTTTTGCTGTTCTCAATAGAATCAACAATTGGTTGAAAAATAATCTTATGTAGACTCTAAAAATCAGTTTTACGAAAATCACGAGAAGAATTGGAACTTATTACCACAAGTTCATCTTGAGCTCTAGAGAGTGATTTTTCATGTTTTTCTATAATGATCTCTTTTCGGAAATCTTCTTGTTTATCCATGTAGATTGTATGGAAGTGTTCTATGATTTTTCTTCATCATCATCAACTTCCAACTATTCATGCGCCGTAGATGTATAGCTTGTAGTTCACATGAACTGTCAATACTTTCAACTTCAAAACACTTGTTAGAAGTATGCATAGAATCAAAAGTGTCCCAAATATCTTTAGCATTAGAAAAAAAATCTAATTTCTCACTTCTCACAATCATTTTCTGTCACAACACTATAGAGAATCCTCATTACTCTAATATTTAATGCAAATATTTTCTTTTCTTTTTTAGTCTAATCCTTCCTCAGTTTGTGATCAAAAGCATTTGTAAAAACATTTCACATATCAAAATCATATTCTTTTATAAAACTAGTCATTTTAGCTTTCCAAAACCAAACATTAATATCTTTTAAAAGAGGTGGGAATGTATAATCAAAACCTTATGAAAGTATACAATACCCAAAATCAGCCATTGATAACTCTTAAGATGGTTAAGTCCTATAAATAAGAGTCTATCTTTGATACCGAATGTTAGAACTGACTGACACCTAAGTGCGGGGTGAATTGGGTGTATGATAATAAATTAAAAACTTTCAAATCCTTTTCATATCTTATCAAATCAATAAGTATGGAAGTATAAAATCACAAGAAATTTTGTAAATCGTATATGCTGGAAATATAAGAGCTTAGGGAAGAGAATATGCAAACTGTGATTTATCCTGGTTCGGCCTAATCCATGATGACCTATGTCTAATCCCTAGGCTCCTCCTGAGATTTTCAATCCACTATGTTCTTGTTTAACCTAGCACAAGAAAAGCCTTTAACACCCACAAGTTTCGTTGGGCACTTGTGAAACCTATTACAGGGTTACTCTCTCTTACACACTATAAGGTGTTAGGATCAGCAAACACAGCAGAAGAATTATAAAATTTTCACCGATCTTAATCCAGGATCTATCCACAGCATTTAAATCAGATTAGAAAGAACTCGTACCTTTTTTTTACTTAGGATTTTAATGATCTCTAGGAGCCAACACGTTAGGTCCACTCCCTTTACCGGTATCCACACGAATGCTCTCTAACAGAGACTATGTGCTAGCGCCTCCAATGTCTCCTAGGGTTTCCCTTACGGCTCTGAATTCTCATGCGTGTATGAGTCTATCCGCTCTATCAAGTTTATAGCCTATGAGGGTTATATTTGAATTTTAAAATTAATCCTTATTAATTTAAAAATTAATTAACAATTAATTATCTTGACGAGCTAATTAAATAAATTTAGTTTAAATTAAGTCTGTCTAACAGTTTTAATTTAACCAATTTATTTAATCCAAATAAAGAGCCATTAGATTTTATTTATCTTCATAAATTAAATCTGAGATACTATATCTCTATCATGTTAGTTATTAAATTTATTATATCTTAATAAATTAAATTTAAAACAAACACAATATAATAATATAATATAATACACACACACACACATATATAATATGTATTTCAAAAATACATTTCTATATAATATTATTAACGAATATTTATATTACACAAATATATATATAATTCGTCTACCCTAAATTAAACATTATCTTGTGTTGGGCCATTTTTGTGTGCAACCCTGTAGGCCCACATGAAGTTGGCAGTGGGCCAATAACTGTATTAATCCACAAGTCGCAAGCGGCCTCTAGCAAGATATTACGACTACTCAATTCATATGAGGATCGTTAAGACAATGCAACCTGTCATACAACAATGTCATGTCCCTTTTGTCACATGATATATCGGTCAAGGATGAGGCATGGATAATGTCATCCTCTTGTTCCTGACCATTACTTTCTCGATTCCTGAGTAGCCTGACAATAGAAATGGAAACTCCTTTCCATCGCAGCATAACTATACATTTCTCAGACTCACTCATCGAGGGGCCCAGTAATATCTCTCTACTAATGTGAGGGACAAATTCCATCTTGATCATTCATATTCCTCTGCATGAAAAACCACCAAGCCCAATCAAAGCCTTTATCATCACCCAGTCAAAAGTGACTTTTGACTAGTTCAGAGCTTAGCAACTCTCATGTAGGAATCCATGATGACCTCAAGTCTAAGGGCATTGTGACGTGGTTATACATGAGAAAAGCTTATGACTTCATTGATGTAGCTTTCTCATAGTGGGTCGGTCCAGCACCTTGTATTTTTACAAGTGTCTAAGACTTTGATTCGTATCTCCATATCTTATCAAAGTCATACTGGTCTTATTTCATCTTTGTTCCCACATAGATGACCGACTAGGGACATTTTAGGATTATCTTTATGATTTATCCAAGGATACAATTATCATAGTTAACATGAAAATAATATGATAACAGAATGGAGAAATTTCATTAAATTAATAATGTTCAAAGTACAATGATTGGCCTTTTGGGCACAATTTCCAACATAAGGTTCACTCCCCCTTACGGCAAGTCTTACGAGTAGACCAATCCCGAAGACCTTTCTCTCCCACTTACCCATGCAAGTCTTATGAGTAGCAACATTCTCTTTTACTTACACTCTTGTAAATCTTACGAGCAGTAACGTTCTCTACTGCTTACACCTTGTAAGTCTTACGAGCAGAAAGTCTTACTAGCAATTCTCTAAATATTCTTATGTTGGCATCATCGCTCTGTTTGCTTAAATATCTTGTATTTATAGTTGAGTAGGATATGACTATTGTGAATATTTCAACCTAACTATTGAGTCTCGTTGCTAGTCTTGACCGTTATGGTGTTTGGAAAAACTAGCCATTACGTTAGACACTCCTTACACTTTGTAAAGTTACTTTATTCTCTTCGTATCATCTCTTCATTGTATTCCTAGAAAAATAAATTGAACACTAATACAATTAAGTGTTAGAGTGATTAGAAGTAAGAAGAATGAGTTACACAATCACTCTAATGATTTTCAGAAGTTATGAAGCGTTGCTCTATTTTGCTGGAAAGGCTTTACTGGAAGTGTCGGAAGTGCAACTTAGAAGTACATGAAAAATTTCAAGTATAACTTCTCACTTTCAAGTGCAACGCATCATCATTGGAAGCGCAGGAAGTGCAACTCGAAAGTGTATGAACACTTGCAGCTGCTCACTTTCAAGTGCTAGTGGTCATACTCGATTTCTTGAGCCATACTCAAGTGCTGTTACATATTTTTAGCTTTTGAATTTCTGTACTTATGAGAGTGAACATAGCACTGCAAGAGTATTCATGTAGAAATCGAGTGCACAATCATGGACTCGAGGGCACTTGTGACCAGAACTCGAGTACACCAGTCAACTTTTGTTTCTGCTTGACGCTCTGTGAAACACTTCCATGAGCATACTGTTAGACTCGAGAATACACGTCATCGAAACTTGAGTGTTGATGAAGAACTTGAGTACACAGGTAGTTTCTATTTCTAACTTAGCTCTCTATGAAACACTCCAAGGGTGTACTTGTTAGACTCAAGTACTATAGCTCACAAAACTCGAGTGTATCACATGAACTCAAGTACATCAGTAGAATTTAAGTTTTTGAACTCTCATATGTCTAAAACTTGCAAGAGTGTGAAGCCACACTCTAGTATTCAAGCTTCCATAACTTGAGTATTTCCTCCAAACTTGATTTCATCTTGGTCCTTAACTTGAGAGTTCTTATGACAACTTCAATTTCTGGATAAGTTTTCGTACAAAACTTGCAAGAGTGTATACAGTCAACTCGAACTCTCATTAGACATAATCTATTCATTTTGGCTCCAAATATGGCAAATAACTTATCATCAGAAAACTCTTGTCGTCTACATTCCCATGCGAACAGAAGCCACCCTAAACTCATTGTATTCTATAAGTTATGATCTAAAGAGTGTCTAAAATCATGAGCATCAAATTCCACAAAGCATACCTCTTAAAATATAACTCTAAATTTGACAAATTACTTATCCATAAAATATATTTAAGTCTAGTTTTATATACCACTAGTTATATCTCAATCAAACATGTAATTTGGGAGTTATGTCCAAAATACCGAACTTGCTTTGGAATATAATGGTGATTTGAATGTCATCTTCCAAATTTCATATCTCTTTTATCTAAACTTTTTTGAATGTGATCTTGGTGTGTATTTGACGTATTGGGAGTCTAGTTTCATATGCAACTAACTTCAAATCAATCGAACATATGGTTTGAGAGATATATCCAAAATTCCAAACCTCTGTCAAGCTAAAAAAAAAAGAGTACAATAGAGTGCATTCACACGCGAGTTCTCTGCCAACACTCAAGCGCATCATCCCTCAAAATTGAGTTTTGATGTAAGACTCAAGTACATCATTTCAGGAGGTGCCATAACTTCTATATAAGTTTTCTAGGCTTTATATTAACCCATTCCAACCACCATTTGATCATATAAAGCTCCAGTATCACTTCTAAGAGCTTGAATTTTGATATTCTCATTAGATCTTGCAATTTCTTTTTTCTTCAATCTCCTTCTTCTTGATTTTCTTCTTGATGATCATTCTCTATAACCCAACAAGATATTTTCTTTATTTTCTTGACTATCTTCAATCTTCTTCTATCTTTGCTTGACTAATCTACCAGATATGTAACATTAAATATAGTAGTTAGTCAATGTAAAATATCAGTATATTATGCAAACTTTTTTCTCTTAACATTTGACATCTATGTTTGACATTGTCAAAACTAATTATATCTAATAGGCTCATGTTCACATAATGATATTCTGCATGCTCAATGTTTCGTGCAATATATTTATGGCCATAGTAAAAATAGAATTAAAGCTTCATTCATACATGCTTCACATAATCAAGAAAAGCAATACAAAAAATTAATACACTGCATTAACATCTCATACATATAAGTAAGTATGTTTAATACCTTTTATCTTTGAGTCCTCTCTTATACCTTTTCTTTCAATCGCTGAACTTGCTTGGGATCCATTCCATTTTCCTCATCCTTGTCATCTTATGGCACTAGGTACATAAACATACATTAGAGCCATGATAAATGAGTGACCAATATGGCTACATGGGCATTCAACAACTTTAAGGGCCTAATCCTAACCCTTGGAGTTCCTAATTATTACATTCACCCTTGTTGCTTTAAATTCACATGAAATTAGAAAGTTGGCAGATTTATTACTTATCTTTGAAAAATCATAACTTTGTCTAGCAAACTTCAATTGGGGTGGTTCAAAGTCTTATATGACCCTCATTAAGCCCACTTTAAGGAAAAAATATTTTCTCCAGTCAAATAAAAGCCCAAAATCTCAGAGCTCACTCTTAGTCCTTTTTTCAAAAAACATCACTATGGCTTTTAACATGTACTTTAATAAATCAAAACTTTTAGTGTACTTATCCAAATGAGATGGTTCCAGTGACTAATTAAATAATTTTAAGTCCTTTATCAAGGAAAGATATGGTCCTTTGAGAAATGGGACCACAAAAACCCAAAATTTCATTATTGCCCAGACTATAATAGGATAAGTTCCAGAATCATCACCAAATTTTAAAAATTCATATTTCTCAATCTACTTGTCCAAATGATACATTTCATCTATAAAAGTAAAGCTCTTGGAATAAATTTTCAGGGAAAAATATCACCATCTAGCAATTGCAACCACAAAAGTCCTAGAAATTTGTCAAACACTATTTGTTCCAGAAATAGGGTTTAAATTTGAAAAATCATAATCATAACTTTAAATTTACTTATCCAAAAATTACGTTCTACCCATAAAATTAAAAATTAGGATGTCTACTTTCATCTCATAAAATTCATAGCCATTGGATATCATTTGGTTAGTAAAAAACGCATCATAAGTAGATTGCCTCACAAAACTTGAATTTAGCATCACTTAAACTAATCTTATATTATCATCAAACACCATATATCATCATATATTCATGGTTAAAACATCATTAGACCTCAAAAACCCAGCTTGGTCGAAAAATATGGTAGCCTAAGGGTCTAAGAAAACTCATTAAAACCTTAATCCAATCAGTTCAAAATGAAGCTTAGGCTTACCTTTTCGAGTTTTTATAATCGGTTCGGTATTCTGGCGGCACTTCGACCAGCTAGGCGGTACCAAACACCTCTAATCAAGAATTCAGAACCATAGAAATATTGCTTTCAATGAGAGGAACAACATTACAGAAGACTCTTGGAGCTGGAAAAGCTAAATTGGAGGTGAAATCAACTCTGGAACTCTGGGAAAATCACTATTCAGACACACTTTCTCTCTTCTTTCTATTTTCTCTCTATTTTTCTCCACGTTTTCCTCTAGTTTTTCTTCCCTTGGATGACATCTTAAAGAATAATGGAGGGTTGAGATTTAATCTTGCATTTTGGATGGTTTCATGTTGTGCTAAGTGTCAACAAACGTGAGCTCAAGATTGCCATATGTCAAAAAAAGCATCTTGGCTTCTCTTTCTCTTTCTTAGGTGGAGTTCTTTTTTGGTTAGGGGAAGGAGGGCATGACAATTTCCCCGACTCCCATGTTCAGTGTTTGGGAAGTCAAATATGCGACAGGACCGAAGATCGGTGGATTTCCTTGACTCAGGTGACATATGGCTCATCCCGAGGAATGCCAACATAAAAGGTGAAAAGTAAGTGTCATCATGAGGGACATGTGTCACCTTCCTATCAAGCCAACATAAAAGGCACTTGGTACTTTGTCATGATGAGAGGACACTTGTCAGTCTCTTGTAAAGCCAACGAAAAAGTATTGTCATAATTAGTTATCATGTCTTACTTTATTAAAGTTACTCTATCGATGCTTACTCAAAATTCTACTCGGGTTTTACTCAGGATTGCTTCACGTATACTGAGGCCCGCTAAATGGCACTAGGTTAGAGACAGGGTATGTGTGGGCCCCATATGGTGCCTACTTACCAGTGTCTTTTCCAAAAATGCAAGGTACACATGTCTGCTATGAAAATGCCATGTATACACCTATACCAGTATATTTTGCTTGACTAATGGGTTTCTTACCTTATGACATAGCTGGTGGCATCTTTCTACCAACCCAGTGACACAGTATATGTGTCCTGTGTACATCTGCATCAATACTGATCCTATTGCCTACGCATACTGGGCCCTCTACTCTGTAGGGCCTGATCACATGGTCCCTAAGAGTCTTTTTATCTCTGGTCATTCTTGAGACTCTTCTCGAATTGGGCTTAATCATCTTCCTAATACAGGCTTGTACTTAAGTCTCTAGGCCCAAAATTTGGGATATTACATATTCCCAATTCCAGATTTATCATGAGTGACTCTTTATGAATTTAAAATTATTTTAAAAATGTTTCGCTTCTTTTAGTAAATCTTCATAAACTTTCTGTTAGGTCACTTATTTTCTTATCTTTTTCTTCACAAGATGCACATGATGAATATGACATGTCAATACTAGTTCTACTTTTTAATACTTTTACTTTCTTCTTATAACTTATCATTTCTTTAGCTACTTTGATGAATTCATAATGCAATGCATTGTATTCAGATAATAGTTCATCATAAGTAGGTTTAGAATCATTTACCTTAAGAGTCCAATTCTTCTTCTTTCGTTACCAAGCATATATTGGCAACTTCATCGTCATTGCTTGTCAAACCCTTTAATATTTTGAAATTTGCAGAGTAATAAATGCATAGTTTAGTGGGAATACAGAAATTTATAAACATATTGGTATTAGTACTTGTATTACATTACAAGAAATCCTCATAGGGTTTGATTCAAATATTTATATAGGTCAAAATAGTCGAAATAAAATAGCATATAACCAACAGCTGCCTGCATTGTACTAGAAACCTTAGTTGCTGGTAACTACGTCTTTGCCCTTAGAGTCGCTACCTCCAGCTAAGTAAATTTAAATTTTGGGAAAAGGGGTGAGATTCAAATGAATCTTAGTAGTACACACAATCATTCATAAAAAATACAATAAATAAATATGCAATGCACCATATAAGCAACAGAATTATATCATCGTACTCGTGTATGTACACTGTTCAGGGCCAAATAACTGTTTGGACCCTAACTGTTCTCCTATCCCAGTGCAGATGACTGCCTGCCTGGAAATGTTTCACTATCCCAGCACAGATGACTGCCTGTCCAAAAATGTTGTTTCCTTGTCCTAGTTGGGTCCCACTAGGCCAGATGGTACTTGTGAATTTTCCACCGGGTGGTACTTATGCTTTTCCCACACCACAATTAGGATGTGTGCCTATAACTCATGTCACAAACATGGCAATATAACATATAAATAATCACATAGTGTATGAAAGAAGGAGTCACTACCTAGAATCCCCTTTCTGCTAGCTAATCATTCCTTAACCTTGAATCAGCTCGGGCAAACTGTCCGGTCCTAATATTCCAAGTTTATAAGAATTGGGTTATTACTCATTTAAGTACTATTCCAAGCTTATTTTGTTAGTTATCTTTACCTTTAGAGTTCAATGTAATTACATTTTTGCCATTACCTTTTAATTTCGCACATTAACTAAAACTACCAGAATTTTCATCAAACTTTAAAAATTCATAAATTTATTTACAAATGTCCACTTGATGTGGTTCCAAAGGTATTGCAACCCCTATTAAGTCTATTTTTAAGGAAAAATATTTCCTTTAACTAATTATGCGCACAGAATTCCAGTATCAACATCGTTTGCACATTGCCACCACAACATTCCAATTTTACAAATCCAACTTCAATAAATCATAACTCTTAACATATGAATCCAAATGGGACAAATTACATATGAAATTGAAGCTTGATATGCCTACTTTTATGAAAAATATCATATTTATTGGATACCATTTGATTATCCAAAAACACATGACAATAAAACTGTCACTCATAAACCCTAACTGGCAGCAAGTTTCACATTTTAAGAATTTTGTTCCAATGATCCAGAATTCATAACCAGGAGCTATTCTTATATAGTTTTTTGTATAGATGGAACCATCGAAAACACAAAATTCCAACTCTAACCCTCTATTATGTAGCTGGCCGAAAATAACCGAAGGAAAGGGAAATTGAGTTTTCATGATTCCATTCCACCAACCACCTTCTTTTCACTTGTAATCCCATACTTGACACTTTATACACTTCCTAATCATGATTATTGGAAATTTGGCCAGCATAACCCCTTAGGGTTTAAGTTTCCAAAATTACAAAAACAACCAAAACAATTCAACAAACTAACCACAACACCAATAACACGTATAAATCATCAAGAGAAGACAAGCTTTCAAGCTTACCTTGATTTCTTCTTCTTTTTCTCTCTAAACCGTCCTCCTTCTGTCTCCTTTTCCGTTAATTTTCTTCTTGCTTTGCATGATTTCAAGAAGGACATGAAGGTTAGAGAGAGTTTACGAGAGTTTAAGGGCAAGAACACCAAAATTTTACTATTAATCTTACCTTGTTTGTGTAAAACCCCATTTTTTAATTCACCAATATGAATTGTAAATACTTGTGGCATTCAATGGAATAGAATGGTGAATTTCAATGCATTTGAAATGACAAGAATACCCTTAATATAAGAGTTTACATGAAAATTGGGCTAAAACAAGTCATGAAGCTAATTTTTTGTATTCCAAAATGCCCAATATTTAAGCCCAAAGTGAAGAAATGAAGAACATAATTTTTGGCCAATAATAAAGGGGAATTTTGGCCCAAAAGGAAAGGAAAAGGAGGAAGAAATACTTTGGCCTAATAAATTACAAAAATGTAAGAGCAAAATGGTAAGTTGCCAATAAAGTAAAAGGATAAATTATTTTCCCAATTTCATGAGGCCATTTTTGGCCAAATAAAGAAAATAGGGGGAAAATAAATATTTTGGGATAAATATCCTAAATATGGAGCAATTATGGCTAAGTATAAAAAGTTTGAAAAGTCAAAAGTAATTATGGAAATATTAATTAAAGAAGGTAATTATGATAATTCAAGAAGCAATATTATTTCCCTACTTCTCTTGATAAGAGTTCGGCCATAAAGGGAAATATTTGAGAAAAATAAATGCTTGGATGATAATTGAGCCATGTGTATTAATTTTGTGCCAAGTAAAAGCAAGAAGTAAAAAAAAGGGCACATGGAAAATTTTCAATAAAATATATTAAGTTAAGAGAGATGAAGAGGATATCTTTTTAAGACGTGTTATCCCTTCCATTAGCTCTCATTTTTAGCCAAGGCATAAGAAAATAGAGAGAGAAAGAGCTTGGAGAAAAACAAGAGCAAAGAGGAAGAACCAGGGTTCAAGAGGCAAAATCAAGGTAAGTACTCTTGATTTCAAGTTTTATGCTTCTCAAATCCATAGAAAACCTCTTCTAACCTCTAATCATTCATGAATTCCATGTTTAGCAAGCAAAAATCCAAGAGAAGAGAGGGAGGAAGAAGGCATCTAGAGAGAGAAAGTGAAAGAATCAAGAGGTAATCTCAAGAGCTTTAATCCTTTTTTGTGGTTTTCTTTTCGATTTTGTAATTTTGAGATGATGAAACCCAAAGGGGTTATGCTACCCAAATTTCCACAAATCATGTTTAGTAAGTGCTTAAGAAGTTAAATATGTGATTATGAGTGAAAAGGAAGGAGTTTAAGGGGTTAAATCAAGAAAACCCAATTTTCCCTTTTATTCTTGTAACTTTTGGCCAAGGAGCTGGAATTTCATCAATTTGATAGTTCCTTTGTGTTTAGAAGGGAAAATTGTGTATGGTTCATGTAGATTGTGTAGTGTGAAAAGCCTTGGAATGCGAAATGATAAAATGAGCCCTAAAACTCTAAATAGGGGCTGCCAAGGGCAAAATTGTCTTTTTGCAGTGAATTTTGCAAAAATAAGGTCAAAAATGGATTATACACATGAAATGTACAGGATTAACTTGAGTCAAAATTTTTGAAAAAGTATAGTTGGATCGAGTCCCTTGGGGAATTTTGATCATTTTGCAATTTAAAGCTAAGATAATCAACAAAATGAGTTTAAAAGAGTTTAAAGCAATACATGAATGAGTATTAACTCAATTCTTGTAAACTTAGAATCTTAGGATCAGACAATTTACTAGTACCAGGACAAAGTTAGAGCATGGAAAGGGATTAAGATAGTAACTCTATCTTTCATACACTATGTGAACTTTTATATGCTTTATATTCTCATCTTCTGTGATATGTATAATGCACTCTCTAACTGGGACGGGAAAAGCATAAGTACCATTTAGGGGGAAGAGTATAAGTACCCCAACGGTCCCAAAAGGGGATCTAATTATGAGATACAGTGCCAGGGGGCACATTGCCTAGTATAGTCTTGAGCCCAGCTGAGGTACGAAAAAGTCAGGGTTTAACAGTAGTTAGCCCTAAACACATATGCACATTCCCATGATTATAAATTTTATAGTGTATTTATGCTATTACATTATATGGTACTTGGCATATTTATTTGTCACATTTTATATGATTGGTTGTATGTTGCTATTAAGATTCATTCGAGTCCAGTAGAAGCTAGCAGCTCGAAGGGCAAAATGGTAAATACCGGCGTATGAGTGTACCAGTTCAAGCTAGGACTACTGTTGGTTACCCTTAGTTTTATTTTGTAAACTTTGAGGATTTATATATATTTTAAAACCCTACGGGGATCTCCTATATTGTAAACAAGTACTAATTATCAGTATATTGGTGCTACTTCTATATGCTTGTGAAAGTATGCCTTTATTACTCTAGCAAATATCAAAATGTTAAAAGGTTTGACATTTTTGGTATCAAAGCTAAAAGTGGTTTTGACATTATTAGAATAGTATATTGATATGATCTTGTTTACAAGTTGACAAGAACAATGTATGGAAGAAAGCGATAGTGAGACATGTCACTATCGTCGGTGAACTAGGTCTCCCTAGGTTAGAGGATTTGTAAGGGGCAGCATTCTGGAGAGATGAGGACACCTAGGAAGTGGGTTTGAGTTAGATTGGAATATAGGCCACAACCAAGACCCAAGCCAATACCTAGAGATTCGGTGGGAGATTTTGAGCATCTACTATATGATAGGACAGAGTTTGATTTCTGTATTGCTACTCTCTCCAGAGCCAAATCAGTACATATGAGATATGATCTACGGTCAGATTAGGGTTTATGGGAGCGTGTCAGAAGTAAGGTCCTTATCTTATTTTCATATTTTTGGGAGGTTCGTGAGTAGTTGGGTGGGCACACAGGAATAGCATAAAAATACTGATACAAAGTACATGATTATATTGCAAGAATTCGCACAGGTAGTGTTTATATTAATTACAGACCTTAAAATAATAAAAAGGTCTTCAAATAACTAACTGTCCTGTTTGTATTGGTTCAAAAACTCTAGTTACTGGTAATTACACTTTTGCTCTTTAAGCTGCTGCCTGCTGCTGAAAACACTATATATTGTGGAAAAGGGTGAGATTTGAAATAATCTCAGTAGTAACAAGCTATCAATCAAATAAAATATGTCATATAAATATGCCAAGTACCATATAATGCAATAGAATAATAACACTATAAAAATCATAATCATCAGAATGTGCACACGTATTCAGGTCCAACTACTACCAGAACCCTAACTTTTTGTACCTCAGCTGGGCACAAGACTACAAACTGGGTAATGTAACCCCTAGCACTGCATCTCATAACTGGATCCCCTTTTGGGGCCGTTGGGGTACTTGTACTTTTCTCCCTAAACGGTACTTGTGTTGTTCTTGTCCCAGTTAGAGAGTGCATTATACATATCATAGAAGATGGCATACACAAAACATATAAACACTCACACAATGTATGAGAGAAAGAGTTACTACCTGAAATTACCATTTCCTGATCTACTATCTGTTCAGTACCTTTGATCTGGCTCGGGCTATTGATATGTCTTAAAATTCCAAAATGGTCAAGAATTGAGTTATTACTCATTTATGTACTACTGTAAACACTTTTAAACTCATTTTGTTAGTTATCTTAGCCTAAAACTATAAAATAACCAAATTGCCCTTGGGATGCTATCCAAGTTCCTTTATACCCGGTCCAACTGTACTTTCTCAAAAATTATGATCTAGGCTAATCCTTCACAATTTTACATGTAGAATCCATTTTTGACTTCAGGCTTATCAAATTCACTGCACAAAGATAGATTTGCCCTTGGTGACCCCTAACTTAGGGTTTTAGGGCTTATTTTGTCATTTCACATTCTAATGCTTTTCACACTTCACACTTAACATATACCCTACACAATTTTGCATTCTAAACACAATGGAAGGGTCAAATTAATCAAATTCCTACTCCAACCCCATGTTCTATGCCTGGCCAAAACTTTTAAGAAAAATGGGAAAATTTGGTTTTTCATGATTCAACTTGATTTGGCTTTCTTTTCCACTTGTAATCACATGATTAACCTTGTAAATACTCTTTAATCATGATTAGTGGAAATTTGGATAGCATAACCCCTTAGGATTTTATCATCCCAATTACAGAACTAATAAAAGAACCACCAAACAACTAATAACAAGCTAGAATCAACAAGGAAATCAAGGTTTTGTGATTACCTCTTGATTTCTCTTTCTCTCCCTCTCTACGCCATCCCCCTCTTTTCTTCCAACTCTTTATTTTAAGCTTGATATACATGTATTCAAGATGGCATAGAGGTTAGAGAGGCTTTGCAATGAATTTGCAAGCAAAAACATGTGAATTTCGCAACCTCTTACCTTGATTTTGCCTCCTTGAACCCTAGTCGTCTCTTCTTGCTCTTGCTTCATGAAACACACACACACACACACACACACACACACACTCTCTCTCTCTCTCTCTCTCTCTCTATTTTGCTCTTTCTAGCCAAAAATGAGAGCTAAGGAGAGATAATGATGGATTGAAAAATATCACTTGGCATCTTTGTTGTTTATTATATTTATATGCCATTTTTTGCACATGCTTTTACTTTAGGCACTATCCCTTTGTAACTTGATCTAAATATTTCCCCTTTCTCTTTCCATATTGACATAAATGGGGCTGATGAAAGGAGTCAAATAAGTCTCTCATATTAGCTTCATCCATCTCTTGAAATTAGTATTTAATGTGTACTACTTTTTGACACTTCAACTACACCTTCATATTTTTGTTTTTGGGTCATATCCATTGTTTTCTCTTTCCCCATTTTGCTTGGCCAAAATTCATCAAGGAAGGAAAGTGGATTTGTACCTTAAATTATCATACTTTACTTTCTCAATTTACCTACAATTGTTGACTTTTTAAACTTCAATTTGCTTGGCCAAAATTGCTTCAACTTTTAGCATTTGTATCTTAAACATTTATTTTCCTTCTGGCGTGTGAAATAAAATGGTGAATATTGGAGAATGTGAATAGTACAGCCTGTGTAATTACTGGCGAGGCAGCGAGATTGTCATGTGAATTTGAAGAAACAAATGATGTTCAAAAATTAAGAAATTTTATAATGTGAAAGTAGACATCCTAAGCTTTAATTTGATAAGTGATATGAATCATTTAAAGCTATATACAAAACGCTATGAATTTTTAAATTTAGCCCAGAAAAACTATTGATTTTCTGGAATAGCATCTAAATAATTTAATTATGAGACTTTTGTGCTTTCAATTGGTAAAGGGCTATATTTTTTCTTGAAAATAGACTCAATAAAGGTTCTATATCATTTGGAATTACTCCAATACAATTTCTACAAATTTAGTTTGGATGTTTCAAATATTGGGCAGAAAATCTGCCATTAAATCCGAAAATGGAACACATTTTGGTATTAAATTGATATTAGCCCATTTTGGCTCTAATTTGGACCCCTAGACATGTAAAGGGCTAACTAGAGAGGGAAGGAATTGGTCACATGTAATGGGCTTTAAGTCATAAACTGCGATGTAGATAAAGTTTACTTACTTTATGACACCAAAAGTCAAGTTTTGGAAATTAAATAATTGGTGTAAATTAAGGGATAAGCGTAAAGCATTATAAAATCATTTCCTTCCTCTTCCCTACACAAAAACAGTCAGTCATGTGATCATAAAGAAGAGAGGGTGAGTTTGTGAAATCTTAGAGAGAAGAAGAAGAGATCTTGCAAGGTAGGTTGATTTCTTCAGTGAATTAGCTCCTAACTTGTATTACCCTTCCTCTAAGCTTGTTCTCTACATGATTTAGGGTGTTATTGAAGAAAATATTTTTTGTTTAAGGGAACTAGGGTTTCGGCCTAGAAGGGAAAAGCCAGACGGAAGCTAAGGTGACTTCCTAAACTATAATCTTTGTTTATTCTGGCTGTTGTGGTTAGTTTAATCGGTGAATTTCTGTTAGATTTGCTGTGAATGTGAAATTGGAAAACATTGACCCGTAAATGTTATGCTACCAAAATTAAGTCTAAATGGTGGTTATAATGTAATTAAATAGTTAATAAAGTGGTTAGGAATAGAAAAGAACAAGTCTGCGGAGTCAGATCTTGAAAATCCCAATTTTCTCCTTAGAATTGTGAGTTTTGGTCAGTGCTGGTTCAAGAGGTTAGGGTTAGATTTTTGATATTTTGATGATTCCATTAAGTTCAGGAAGGAAAATTAGGTAGGGTTACATTTGATCACTTTTTCAGAAAAACCTAGAAAAACATAAATATGAAAACGCCCTTGAAATCTTAAAATAGGGGATGCCAAGGACATTTTGGTCTTTTGGCAATGAATTTGTAATTTTTAGTCTGAAAATAGATTCCTTGGGTGAAACATGTTAGAATGGATCAGGTCAGAATTTCAGGAAAAGTACGATCAAACCGAGTACAGTAGGGCCGCCCCCGGGTCCCAGGGGCATTTTAGTAAATTTTCACAATAGACTTATGTAACCGCTAAAAATACTATGGAAGTGCCTAGAATAGTACATGAATGGGTTTGTGCCTAATTCTTATACATGTGACATTTTAGGATCGAGTTGAGAGCCAGGGGTGCTGGCTAGCAAATCGAGGCACGCGTTTCGAGAAGAAAAGGTTTTACATAGTGACTATATCCTTCATGCATGATGCCATGGTTCATATGTTTTTATGGTTGCCATTGTTTTGCTTAATTAATCAATATGGTTTGCCAAGTAGGGGCAATTAGTATAAGAAGTGCACTTACACCTGGGAGTTGTGTGTCAATCCAATTGGTGTATGAATAGTAGGGTGGAAGCCCTACACACGTATACATGTCAATATTTTTATATTGTTCATTAATTTGTGCATACATGGTACATAACATATTTGCCTCCCACATTATATATGAATGATAGTATATTACTACTAGGATTCTACGGAATCTCATTATTTTTCAATAATGATAAAGTGCCAGTGGGAACTAGTGGATCCAAATAAGAGGTTATAGACAGAGGGAATTGATGGGCATGGATCCCGAGGTGAGGATAGATGGTTATATGTAGTTGATATTTTGGATATTTTGTAATAAATTGTAAACATGTAATCATTATCAAACCCTGCGGGGTAAACCTATGATGTAATCATGTACTAAATATTAGTATTGTTACATTATTCCAGTGTTGCTCATCCAACTACCCGCGCTTTGAAAAATGAGAAAATAAGATAAGAGTATGACAGTTTATGTATTCCATGACTAACTCCTAGTTTAACAGCTCAATTCACTGTGCTTTTGCACTTATATGAGCTTATAACACATAAGGTGATATAAGTTACATGTGTAATACTAGTCATTTGTTCCCCTTTTATTATGCATTGGAAGTGTAAATGTTATTGTTACGGCTTGGGGAATTCCACTATTTAAGCCTCCAAATTAAATTTTTTGTATTCACCTTCCCATTCTCAACTAATTAAACATTCAAACTCACACTTATTCATTCTTGTTTACATATATATACACACACACACACACACACACATTACAATCATGAGTATCAACTCATCCATGGCATTTTTATACGATCAAATACATAATAATCTCTAATTCGTCATCACGTTTCCACCGCACAACTTTGATACATTCCTCTTCTATGCTCACTGTACCTATATGGTTGGTAAGGGAGAATGAGATTCGGGAGAATCTCAATAACAAACAATACTAGTTATGCTTGCAAGATAAATGCTTGTACATGACATGCTTGCCTTACCTAAATTCATGCTCACATAATGATATATTTGCATAGTCAATGCTTCACATTTCATACATATGGCCATAGCATCAATAGAAACGGAGCTTCAATTATTCATATATGCCTCACAAAATCAAGCAAAACAATTATACACATCAATATACAAGCATACATATCAAGTACTCGCAATTTAGGTAAGTTTACTACCTTTACACATTTATATCCTTCTCTTGTTCCTTTTCTTTTAACTATCGATGTTTCTTGAAGAATCTTCCATTTCGTTTTTCTTGACGTTTCATGGCCCTAAAGACACAATCACATTATTAGAGCCATGACAGTAATCCATCATAACTTTTCCCACTTTATGTCTCACACACTACATGCTTTAGTACCTTGTGGGTTGGGTCTCTATTATGGTCACATTAGATTTTAAGACATGTCTTGACTCTTTGGACCCATACTTGTCACAATTTACCTTAAGTGCCATAAATTCATAGGTCAACTCTAATTAGTTAGATTTGTCACTTAACGTTGAAAATTCATAACTTAATCTATAAAAATTGAAATGGGTTGGTTCTAAGTAATTTAGAAAGCTATTTAAGACCACTTTCAAGGAAAAATACCACTTTGAGCTAAATACAGGGTTAATACCTCAAGAACCCATTACCAACATCACTGCCTGAAAATACATTCCATTGTTTGTGTTCAATTTCAACAAGGCATAACTACCAATTAAAAGAGCCAAATGATACATATTATATATCATTGGGAAGATTAGGGTGTCTACTACAACCCTGTAAAATATCATAGCCATTAGATAAGGTTATTTAAACATATCTCACAAGCAGACTCTCTCAAATCTAGCATATTCAACATCAATACTTTAAATTCCAAAATTAGGGTTTTCTAACCAATCATCCAAAAATAATAACCAAAAGCTATCCCTACATAATTTTTTCCATAGAATCCATTTCTAATATCAAATTAATCAAAACCCAGCTCTAACCCTAAGAACTAAAGGCAGGTCGATTCTTACCCTAAATTGGCAAAAGAAGTGTTCTTACAATTTCAACGTTAAAACATGTTCTTAACCATCATTAAACCTCATTTAACATCATGCTCATCATCAAACACCCATTCAAGCTCAAAATCAATCTCTTGAATAAAACCCTAGGGTCCTATAACATAAAAAATATTCAGCAAAACATCAAAACATTATACTCAAATCGAAGCTTATGATTACCTATATGCTATTATCCAATCGGTTCTTGATTTTGACTGTATTCCCATTGATAGGGTGACACCAAACAACTCTGATTAGAAATCTAGAACTATGGAAATGTATCTTTCGATGAGTAGAAGAAGAATTATGATGGCCCTGGAAGCTGGAAACGTGATTACGGGCTTCGAATTAGCTGTAGAACTTAAGAACATGAAAACTTCTCTCTTCTTTCTTTTTCATGGAATTTTTCTGATTTTTCTCCCTTTTTTTGAGGAGCTGCATGAATTTAATGAAGTATGGAGGTGTTGGAATATATTTTTATTCCATGTGTCACATACATAAAAATCTAGGGTGCTGGGTGCTTTTTTTAGAAATATCGGGTAACCGGTGATTCTGTGTACTGGATGTTCTTTCTTTACATTGTAGGATACCTGGTGCACCTCCTAAAATCTATTATCCTTTCCCCTCTAATATGGTTAGGCAAATTTAATTGTCAAGAGAAAGGGAATCTAATGAATTCATCCAGCTATTGTTAGGGAAAATCAGGCATGCAGCCGGAACGGAGATTGGTGAATTGTATTGGCTATTGCACATATCCCTGATATATGACCGTAAATGTCATCATCTGATTGGTTAGTCAGGGAAGAAGTCAAAAAGAAACTTTAATAAAGCTACTTTTTGATACAGTGCCGCTCGGTTTTGCAATATGTGTCACTCCTACCCCTGATTGTTGCCATGTCTCCTAGAGATTGCATGAAGGATGCCATATGTCCCTGAAGACCATAAGATTTCACCACCTACCGTTGTCTTTTCCAAAAAAAGCAGGGTGTGTGTGTCTACCCTGAAAATGCATGTGTACACCTACATTGGCATATTTTGTCCTATTAATTATTCATATGTTCCTCAAGGAAATGCCAAGTGTCTTTGTAGGCTCTAAAATGGTGCCAAGTGTGTTAAAGTACCCATACACCAGCATGTTATGTCTGACTACTTATATGTACTGAGCCTCATGTATCAGGAGACCCAGTTCTAACTCAGAGGACTGAATGATATAGTCCCATGAAACTTATCTATCTTTGTGACTCTTGGCAAACTGGGCTTAGCAGTTTTCTTGGCTTGGGCTTATTCTCAAGCTTCTAAGCCCATAATTTACAATATTACAACATGTGAGAATTTACAAGATGAATAAGCTAATTTGTAAGACGTATAATTGAAAAATCTGACACTTACTATTTACAAGAAAAGAAGCACTTTAAAAAGACAAGTGTGTTGCTTTACAAGTTACATGTGAGAATTTACAAGAAGAGTAAGCGAATTTGTAAGACATACTGTAATATCCCAAAATTCATACACAAAAAAACTAGTGTATATTTATTTCAATAAATGGAATAAAATGGTGAATTTTGGTGAATTGGAATGTTATGCTAGTGTGATTTCTTATGAGGTAGTGAGATTGTCATATGTTTTTGGATAAACAAAGGATGTCTAATGAATGTGAAATCTTCTAGAATAAAAGTAGATTTATCAAGCTTTAATTTGATAGGTCATATAAGTCATTTGGAGCTATAGTGCTCGTTTGGAAGAGCTTATTTTTGGGCAATAAGTGCTTATAATTCGTGATTCACGGTATACGAGGTAAGTATGTGAGAGGAGTTTTTTCTCGGCTTGCGTAATAAGTGCGTTTTGCCTGTTCAAAACGCTGAAACAAACACAGCCATATAAAATGAGTTATGTATTTTTGAAGTTAGCCAAGTGAAATTGGCAAGTTAATGTGGCAGTATCCAATAAATGGTAATTCTGGAATACTGTGTGTCCAGTTGGCTAAAGCCAATATTTTTATTCAAAATAGACTTAATAAGGGTTACATAGTCTTTGGAACCACTGCAATTGGACATTTATAAATAAAGATATGAATTTTCAAAGTTTGATGAAAATTCTATAAGCTTTTATGAAAATCACAAAATGCAAGGGCAAAATGGTAAGAAGCTAATTATTTTTCCCTTCTCTTGGGATATATTTAGGCCAAAAAGAGATATAAAGAGGGGAAAATAATAAATTGAAAATAAATATCTTATTTGGAGCAATTTTTGGTATATAGTCAAAATAAAAAAAATAATGATGAGAAAGTCAAATATTGAAACTCTAATAAAATTTATGTGGAGGAGTACAAAGGTGATAATTGAAGACATATTATTACTCCCTCCTAAAGCTCAATTTTGGCCAAGTAAAATGACAAGGGAAAAGATGAAGATAATTAAGAAAACTGGTTTGTATTAAATTGCCATAAAATATAATACATAAAGAAGGTAGAGGATATTTGTTTTATAAGGCTTTTCTCTTTCCATAAGCCTTCATTTTTTTCCAAACCAAGAGAAATATAGAGAGAGAGAGAGAGAGAGATTTGGATGAAGAGGAGGCAAGAATATAGAAGGAGAGAGAGCTCAAGAAGGAAATCCGGTAAATAGGTTGAAATCTTGGTGTTTAAGCCCTCTAGTTCATGCAAGATCACTTCTAACCTCTATATCTTCATGAATATGGCTTGTAGCAAGGGAAAAACAAGAGGAAGGAGAGAGAGAGAGAGGTGCATGGTTAGGGAGAGAAAGAAAGAAAATCAAAAGATAACCACAAATAACCTTGTTCTCTTGTGAATTCAAGGTTATGTGGTTGTTGTTAATGTTATGGATTGGTTGTTTGGTTTGTTTTGCCTCATTTTGTGATTTTGGATGCTGAAATCCTAAAAGGTTATGCTATCTAATTTTCCATTGATAATTTGTAAAAGGTGTTTAAGTGGTTAAATAAGTGACTAGAAGTGAAAAGAAGAGGATTAGATGGTAGGAATCAAGAAAACACATTTTTCCCAATTTCTTTTTGGCTTTTAGTCAGACCTGGTTCAAGGGGTTAGGGCTAGAATTTTGTGTTTTTTATTATTCCATTGTGTTCAGAAGGGAAAATTGTCTAGGGTTTATGTTCAGTAGAAAGTTTGAAGAGCCTTGGAATGTGAAATGATGTAATGAGCCCTAAAATCCTAAATAGGGGCTGCCAAGGGCAACATTGTCTTTTGGTAGTGAATTTAACATTTCTGAGGTCAAAAATGGATTCTAAATATAAAACTGTGTAGGATTAGCTTGGGTTATAAATTTTGAAACATAATAGTTGGACCAGGTACAAAGGGACTTGGATTGAGTCTCTTTGGGCATTTTGGTCATTTTGCAGTTTTAAGCTAAGATAACCAACAAAATGAGTCTGGAAGAGTTTATAATAATACATGAATGAGTAATAAATCATTTTTTGTACATTTAGAATATTAGGACCTGATTAATAGCCCAAGCCGTCGGAACAAAGTTCTGGGAACGATTTACGAATAAAAAGGGGTTTAAAGTAGTAACTCTATCTTTCATAAACTATGTGAATATTTATATGCTTTGTGTATGCCATCTTCTGTAATATGAGTACTGTATTGCCGAGTAGGACATTGTGTGAGTAGGCACATTTATATAGGTTTACGGATAGTGGGGAAGTAGCCCTAACTTATGTGCACATGCCATATTGTTTCTGTTGTGTTGCATTACATGGTGTATGACATATTTATCTATTGCATTTTTTTATGACTGATTGCATGTTACTATTGAGATTCATTTAAATCTCACCCTTTTTCAAATTTATAAAAATATTATAGCAGAAGCTAGTGGCTTTAGGGAGAAACAGTAAAATTCACGGCTGAGGATTCTGGATCAAGAAGATGCAGCTGTTGGTTATTGTAGTTTATTTTGGCTAGTTTTGGACAAACTTTGTATATATTTTTCAACCCTATGGGGAACTCTTATACTGTAAACAAGTACTTCTTATAAGTATATAGTACTATTTCTGTATGTATGTGGAACTATGCTTTTATCACTTTGGAAAATATTGAAATGTAAAATGGGTTTGACACATACAACTGAAAAGCCTAATAATTGTGCTATCTACAAGAAAGGAGGTACTTCATAAGACAAGTGTGACCCTTTACAAGTTATATATGAAAATTTTCAAGATGAGTAAACTAATTTGCAAGACATATAATTGAAAAGCCTGACATGTTTATTTTTGTTATAGAGGAGGGTATTTTTGTCCATTCCCTCTTGAAATTAATTTCATTTTCCCCATAAGAATGAATTGATTTTTCATAAAGTTATGGAGGCTTTTGGGAAAATATTTTGCTATAGAAGGGGCTAGGTGTAATTTTCCCTTCTTTCTAATTGTGATTGACCTTTGTCGCATACCCTTCCTCTTTCTTTCCTCTTTATTATCATTAGATTAAAATTTTGATGTACCAAAAAAATTAGATTAAAATTTCCATAATTTAGATTTAACATCTTATAAAGTTTTATTATAATTTTACTTAAAAAATACATAAGCAAATTTAAATTGCTAAAATTTGATTAGAAAATTATATGTTGTTGTTATAGAATATATTTTCTTCCTATTTTTTAACCACAGTTGTGAACTATTCAAATCAATATTTAGTAGCTTAAATTTATATTATATATTTTTTTAAATTATAATAAATTTTTTATAATAGGTTAAATATGGACAATCAAAATTTTAATGTAATGGTTGTCAAGGGAAGGGAAGGGATAAAGCAAGGGAAGGGTATGGGAGAGAAGTTTGTTCCCTTCTAACCACCACCAATAAATAAGAAACACTATCAGAAAAAAGGTTTTTAAGACCGGTTGAAATTGACTGTTTAGACCAAGTTTAGGTCTAGTCGTGTATTGACCAGTTTAAAAAGTTTGTTATTATTAAGACCGGATTTACGACCAGTCTTAAAAGTTACCCTTTTAGACTGGTTGGTTAGTTGATCGGTGTTAAAAAGTCTCAAATTTGTAATTAGAAAATGCCCCCTTTTAGACTAGGTAATTTCATACCCGGTCTAAGAAGTGGGCATTTTTTTTTAAATGTATCATTTATTTTGTTTCCCAGAAGCCTGGTTGGATATTATTATTATTTCTAAAAGATATATTTTGTAATATAAATTCTACTGAGAGAGTCAACCCTAAAAAAATTCAATCGACATAAAAGATAAATATAACTAATAACCATGAATTTAAAGTCATATATTATTAGATGATTAGTAAATCTTAATTTTGGCATTTGTTTTTTATAGGTTTACTTTTTTTGCTTGCATTTTTCCCACCTCAAAAGAAGTAAGATGATTTTTGAGTGTTGGATATAATGGATGCAATTTTAGGCCCGACATCTGCATGCTGTTGACGAATGATTTCTATTGTGAGCATTTATAGCTACTCATAGATTGGCTGGTAGGTTACTATAAGTATGCATTTTGATCCTTTTAGACCTCAAATACAAAATGGCTTTGCCCTACCCTAGTCTCAGATGATAAAGGAGAAGATTCTTATTTTAATGAACCTGAGCATAATAGACCCAGCTTTATTAAATAAGATATTCCACCTTTATCACCTAAAACTAAGGTAGGATAGAGCCATATTTTATCTAAAATCTTAAAAGAACCAAAATGACCAAGATTAGTAAACGTAGCACCCAATCCAAGGGTTGTTGCAACTGACTCTAAGGACGACTCACGATACAAACCACACATCTATAGCTCTCACATGTTAGGGTTAAAATTACTATGGACACTTCCTCCCAATACTCAATAATGATCATCTAAGCCCTTTCAAGGAGGGGGCATCCAAACAAAAAGACTTGAAAAGAACAAAGGCATGGAAAACAAGACTCAATTAACATACATGTGTGCAAACTTTTGTCTATGGAATTTGAAAGTATTAAAATTGTGAAACTTGCCTTTTTCAGAAAGATCCAATGAAATTGCATCATTGTCATAATCACAAGTTTCAAAACTCCACTCATTACAAATTCTGTGGACAAAAATCGCATATAATAATTACAACAACCATAAAGAATATATAGCCAACACCAAGGAATTCACAATTGACATACCTGTGGAAGGAAGGCTTTTTTTTCATTTTCCAAGTCCTACAGGAATGGCTTGTGATATATGTCCATTTATCTTCTTTGCCAATTATGTTCATTTGATCCCCTATTAACAATTACATAGAGTTACATATTAGATTAGATTATTTAATGCTCTTCATAGGTGCATAAAAATATAAGTGATAGCTACAAAAACACTCAACTTAAATGTCTTCACATGTGTTTTCGCTGCTCTTCATACTCCTCTTTGCAATTAAAAAGAAAAAATTAGTAATAAGCATATTAAATACAAATCCATTATAAACATAAATTAAAGCTACAAAAAATTAAAACGCTCAACTTTGGCACTTTTCATATTACTGGAATTGATGTCAATTGTTATTGCTGGCATCTTTGACACTCAGCTAGCATTTGTGCTATGCATGGTGGTGTTAATTGGTCGGAATTATTACTACTGACTTCAAATTCAATGAATCGCTTAAATGGCGTTTTTGGCTGTTCAGGGACAAAATGGATGAATTTGACAATAATATTGAACTTTCTAGAACCCTCGTGAAAAATGGAGTGGGTATGTGGGTCTAGATGGCATTCTGTGACAGTGACCAAACGTTCATCCTTTTGACCTCAAATTTTCAAAAATCGTATTTTGGGATATTTAGGGCTCAAACGGATGAATTGGACAACAATATTGGACAATCTAGAATCCTCATGAAACATGGAGTGGGTATGTGGGTTTTCAAAGTATTATGTGACAGTGACCAAAGTTTCATTCTTTTGACCTCAAATTATCCTAAATAGTGTTTTTTGAAATTCAAGGATGAAACGGATGAATTTGACAACAATATTGAACATTCTAGAATCCTCATGAAAAATTGAGTGGGTATGTGGGTTTTCAAGGCTTTCGACACAGTGACCAAACTTTCATTCTTTTGACTTCAAATTAGCCAAAATCGTGTTTTTGGGCATTCAGGGCCGAAACTGACGAATTTGACAACAATATTGGACTTTCTAGAATCCTCTTTAAAAATGGAGTGGGTATGTGAGTTTCAAGGCATTCTGAAACAGAGACCAAACTTTCATTCTTTTGACCTCAAATTAGCCTATATCGCGTTTTTAGATGTTCAGGGACCAAACGGATGAATTTGACTACAATATTGGACTTTCTAGAATCCTCTTGGAAAATGGAGTGGGTATGTGGGTTGTCAAGGCATCCTGTGACATAACCAAACTTTCTTTCTTTTGACCTCAAATTCGCCAAAACCGCGTTTTTTTAAATTCAGGGCCCAAACAGATGAATTTGACAACAATATTGGACATTCTAGAATCCTCTTAAAAAATGGAAAGGGTATTTGAGTTTTCAAGGCATTCTGTGACAGTGACCAACCATTGATTCTTCTCACCTCAAATTATCCTAAATCGTGTTTTTGGAAATTCAGATCCCAAATGGATGAATTTGACAACAATATTGGACATTTTAGAATCCTCTTAAAAAATGGAAAGGGCATTTGGGTTTTCAAGGCATTATGTGATAGTGACCAAACTTTTATTCTTTTGACCTAAAATTTGCCTAAATCGTGTTTTGGGAAATTCAGGGCCCAAACGGATGAATTGGACCACAATATTGGACATTCTAGAATCCTCATGAAAAATGGAGTGGGTATGTGGGTTTTCAAGGAAATATGTGACAGTGACCAAACTTTAATTCTTTTGACCTCTAAATATCCCAAATCGCGTTTTTGATAATTTAGGGATCAAACGGCTGAATTTGACAACAATATTGGACATTCTAGAATCCTCATAAAAAATGGAGTGGGTTTGTGGGTTTTCAAGGCATTATGTGACAGTGACCAAAGTTTTATTCTTTTGACCTCAACGTGGCTTAAATTGTGTTTTTGGAAGTTCAAGGCCCAAATGGATGAATTTTTGCAACAATATTGGACATTCTAGAATCCTCATGAAAAATGGAGTGGGTATGACGATTGTAAAGGCATTATGTGGCAGTGACCAAACTTTCATTCTTTTGACCTCAAATTGGCCTAAGTTGGGTTTTTGGAAATTCAGGGCCCAACGGATAAAATTGACAATAATATTGTACATTCTAGAATCGTCATGTAAAATGGAGTGGGTCTGTATGTTTTCAAGGCATTGTGATATAGTGACCAAACTTTCATTCTTTTGACCTCAAATTAGCCAAAATAGCGTTTTTGAGCGTTCAGGGCCGAAATGGATGAATTTGACAACAAAATTGGACTTTCGAGAATCCTCTTGAAAAATGGAGTGGGTATGTGGGTTTTCAAGGCATTATGTGACAGTGACCAAAGTTTCATTCTTTTGACCTCAACGTGGCTTAAATCGCATTTTTGGAAATTCAGGGGGTAAACGGATGAATTTGACAATAATATTGGACATTCTAGAATCCTCATGAAAAATAGTGTGTATATGACGGTTGTCAAGGCATTATGTGATAGTGAGCAAACTTTCATTCTATTGACCTCAAATTATCCTAAATTGGGTTTTTGGAAATTTATGGCCCAAACAGAAGAATTTGACAACAATATTGGACATTCTAGAATCGTCATGAAAAATGGAGTCGGTATGCGTGTTTTCAAGGCATTGTGAGAGAGTGACCAAACTTTCATTCTTTTGACCTCAAATTAGCCTAAATAGCGTTTTTGAGCGTTCAGGGCGCGACGAATGAATTTGACAACAATATTGGACTTTCTAGAATCCTCTTGAAAAATGGACTGGATATGTGGGTTTTCAAGGCATTATGTAACAGTGACCAATCTTTCATTCTTTTGACCTCAAATTGGCCTAAATCGTGTTTTTGGAAATTCAAGGCCCAAATGGATGAATTTGACAACAATATTGGACATTCTAGAATCCTCATAAAAAATGTAGTGGGTATGTCGGTTGTCAAGGCATTATGTGATAGTGACCAAAATTTCATTCTTTTGACCTCAAATTGGCCTAAATCGCATTTTTGGAGGTTCAGGGCCCAAACGGAAAAAGTTGACAATAATATTGGACATTCTCGAATCATCATGAAAAATGGAGTGTGTATGAGGTTTTTCAAGGCATTGTGAGGCAGTGGCCAAACTTTCATTCTTTTGAACTCCAATTGGCCTAAATCGCGTTCTAGTTCGTTCAGGGCCGAAACGGATTAATTTTGCAACAATATTGGACATTCTAGAATCCTCATGAAAAATGAAGTGAGTATGCGGTTGTCAAGGCATTATGTGACAGTGACCAAACTTTCATTCTTTTGACCTCAAATTGACCTAAATCGCATTTTTCAAAGTTCGGGGCCCAAACGGAAGAATTTGACAACAATATTGGACATTCTATAATCCTCATGAAAAATGGAGTGGGTATGTGGGTTTTTAAGGCATTTTCTGACAATGACCAAACTTTCATTCTTTCGACCTCAAATTACCCTAAATCCCGTTTTTGGCGGTTCAGGTCCCAAACGGATGAATTTTAAAACAATATTGGACATTCTAGAATCGTCATGATAATTGAGTAGGTATGTGGGTTTTCAGGCATTCTGAGACAGAGACCAAACTTTCTTTCTTTTGACCTCAAATTAGCCTAAATTGGGATTTTGGAAATTCAGGGCCCAAAAGGATGAATTTGACAACAATACTGGATATTCTAAAATCATTATGAAAAACGGAGTCGGTATGCGTGTTCTCAAGGCATCGTGAGAGAGTGACCAAACTTTCATTCTTTTGATCTCAAATTAGCCTAAATAGCTTTTTTGAGCGTTCAGGGCCGAAACGGATGAAGTTTACAACAATATTGGACTTTCTAGAATCCTCTTGAAAAATAGAGTGGGTATGTGGGTTTTCAAGGCATTATGTGAGAGTGACTAAACTTTCATTCTTTTGACCACAAATTGGCCTAAATCGCGTTATTGGAAGTTCAGGGCCCCAACGGAAGAATTTCACAACAATATTTGACATTCTAGAATCCATATGAAAAATGGAGTAGGTATGTGGGTTTTTAAGGCATTTTGTGACAGTGACCAAACTTTCATTTTTTCGACCTCAAATTCCCCTAAATCCCGTTTTTTGCCATTCAGGGCCTAAACGAATGAATTTCAAAACAATATTGGACATTCTAAAATCCTCAAGAAAATGCAGTGGGTATGTGGGTTTTCAAGGCATTCTGAGAAAGAGATCAAACTTTCATTCTTTTGACCTCAAATTAGCCTAAATCTCGTTTTTGAGCGTTCAGGGCCGAAACGGATGAATTTGACAACAACATTGGAATTTCTAGAATCCTCTTGAAAAATGGAGTGGGTATATGGGTTTTCAAGGCATTATGTGACAATGACCAAAGTTTCATTCTTTTGACCTCAATGTGGCTTAAATCGTGTTTTTGGAAGTTCAGGGCCCAAACAGATGAATTTGACAACAATATTGGACATTCAAGAATCCTCATGAAAAATGGAGTGGGTATGTCAGTTGTCAAGGCATTATGTGACAGTGACCAAACTTTCATTCTTTTGACCTCAGATTGGCCTAAATTGCGTTTTTGGAAGTTCACGGCCCAAACGGAAGAATTTGACAACAATATTGGACATTATATAATCCTCATGAAAAATGGAGTAGGTATGTGGGTTTTTAAGGCATTCTGTGACAGTGATAAAACTTTCATTCTTTCGACCTCAAATTCCCCTAAATCCCGTTTTCGGCCGTCCGAACGGATGAATTTCAAAACAATATTGGACATTCTAAAATCCTCATGATAATCGAGTGGGTATGCGGGTTTTCAAGGCATTCTAAGACAGAGACCAAACTTTCATTCTTTTGATCTCAAATTAGCCTAAATCTCGTTTTTGAGCGTTAAGGGCCGAAACGGATGAATTTGACAACAACATTGGAATTTCTAGAATCCTCTTGAAAAATTGAGTGGGTATGTGGGTTTTCAAGGCATTATGTGACAGTGACCAAACTTTCATTCTTTTGTGTAACCCCCTGACTTTAAACACGTAATTATAATTCGATAACACATATTTAAATCATATTAGAGACCATTGGATGCTTTAACCTCGTTTTAAACTTTCTGTCTCACAGTAAAATTTTTACAAAACTTTCAAAACTCTTTTTCCCATCCAGGTCTCAATTTCAATATTTGAATATAATTATCTGTGCAGTTAATATACATTCAATCATATCAGAGTGTATAACCGCATCCCCGGCAACTCCCGGGTTCTATGCATAAAAACCTGAAGGTTTATAAGTATACACTAGGGGATTACACAACCAAAATCGAATGTAGTGTTCCTGATTCAGAATATACAGTAATCCCAAGTTCAAAATACATAACCAACATTTCCAATTCAACTATATACCCCCAAGAGTCCTAATTGCTTCTGGTTGGCCGTTCTCCTTTGAGCCACACGCCCTGACTGAAATGTTAGTCATAGGAAAGAATGAGATTCGAGAGAATCTCAGTAGTAACAAACCACTCACACAATGCATAAACACAAAGCATATACATAAATCACAAACAGCAACAGCAGCAGCAATTCACAGATACATGGTTTTCACCACAAACGACAGCACTCACGGCTGTATACACAATTCGACAGCTCTTGCTGTAATCAACATCACGACAGCTTACGCTGTAATCAGTAATCAACATCAAGACAGCTTACGCCGTAATCACAATAACGACAGCTTACGCTGTAAACGACAGCTTGCTCTGTAAACGACAGCTATCACCAGTTGTAACCGCAACAACATCAGAAATCATCATAAAACAGTGATACAACACACATACAGTGTATTACACAAAGTATAAGAGAGAGAGAGTCACTACCTTGTCCTTTCCTGACGTCCTTCGGCGCAGTTGGCTCCCGAGGGCGGCAAATATCGAATCCTACAATTCCAAATGCACCATTTAGACACTACCATAGTGTTACTTGGGGTTATATGAGCCTATAATGAAAATTTACAAAACCACCCCCGGGGACCCGGCCCGGGCCCGCCTTACCCGGTCCGGTTGCACTTTTCCCGAAATTCTAATCTGGGCTATCCTAACATATTTCCGCCCAAGGAATCCATTTTCGGACTCGGAATTGTCAAATTCAATGTTAAATTACAAATTTACCCTTGGCAGCCCTACTTTAAGGGTTTTAGGGGCGTTTTCGTAATTATGCTTTTTCGGCCTTTTCCGAAAAAGTGACCAACTGTAACCCCACCTAATTTTTGCCCCTGAACTCAATGGAACCATCAAATCATTGAAAATACAACTCTAAGACCCATTTCTAGAGCTGGCCGAAATTTATGAGTTCTCTGGGGAAAATTGGGGTTTTACGATTTCGGCTCCGTAAACGCGTTCCTTTCTACTCCTAACCACTTTATTAACCATTACATTAGGTTACAACTAACATTAAGACCCAATTTGGGCAGCATAACCCCTAGGCCATAACATTTCCAAACTTTAAAACCAATGGCAATCCGGCGAAATTTCACCGATTAAATTGCCCACAACAGCCAGAATAAGTAATATACGAAAGTTTGGAAGTTACCTCAAGCTCTTAATAGCTTCTCCTTGACTTGGCTGAAAACCCTAGCCTCTTGAACACCAAATTTGCTTCTCAACACCTTAAATAACATAGAAGAGAAGCTTAGGAACAAGGTTATACGCGTTAGGAGCTAGATCGTCAGAGAAATCGGCTTACCTTGTAAGATTTCTCCACTTTCTCTCTCTAAGAGCTCTCAAACGTCTCTCTCTCCTTTCAGCTGAAACTCACGACAGAAAATGAGAGCTGAGGAAGATGATAACATATTTAATTCCATGCTGATGTCATCTTTTATTGAGATGATGTCATAATTCCCATTTTCGGATTTTCTGGCAGATTTTTTGCCCAAACTTTGAAAAATCATAACTAATTCTAGAAAACTCAAAATGAGGTGATTCCAAAGCCAAATGAAAGATATTTAAGTCCTCTTCATAGGAAAAATATTGGACATTACTAAAAATCACCACACAATTCCAGAATTACATAAAACTCATCACTGCCCCAAAACAGAGTTCAGTTTCCATCCCAAACTTTGGACAGTTATATCTCCTAGTTCACAAAACGAAATGGAACAAATTATATGTCCGTTTTGAAGCTTGAGATGTGACTATAAGACTGGAAAGTTTCAGAATTTTTAGACACCATTTGGTCATTCAAAACGTTCACACAAACGGACTGCCCATAATAGAATTTCACTGGACATAATTTTAGATTTTGCATCTTTGCTTCCATTGGTTCCATTTTCATACCGAACATCATTCCCACATAAATTTTCACAAGGAAGCCATTGCAATCATTAAAATATCCAAATTCCCATCACACATTCTTCAAAAGTTTTTATTCAACAATAATTACATCCACTTTTGAAGTCATTAGCCCTTAATCACTTTTTGGGATATAACATTTCTCCCCCCGTAAAATAAATTTCGTCCTCGAAATTTGTCACACAACTTAAGCCATAAACTCCGGATAATGTCTTAGCATATCCGCTTTCGCTTCCCACTTTGCTTCCCTCTGAGTCATTCCCTTCCAGATCACCTTCACAAATGGAATGCTTCGGTGTCTGAGCCGTCGTTCTTCTCTATCAATGATCTGTTCTAGCTCTATCGCATATGTGAAGTTGTCTTGTAACTCAACTTCTTCATATTCAACAATATGAGATGGATCCGGTTGGTACTTCTTCAATTGGGAAACATGAAACACGTCATGGAGCCTGCTCAAGTTCGGGGGTAGGGCTACTCGATAAGCAACAAGCCCAATCCTCTCAAGGATTTCAAAAGGACCTATATATCTCGGGCTCAACTTCTTCCTCTTGATGGATCGCCCAATGCCTGTAATTGGTGATACTCTCAGGAATATGTGATCACCAACCTCAAATTCTAGAGGCCTTCTCCTCTTGTCAGCGTAACTTTTCTGTCGACTCTGCGCTGCAAGGAGCCTCTTACGAATGATCCGAATCTGTGCTGAGGTTTGATCAACCAAATCTGGCCCATAAAGCTTCCTTTCGGATAATTCATTCCAACATAAAGGTGATTGACACCGTCTTCCATACAACGCTTCATACGGAGCCATTTGGATGCTCGCATGATAGCTATTGTTGTAAGCAAACTCAGCCAGTGGAAGGAAACGATCCCAACTTCCTTTAAAGTCGAGAACACAAGCTCGCAACATATCTTCCAGCGTCTGAATTGTTCTCTCAGATTGTCCATCCGTTTGAGGATGATAAGCCGTACTGAATCTCAGTTGAGTACCTAAGGCTTTATGCAATGCTTTCCAAAACTTCAAAGTAAATCGTAGATCTCGATCGGAAATGATGTTTTTCGGAACACCATGAAGTTTGACAATCTCTCGGATATAAATCTCCGCTAGTTTATCAGGAGAATAACCAGCATTGATTGGTATGAAGTGGGCTGACTTCGTTAACCGATCCACAATTACCCAGATCGCATCATAGTTTCTGATCCTGGGTAATCCCACAACCAAATCCATGGTCACGCTTTCCCATTTCCATTCCTGAATCTCAGGACTCTGAAGTAAACCAGGCGGTCTCTGGTGCTCGATTTTCACTTTCTGACAAGTGAGACACCTTGCAACATATTTGGTTACGTCACTCTTCAAACCCGGCCACCAAGACACCGATTTCAGATTCTGATACATCTTGGTCATACCAGGATGAAGAGTATATCGGATCTTGTGTGCCTCATCCAGAATCTTTTGCCTCAACTCTGCCTTAAGTGGAACACAGACTCTTTTCTGGTAACGAACCAATCCACGAGGCGATATGTCGTAGCCTGAAACTTCTCCCTGTTCGATTCAAGTCAGATTACGCTGTATCCAGTCATCTTGACTCTGAGCTTCTTCAATTTCCGCCCTTAGATCACTCTCCTCTTGAGAAACAGTGTAATTGGCACAGATGATCTGGTTTGTCAAATTTAAATCACGGAAATCTTCAATCAATTTCTTTTCTTGTATCATCATAGCTGCAACGAGTACAGTCTTTCGGCTAAGAGCATCAGCGACTACATTTGCCTTACCCGGATGATATTTTATTTCCAGGTCATAGTCCTTAAGCAATTCCATCCAGCGGCGCTATCTCATATTCAGTTCTTTTTTATCATACAGATATTTGAGACTCTTGTGGTCGCAGTATAATTCCACAGTCACACCATACAGGTAATGACGCCAAATCTTCAAAGCAAATACAATGGCCGCAAGCTCCAGATCATGAGTGGGATAGTTCAATTCATGAGGTCTGAGCTGTCGAGAGGCGTAGACCACCACACGTCCCTACTGCATAAGGACACACCCTAATCCCTGCCCACTGGCATCAGAATACACAACGTATGTCAAACTGGGATCGGGTAAAATCAACATAGGTGCCGTAGTCAACCTCTCCTTCAGCTCCACAAAACAGTTTTCACATTTCTCGTCCCACACAAACGGCTGATCCTTTCTCGTGAGCTTGGTCATTGGCAATGCAATACGGGAGAAATTTTGGATAAATCTCCTATAATAACCAGCAAGACCCAAGAAACTGCATACTTCCGCCACAGATTCTGGCCTCTTCCAGTTCAATACTGCTTCCACTTTGCTGGGATCTACTGAGACCCCTTCTTGCGAGATAACATGGCCTAAGAATTTCACTTCTGATAGCCAGAACTCGCACTTGCTCAATTTAGCATATAGTTGTTTCTCACGCAATGTAGTCAATACAACTCTCAAATGATGCTCATGCTCCTCCATACTCTTGGAATATATCAGAATGTCATCGATAAACACAACAACAAAATGATCCAAATATTGTCGAAAGATACGGTTCATGTAATCCATGAAAACCGCAGGCGCATTGGTTAGCCCAAATGGCATCACCAAGAACTCATAGTGACCGCACCTGGTCTGAAAAGCAGTCTTCGGAACATCTTCTGCTTTCACTCGTAGCTGATGATACCCTGACCTTAGATCAATCTTCGAAAATACACACGAACCGGATAGTTAATCTAAAAGGTCATCGATTCAGGGGAAGAGGGTACTTGTTCTTAATAGTAACTTTATTTAGTTCTCTGTAGTCGATACACAATCGAAGACTCCCGTCTTTCTTCTTTACAAACAACACTGGAGCTCCCCAAGGCGACACACTGGGTCTAATGAACCCTTTTTCAAGCAAGTCTTCTATTTGTTTCTTTAACTCCGCCATTTCATTTGGGGCCATCCGATATGGGGCCTTAGATATAGAGCCAGCTCCAGGCACAATATCGATTGGAAATTGAACTTCCCTTTCTGGAGGTAATCCGCTCAAATCATCCGGAAACACCTCAGGAAATTCATTTACCACGGGTATATTATTCAAGGTTTCGCCAGTTTCCCCTTGCACAGAGAAAAACACCACATAACCCTAGCAACCCTTTTCAAGATACTTTTCAGCTTTGGCTGCAGCAAGGAAATTCATACTAGAATCCACAACTTCAGCATTCTGAGAAACAGGATATACTATCCTCTTGTTCCCACAATCAAGTAATACATTATTTGCCGTTAACCAATCAAAACTCAAAATAACTTCCAATTGGTAAAGCGGCAAACATATAAGATCTACAACAGATTGGTGCCCTTCCACAGTTATAACACAACTCAAACAAGCTTCTGTGGTTAAGACCTTAACACCCATTGGAGTTGACACTACTAATTCAAATGGTAACTTATGTACATGCATTCCCAGGAACTTCACGCAATCATAGGCAATGAAGGAGTGACTTGCACCCGAATCATACAAAACTTGCAACAGATGGCCATTAAGAAGAATATTACCTTGTATCAGCTCAGGAGATTTACGGGTCTCTTCGTGGGTCATAGCAAATACTCGGCCCTGTGTCTTCGGTCTCTGGTCTGGTCGTGGCTCTTTGCAGTCAGCAGCAGTATGGCCCACACGCTTACAATTGTAACATATTATTTTGCCATCACATGTTTTACCCTGGTGTGGTTGATTACAGCGACGACAAATCCATGGTGCAAAATATGTTCTTTGCTGGTCACGGCTCCCAGACTGGTAGGGCTTCTTACCACTTCCAGATGAAGATCCTTGCCCCTTTCGCTTCTGTGAGGTAGCACCCTTACTAGGTTCATTGCGGTGGCTAATAGCTCTGGCAGGATACAATTCTCTCAAGTTGTTCTCTGTAATTCTGCACTGTTCAACCGCCTTGTTGAACTTAGTAAATTGGTGAGTAGCTAGGCGTTTCCTCAACTCTCACCTCAGACCGCGAATGAGCATATCAGAACTCCATTCTTCATCATCCTTGTACCGAAGGTAAGAGGAGTATCGAGCCAACCGAACAAAATGGGACAAGTAATCATCGAAGTTCTCTGTGTCCCCTTGTCTAATGTTGAGAAATTCTATCTCCTTCTCGAGTCTCACCGATTTGGGAAAATACTTCTCGTTGAACTCTTGTTGAAACAGTTCCCAAGTCAATGGCATTTCTTTGCTCTTCAATGTTAGGGCGATATTCCGCCACCAACGGTCTGCATCCCCTTCGAGCTTATAAATGGCCAGTCGTCGCTTCACCTCATCCGGGCAACCAAGAACCTCAAATATTTTCTCCAGCCTGTTCATCCAATCTTCAGCTGCTTGAGGGTCAAACCTTCCTCTGAACATCGGAGGCAGATGCTTGCAGAATCTGGTGACCCAAAACTGAAGGTCTCTATCCTCTCTAAGCGGCATCCCATATGATTCTTGATTTGGAATAACATGAGGTGGGGATTCTAGTGGTCTTGCTGATCCTTCTGCAGTGTCCTCATGTCGAGTTTCTTCTTGAGTTTCCTCCGGAGTGGACTGAACTGGACCTTCCTTGTTCTTCGCTTTCTCTGCTCTGAGCTCTTCTCTCAGCTCAGTTATCATATCTCTTTGATCCCGGATTAGACCCATCAGCTCTTGCATAGGATCTGGTGGATTATCATTGACGACCTCCACCTTTGGGACTACACGCGGAATATTGGGGCGTCCTCTAATTTTCTTCATTCTACAAACAACTTGCGCCATTAATTTAGCAGAGATAGTATGCACATATAGTCACAAAACTCATATATATATATCCATGTCAATAAAACATACATGTGCATTGTAACCCCCTGCCTTAATTAGCATAATTATAATTCGATATTTCATAGTTAAATTGGTTTAGAGACCGTCAAATAGTCCAAAGCTCATTTAAAACTCCCTTTATAGTAGGGACTTAACAAAATTTTCAAAAACTTCTTTTTCCCCATCCTGGTCTCAATTTTCAATTATCGAATATAATCACCTGTGCAGTTAATATACATTCAATCATATCAGAGTGTATAACCAAATCCCCGGCAACTCCCGGGTTCTATACATATAACCTGAGGTTCATAAGTATCCACTAGGGGATTACACAACCAAATCTAAAGGTAATATTCCTAATTCGAAATATACAGTAATCCCAAGTTCAAAATAGATAACCAACATCTCAAAATCCCTAGTATCACTAAAGATCCTAAGTGCTTCGGGTTGGCCGCTTCTCCTTTGAGCCACATGCCCTGTCTGAAATATTAGTCATAGGAAAGAATGAGATTCGAGCGAATCCCAGTAGTAACAAACCACTCACACAATGCATAACACAAAGCATGTATATAAATCACAACCAGCAACAGCAGCAGCAATCTCAAAGATACATGGTTTTCACCACAAACGACAGCACTCATGGCTGTATGCACAATACGACAGCTCTCGCTGTAATAATAATAATCACGACAGCTTACGCTGTAATCACAATAACGACAGCTTACGCTGTAATCACAATAACGACAGCTTACGCTGTAAACGACAGCTTGCGCTGTAAACGACAGCTATCACCAGCTGTAATCGCAGCAGCATCGAAGAATCATCACATAACATGATAACACACACATACAGAGCATTATACATAGTATAAGAGAGAGAGTCACTACCTGATCCTTTCCGACATTTCTTGGCACTGCGAGCTCACGAGGACGGCAAATATCGAATCCTGTAAACCAAGTTAGGGACAACCCGTCAATCTTTTCCCAAGTTCTTACTTCCATAGTACTTAAGTTGGTTATCATTTAGACTCTTTAGGTGGCTATTTTAGGTCTAAACATATGCCTAAAGGGTTGGGAAAGACTATATCCAAAACCACCTTTAAAAGTGCTAAACATAGATTTTTGGGGGTGGGCCGCGGCCCAAAATCCTTGGGCTGCGGCCCAAAACTGCCCAGAAACTTTTGGACTGCGGCCCACCATCCTTGGGCCGCGGCCCAAGGCTGTCCAGGGCTGTCCAGAGACTCACAGAAATATTTGGGCTGCGGCCCACCATCCTTGGGCCGCGGCCCAGGAAAATCCAGTTTCTGGCCAAACTTCCAAAATTCATAACTAATTCAGGAAAAATCGAAATGGGGTGATTCCAAAGCCAAATGAAATCTATTTAAGTCCTCTTTCAAGGAAAAATACGGGCCATAACTAGAAATCACCACAAAAATCCAGATTTACCAAAAACCTAACATTGTACCAAAACAGGGTCCAGCTTTGATGCCAAACTTTGGACAGTTCAAAATCTCAGCTCAAAAAGCGAAATGACACAAAATTTATGTCCATTTTGAAGCTTGAGATGTCAAATTTAAGACTGGAAAGTTTCATAATTTTTCAACATCATTTGCCCAGTCAAAACGTCCACACCATCTGACTGCCCAGAACAGGCTTACATTGGTCAGATTTTCCAGATTTTGCCAATTGGTTTCCAATGGTCCCTAATTTCAAATCACATACTATTTTCACACAATTTGGCTCAAGGAACACATTGGAGCCATCAAAATGACCAAATTCAACTCCCATTGACATATTGCTAAACAACTACAACATGTCACACCAAAACTAACTCAAGTCACCACATTGCACTCCATTGCAAACCAAAATTCCCAACCAACCTAATGGCACCAAGACACCATTTAACACTAAATTTAGCATCACATATCAACCATTACATACCATTCGAAATTCACAAGAAATCAGGGCAAAATCACAAAATCTCAAGACCAAGCTAATGACTACAATCAACATACCAAAAGGTTCCAAATACTCACCTTAACTTCTTTCCAAGACTTGATCTTGATTTCCACCACTTCTAAATTTTCCAAAGCTTTCAAACACCACAAATCAAAAATCTGAAACCATAGGAATGAAGCTCTTGACACTATGAATAATGTTAATGAAGAACACTTGAGTATTTAGAGACAAATACTCACCCAAAACTCAAGCTTTTCCTTTCTCTTTCCTTAACTCAACTTTAGCGAAAATGGAGAGAATGGTGAGAGATGTGAGAGAAATGAGATATTGATGTAGAAAATCACTTTGCCTCACACACCTAACCGACTAGGAAGAGAGGAGAAAGAGAAAATTGTTTGAAACTTTGACTTTCATCTAAGGGTCATTATTTTGACACTTGGCACCATCTCCTTCTCCCTACCATGATTTCACATAGTTTCACATGCACAAGATCCCACCCTTTGGTCTTTCAATCCTAGCCCTTGATCTTGATTACTAAGGAGTGTTCTCATCGATAACTAACCAGTCAGTCGGTAAATTTACCATTTTGCCCCTGATTATCACAATGCACAATTATCTACTTCAAAAGTGCTTAATTAACATTAATCACATCATTTGAAGTTATAAATCCTTGGTCACAATCCAGGATATTACATGCATACACAACAATCATTCACAGATATCCCTACTACTATCGTAGGGATCTATCCTAGCTACCTCTACCCTTGCCAGGAACTACAGCTCTGATACCAAAATGTAACCCCCTGACTTTAAACACGTAATTATAATTCGATAACACATATTTAAATCATATTAGAGACCATTGGATGCTTTAACCTCGTTTTAAACTTTCTGTCTCACAGTAAAATTTTTACAAAACTTTCAAAACTCTTTTTCCCATCCAGGTCTCAATTTCAATATTCGAATATAATTACCTGTGTAGTTAATATACATTCAATCATATCAGAGTGTATAACCGCATCCCCGGCAACTCCCGGGTTCTATGCATAAAAACCTGAAGGTTTATAAGTATACACTAGGGGATTACACAACCAAAATCGAATGTAGTGTTCCTGATTCAGAATGTACAGTAATCCCGAGTTCAAAATACATAACCAACGTTTCCAATTCAACTATATACCCCCAAGGTTCCTAATTGCTCCGGGTTGGCCGCTTCTCCTTTGAGCCACACGCCCTGACTGAAATGTTAGTCATAGGAAAGAATGAGATTCGAGAGAATCTCAGTAGTAACAAACCACTCACACAATGCATAAACACAAAGCATGTACATAAATCACAAACAGCAACAGCAGCAGCAATTCACAGATACATGGTTTTCACCACAAACGACAGCACTCACGGCTGTATACACAATTCGACAGCTCTTGCTGTAATCAACATCACGATAGCTTACGCTGTAATCAGTAATCAACATCAAGACAGCTTACGCTGTAATCACAATAACGACAGCTTACGCTGTAAACGACAGCTTGCACTGTAAACGATAGCTATCACCAGCTGTAACCGCAGCAACATCAGAAATCATCATAAAACAGTGATACAACACACATACAGTGCATTACACAAAGTATAAGAGAGAGAGAGAGAGTCACTACCTTGTCCTTTCCTGACGTCCTTCGGCGCAGTTGGCTCCCGAGGGCGGCAAATATCGAATCCTACAATTCCAAATGCACCATTTAGACACTTCCATAGTGTTACTTGGGGTTATATGAGCCTATAATGAAAATTTACAAAACTACCCCCGGGGACCTGGCCCGGGCCCACCGTACCCGGTCCGGTTGCACTTTTCCCGAAATTCTAATCTGGGCTATCCTAACATATTTCCGCCCAAGGAATCCATTTTCGGACTCGGAATTGTCAAATTCAATGTTAAATTACAAATTTACCCTTGGCAGCCCCACTTTAAGGGTTTTAGGGGCGTTTTCATAATTATGCTTTTTCGGCCTTTTCCGAAAAAGAGACCAACTGTAACCCCACCTAATTTTTGCCCCTAAACTCAATGGAACCATCAAATCATTGAAAATACAACTCTAAGACCCATTTCTAGAGCTGGCCAAAATTTATGAGTTCTCCGGGGAAAATCGGGCTTTTACAATTTCGGCTCCGTAAACGCGTTCCTTTCTACTCCTAACCACTTTATTAACCATTACATTAGGTTACAACTAACATTAAGACCCAATTTGGGCAGCATAACCCCTAGGCCATAACATTTCCAAACTTTAAAACCAATGGCAATCCGGCGAAATTTCACCGATTAAATTGCCCACAACAGCCAGAATAAGTAATATACGAAAGTTTGGAAGTTACCTCAAGCTCTTAATAGCTTCTCCTTGACTTGGCTGAAAACCCTAGCCTCTTGAACACCAAATTTGCTTCTCAACACCTTAAATAACATAGAAGAGAAGCTTAGGAACAAGGTTATACGCGTTAGGAGCTAGATCATCAGAGAAATCGGCTTACCTTGTAAGATTTCTCCACTTTCTCTCTCTAAGAGCTCTCAAACGTCTCTCTCTCCTTTCAGCTGAAACTCACGACAGAAAATGAGAGCTGAGGAAGATGATAACATATTTAATTCCATGCTGATGTCATCTTTTATTGAGATGATGTCATAATTCCCATTTTCGGATTTTCTGGCAGATTTTCTGCCCAAACTTTGAAAAATCATAACTAATTCTAGAAAACTCAAAATGAGGTGATTCCAAAGCCAAATGAAAGATATTTAAGTCCTCTTCATAGGAAAAATATTGGACATTACTAAAAATCACCACACAATTCCAGAATTACATAAAACTCATCACTGACCCAAAACAGAGTTCAGTTTCCATTCCAAACTTTGGACAGTTATATCTCCTAGTTCACAAAACGAAATGGAACAAATTATATGTCCTTTTTGAAGCTTGAGATGTGAACTATAAGACTGGAAAGGTTCAGAATTTTTAGACACCATTTGGTCATTCAAAACGTTCACACAAACGGACTGCCCATAATAGAATTTCACTGGACATAATTTTAGATTTTGCATCTTTGCTTCCATTGGTTCCATTTTCATACCAAACATCATTCCCACATAAATTTTCACAAGGAAGCCATTGGAATCATTAAAATATCCAAATTCCCATCACACATTCTTCAAAAGTGTTTATTCAACAATAATTACATCCACTTTTGAAGTCATTAGCCCTTAATCACTTTTTGGGATATTACATTTTGACCTCAATGTGGCTTAAATCGCATTTTTTGAAGTTCAGGGCCCAAACAGATGAATTTGACAACAATATTGGACATTCAAGAATCCTCATGAAAAATGGAGTGGGTATGTCGGTTGTCAAGGCAATATGTGACAATGACAAAACTTTCATTCTTTTGACCTTAAATGTGCCAAAATCGCGTTTTTGGAAGTTCAGGGCCTAAACGGATGAATTTGACAACAATTTTGGTCATTCTAGAATCCTCATGAAAAATGGAGTTGGTAAGTTGGTTGTCAAGGAATTATGTGACAGTGACCAAACTTTCATTCTTTTGACCTCAAATTGGCCTAAATCGCGTTTTTGGAAATTCAGGGGCCAAACGGAAGAATTTTACAACAATATTGGACATTCTAAAATCCTCATGATAATGGAGTGGGTATGTGGGTTTTCAAGGCATTCTGAGACAGAGACCAAACTTTCTTTCTTTTTACCTCAAATTAGCCTAAATTGGGTTTATGGAAATTCAGCGCCCAAAAGGAATTTGACAACAATACTGGACATTCTAGAATCGTGATGACAAATGGAGTCGGTTTGCGTGTTCTTAAGGCATTGTGAGAGAGTGACCAAACTTTCATTCTTTTGATCTCAAATTAGCCTAAATAGCGTTTTTGAGCGTTCAGGGCCGAAACGGAAGAAGTTTACAACAATATCTGACTTTCTAGAATCCTCTTGGAAAATAGAGTGGGTATGTGGGTTTTCAAGGCATTATGTGACAGTGACTAAACTTTCATTCTTTTCACCACAAATTGGCCTAAATCGCGTTATTGGAAGTTCAGGGCCCAAACGGAAGAATTTGACAACAATATTACACATTCTAGAATCCACATGAAAAATGGAGTGTGTATGTGGGTTTTCAAGGCATTATGTGAAAGTGACCAAACTTTCATTCTTTTGACCTCAAATTGGCATAAATCGCGTTTTTGGAAGTTGAGGGCCGAAACGGATAAATTTTGCAACAATATTGGACATTTTGGAATCCTCATGAAAAATGGAGTGGGTATGTCAGTTGTCAAGGCATTATGTGACAGTGACCAAACTTTCATTCTTTTGACCTCAAATTGGCCTAAATTGCCTTTTTGGAAGTTCACGGCCCAAACGAAAGAATTTGACAATAATATTGGACATTATATAATTCTCAGGAAAAATGGAGTGGGTATGTGGGTTTTGAAGGCATTCTGTGACAGTGACCAAACTTTCATTCTTTTGACCTCAAATTCCCCTAAATCACGTTTTTGGCCGTTCAAGGCCCAAACGGATGAATTTCAAAACAATATTGGACATTCTAAAATCCTCATGATAATGCAGTGGGTATGTGGGTTTTCAAGGCATTATGTGACAGTGACCAAACTTTCATTCTTTTGACCCCAAATTGGCATAAATTGCATTTTTGGAAGTTCAGGGCCGAAACGGATGAATTTTGCAATAATATTGGACATTTTAGAATCCTCATGAAAAATGGAGTGGGTATGTCGGTTATCAAGGCATTATGTGACAGTGACCAAACTTTCATTCTTTTGACCTCAAATTGGCCTAAATTGCGTTTTTGGAAATTTAGGGCTCAAACGGAAGAATTTGACAACAATATTGGACATTATATAGTCCTCATGAAAAATGGAGTGGGTATGTCGGTTGTCAAGGCATTATGTGATAGTGACCAAACTTTTATTCTTTTGACCTTAAATTGGCCTACATCGCGTTTTTGGAAGTTCAGGGCCCAAACGGAAGAATTTGACAACAATATTGGACAATCTCGAATCCTAATGAAAAATGGAGTGTGTATGAGGTTTTTTAAGGCATTGTGAGGCAGTGACCAAACTTTCATTCTTTTGACCTCAAATTGGCCTAGATCGCGTTCTAGTTCGTTCAGGTCCGAAACAGATGCATTTTCCAACAATATTGGACATTCTAGAAATCTCATGAAAAATGAAGTGAGTATGCGGTTGTCAAGGCATTATGTGGCAGTGACCAAACTTTCAATCTTTTGGCCTCAAATTTGGCTAAATCGCGTTTCTGTAAATTCAGGGCCCAACAGGAAGAAATTCACAACAATATTGGACATTCAAAAATCCTCATGATAATGGAGTTAGTATGTGGGTTTTCAAGGCATTCTGAGACAGAGACCAAACTTTCTTTCTTTTGACCTCAAATTCGCCTATATAGGGTTTTTGGAAATTCAGGGCCCAAACGGATGAATTTGACAACAATATTGGACATTCTAGAAATCTCATGAAAAATGAAGTGAGTATGCGGTTGTCAAGGCATTATGTGGCAGTGACCAAACTTTCATTCTTTTGGCCTCAAATTTGGCTAAATCGCGTTTCTGTAAATTCAGGGCCCAACAGGAAGAAATTCACAACAATATTGGACATTCAAAAATCCTCATGATAATGGAGTGAGTATGTGGGTTTTCAAGGCATTCTGAGACAGAGACTAAACTTTCTTTCTTTTGACCTCAAATTCGCCTATATAGGGTTTTTGGAAATTCAGGGCCCAAACGGATGAATTTGACAACAATATTGGACATTCTAGAATCCTCATGAAAAATGGAGTGGGTATGTCGGTTGTCAAGACAATATGTGACAGTGACCAAACTTTCATTCTTTTGACCTCCAATTGGCCTAAATCCCGTTTTTGTAAGTTCAGGGCCCAACCGGAAGAAATTCACAAGAATATTGGACATTCTAAAATCCTCATGATAATGGAGTGGGTATGTGGGTTTTCAAGGCATTCTGAGACAGAGACCAAACTTTCATTCTTTTGACCTCCAATTGGCCTAAATCCCGTTTTTGTAAGTTCAGGGCCCAACCGGAAGAATTTCACAACAATATTGGACATTCTAAAATCCTCATGATAATGGGGTGGGTATGTGGGTTTTTATGGCATTATGAGACAGAGACCAAACTTTCTTTCTTTTGACCTCAAATTCGCCTATATAGGGTTTTAGGAAATTCAGGGCCCAAACGGATGAATTTGACAACAATATGGGACATTCTAGAATCCTAATGAAAAATGGAGTGGGTATGTCGGTTGTCAAGACAATATGTGACAGTGACCAAACTTTCATTCTTTTGACCTCCAATTGGCCTAAATCCCGTTTTTGTAAGTTCAGGGCCCAACCGGAAGAATTTCACAACAATATTGGACATTCTAAAATCCTCATGATAATGGGGTGGGTATGTGGGTTTTTATGGCATTATGAGACAGAGACCAAACTTTCTTTCTTTTGACGTCAAATTCGCCTATATAGGGTTTTAGGAAATTCAGGGCCCAAACGGATGAATTTGACAACAATATGGGACATTCTAGAATCCTAATGAATAATGGAGTGGGTATGTCGGTTGTCAAGACAATATGTGACAGTGACCAAACTTTCATTCTTTTGACCTCCAATTGGCCTAAATCCCGTTTTTGTAAGTTCAGGGCCCAACCGGAAGAATTTCACAACAATATTGGACATTCTAAAATCCTCTTGATAATGGGGTGGGTATGTGGGTTTTTATGGCATTATGAGACAGAGACCAAACTTTCTTTCTTTTGACCTCAAATTCGCCTATATAGGGTTTTAGGAAATTCAGGGCCCAAACGGATGAATTTGACAACAATATGGGACATTCTAGAATCCTAATGAATAATGGAGTGGGTATGTCGGTTGTCAAGACAATATGTGACAGTGACCAAACTTTCATTCTTTTGACCTCCAATTGGCCTAAATCCCGTTTTTGTAAGTTCAGGGCCCAACCGGAAGAATTTCACAACAATATTGGACATTCTAAAATCCTCATGATAATGGGGTGGGTATGTGGGTTTTTATGGCATTATGAGACAGAGACCAAACTTTCTTTCTTTTGACCTCAAATTCGCCTATATAGGGTTTTAGGAAATTCAGGGCCCAAACGGATGAATTTGACAACAATATGGGACATTCTAGAATCCTAATGAATAATGGAGTGGGTATGTCGGTTGTCAAGACAATATGTGACAGTGACCAAACTTTCATTCTTTTGACCTCCAATTGGCCTAAATCCCGTTTTTGTAAGTTCAGGGCCCAACCGGAAGAATTTCCCAATAATATTGGACATTCTAAAATCCTCATGATAATGGGGTGGGTATGTGGGTTTTTAAAGCATTATGAGACAGAGACCAAACTTTCTTTCTTTTGACCTCAAATTCGCCTATATAGGGTTTTTGGAAATTCAGGGCCCAAACGGATGAATTTGACAACAATATGGGACATTCTAGAATCCTAATGAAAAATGGAGTGGGTATGTCGGTTGTCAATCCAATATGTGACAATGACCAAACTTTCATTCTTTTGACCTCAAATTGGCCTAAATCGCGTTTTTGTAAGTTCAAGGCCCAGACGGAAGAATTTCACAATAATATTGGACATTCTAAAATCTTCATGATAATGGGGTGGGTATGTGGGTTTTCAAGGCATTCTGAGACAGAGACTAAACTTTCCTTCTTTTGACCTCAAATTCGCCTATATAGGGTTTTTGGAAATTCAGCGCCCAAACGGATGAATTTGACAACAATATTCGACATTCTAGAATCCCCATGAAAAATGGAATGGGTATGTCAGTTGTCAAGACAATATGTGACAGTTACCAAACTTTCATTCTTTTGACCTCAAATTCGCCTAAATCGCGTTTTTGTAAGTTCAGGGCCCAAACGGAAGAATTTCACAACAATATTGGACATTCTAAAATCCTCATGATAATGGAGTGGGTATGTGGGTTTTCAAGGCATTCTGAGACAGAGACCAAACTTTCTTTCTTTTCACCTCAAATTTGCCTATATAGGGTTTTTGGAAATTCAGGGCCCAAACGGATGAATTTGACAACAATATTGGATATTCTACAATCCTCATGAAAAATGGAGTGGGTATGTCGGTTGTCACGACAATATGTGACAGTGACCAAACTTTCATTCTTTTGACCTCAAATTGGCTGAAATCGCGTTTTTGTAAGTTCACGGCCCAAACGGAAGAGTTTCACAACAATATTGGACATTCTAAAATCCTCATGATATTGGAGTGGTTATGTGGGTTTTCAAGGAATTCTAAGACAGAGACCAAACTTTCTTTCTTTTGACCTCAAATTAGCCTAAATTGGGTTTTTGGAAATTCAGGGGCCAAAACGATGAATTTGACAACAATATTGGACTTTCTAGAATCGTCATGAAAAAAGGAGTCGGTATGCGTGTTTTCAATTCATTGTGAGAGAGTGACCAAACTTTCATTCTTTTGACCTCAAATTAGCCTAAATAGCGTTTTTGAGCGTTCAGGGCCGAAACGGATGAATTTGACATTAATAGTGGACTTTCCAGAATCCTCTTGAAAAATGGAGTGGGTATGTCGGTTCTCAAGGAATTATGTGACAGTGACCAATCTTTCATTCTTTTGACCTCAAATAATAGCGTTTTTGGAAGTTCAGGGCCTAAACGGATGAATTTGGCAACAAGATTGGACATTCTCGAATCCTCATGAAAAATGGAGTGTGTATGAGGTTTTTCTAGGCATTGTGAGGGAGTGACCAAACTTTCATTCTTTTAACCTCAAATTGGCCTAAATCGCGTTCTAGTTCATTCATGGCTGAAACAGATGAATTATCCAACAATAATGGACATTCTAGAAATCTCATGAAAAATGAAGTGAGTATGCGGTTGTCAAGGCATTATGTGGCAGTGACCAAACTTTCATTCTTTTGACCTCAAATTTGCCTAAATCGCCTTTTTGTAAATTCAGGGCCCAACCGGAAGAAATTCACAACAATATTGCACATTCTTAAATCCTCATGATAATGGAGTGGGTATGTGGGTTTTCAAGGCATTCTGAGACAGAGACCAAACTTTCTTTCTTTTCACCTCAAATTCGCCTATATAGGGTTTTTGGAAATTCAGGGCCCAAACGGATGAATTTGACAACAATATTGGATATTCTATAATCCTTATGATAATGGAGTGGGTATGTGGGTTTTCAAGGAATTCTAAGACAGAGACCAAACTTTCTTTCTTTTGACCTCAATTTAGCCTAAATTGGGTTTTTGGAAAATCAGGGGCCAAAACGATGAATTTGACAACAATATTGGACTTTCTAGAATCGTCATGAAAAGTGTAGTCGGTATGCGTGTTTTCAAGGCATTGTGAGAGAGTGACCAAACTTTCATTCTTTTGACCTCAAATTAGCCTAAATAGCGTTTTTGAGCGTTCAGGGCCGAAACGGATGAATTTGACATTAATAGTGGACTTTCCAGAATCCTCTTGAAAAATGGAGTGGGTATGTCGGTTCTCAAGGAATTATGTGACAGTGACCAATCTTTCATTCTTTTGACCTCAAATAATAGCGTTTTTGGAAGTTCAGGGCCTAAACGGATGAATTTGGCAACAAGATTGGACATTCTCGAATCCTCATGAAAAATGGAGTGTGTATGAGGTTTTTCTAGGCATTGTGAGGGAGTGACCAAACTTTCATTCTTTTGACCTCAAATTGGCCTAAATCGCGTTCTAGTTCGTTCATGGCTGAAACAGATGAATTATCCAACAATAATGGACATTCTAGAAATCTCATGAAAAATGAAGTGAGTATGCGGTTGTCAAGGCATTATGTGGCAGTGACCAAACTTTCATTCTTTTGACCTCAAATTTGCCTAAATCGCCTTTTTGTAAATTCAGGGCCCAACCGGAAGAAATTCACAACAATATTGCACATTCTTAAATCCTCATGATAATGGAGTGGGTATGTGGGTTTTCAAGGCATTCTGAGACAGAGACCAAACTTTCTTTCTTTTCACCTCAAATTCGCCTATATAGGGTTTTTGGAAATTCAGGGCCCAAACGGATGAATTTGACAACAATATTGGATATTCTATAATCCTTATGATAATGGAGTGGGTATGTGGGTTTTCAAGGAATTCTAAGACAGAGACCAAACTTTCTTTCTTTTGACCTCAATTTAGCCTAAATTGGGTTTTTGGAAAATCAGGGGCCAAAACGATGAATTTGACAACAATATTGGACTTTCTAGAATCGTCATGAAAAGTGTAGTCGGTATGCGTGTTTTCAAGGCATTGTGAGAGAGTGACCAAACTTTCATTCTTTTGACCTCAAATTAGCCTAAATAGCGTTTTTGAGCGTTCAGGGCCGAAACGGATGAATTTGACATTAATAGTGGACTTTCCAGAATCCTCTTGAAAAATGGAGTGGGTATGTCGGTTCTCAAGGAATTATGTGACAGTGACCAAACTTTCATTCTTTTGACCTTAAATAATCGCGTTTTTGGAAGTTCAGGGCCTAAACGGATGAATTTGGCAACAAGATTGGACATTCTCGAATCCTCATGAAAAATGGAGTGTGTATGAGGTTTTTCTAGGCATTGTGAGGAAGTGACCAAACTTTCATTCTTTTGACCTCAAATTGGCCTAAATCGCGTTCTAGTTCGTTCATGGCTGAAACAGATGAATTATCCAACAATAATGGACATTCTAGAAATCTCATGAAAAATGAAGTGAGTATGCGGTTGTCAAGGCATTATGTGGCAGTGACCAAACTTTCATTCTTTTGACCTCAAATTTGCCTAAATCGCCTTTTTGTAAATTCAGGGCCCAACCGGAAGAAATTCACAACAATATTGCACATTCTTAAATCCTTATGATAATGGAGTGGATATGTGGGTTTTCAAGGCATTCTGAGACAGAGACCAAACTTTCTTTCTTTTCACCTCAAATTCGCCTATATAGGGTTTTTGGAAATTCAGAGCCCAAACGGATGAATTTGACAACAATATTCGATATTCTATAATCCTTATGATAATGGAGTGGGTGTGTGGGTTTTCAAGGAATTCTAAGACAGAGACCAAACTTTCTTTCTTTTGACCTCAAATTAGCCTAAATTGGGTTTTTGGAAAATCAGGGGCCAAAACGATGAATTTGACAATAATATTGGACTTTGTAGAATCGTCATGAAAAGTGGACTCGGTATGCGTGTTTTCAAGGCATTGTGAGAGAGTGACCAAACTTTCATTCTTTTGACCTCAAATTAGCCTAAATAGCGTTTTTGAGCGTTCAGGGCCGAAAGGGATGAATTTGACATTAATAGTAGACTTTCCAGAATCCTCTTGAAAAATGGATTGGGTATGTCGGTTGTCAAGGCATTATGTGACAGTGACCAAACTTTCATTCTTTTGACCTCAAGTTGGCCTAAATCGCGTTTTTCGAAGTTCAGGGCCCAAACGGAAGAATTTGACAAATATATTGGACATTCTATAATCCTCATGAAAAATGGAGTGGGTATGTGGGTTTTTAAGGCATTCTATGACAGTAACGAAACTTTCATTCTTTCGACCTCAAATTCACCTAAATCCCATTTTTGGCCGTTCAGGGACCAAACGGATGAATTTCAAAACAATATTGGACATTCTAAAATCCTCATGATAATGGGGTGGGTATGTGGGTTTTCAAGGCATTCTGACACAGAGACCAAACTTTCTTTCTTTTGACCTCAAATTCGCCTATATCAGGTTTTTCGAAATTCAGGGCCCAAACGGATGAATTTGACAACAATATTAGGCATTCTTGAATCCTCATGAAAAATAGAGTGGGTATGTCGGTTGTCAAGAGAATATGTGACAGTGACCAAACTTTCATTCTTTTGACCTCAAATTGGCCTAAATAGCGTGTTTGTAAGTTTAGGGCCAAACGGAAGAATTTCACAACAATATTGGACATTCTAAAATCCTCATGATAATGGAGTGGGCATGTGGGTTTTCAATATTGGACATTCTATTGTCCTCATGAAAAATGGAGTGGGTATGTGGGTTTTCAAGGCATTATGTGACAGTGACCAATCTTTCATTCATTTGACCTCAAATAATCGCGTTTATGGCAGTTCAGGGGCGCAAACGGATGAATTTGACAACAATATTGTACATTCTAGAATCCTGATGAAAAATGGAGTGGGTATGACGGATGTCAAGGCATTATGGGAGAGTGACCAAACTTTCTTTCTTTTGACCTCAAATTGGCTTAAATCGCGTTTTTGGAAGTTCAGGGCCTAAACGGAAGAATTTGACCACAATATTGGACATTCTAAAATCCTCATGATAATGGAGTGGGTATGTGGGTTTTCAAGGCATTCTGACACAGAGACCAAACTTTCATTCTTTTGACCTCAAATTAGACTGCATCGCATTTTTGAGCGTTCTGGGCCCAAACAGAAGAATTTGACAACAATATTAGACATTCTAGAATCCGCATGAAAAAAGGAGTGTGTATGTGTGTTTTGAAGGATTATGTGAAAGTGACCAAACTTTCATTCTTTTTAGCTCAAATTGGCCTAAATCGTGTTTTTGAGCTTTCAGGGCCGAAATGGATGAATTTCACAACAATATTGGACTTTCTAGAATCCTCTTGAAAAATGGAGTGGGTATGTGGGATTTCAAGGCATTATGTGACAGTGACCAATCTTTCATTCTTTTGACCTCAAATAATCGTGTTTTTGGAAGTTCAGGGCCGAAACTGATGAATTTTGCAACAATATTAGACATTCTAGAATCCTCATGAAAAATGGAGTGGGTATGTCGGTTGTCAACGCATTATGTGACAGTGACCAAACTTTCATTCTTTTGACCTCAAATTGGACTAAATCGCGTTTTTGGAAGTTCAGGGCCGAAACGGAAGAATTTGACAACAATATTGGAGTTTCTAAAATCCTAATGAAAAATGGAGTGTGTATGAGGTTTTTCAAGGCATTGTGAGGCAGTGACCAAACTTTCATTCTTTTGACCTCAAATTGGCCTAAATCACGTTCTAGTTCGTTCAGGGCCGAAATGGATGAAATTTGCAACAATATTGGACAATCTAGAAACCTCATGAAAAATGAAGTGAGTATGCGGTGTTCAAGGCATTATGTGACAGTGACCAAACTTTCATTGGTTTGACCTCAAATTAGCCTAAATAGAGTTTTTGAGCGTTCAAGGCCGAAACAGATGAATTTGACAACAATATTGGACATTCTAGAATCCTCATGAAAAATGGAGTGGGTATGTGGGTTTTCAAATCATTCTGAGACAGAGACCAAACTTTCATTCTTTTGACCTGAAATTAGCCTGAATCGCATTTTTGAGCTTTCAGGGCTGAAATGGATGAATTTGACAACAATATTGGACATTCTAGAATCCTCTTAAAGAATGGAGTGGGTGTGTGGGTTTTCAAGGCATTATGTGACAGTGACCAATCTTTCATTCTTTTGACCTCAAATAATCGTGTTTTTGGAAGTTCAGGGCCGAAACGGATGAATTTTGCAACAATATTAGACATTCTAGAATCCTCATGAAAAATGGAGTGGGTATGTCGGTTGTCAAGGCATTATGTGACAGTGACCAAACTTTCATTCTTTTGACCTCAAATTGGCCTAAATCGCGTTTTTGGAAGTTCAGGGCTGAAACGGAAGAAGTTGATAACAATATTGGAGTTTCTAGAATCCTCATGAAAAATGGAGTGTGTATGAGGTTTTTCACGGCATTGTGAGGCAGTGACCAAACTTTCATTCTTTTGACCTCAAATTGGCCTAAATCGCGTTCTAGTTCGTTCAGGGCCGAAATAGATGAAATTTGCAACAATATTGGACAATTTAGAAACCTCATGAAAAATAAACTGAGTATGCGGTTGTTAAGGCAATATGTGACAGTGACCAAACTTTCATTCTTTTGACCTCAAATTGGCCTAAATCACGTTTTTGGAAGTGCACGGCCCAAACGGATGAATTTGACAACAATATTGGAGTTACTAGAATCATCATGAAAAATGGAGTGGGTATGTCCGTTGTCAAGGCATTATGTGACACTGACGAAACTTTCATTCTTTTGACCTCAAATTAGCCTATATCGTGTTTTTGGAAGTTCAGGGCCCAAACAGATGAATTTGACAACAATATTGGACATTCTAGAATCCTCATGAAAAATAGAGTGGGTATGTCGGTTGTCAAGAAGATATGTGACAGTGACCAAACATTCATTCTTTTGACCTCAAATTGGCCTAAATCGCGTGTTTGTAAGTTCAGGGCCAAACGGAAGAATTTCACAACAATATTGGACATTCTAAAATCCTCATGATAATGGAGTGGGTATTTGGGTTTTCTAGGCATTCTAAGACAGAGACCAAACTTTCTTTCTTTTGACCTCAAATTAGCCTAAATTGGGTTTTTGGAAATTCAGGGGCCAAAATGATGAATTTGACAACAATATTGGACTTTCTACAATCGTCATGAAAAATGGAGTCGGTATGCGTGTTTTCAAGGCATTGTGAGAGAGTGACCAAACTTTCATTCTTTTGACCTCAAATTAGCCTAAATAGCGTTTTTGAGCGTTCAGGGCCGAAACGGATGAATTTGACAACAATATTGGACTTTCTAGAATCCTAATGAAAAATGGAGTAGGTATGTGGGATTTCAAGGCATTCAAAGACAGTGACCAAACTTTTATTCTTTTGACCTCAAATTAGCCAAAATCACGTTTTTGGAAGTTCAGGGCCAAAACGGATGAATTTGACAACAATATTGGACTTTCTAGAATCCTCATGAAAAATGGAGTGGGTATGTCGGTTGTTAAGGCATTATGTGACAGTGACCAAACTTTCATTCTTTTGACCTTAAATTGGCCAAAATCTCGTTTTTGGAAATTCAGGGCCCAAACGGATGAATTTGACAACAATATTGGACATTCTAGAATCATCATGAAAAATGGAGTCGGTATGCGTGTTTTCAAGGCATTGTGAGAGACTGAGCAAACTTTCATTGTTTTGACCTCAAATTAGCCTAAATAGTATTTTTGAGCGTTCAGGGCCGAAACGGATGAATTTAACAACAATTTTGGACTTTCTAGAATCCTCTTGAAAAATGGAGTGGGTAAGTGGGTTTTCAAGGCATTATGTGACAGTGACCAATCTTTCATTCTTTTCACCTCAAATAATCGCGTTTTTGGAAGTTGAGGGCCCAAACGGATGACTTTGACAACAATATTGGACTTTCTAGAATCCTCATGAAAAATGGAGTGGGTATGACGGATGTCAAGGCATTATGGGATAGTGACCAAACTATCTTTCTTTTGACCTCAAATTGGCTTAAATCGCGTTTTTGGAAGTTCGGGGCCGAAACGGAAGAATTTTACAACAATATTGGACATTCTCGAATCCTCATAAAAAATGGAGTGTGTATGAGGTTTTTCAAGGCATTGTGATGCAGTGACCAAACTTTCATTCTTTTGACCTCAAATTGGCTAAAATCGCGTTTTTGGAAGTTCAGGGCCCAAACGGATGAATTTGAGAACAATATTGGTCATTCTAGAATCCTCGTGAAAAATGGAGTGGGTAAGTCGGTTGTCAAGGAATTATGTGTCAGTGCCCAAACTTTCATTCTTTTGACCTTAAATTGGCCTAAATCGCGTTTTTGGAAGTTCAGAGCTCAAAAAGGATGAATTTGACAACAATGTTGGACTTTCTAGATCCTCATGAAAAATGGAGTGGGTATGTCGCTTGTTTAGGCATTATGTAACAGTGACCAAACTTTCATTCTTTTGACCTCAAATTGGCCTAAATTGTGTTTTTGGAAACTCAGGGCCAAAACAAATGAATTTGAACACATTATTGGACATTCTTGAATTATCATGAAAAATTGAGTGGGTACGTCAGTTATCAAGGCATTATGCGACAGTGACCAAACTTTCATTCTTTTGACTTCAAATTGGCCTAAATCGCATTTTTGGAAGTTTAGGGCCCAAACGGATGAATTTGACTGCAATATTGGACATTTTAGAATTCTCATGAAAAATGAAGTGCGTATGCGGTTGTTAAGGAATTATGTGACAGTGACCAAACTTTCATTCTTCTGACCTCAAATTGGCCTATATCGCGTTTTGGGAAGTTCAGGTCCCAAACGGACGAATTTGACAACAATATTGAACATTCTTGAATTATCATGAAAAATGGAGTGGATACGTCGGTTGTCAAGGCATTATGCGACAATGACCAAACTTTCATTCTTTTGACCTCAAATTGGCCTATATAACGTTTTTGGAAGTTCAGGGCACAAACGGATAAATTTGAAAATAATATTGGACTTTCTAGAATCTTAATAAAAAATGGAGTGGGTATGTGGGATTTCAAGGCATTCAGCGACAGTGACTAAACTTTTATTCTTTTGACCTCAAATTAGCCGGGTTTCTCGAACTTCAGGGCCCAAACAGATGAATTTGACAACAATATTGGACTTTCTAGAATCATCATGAAAAATGGAGTCGCTATGCGTGTTTTCAAGCCATTGTGAGAGAGTGACCAAACTTTCATTCTTTTGACCTCAAATTAGCCTAAATAGCGTTTTTGAGCGTTCAGGGCCGAAACGGATGAATTTCACAACAATATTGGACTTTCTAGAATCCTCTTGAAAAATGGAGTGGGTATGTGGGTTTTCAAGGCATTATGTGACAGTGACCAAAGCTTCATTCTTTTGACCCCAAATTGGCCTTAATCGCGTTTTTTGAAGTTCAGCGCCCAAACGGATGAATTTTGACAACAATATTGGACATTCTAGAATTATCATGAAAAATGAAGTGGGAATTTCGTTTGTGAAGGCATTATGTGACAGTGACCAAACTTTCTTTCTTTTGATATCAAATTGTCCAAAATCGCGTTTTTGGAAGTTCAGGGCCCAAACGGATGAAGTTGACAACAATATTGGACATTCTAGAATCCTCATGAAAAATGGAGTGGGTAAGTCGGTTGTCAAGGAATTATGTGACAGTGACCAAACTTTCATTCTTTTGACCTTAAATTGGCCTAAATCACGTTTTTGGAAGTTCAGAGCCCAAACGGATGAATTTGACAACAATGTTGGACTTTCTAGATCCTCATGAAAAATTGAGTGGGTATGTCGGTTGTCGAGGCATTATGTAACAGTGACCAAACTTTCATTCTTTTGACCTCAAATTGGCGTAAATCGTGTTTTTGGAAACTCAGGGCCAAAACAAATGAATTTGAACACAATATTGGACATTCTTGAATTATCATGAAAAATTGAGTGGGTACGTCAGTTATCAAGGCATTATGCGACAGTGACCAAACTTTCATTCTTTTGACCTCAAATTGGCCTAAATCGCGTTTTTGGAAGTTTAGGGCCCAAACGGATGAATTTGACTGCAATATTGGTCATTCTAGAATTCTCATGAAAAATGAAGTGCGTATGCGGTTGTCAAGGAATTATGTGACAGTGACCAAACTTTCATTCTTTTGACCTTTAATTGGCCGATATCGCGTTTTGGGAAGTTCAGGTCCCAAATGGATGAATTTGACAACAATATTGAACATTCTTGAATTATCATGAAAAATGGAGTGGGTACGTCGGTTGTCAAGGCATTATGCGACAATGACCAAACTTTCATTCTTTTGACCTTAAATTGGCCTATGTCACGTTTTTTGAAGTTCAGGGCTCAAACGGATGAATTTGAAAATAATATTGGACTTTCTAGAATCTTAATAAAAAATGGAGTGGGTATGGGGGATTTCAAGGCATTCAGAGACAGTGACTAAACTTTTATTGTTTTGACCTCAAATTAGCCTAAATTGGGTTTGTCGAACTTCAGGGCCCAAACGGATGAATTTGACAACAATATTGGACTTTCTAGAATCATCATGAAAAATGGAGTCGGTATGCGTGGTTTCAAGGCATTGTGAGAGAGTGACCAAACTTTCATTCTTTTGACCTCAAATTAGCCTAAATAGCATTTTTGAGCGTTCAGGGCCGAAACGGATGAATTTGACAACAATATTGGACTTTCTAGAATCCTCTTGAAAAATGGAGTGGGTATGTGGGTTATCAAGGCATTATATGACAGTGACCAAAGTTTCATTCTTTTGACCCCAAATTGGCCTTAATCGCGTTTTTGGAAGTTGAGCGCCCAAACAGATGAATTTTGACAACAATATTGGACATTCTAGAATCATCATGAAAAATAAAGTGGGAATGTCGATTGTGAAGGCATTATGTGACAGTGACCAAACCTTCTTTCTTTTGACCTCAAATGGGGCAAAATCGCGTTTTTGGAAGTTCAGGGGCCAAACGGATGAATTTGACAACAATATTGGTCATTCTAGAATCCTCATGAAAAATGGAGTGGGTAAGTCGGTTGTCAAGGAATTATGTAACAGTGACCAAACTTTCATTCTTTTGACCTTAAATTGGCCTAAATCGCGTTTTTGGAAGTTCAGCGCCCAAACGGATGAATTTTGACAACAATATTGGACATTCTAGAATTATCATGAAAAATGAAGTGGGAATTTCGTTTGTGAAGGCATTATGTGACAGTGACCAAACTTTCTTTCTTTTGACCTCAAATTGGCCAAAATCGCGTTTTTGGAAGTTCAGGGCCCAAACGGATGAAGTTGACAACAATATTGGTCATTCTAGAATCCTCATGAAAAATGGAGTGGGTAAGTCGGTTGTCAAGGAATTATGTAACAGTGACCAAACTTTCATTCTTTTGACCTTAAATTGGCCTAAATCGCGTTTTTGGAAGTTCAGCGCCCAAACGGATGAATTTTGACAACAATATTGGACATTCTAGAATTATCATGAAAAATGAAGTGGGAATTTCGTTTGTGAAGGCATTATGTGACAGTGACCAAACTTTCATTCTTTTGACCTTAAATTCGCCTAAATCGCGTTTTTGGAAGTTCAAAGCCCAAACGGATGAATTTGACAACAATGTTGGACTTTCTAGATCCTCATGAAAAATGGAGTGGGTATGTTGGTTGTCGAGGCATTATGTAACAGTGACGAAACTTTCATTCTTTTGACCTCAAATTGGCCTAAATCGTGTTTTTGGAAACTCAGGGCCAAAACAAATGAATTTGAACACAATATTGGACATTCTTGAATTATCATGAAAAATTGAGTGGGTACGTCAGTTAACAAGGCATTATGCGACAGTGACCAAACTTTCATTCTTTTGACCTCAAATTGGCTTAAATCGCGTTTTTGGAAGTTTAGAGCCCAAACGGATGAATTTGACTGCAATATTGGACATTCTAGAATTCTCATGAAAAATGAAGTGTGTATGCGGTTGTCAAGGAAATATGTGACAGTGACCAAACTTTCATTCTTTTGACCTTAAATTGGCCTATGTCACGTTTTTGGAAGTTCAGGGCTCAAACGGATGAATTTGAAAATAATATTGGACTTTCTAGAATCTTAATAAAAAATGGAGTGGGTATGGGGGATTTCAAGGCATTCAGAGACAGTGACTAAACTTTTATTGTTTTGACCTCAAATTAGCCTAAATTGGGTTTGTCGAACTTCAGGGCCCAAACGGATGAATTTTGACAACAATATTGGACATTCTAGAATGATCATGAAAGATGAAGTGGGAATTTTTTTTGTGAAGGCATTATGTGACAGTGACCAAACTTTCTTTCTTTTGACCTCAATTGGCCAAAATCGCGTTTTTGGAAGTTCAGGGCCCAAACGGATGAAGTTGACAACAATATTGGTCATTCTAGAATCCTCATGAAAAATGGAGTGGGTAAGTCGGTTGTCAAGGAATTATGTGACAGTGACCAATTTTTCATTCTTTTGACCTTAAATTGGCCTAAATCGCGTTTTTGGAAGTTCAGAGCCCAAACGGATGAATTTGACAACAATGTTGGACTTTCTAGATCCTCATGAAAAATGGAGTGGGTATGTTGGTTGTGAGGCATTATGTAACAGTGACCAAACTTTCATTCTTTTGACCTCAAATTGGCCTAAATCGTGTTTATAGAAACTCAGGGCCAAAACTAATGAATTTGAACACAATATTGGACATTCTTGAATTATCATGAAAAATTGAGTGGGTACGTCACCTCTCAAGGCATTATGCGACAGTGACCAAACTTTCATTCTTTTGACCTCAAATTGGCCTAAATCGCGTTTTTTGAAGTTTAGGGCCCAAACGGATGAATTTGCTTGCAATATTGGACATTCTAGAATTCTCATGAAAAATGAATTGCGTATGCGGTTGTCAAGGAATTATGTGACAGTGACCAAACTTTCATTCTTTTGACCATTAATTGGCCTATATCGCGTTTTGGGAAGTTCAGGTCCCAAATGGATGAATTTGACAACAATATTGAACATTCTTGAATTATCATGAAAAATGGAGTGGGTACGTCGGTTGTCAAGGCATTATGCGACAATGACCAAACTTTCATTCTTTTGACCTTAAATTGGCCTATGTCACGTTTTTTAAAGTTCAGGGCTCAAACGGATGAATTTGAAAATAATATTGGACTTTCTAGAATCTTAATAAAAAATGGAGTGGGTATGGGGGATTTCAAGGCATTCAGAGACAGTGACTAAACTTTTATTCTTTTGACCTCAAATTAGCCTAAATTTGGTTTTTCGAACTTCAGGGCCCAAACGGATGAATTGGACAACAATATTGGACTTTCTAGAATCATCATGAAAAATGGAGTCGGTATGCGTGTTTTCAAGGCATTGTGATAGAGTGACCAAACTTTCATTCTTTTGACCTCAAATTAGCCTAAATAGCATTTTTGAGCGTTCAGGGCCGAAACGGATGAATTTGACAACAATATTGGACATTATAGAATCCTCACGAAAAATGGAGTGGGTATGTCGGTTGTCAAGGCATTATGTGATAGTGACTAAACAATCATTCTTTTGACATCAATTTGGCTTAAATCGCGTTTTTGGATGCTCAGGGCCCAAACGGAAGTATTTGACAACAATATTGGACATTCTCGAATCCTCATGAAAAATGGAGTGTGTATGAGGTTTTTGAAGGCATTGTCAGGTAGTGACCAAACTTTCATTCTTTTGAATTCAAATTGGCATAAATCGCGTTCTAGTTCGTTCAGGGAAGAAACGGATGAATTTTTGCAACAATATTGGACATTCTAGAATCCTCATGAAAAATGAAGTGAGTATGCGGTTGTTAAGGCATTATGTGACAGTGACCAAAGTTTCATTCTTTTGTCCACAAATTGGCCAACATCGTGTTTTTCGAAGTTCAGGGCCTAAACGGATGAATTTGACAACAATATTGGACTTTCTAGAATCCTCTTGAAAAATGGAGTGGGTATGTGGGTTTTCAAGGCATTATGTGACAGTGACCAAAGCTTCATTCTTTTGACCCCAAATTGGCCTTAATCGCGTTTTTGGAAGTTCAGCGCCCAAACGGATGAATTTTGACAACAATATTGGACATTCTAGAATTATCATGAAAAATGAAGTGGGAATTTCGTTTGTGAAGGCATTATGTGACAGTGACCAAACTTTCTTTCTTTTGACCTCAAATTGGCCAAAATCGCGTTTTTGGAAGTTCAGGGCCCAAACGGATGAATTTGACAACAATATTGGTCATTCTAGAATCCTCATGAAAAATGGAGTGGGTAAGTCGGTTGTCAAGGAATTATGTGACAGTGACCAAACTTTCATTCTTTTGACCTTAAATTGGCCTAAATCGCGTTTTTGGAAGTTCAAAGCCCAAACGGATGATTTTGACAACAATGTTGGACTTTCTAGATCCTCATGAAAAATGGAGTGGGTATGTCGCTTGTCAAGGCATTATGTAACAGTGACCAAACTTTCATTCTTTTGACCTCAAATTGGCCTAAATCGTGTTTTTGGAAACTCAGGGCCAAAACAAATGAATTTGAACAAAATATCGGACATTCTTGAATTATCGTGAAAAATGAAGTGGCTACGTCAGTTATCAAGGCATTAATCGACAGTGACCAATCTTTCATTCTTTTGACCTCAAATTGGCCTAAATCGCGTTTTTGGAAGTTGAGGGCCCAAACGGATGAATTTGACTGCAATATTGGACTTTCTAGTATCATAATAAAAAATGGAATGGGTGTGTGGGATTTCAAGGCATTCAGAGACTGTGACCAAACTTCATTCTTTTGACATTAAATTAGCAAAAATTTTGTGTTTGGAAATTCAGGGCCCAAACGAATGAATTTGATGACAATATTGGACATTCAAGAATCCTCATGAAGAATGGAGTGGGTATGTCGGTTGTCAAGGCATTATGTGACAGTGACCAAACTTTTATTCTTTTGACCTCAAATTAGCCTAAATAGCATTTTTGAGCGTTCAGGGCTGAAACGGATGAATTTGACAACAGTATTGGACATTATAGAATCCTCACGAAAAATGGAGTGGGTGTGTCGGTTGTCAAGGCATTATGTGACAGTGACCAAACTTTTATTCTTTTGACCTCAAATTAGCCTAAATAGCATTTTTGAGCGTTCAGGGCCGAAACGGATGAATTTGACAACAATATTGGACATTATAGAATCCTCACGAAAAATGGAGTGGGTATGTCTGTTGTCAAGGCATTATGTGATAGTGACTAAACAGTCATTCTTTTGACATCAATTTGGCTTAAATCGCGTTTTTAGATGTTCAGGGCCCAAACGGAAGAATTTGACAACAATATTGGACATTCTCGAATCCTCATGAAAAATGGAGTGTGTATGAGGTTTTTGAAGGCATTGTGAGGTAGTGACCAAACTTTCATTCTTTTGAGTTCAAATTGGCATAAATCGCGTTCTAGTTCGTTCAGGGAAGAAACGGATGAATTTTTGCAACAATATATGATATTCTAGAATCCTCATGAAAAATGAAGTGAGTATGCGGTTGTCAAGGCATTATGTGACAGTGACCAAAGTTTCATTCTTTTGTCCACAAATTGGCCAACATCGTGTTTTTCGAAGTTCAGGGCCCAAACGGATGAATTTGACAACAATATTGGACTTTCTAGAATCCTAATAAAAAAATGGAGTGGGTATGTGGGATTTCAAGGCATTCAAAGACAGCGACCAAACTTTCATTCTTTTGACCTTAAATTAAACTAAATCAAGTTTTTGCAAGTTCAAGCCCAAAACGGATGAATTTGACAACAATATTGGACATTCAAGAATCCTCATGAAAAATGGAGTGGGTATGTCGGTTGTCAAGGCATTATGTCATAGTGAGCAAACTTTCATTCTTTTGACCTCAAATTGGCCTATATCGAGTTTTTCGAAGTTCAGGGCCCAAACGGATGAATTTAACAAGAATATTGGACACTCTAGAATCCTCATGAAAAATGAGTAGGTATGTCGGTTGTCAAGGCATTATGTAACAGTGACCAAACTTTAATTCTTTTGACCTCAAATTGGCCTATATCACGTTTTTCGAAGTTCAGGGCCCAAACGGATGAATTTGACAACAATATTGGACTTTCTAGAATCCTAATGAAAAATGGAGTGGGTATGTGGGATTTCAAGGCATTCAAAGACAGTAACCAAACTTTCATTCTTTTGACCTTAAATTAAACTAAATCAAGTTTTTGCAAGTTCAAGCCCAAAACGGATGAATTTGACAACAATATTGGACTTTCTAGAATCCTCTTGAAAAATGGAGTGGGTATGTGGGTTATCAAGGCATTATATGACAGTGACAAAAGTTTCATTCTTTTGACCCCAAATTGGCCTTAATCGCGTTTTTGGAAGTTCAGCGCCCAAACGGATGAATTTTGACAACAATATTGGACATTCTAGAATCATCATGAAAAATGAAGTGGGAATTTCGTTTGTGAAGGCATTATGTGACAGTGACCAAACTTTCTTTCTTTTGACCTCAAATTGGCCAAAATCGCGTTTTTGGAAGTTCAGGGCCCAAACGGATGAAGTTGACAACAATATTGGTCATTCTAGAATCCTCATGAAAAATGGAGTGGGTAAGTCGGTTGTCAAGGAATTATGTGACAGTGACCAAACTTTCATTCTTTTGACCTTAAATTGGCCTAAATCGCGTTTTTGGAAGTTCAGAGCCCAAACGGATGAATTTGACAACAATGTTGGACTTTCTAGATCCTCATGAAAAATGGAGTGGGTATGTCGGTTGTCGAGGCATTATGTAATAGTGACCAAACTTTCATTCTTTTGACCTCAAATTGGCCTAAATCGTGTTTTTGGAAACTCAGGGCCAAAACAAATGAATTTGAACACAATATTGGACATTCTTGAATTATCATGAAAAATTGAGTGGGTACGTCAGTTATCAAGGCATTATGCGACAGTGACCAAACTTTCATTCTTTTGACCTCAAATTGGCCTAAATCGCGTTTTTGGAAGTTTAGGGCCCAAACGGATGAATTTGACTGTAATATTGGTCATTCTAGAATTCTCATGAAAAATGAAGTGTGTATGCGGTTGTCAAGGAATTATGTGACAGTGACCAAACTTTCATTCTTTTGACCTTTAATTGACCTATATCGCGTTTTGGGAAGTTCAGGTCCCAAATGGATGAATTTGACAACAATATTGAACATTCTTGAATTATCATGAAAAATGGAGTGGGTACGTCGGTTGTCAAGGCATTATGCGACAATGACCAAACTTTCATTCTTTTGACCTTAAATTGGCCTATGTCACGTTTTTGGAAGTTCAGGGCTCAAACGGATGAATTTGAAAATAACATTGGACTTTCTAGAATCTTAATAAAAAATGGAGTGGGTATGGGGGATTTCAAGGCATTCAGAGACAGTGACTAAACTTTTATTCTTTTGACCTCAAATTCGCCTAAATTGGGTTTTTCGAACTTCAGGGCCCAAACGGATGAATTGGACAACAATATTGGACTTTCTAGAATCATCATGAAAAATGGAGTCGGTATGCGTGTTTTCAAGGCATTGTGAGAGAGTGACCAAACTTTCATTCTTTTGACCTCAAATTAGCCTAAATAGCATTTTTGAGCGTTCAGGGCCGAAACGGATGAATTTCACAACAATATTGGACTTTCTAGAATCCTCTTGAAAAATGGAGTGGGTATGTGGGTTATCAAAGCATTATAAGACAGTGACCAAAGTTTCATTCTTTTGACCCCAAATTGGCCTTAATCGCGTTTTTGGAAGTTGAGCGCCCAAACGGATGAATTTTGACAACAATATTGGACATTCTAGAATTATCATGAAAAATGAAGTGGGAATGTCGATTGTGAAGGCATTTTGTGACAGTGACCAAACTTTCTTTCTTTTGACCTCAAATGGGGCAAAATAGCGTTTTTGGAAGTTCAGGGCCCAAACGGATGAATTTGACAACAATATCTGTCATTCTAGAATCCTCATAAAAAATGGAGTGGGTAAGTCGGTTGTCAAGGAATTATGTGACAGTGACCAAACTTTCATTCTTTTGACCTTAAATTGGCCTAAATCGCGTTTTTGGAAGTTCACAGCCCAAACGGATGAATTTGACAACATTGTTGGACTTTCTAGATCCTCATGAAAAATGGAGTGGGTATGTCGCTTGTCAAGGCATTATGTAACAGTGACCAAACTTTCATTCTTTTGACCTCAAATTGGCCTAAATCGTGTTTTTGGAAACTCAGGGCCAAAACAAATGAATTTGAACAAAATATCGGACATTCTTGAATTATCATGAAAAATGGAGTGGCTACGTCAGTTATCAAGGCATTAATCGACAGTGACCAATCTTTCATTCTTTTGACCTCAAATTGGCCTAAATCGTGTTTTTGGAAGTTCAGGGCCCAAACGGATGAATTTGACTGCAATATTGGACTTTCTAGAATCCTAATAAAAAATGGAATGGGTGTGTGGGATTTCAAGGCATTCAGACACAGTGACCAAACTTTCATTCTTTTGACCTCTAATTAGCCTAAATCCCGTTTTTGGATGTTCAGGGCCAAAACGGATGAATTTGACAACAATATTGGACATTCAAGAATCCTCTTGAAAAATGGAGTGGGTATGTCGGCTGTCAAGGCATTATGTGACAGTGACCAAACTTTTTTTCTTTTGACCTCAAATTCACCTAAATTGGGTTTTTTGAAATTCAAGGCTCAAACCGATCAATTTGACAATAATATTGGACTTTTTAGAATCATCATGAAAAATGGAGTCGGTATGCGAGTTTTCAAGGCATTATCAGAGAGTGACCAAACTTTCATTCTTTTGACCTCAAATTAGCCTAAATAGCGTTTTTGACCGTTCAGAGCCGAAACGGATGAATTTGACAACAATATTGGACTTTCTAGAATCCTCTTGAAAAATGGAGTGGGTATGTGGGTTTTCAAGGCATTATGTGACAGTGACAAAACTTTCATTCTTTTGACCCCAAATTGGCCTTAATCGTGTTTTTGGAAGTTCAGCGCCCAAACGGATGAATTTGACAACAATATTGCACATTCTAGAATCATCATGAAAAATGGAGTCATTATGCGTGTTTTCAAGGCATTGTGAGAGGCTGACCAAACTTTCATTCTTTTGACCTCTAATTAGCCTAAATAACATTTTTAAGCGTTCATGGCCGAAACGAATGAATTTGAAAACAATATTGGACATTCTAAAATCCTCATGATAATGGAGTGGGTATGTGGGTTTTCAAGGCATTCTGAGACAGAGACCAAACTTTCTTTCTTTTGACCTCACATTAGCCTAAATAGCGTTTTTTGGCTGTTCAGGGCCTAAACGGAAGAATTTGTAAACAATATTGGACTTTCTAGAATCGTAATGAAAAATGGAGTGGGTTTGTGGGATTTCAAGGCATTCAGAGACAGTGACCAAACTTTCATTCTTTTGACCTCAAATTCGCCTAAATCACGTTTTTGGAAGTTCAGGGCCAAAACGGATGAATTTGACAACAATATTGGACATTTAAGAATCCTTATGAAAAATGGAGTGGGTATGTCGGTGTTCAAGGCGTTATGTGACAGTGACCAAACTTTTATTCTTTTGACCTCAATTTTGCGTAAATTGGGTTTTTTGAAGTTCAGGGCGCAAACGGATGAATTTGACAACAATATTGGACATTCTAGAATCGTCATGAAAAATGGAATCGGTATGCGTGTTTTCAAGGTATTGTGAGAGAGTGACCAAACTTTCATTCTTTTTACGTCAAATTAGCCTAAATAGCATTTTTGAGCGTTCAGGGCTGAAACGGATGAATTTGACAACAATATTGGACATTCTAAAATCCTCATGATAATGGAGTGGATATGTGAGTTTTCAAGGCATTATGAGACAGAGACCAAAATTTCTTTCTTTTGACCTCAAATTAGCCTAAATAGCATTTTTTGGCTGTTCACGGCCGAAACGGATGAATTTGACAACAATATTGGACATTCTAGAACCCTAATGAAAAATGGAGTGGGTATGTGGGATTTCAAGGCATTTAGAGACAGTGACCAAACTTTCATTCTTTTGACCTCAAATTTGCCTAAATCAAGTTTTTGGAAGTTCAGGGCCAAAACGGTTGAATTTGACAACAATATTGGACATTCAAGAATCCTCATGAAAAATGGAGTGGGTATGTCGGCTGTCAAGGTATTATGTGACAGTGACCAAATTTTCATTCTTTTGACCTCAAATTGGCCAAAATCGCGTTTTTGGAAGTTCAGGGCCCAAACGGATGAATTTGACCAAAATATTGGTCATTCTATAATCCTCATCAAAAATGGATTGGGTAAGTCAGTTGTCAAGGAATTATGTGACAGTGACCACACTTTCATTCTTTTGAGCTCAAATTGGCCTAAATTGGGTTTTTCATAATTCAGCGCCCAAACGGATGAATTTGACAACAATATTGGACATTCTAGAATCATCATGAAAAATGGAGTCGGTATGCGTGTTTTCAAGGCATTGTGAGAGACTGACCAAACTTTCATTCTTTTGACCTCAAATTAGCCTAAATAGCATTTTTGAGCGTTCAGGGCTGAAACGGATGAATTTGACAACAATATTGGACATTCTAAAATCCTCATGATAATGGAGTGGATATGTGGGTTTTAAAGGCATTATGAGACAGAGACCAAAATTTCTTTCTTTTGACCTCAAATTAGCCTAAATAGCATTTTTTGGCTGTTCACGGCCGAAACGGATGAATTTGACAACAATATTGGACATTCTAGAACCCTAATGAAAAATGGAGTGGGTGTGTGGGATTTCAAGGCATTCAAAGACAGTGACCAAATTTTCATTCTTTTGACCTCAAATTAGCCTAAATCACATTTTTGGAAGTTCAGGGCCAAAACGGTTGAATTTGAAGACAATATTGGACATTCAAAAATCCTCATGAAAAATGGAGTGGGTATGTCGGCTGTCAAGGCATTATGTGACAGTGACCAAACTTTCATTATTTTGACCTCCAATTGGTCAAAATCGCGTTTTTGGAAGTTTAGGGGCCAAACGGATGAATTTGACAAAAATATGGGTCATTCTAGAATCCTCATAAAAAATGGAGTGGGTAAGTCGGTTGTCAAGGAATTATGTGACAGTGACCAAACTTTCATTATTTTGACCTGAAATTGGCCTAAATCGCGTTTTTGGAAGTTCAGCGCCCAAACGGATGAATTTGACAACAATATTGGACATTCTAGAATCGTCATGAAAAATGGAGTCGATATGCGTGTTTTCAAGGCATTATGAGAGACTGACCAAACTTTCATTCTTTTGACCTCAAATTAGCCTAAATAGCATTTTTGAGCGTTTAGGGCTGAAACGGATGAATTTGACAACAATATGGGACATTCTAAAATCCTCTTGATAATGGAGTGGATATGTGGGTTTTCAAGGCATTCTGAGATAGAGACCAAAATTTCTTTCTTTTGACCTCAAATTAGCCTAAATAGCATTTTTTGGCTGTTCACGGCCGAAACGGATGAATTTGACAACAATATTGGACATTCTAGAACCCTAATGAAAAATGGAGTGGGTGTGTGGGATTTCAAGGCATTCAGAGACAGTGACCAAACTTTCATTCTTTTGACCTCAAATTAGCTTGAATCCCCTTTTTGGAAGTTCAGGGCCAAAACGGATGAATTAGACAACAATATTGGACATTCAAGTATCCTCTTGAAAAATGGAGTGGGTATGTCGGCTGTCAAGGCATTATGTGATAGTGACCAAACTTTTATTCTTTTGACCTCCAATTCGCCTAAATTGGGTTTTTCGAAATTCAGGGCCAAACGGATGAATTTGATAACAATATTGGACTTTCTAGAATCACCATTAAAAATGGAGTCGGTAAGCGTGTTTTCAAGGCATTGTGAGAGGGTGACCAAAACGTTCAGGGCCGAAACGGATGAATTTGAAAACAATATTGGACTTTCTAGAATCCTCTTGAAAAATGGAGTGGGTATGTGGGTTTTCAAGGCATTATTTGATAGTGACCAAACTTTCATTCTTTTGACCTCAAACTGGCCTAAATCGTGTTTTTGGAATTTTAGGGTGCAAACGGATGAATTTGACAACAATATTGGACATTCTAGAATCCTCATGAAAAATAGAGTGGGTATGTCGGTTGTCAAGGCATTATGTAACACTGACCAAACTTTCATTGTTTTGACTTCAAATTGGCCTAAATTGTGTTATTGTAAGCTCAATGCCCAACCACATGAATTTGAACACAATATTGGACATTCTTGAATTATCATGAAAAATGGAGTGGGTACGTCGGTTATTAAGGAATTATGCGACAGTGACCAAACTTTCATTCTTTTGACATCAAATTGGCCTAAATCGCGTTTTTGGAAGTTCAGGGCCCAAACGGATGCATTTGACAACAATATTGGACTTTCTAGATTCCTAATAAAAAATGGAGTGGGTACGTGGGATTTCAAGGCATTCTGAGAGAGTGACCAAACTTTCATTCTTTTGACCTCAAATTAGCCTAAATTGGGTTTTTGGAAATTCAGGGCCAAAACGGATGAATTTGACAACAATATTGGACATTCAAGAATCCTCATGAAAAATGGAGTGGGTATGTCGGCTGTCAAGGAATTATGTGACAGTGACGAAACTTTCATTCTTTTCACCTCAAATTGCCCTAAATCGTGTTTTTGGAAGTTTAGGGCCCAAACGGATGAATTTGACAATAATATTGGACATTCTAGAATCCTCATGAAAAATGGAGTGGGTATGTCGGTTGTCAAGGCATTATGTGATAGTGACCAAACATTCATTATTTTGACCTCAAATTGGCCTAAATCGCGTTCTAGTTCGTTTAGGGCCGAAACGCACGAATTTTTTAACAATATTGGACATTCTAGAATCCTCATGAAAAATGAAGTGAGTATGCGGGGTTCAAGGCATTATGTGACAATGATCAAACTTTCATTCTTTTGACCTTAAATTGGCCGAAATCGTTTTTTTGGGAGTTCAGGACCCAAACGGATGTATTTTTCAACAATATTGGACATTCTAGAATCCTCATGAAAAATGGAGTGGGTATGTCGGTGTTCAAGGCATTATGTAACAGTGAAAAAACTTTCATTTTTTTGACCTTAAATTGGCCTAAATCGCGTTCTTGGAAGTTCAAGGCTCAAACGGATGAATTTGATAACAATATTGGACTATCTATATTACTAATGAAAAATGGAGTGGGTATCTGGGATTTCAACGCATTCAGAGACAGTGACCAAAATTTCATTCTTTTTACCTTAAAGTAGCCTAAATTGGGTTTTTGTAAATTCAGGGCCCAAACGGATGAATTTGACAACAATTTTATACATTCTAGAATCATCATGAAAAATGGAATCGGTATGCGTGTTTTCAAGGCATTGTGAGAGACTGACCAAACTTTCATTCTTTTAACCTCAAATTAGCCTAAATTGGGTTTTTTGAAATTCAGGACCGACACGGATGAATTTGACAACAATATTGGACTTTCTAGAATCCTCTTGAAAAATGGAGTGGGTATGTGGGTTTTCAAGGCATTATGTGACAGTAACCAAACTTCCATTCTTTTGACCTCAAATTGCCCCACATCGCGTTTTTGGAAGTTCAGGGCCCAAACGGAAGAATTTGACAACAATATTAGATATTCTAGAATCCTCATGAAAAATAGAGTGTGTATGTTGGTTTTCAAGGCATTATGTGACAATGACCAAACTTTCATTCTTTTAATCTCAAATTACACTAAATTGGGTTTTTGGAAATTCAGGGCCCACACGGATGAATTTGACAACAATATTGGACTTTCTAGAATCCTAATAAAAAATTGAGTGGGTATGTGGGATTTCAAGGCATTCAGAGACAGTGACCGAACTTTCATTCTTTTGACATCAAATTAGCCTAAATCCCGTTTTTGGAAGTTCAGGGCCGAACGGATGAATTTGAAAATAATATTGGTCATTATAAAATCCTCATAAAAAATGGAGTGGGTACGTCGGTTGTCAAGGAATTATGTGACAGTGAACAAACTTTCATTCATTTGACCTCAAATTCGCCTAAATTGTGTTTTTCGAAATTCAGGGCCTAAACGGATGAATTATAAAACAATAGTGGACATTCTTGAATCAGAATGAAAAATGGAGTCGGTATGCATGTTTTCAAGGCATTGTGAGAGACTGACCAAACTTTCATTCTTTTGACCTCAAATTCGCCTAAATAGCCTTTTTGAGCGTTTAGGGCCGAAACGGATGAATTTGACAACATTATTGGACTTTCTATAATCCTGTTGAAAAATGGAGTGGGTATGTGGATTTTCAAGGCATTATGTGACAGGGACCAAACTTTCATTCTTTTGACCTTAATTTGGCCTAAATCGTGTTTTTGAAAGTTCAGGGCCCAAATGGATGAATTTCACAACAATATTGGACATTCTAGAATTCTTATGAAAAATGGAGTGGGTATGCCGATTGTCAAGGCATTTTGTCACAGTGACAAAACTTTCATTGTTTTGACCTCAAATTGGCCTAAATCGTGTTTTTGGAAGCTCAGGGCCCAAACACTTGAATTTGAACACAATATTGGACATTTTTGAATTATCATGAAAAATGGAGTGGGTACGTCGGTTACCAAGGCATTATGCGACAGTGAGCAAACTTTCATTCTTTTGACCTCAAATTGGCCTAAATCGTGTTTTTGAAAGTTCAGGGCCCAAACGGATGAATTTGACAACAATATTGGACTTTCTAGAATCCTAATAAAAAATAAGGTGGGTATGTGGGATTTCAAGGCATTCAGAGAGAGTGACCAAACTATCTTTCTTTTGACCTCAAATTAGACAAAATTGGGTTTTTAGAAATTCAGGGCCCAAACCGATGAATTTGACAACAATATTGGACATTCTAGAATCATCATGAAAGATGGAGTCGGTATTCGTGTTTTCAAGGCATTGTGAGAGACTGACCAAACTTTCTTTCTTTTGACCTCAAGTTAGTCTAAATAGCATTTTTGAGCGTTAAGCGCTGAAACGGATGAATTTGACAACAATATTTGACATTCTAGAATCCTCATGAAAAATGGAGTGGGTATGTCGGTTGTCAAGGCATTATGTAACACTGACCAAACTTTTATTCTTTGAACCTCAAATTGGCCTAAATCGTGTTTTTGGAAGCTCAGGTCCCAAACACATGAATTTGAACACAATATTTGACTTTCTTGAATTATCATGAAAAATGGAGTGGGTAAGTCGGTTATCAAGGCATTATGCGCCAATGACCAAACTTTCATTCTTTTGACCTCAAATTGGCCTAAATCACGATTTTAGAAGTTAAGGGCCCAAACAGATGAATTTGACAACAATATTGGACTTTCTATATTACTAATGAAAAATGGAGTGGGTATGTGGGATTTCAAAGCTTTCAGAGACAGTGACCAAACTTTCATTCTTTTTACCTAAATTAGCCTAAATTGGGTTTTTGGAAGTTCAGGGCCCAAACGGATGAATTTGACAACAATTTTATACATTCTAGAATCATCATAAAAAATGGAGTCGGTATGCGTGTTTTCAAGGTATTGTGAGAGACTGACCAAACTTTCATTCTTTTGACCTCAAATTAGCCTAAATAGCATTTTTGAGCGTTCAGGGCTGAAACGGAGAATTTGACAACAATATTGGACTTTCCAGAATCCTATTGAAAAATGGAGTGGGTATGTGGGTTTTCAAGGCATTATGTGACAGTGACCAAACTTTCATTCTTTTCACCACAAATTGGCCTAAATCCTGTTTTTGGTAGTTCAGGGCCAAAACGAATGAATTTGACAACAATATTGGACATTCTAGAATCCTCATGAAAAATGGTGTAGGTATGTCGGTTGTCAAGGTTTTATATGATAGTGACCAAACTTTCATTCTTTTGACCTCAAATTACCCTAAATTTGGTTTTTGGAAATTCTGTACCCAAACGGATTAATTTGACAACAGTATTGGACATTCTAGAATCCTAATAAAAAATGGAGTGGGTATGTGGGATTTCAAGGCATTTAGAGACAGTGACCAAACTTTCATTCTTTTAACCTCAAATTAGCCTAAATTGGGTCTTTGGAAATTCAGGGCCCAAACGGATATATTTGACAACAATAGTGGATATTCTAGAATCATCATGAAAAATGCAGTCGGTATGCGTGTTTTCAAGGAATTGTGAGATACTGACCAAACTTTCATTCTTTTGACTTCAAATTACCCTAAAGAGCAAGTTTGAGCGTTCAGGACCGAAAAGGATGAATTGGACAACAATATTGGACTTTCTAGAATCCTCATGAAAAATAGAGTGTGTATGTGGGTTTTCAAGGCATTATGTGAAAGTGACCAAACTTTAATTCTTTTGATCTCAAATTGGCCTAAATCGTGTTTTTGGATGTTCAGGGCCGAAACGGATCAATTTTGCAACAATATTGGACATTCTATAATCGTCATGAAAAATGGAGTGGGTATATCGGTTATCAAGGCATTATGTGACAATGACCAAACTTTCATTCTTTTGACCTCAAATTGGCCTAAGTCGCGTTTTTGGAAGTTCAGGGCCCAAACGGAAGAATTTGACAACAATATTGGACATTCTAAAATCCTCATTATAATAGAGTGGGTTTGTGGGTTTTCAAGGCATTCTGACACAGACCAAACTTTCTTTATTTTGACCTCAAATTAGCCTAAATCGTGTTTTTGGCCGTTCGTGGAAGAAATGGATGAATTTGACAACAATATTGGACTTTTTAGAATCCTCTTTAAAAATGGAGTGGGTATGTGGGTTTTCAAGGCATTATGTGATAGTGAAAAAACTTTAATTCTTTTGACCTCAAATTGGCCTAAATCGTGTTTTTGGAAGTTCAGGGCGTAAACGGATGAATTTGACAACAATATTGGACATTCTAGAATCCTCATGAAAAATGGAGTGGGTATGTTGGTTGTCAAGGTATTATATGATAGTGACCGAACTTTCATTGTTTTGACCTCAAATTGGCCTAAATTGCATTTTTGGAAGTTCATGTCCGAAACAGAAGAATTTTACAACAATATTGGACATTCTCGAATCCTCATGAAAAATGGAGTGTGTATGAGGTTTTTCAAGTCATTATGTGAGAGTGACCAAACTTTCATTCTTTTGACCTCAAATTGGCCTAAATCGTGTTTTTGGAAGTTCAGGGCGCAAACGGATGAATTTGACAACAATATTGGACATTCTAGGATCCTTATGTAAAATGGAGTGGGTGTGTGGGTTTTCAAGGCATTATGTGACAGTGACCAAACTTTCATTCTTTTGACCTCTAATTGGCCTAAATCATGTTTTTGGCAGTTCAGGGCCCCAACGGAAGAATTTGAACACAATATTGGACATTCTAAAATCCTCATTATAATAGAGTGGGTATGTGGGTTTTCAAGGCATTCTGACAAAGACACAAAACTTTCTTTCTTTAAACCTTAAATTAGCCTAAATCGTGTTTTTGGCCGTTTATGGACGAAATGGATGAATTTGACAACAATATTGGACTTTCTAGAATCCTCTTTAAAAATGGAGTGGGTATGTGGTTTTTCAAGGCATTATGTGAGAGTGACCAAACTTTCATTTTTTTGACATCAAATTGGCCTAAATCGCGTTTTTGGAAGTTCAGGGCCCAAACGGTTGAATTTGAACACAATATTGGACATTCTAGAATCCTCATGAAAAATGGAGTGGGTATGTTGGTTGTCAAGGTATTATATGATAGTGACCAAACTTTCATTGTTTTGACCTCAAATTGGCCTAAATTGCATTTTTGGAAGTTCAGGTCCCAAACGGATGAATTTGACAACAATATTGGACATTCTAGAATCCTCATGAAAAATGGAGTGGGTGTGTCGGTTGTCAACGCATTATGTTACAGTGACCAAACTTTCTTTCTTTTGACCTCAAATTGGCCAAAATCGTGTTTTTGGAAGTTCAGGGCCGAAACGGAAGAATTTGACAACAATATTGGACATTCTAGACTACTCATGAAAAATGGAGTGTGTATGTTGGTTTTTCAGGCATTATGTGACAGTGACCAAACTTTCATTGTTTTGACCTCAAATTGGCCTAAATCATGCTTTTGGAAGCTCAGAGCCCAAACACATGAATTTGACAACAATATTGGACATTCTTGAATTGTCATGAAAAATGGAGTGGGTACGTTGGTTGTCAAGGAATTATGCGACAGTGAGCAAACTTTCATTCTTTAGACCTTAAATTGGCCTAAATCGCGTTTTTGGAAGTTCAGGGCCCAAAAGGACGAATTTGACAACATTATTGGACTTTCTAGAATCCTAATAAAAAATGGAGTGGGTTCGTGGGATTTCAAGGCATTCAGAGACAGGGACCAAACTTTCATTCTTTTGACCTCAAATTAGTTAAATCGCGTTCTTAGAAGTTCAGGGCCCAAACGGAAGAATTTGACAACAATGTTGGACATTCTAAAATCCTCATTATAATAGAGTGGGTTTGTGGGTTTTCAAGGCATTCTAACACAGACACCAAACTTTCTTTTTTTTGACCTCAAATTAGCCTAAATCGTGTTTTTGGCCGTTCATGGAAGAAATGGATGAATTTGACATCAATATTGGACTTTCTAGAATCCTCTTTAAAAATGGAGTGGGTATGTTGGTTTTCAAGGACTTATGTGAGAGTGACCAAACATTCATTCTTTTGACCTCAAATCTGCCTAAATCGCGTTTTTGGAAGTTCAGGGCGCAAACGGATGAATTTGACAACAATATTGGACATTCTAGAATCCTCATGAAAAATGGAGTGGGTATGTCGGTTGTCAAGGCATTATGTGATAGTGACCAAACTTTCTTTCTTTTGACCTCAAATTGGCCTAAATCGCGTTTTTTGAAGTTCATGTCCGAAACGGAAGAATTTCACAACAATATTGGACATTCTCGAATCCTCATGAAAAAATGGAGTGTGTATGAGGTTTTTCAAGGCATTGTGAGGAAGTGACCAAACTTTCATTCATTTGACCTCAAATTGGCCTAAATCGCGTTTTAGTTCGTTCAGGGCCGAAACGGATGAAAATTGCAACAATATTAGAGATTCTAGAATCCTAATGAAAATTGAAGTGAGTATGTGGTTGTCAAGGCATTATGTGATAGTGACCAAATTTTCATTATTTTGACCTCAAATTGGCCTAAATCGCGTTTTTGGAAGTTCAGGGCCCAAACGGATGAATTTGAACACAATATTGGACATTCTAGAATCCTCATGAAAAATAGAGTGGGTATGTCGGTTGTCAACGCATTATGTGATAGTGACCAAACTTTCATTCTTTTGACCTCAAATTGGCCTAAATCGCGTATTTGGAAGTTTAGGGCCCCAACGGAAGAATTTGAACACAATATTGGACATTCTAAAATCCTCATTATAATAGAGTGGGTATGTGGGTTTTCAAGGCATTCTGAGACAGAGACCAAACTTTCTTTCTTTAAACCTCAAATTAGCCTAAATCGTGTTTTTGGCAGTTTATGGACGAAATGGATGAATTTGACAACAATATTGGACTTTGTAGAATCCTCTTTAAAAATGGAGTGGGTATGTGGGTTTTCAAGGCATTATGTGAGAGGGACCAAACATTCATTGTTTTGACCTCAAATTGGCCTAAATCGCGTTTTTGAAAGTACAGGACCCAAATGGATGAATTTGAACACAATATTGGACATTCTAGAATCCTCATGAAAAATGGAGTGGGTATGTCGGTTGTCAAGGTATTATGTGATAGTGACCAAACTTTCATTGTTTTGACCTCAAATTGGCCTATATCGTGCTTTTGGAAGCTCAGGGCCCAAACACATGAATTTGACAACAATATTGGACATTCTTTAATTGTCATGAAAAATGGAGTGGGTTCGTTGGTTATCAAGGCATTATGCGACAGTGAGCAAACTTTCATTCTTTAGACCTTAAATAGGCCTACATCGCGTTTTTGGAAGTTCTGGGCCCAAAAGGACAATTTGACAACAATATTGGACTTTCTAGAATCCTAATAAAAAATGGAGTGGGTTCGTGGGATTTCAAGGCATTCAGAGACAGTGACCAAACTTTCATTCTTTTGACCTTAAATTAGCCTAAATTGGGTTTTTTGAAATTCAGGGCCCAAACAGATGAATTTGAAAACAATATTGGACAGTCTAGACTGATCATGAAAAATGGAGTTGGTATTCGTGTTTTCAAGGCATTCTAAGACAGAGACCAAACTTTCTTTCTTTTGCCCTCAAATTAGCCTAAATAGCGTTTTTTGGCTGTTTAGGGCCGAAACGGATGAATTTGACAACAATATTGGACTTTCTAGAATCCTTTTGAAAAATGGAGTGGGTGTGTTGGTTTTCAACGCATTATGTGACAGTGACCAAACTTTCATTCTTTTGACCTCTAATTGGCCTAAATCGTGTTTTTGGCAATTCAGGGCCCAAACGGAAGAATTTGACAACAATATTGGACATTCTAAAATCCTCATTATAATAGAGTGGGTATGTGGGTTTTCAAGGCATTCTGAGACAGAGACCAAACTTTCTTTCTTTTGACCTCAAATTAACCTAAATCTTGCTTTTGGCCTTTCATGGACGAAATGGATGAATTTGACAACAAAATTGGACATTCTTGAATCCTCTTTAAAAATGGAGTGTGTATGTTTGTTTTGAAGGCATTATGTGACAGTGACCAAACTTTCATTCTTTTGACCTCAAATTGGCCAAAATCGCGTTTTTGGAAGTTCAGGGCAAAAACGGATGAATTTGACAACATTATTGGACATTCTAGGAGCCTCATGAAAAATGGAGTGGGTATGTGGGATTTCAAGGCATTCAAAGACAGTGACCAAACTTTCATTCTTTTGACATAAAAATACCCTAAATTGGGTTTTTGGAAATTGAGGGCCCATACGGATGAATTTGACAACAATATTGGACTTTCTAGAATCCTAATAAAAAATGGAGTGGGTATGTGGGATTTCAAGGCATTCAGAGACAGTGACCAAACTTTCATTCTTTTGACCTCAAATTAGCCTAAATTGTGTCTTTGTAAATTCAGGTCCCAACGGATGAATTTGACAACAATAGTGGACATTCTACAATCATCATGAAAAATGGAGACCGTATGCGTGTTTTCAAGGCATTGTGAGATACTGACCAAACTTTCATTCTTTTGACCTCAAATGAGCCTAAATCGCGTTCTAGTTCGTTCAGGGCCGAAACGGATGAAATTTGCAACAATATTGGACATTCTAGAATGATCAAGAAAAATGAAGTGAGTATGCGGTTGTCAAGGCATTATGGGATAGTGACCAAACTTTCATTCTTTGGACCTCAAATTGGCCTAAATCACAACTTTTGAAGATCAGGGCCCAAACGGATGAATTTGACAACATTATTGGACATTCTAGAATCCTCATGAAAAATGGAGTGGGTATGTCGGTTGTCAAGGCATTATGTAAGAGTGACCCTACTTTCATTCTTTTGACTTCAAATTGCCCTATATCGCGTTTTTGTAAGTTCAAGGCCCAAATGGAAGAATTTGACAACATTATTGGACATTCTAGAATACTCATGAAAAATGGAGTGTGTATGTCTGTTTTTAAGGCATTATGTGACAGTGACCAAACTTTCATTCTTTTGACCTCAAATTGGCCTAAATCACGATTTTGGAAGATCAGGGCTCAAACGGATGAATTTGACAACAATATTGGACATTCTAGGAGCCTCATGAAAAATGGAGTGGGTATGTCGTTTGTCAAAGCATTATGTAACAATGACCAAACCTTCATTCTTTTGACCTCAAATTGCCCTATATCGCGTTTTTGTAAGTTCAGGGCCCAAACGGAAGAATTTGACAACAATATTGGACATTCTAGAATACTCATGAAAAATGGAGTGTGTATGTTGGTTTTAAAGGCATTATATGACAGTGATCAAACTTTCATTCTTTTGACCTCAAATTGGGCAAAATCGCGTTTGTGGAAGTTCAGGGCTCAAACGGATGAATTTGACAACAATATTGGACTTTCTAGAATCCTAATGAAAAATGGAGTAGGTATGTCGGATTTCAAGGCATTCAGAGACAGTGACCAAACTTTCATTCTTTTGTCCTCAAATTCGCCTAAATTGGGTCTTTGGAAATTCAGGGCCCAAACGGATGAATTTGAGAACAATAGTTGACATTCTAGAATCATAATGAAAAATGGAGTCGGTATGCGTGTTTTCAAGGCATTGTGAGATATTGATCAAACTTTCATTCTTTTGACCTCAAAGTAGCCTAAGTAGCACTTTTGAGCGTTCAGGGCCGAAACGGATGAATTGGACAACAATATTGGACTTTCTAGAATTCTCTTGAAAAATGGAGTGGGTATGTGGGTTTTCAAGGCATTTTGTGACAGTGACGAAACTTTCATACTTTTGACCTCAAATTGGCCTAAATCGCAGTTTTGGAAGTTCAAGTTCCAAACCGATGAATTTGACAACAATATTGGACATTCTAGAATCCTCATGAAAAATGGAGTGGGTGTGTCGGTTGTCAAGGCATTATGTCACAGTGACAAAACTTTCTTTCTTTTGACCTCAAATTGGCCTAAATCATGTTTTTGGAAGTTCAGGGCCGAAACGGAAGAATTTCACAACAATATTGGACATTCTCGAATCCTCATGAAAATTGGATTGTGTATGAGGTTTTTCAAGGCATTGTGAGGCAGTGACCAAACTTTCATTCTTTTGACCTCAAATTAGCCTAAATCGCGTTCTAGTTCGTTCAGGGCCGAAACGGATGAATTTTTCAACAATATTGGACATTCTAGAATCCTCATGAAAAATGAAGTGAGTATGCGGTTGTCAAGGCATTATGTGACAGTGACCAAACTTTCATTCTTTTTACCTCAAATTGGCCTAAATCGTGTTTTTGGAAGTTCAGGGCCGAAACGGATGAATTTTTCAAGAATAGTGGACATTCAAGAATCGTCATGAAAAAAGGAGTGTGTATGTCAGTTGTCAAGGCATTATGTAACAGTGACCAAACTTTTATTCTTTTGACCTCAAATTGGCCTAAATCGCGTTCTTGGAAGTTCAAGGCCCAAACGGATGAATTTGACAACAAAATTGGACTTTCTTGAATACTAATGAAACATGGAGTGGGTATGTGGGATTTCAAGGCATTCAAAGACAGTGACCAAACTTTCATTCTTTTGACCTCAAATTGGCCTAAATTGGGTCTTTGGAATTCAGGGCCCAAACGGATGAATTTGATAACAATAGTGGACATTCTAGAATCATCATGAAAAATGGAGTCAGTATGCGTGTTTTCAGGGCATTGTGCGATACTGACCAAACTTTCATTCTTTTGACCTCAAAGTGCCAAAGTAGAATTTTTGAGCGTTCAGGGCCGAAACGGATGAATTGGACAACAATATTGGACTTTCTAGAATTCTCTTGAAAAATGGAGTGGGTAATGTGGGTTTTCAAGGCATTTTGTGACAGTGACCAAACTTTCATTCTTTTGACCTCAAATTGGCCTAAATCGCAGTTTTGGAAGTTCAAGTTCCAAACCGATGAATTTGACAACAATATTGGACATTCTAGAATCCTCATGAAAAATGGAGTGGGTGTGTCGGTTGTCAAGGCATTATGTCACAGTGACCAAACTGTCTTTCTTTTGACCTCAAATTGGCCTAAATCTTGTTTTTGGAAGTTCAGGGCCGAAACGGAAGAATTTCACAACAATATTGGACATTCTCGAATCCTCATGAAAATTGGATTGTGTATGAGGTTTTTCAAGGCATTGTGAGGCAGTGACCAATCTTTCATTCTTTTGACCTCAAATTAGCCTAAATCGCGTTCTAGTTCGTTCAGGGCCGAAACGGATGAATTTTTCAACAATATTGGACATTCTAGAATCCTCATGAAAAATGAAGTGAGTATGCGGTTCTCAAGGCATTATGTGACAGTGACCAAACTTTCATTCTTTTTACCTCAAATTGGCCTAAATCGTGTTTTTGGAAGTTCAGGGCCCAAACGGATGAATTTTTCAAGAATAGTCGACATTCAAGAATCTTCATGAAAAATGGAGTGGGTCTGTCGGTTGTCAAGGCATTATGTAACAGTGACCAAACTTTTATTCTTTTGACCTCAAATTGGCCTAAATCGAGTTCTTGGAAGTTCAAGGCCCAAACGGATGAATTTGACAACAAAATTGGACTTTCTTGAATACTAATGAAACATGGAGTGGGTATGTGGGATTTCAAGGCATTCAGAGACAGTGACCAAACTTTCATTCTTTTTACCTCAAATTAGCCTAAATTGGGTTTTTGGAAATTCAAGCCCCAAACGGAAGAATTTGACAACAATTTTATACATTCTAGAATCATCATGAAAAATGGAGTCGGCATGCGTGTTTTCAAGGCATTGTGAGAGACTGACCAAACTTTCATTCTTTTGACCTCAAATTAGCCAAAGTAGAATTTTTGAGCGTTCAGGTCCGACATGGATGAATTTGACAACAATATTGGACTTTCTAGAATCCTCTTGAAAAATGGAGGGGGTATGTGGGTTTTCAAGGCCTTATGTGACAGTGACGAAACTTTCATTCTTTTGACCTCAAATTGGCCTAAATCACGTTCTAGTTCGTTCAGGGCCAAAACGGATGAAATTTTCAACAATATTGGACATTCTAGAATTCTCATGAAAAATGCAGTGAGTATGCGGTTGTTAAGGCATTATTTGACAGTGTCCAAACTTTTATTCTTTTGACCTCAAATTGGCCTAAATCATGATTTTGGAAGATCAGGGCCCAAACGGAAGAATTTAACAACAATATTGGATATTCTAGAATACTCATGAAAAATGGAGTGTGTATGTTGGTTTTTAAGGCATTATGTGACAGTGACCAAACTTTCATTCTTTTGACCTCAAATTGCCCTATATCGCGTTTTTGTAAGTTCAGGGCCCAAACGGAAGAATTTGACAATAATATTGGACATTCTAGAATCCTCATGAAAAATCGAGTGTGTATGTTGGTTTTTAAGGCATTATGTGACAGTGACCAAACTTTCATTCTTTTGACCTCAAATTGGCCAAAATCGCGTTTTTGGAAGTTAAGGGCTCAAAGGATGAATTTGACAACAATATTGGACTTTCTAGAATCATAATGCAAAATGGAGTGGGTATGTGCGATTCCAAGGCATTCAGAGATAGTGACCAAACTTTCATTTTTTTGACCTCAAATTACCCTAAATTGGGTTTTTGGAAATTCAGAGCCCAAACGGATGAATTTGACAAGAATATTGGACTTTCTAGAATCCTCATAAAAAATGGAGTGGGTATGTGGGATTTTAAGGAATTCAGAGACAGAGACCCAACTTTCATTCTTTTGACCTCAAATTAGCCTAAATTGGGTCTTTGGAAATTCAGGGCCCAAACGGATGAATTTGTTAACAATAGTGGACATTCTAGAATCATCATGAAAAATGGAGTCGGTATGCGTGTTTTCAAGGCATTGTGAGATTCTGACCAAACTTTCATTCTTTTGACCTCAAAGTAGCCTAAGTAGCACTTTTGAGCGTTCAGGGCCGAAACGGATGAATTGGACAACAATATTGGACTTTCTAGAATTCTCTTGAAAAATGGAGTGTGTATGTCGGTTTTTAAGGCATTTTGTGATAGTGACCAAACTTTCATTCTTTTGCCCTCAAATTGGCCAAAATCGCGTTTTTGGAAGTTCAGGGCTCCAACGGATGAATTTGACAACAATATTGGACATTCTAGAATCGTCACGAAAAATGGAGTGGGTGTGTCGGTTGTCAAGGCATTATGTCACAGTGACCAAACTTTCTTTCTTTTGACCTCAAATTGGCCTAAATTGTGTTTTTGGAAGTTCAGGGCCGAAACGGAAGAATTTCACAACAATATTGGACATTCTCAAATCCTCATGAAAATTGGATTGTGTATGAGGTTTTTCAAGGCATTGTGAGGCAGTGACCAAACATTCATTCTTTTGACCTCAAATTAGCCTAAATTGCGTTCTAGTTCGTTCAGGGCCGAAACGGAAGAATTTTTCAACAATATTGGACATTCTAGAATCCTCATGAAAAATGAAGTGAGTATGCGGTTGTCAAGGCATTATGTGACAGTGACCAAACTTTCATTCTTTTTACCTCAAATTGGCCTAAATCGTGTTTTTGGAAGTTCAGGGCCCAAACGGATGAATTTTTCAAGAATAGTCGACATTCAAGAATCCTCATGAAAAATGGAGTGGGTATGTCGGTTTTCAAGGCATTATGTAACAGTGACCAAACTTTTATTCTTTTGACCTCAAATTAGCTTAAATCGCGTTTTCGGAAGTTCAGGGCCCAAACAGTAGAATTTGACAACAATATTGGACATTCTCGAATCCTCATGAAAAATGGAGTGTGTATGAGCTTTTTCAAGGCATTGTGAGGCAGTGACCAAACTTTCATTCTTTTGACCTCAAATTAGCCTAAATCGCGTTCTAGTTCGTTCAGGGCCGAAACGGATGAATTTTTCAACAATATTGGACATTCTAGAATCCTCATGAAAAATGAAGTGAGTATGCGGTTGTCAAGGCATTATGTGACAGTGACCAAACTTTCATTCTTTTTACCTCAAATTGGCCTAAATCGTGTTTTTGGAAGTTCAGGGCCCAAACGGATGAATTTTTCAAGAATAGTCGACATTCAAGAATCCTCATGAAAAATGGAGTGGGTATGTCGGTTGTCAAGGCATTATGTAACAGTGACCAAATTTTCATTCTTTTGACCCCAAATTGGCCTAAATCACCTTTTAGGAAGTTCGGGGCCAAAACGGAAGAATTGGACAACAATATTGGACATTCTAGAATCCTCATGAAAAATAGAGTGGGTATGTCGGTTGTCAAGGCATTATGTAACAGTGACCAAACTTTTATTCTTTTGACCTCAAATTGGCCTAAATCGCGTTTTTGGAAGTTCACGGCTCAAATGGATGAATTTGACAACAAATTGCACATTCTAGAATCCTCATGAACACTGGACTGGGTATGTCGGTTGTCAAGGCATTATGTGACAGTGACCAAACTTTTATTCTTTTGATCTCAAATTGGTCTAAATCGCGTTTTTTGAAGTTTATGGCACAAACGGAAAAATTTGACATCAATATTGGACATTCTATAATATTTATGAAAAATGAAGTGGGTATGTGGGTTTTGAAGGCATTATGTAACTGTGACCAAACTTTCATTTTTTTGACCTCAAATTCGCGTAAATCATGTTTTTGGCCGTTCCGGGGCCAAACAGATGAGTTTCAAAACAATATTAGACATTCTAAAATCCTCATGATAATGGAGTGGGTATGTGGGTTTTCAAGTCATTCTAAAACAGAGACCAAACCATCATTCTTTTGACCTCAAATAAGCCTAAATCACGTTTTTGGCCGTTCAAGGCCAAAACGGATGAATTTGACAATAATGTTGGACTTTCAAGAATCCTCTTGAAAAATGGAGTGGGTATGTGGGTTTTCAAGGCATTATGTGACAGTAACCAATGTTTCATTCTTTTGACCTCATCGTTTCTTAAATCGCGTTTTTGGACGTTCAAGGCCCAAATAGATGAATTTGACAACAATATTGGACATTCAAGAATCCTCATGAAAAATGGAGTGGGTATGACGTTTTTAAAGGCATTATGTGGCAGTGACCAAACTTTCATTCTTTTGACCTCAAATTGGCCTAAATTGGGTTTTTGGAAATTCAGCGCCCAAACGGATGAATTTGTCAACAATATTGAGCATTCTAGAATCGTTATGAAAAATAGAGTGGGTATGTCGGTTGTCAAGGAATTATGTTGTTAGAGCAAGTGTTTCACCCAAGAGGGGGGGTGAATTGGGTGATACTAAAAAATTCGTCGCAAATATAAAACTTTGACAGTGAATTTAAAGCAGTAAAGAGTAAGGAGAAATATCACCAAAGTGTACACCGGGAGTTATACTTGTTCGGCCACAACCACTTTGACCTACATCCAGTCCTCAGAACTTCTCTGAGAGTTTCACTATAACTTCCAAGATTTAGTGGGTTCTTGGCTCCTCAATACAAGCAAGTTCCTTCACCTGGACACTCGCTCCCCCTTACAAGTTGTAATCCAATCCCAACTCAAGGTTCCACAACCTTAAGTTATCTCAATAACAAATATTGAGTTTAAATGAAATATCTCTCTCAAGAGTGAATAAGAATCACTGAAGCATAAAATTACAATTACACCGTAAAAATCGAGTAATGAACTTGATGATACGTTCGTGTGTGTTCTTGTTGTTGTTGTTTTCTCTGTTTGGATGTTCCCATATATATAGATATGTTGGTGATGACCGTTGGAACATTTTCTTCTCATCCGTTGGAGAGTGCACAGCCACTATTGACTTTTCCAGTTTTTGAAAAATATCCGTTGGCGGTGGGTGGCATTTGAGCGTTACATTTGACTTCCCTTATTTGAAAAGATCTCTTCATTGTTTATCTGTAAATAAGCTAAGCATACTAATACAATGAAAGGTTAATCATATAGGAAGCAAAACAATGAACGTTGGAATGATTTCTGAATTTCTGAGTATGCTTACTCGAGTAGCTACTCGAGTATCCTTTAAAGTTTACTCGAGTATCATCGGGAAAGCTTTGATTAACTTCAAGTCAATAAACAAATACACGATTACTCGGGTAGTGCATGGAATAAACTAAATCTCAAACCTTTGGAAATAGTTGTTTACTCGAGTACCTACTCGAGTAATGCACTCATAACTTCATAGGTTACTCGGGTACCAACTCAAGTAAACCTTCAAATAACTTTTGATTACTCGATGCTTTACTCCAGTAATGTTGCAGGATTTCAAGGCCGAGAGCACTTGAAGTTTGATTACCTTGTTACTCGAGTACATACTAGAGTAAACTTTTTGTTTATAACTTACTCGGGTAATGACTTGAGGTTTTCCTTCAAACATAACACTGTATACTTGAGTACATACTCGAGTAATCCACTTAAAATAAATCATTAAATATATGCATACTAGAGTAATGACTCTAGGAAAGTATGATAAGATTAGTTCAAGTTGTTTAGGTACTACCTTCAAGTTTTTACTTACCACAGTGGGTTACTCAAGTAGCTACTCGAGTAACATTGGCAGTGGTACAAAATGCCGCGAGCACCACATTTTTTGAAACAGAGTAACTCGAGTACATACTCGAGTATCATTGGTAGGCCGAGAGCAACTGGAAGACTTTCACATGGTTACTCGGGTAGCTACTCGAGTAACATTAGCAGGCCGAGAGCAACTCCAAGTTATTTACCTGGTTACTCGAGTAGCTACTCGAGTAACATTGGCAGGCCGAGAGCAACTTGAAAACCTTTACACTATTACTCGAGTAACGTTGGCAGATTACTGGAAGGTGTCTCTGGATACTTCAAGTTTTGTCTCATTACTCGAGTACATACTCGCGTAATGCCTTAGAAAACTTGCTAATGATCAAGTTTCTCAGCTTTTTCTCTTGGCCTTTCTTGATTCCTCCAATGCTTACTTCAAGTGATGCTCTTCCCTGTTATTACTTTATTCAAACTTGTTTATTAATCAAATGCTTTTCATACCATTCTTTGTTATCATCAAAACATGAGATTTAACATGTGACAGTGACCAAACTATCATTCTTTTGACCTCAAATTGGCCTAAATCGCGTTTCTGGAAGTTCAGGGCCCAAACAGATGAATTTGACAACAATATTGGACATTCTAAAATCCTCATTATAATAAATTGGGTATGTGGGTTTTCAAGGCTTTCTGAGACAGTGACCAAACTTTCATTCTTTTGACCTCAAATTGGCCTAAATTGGGTTTTTGGAAATTCAGCACCCAAACGGATGAATTTGTCAACAATATTGGACATTCTAGAATCCTTATGAAAAATGGAGTGGGTCTGTCGGTTGTCAAGGCATTATGTGACAGTGACCAAACTTTCATTCTTTTGACCTCAAATTGGCCTAAATCGCGTTTTTGGAAGTTCAGGGCCCAAACCGATGAATTTGAAAACAATATTGGACATTCTAAAATCCTCATTATAATATAGTGGGTATGTGGGTTTTCAAGTCTATCTAAGACAGTGAACAAACTTTCATTCTTTTGACCTCAAATTGGCGTAAATTGGGTTTTTGGAAATTCAGCGCCCAAACGGATGAATTTGTCAACAATATTGGACATTCTAGAATCCTTATAAAAAAATGGAGTGGGTATGTCGGTTGTCAAGGCATTATGTGACAGTGACCAAACTATCATTCGTTTGACCTCAAATTGGCCTAAATCGCGTTTTTGGAAGTTTAGGGCACAAACGGATGAATTTGACAACAATATTGGACATTCTAAAATCCTCATTATAATAGAGTGGGTATGTGGGTTTTCAAGGCTTTCTGAGACAGTGACCAAACTTTCATTCCTTTGACTTCAAATTGGCCTAAATTGGGTTTTTGGAAATTCAGCGCCCAAACGGATGAATTTGTCAACAATATTGGACATTCTAGAATCCTTATGAAAAATTGAGTGGGTATGTCGGTTGTCAAGGCAATATGTGACAGTGACTAAACTATCATTCTTTTGACCTCAAATTGGCCTAAATCGTGTTTTTGGAAGTTCAGGGCCCAAACGGATGAATTTGACAACAATATTGGACATTCTAAAATCCTCATGATAATGGAGTGGGTATGTGGGTTTTCAAGGCATTCTAAGAGAGAGACCAAACTTTCATTCTTTTGACCTAGTATTTGCCTAAATAGCGTTTCTTTTGCTATTCAGGACCGAAACAGATGAATTAGACAACAATATTTGACTTTGTAGAATACTAATGAAAAATGGAGTAGGTATGTGGGTTTTCAAGGCTTTCTGAGACAGTGACCAAACTTTCATTCTTTTGACCTCAAATTGGCCTAAATCGCTTTTTTGGAAGTTCAGGGCCCAAACGGATGAATTTGACAACAATATTGGACATTCTAAAATCCTCATTATAATGAAGTGGGTATGTGGGTTTTCAAGGCTTTCTGAGACAGTGACCAAACTTTCTTTCTTTTGACCTCAAATTGGCCTAAATTGGGTTTTTGGAACTTCAGCACCTAAACGGATGAATTTGACTACAATATTGGACATTTTAGAATCCTTATGAAAAATGCAGTGGGTTTGTCGGTTGTCAAGGCATTATTTGACAGTGACCAAACTATCATTCTTTTGACCTCAAATTAGCTAAATTGGGTTTTTGGAAATTTAGGTCCCAAACTGATGAATTTGACAACAATGTTGGACATTCTTGAATCATCATGAAAAATAGAGTGGGTTTGTGTGTTTTCAAGGCAATGTGAGACAGTGACCAAACTATCATTCTTTTGACCTCAAATTGGCCTAAATCACGTTTTTGGAAGTTCAGGGCCCAAACGGATAAATTTGACAACAATATTGGACATTCTAAAATCCTCATGATAATGGAGTGGGTTGTGGGTTTTCAAGGCATTCTAAGAGAGAGACCAAACTTTCATTCTTTTGATCTAGAATTTGCCTAAATATCGTTTTTTGTCTATTTAGGGCCGAAACGGATGAATTTGACAACAATATTGGACTTTCTAGAATCCTAATGCAAAATGGAGTGGGTATGTGGGTTTTGAAGGCTTTCTGAGACAGTGACCAAACCGTCATTCTTTTGACCTCAAATAAGCCTAAATCACGTTTTTGGAAGTTCAGGGCCCAAACGGATGAATTTGACAACAATATTGGATATTCTAGAATTCTCATGAAAAATGGAGTGGGTATGTCGGTTTTCAAGGCATTATGTGACAGTGACCAAACTTTCATTCTTTTGACCTCAAATTAGCTAAATTGGGTTTTTGGAAATTTAGGTCCCAAACTGATGAATTTGACAACAATGTTGGACATTCTTGAATCATCATGAAAAAAGGACTGGGTATGTGTGTTTTCAAGGCAATGTGAGACAGTGACCAAACTTTAATTCTTTTGACCTTAAATTAGCCTAAATAGTGTTTTTGAGCGTTAGGGACGAAACGGATGAATGTGACAACAATATTGGACATTCTAGAATCCTCTTGAAAAATGGAGTGGGTATGTGGGTTTTCAAGGCATTATGCGACAGTGACCAAACTTTCATTGTTTTGACCTCAAGTTGGCCTAAATGGAGTTTTTAAAAGTTCAGGGCCCAAACGGATGAATTTGAACACAATATTGGATATTCTAGAATGCTCATGAAAAATAGATTGGGTATGTCGGCTGTCAAGGTATTACGTGACAGTGGCCAAAGTTTCATTCTTTTGACCTGAAATTGGCCTAAATAGCGTTTTTGGAAGTTTTTGGCCTAAACGAAAGAATTTGACCACAATTTTAGACATTCTAGAATCGTCATTAAAAATGGAGTGGGTATGTGGGTTTTCAAGGATTTCTGATACAGTCTCTAAACTTTCAATTTTACGACCTCAAATTAGCTTAAATCGCGTTTTTTAAAGTTCAGGGACCAAACGGAAGAATTTGACAACAATATTGGACATTCTAGAATCCTCATGAAAAATGGAGTGTGTGTGTGGGTTTTCAAGCCATTTTGAGACAGAGACCAAACTTTCATTCTTTTGACCACAAATTAGCCAAAATAGCGTTTTTTGGATATTCAGGTCCGAAACGGATGAATTTGACAACAATATTGGCCTTTCTAGAATTCTAATAAAAAATGGAGTAGGGATGTGGGTTTTCAAGGTTGTCTAAGATAGAGACCAAACCTTCATTCTTTTGACCTCAAATAAGCTAAATCGCGTTTTTGGGCTTTCAGGGCAGAAACGGATGAATTTGACAATAATATGGGACTTCCTAGAATCCTCATGAAAAATGGAGTGGGTATGTGGGTTTGAAAGACGTTCTGAATCACATACCAAACTTCAATTCTTTTCACCTCAAATTAGCCTATATCGTGTTTTTGGAAGGTCAGGGCACAAACAGATGAATTTGACAACAATAGTGGACATTCTAAAATCCTCATGAAAAATTGAGTGGGTATGTGGGTTTTCAAGGCATTCTATGACAGTGACCAAACTTTCATTCTTTTGATCTCAAGTTCGCCTAAATCACGTTTTTGGCTGTTCAGGGGCCAAACGGATAAATTTCAAAACATTCATTCTTTTGACCTCAAATTAGCCTAAATCGTATTTTTGGTCAATCAGGAATGAAACGGATGAATTTGACAACAATATTGGACTTTCTAAAATCCTCTTGAAAAATGGAGTGGGTATGTGGGTTTTCAAGGCATTATGTGACAGTGACCAAACTTTCATTCTATTGACCTCAAATTGGCCTAAATTGTGTTGTTTGAAATTCAGGACCCAAAAGGATGAATTTGACAACAATATTGGACATTCTAGAATCAACTTGAAAAATGGAGTGGGTATGTGTTTTTTCAAGGCATTGTAAGACATTGACCAAACTTTCATTCTATTGACCTCAAATTAGCCTAAATCGTGTTTTTGGTCGTTCAGGGACGAAACGGATAAATTCGAAAACCATATTGGACTTTCTAGAATCCTCTTGAAAAATGGAGTACGTATGTGGGTTTTCAAGGCATTATGTGACAGTGACCAAACCTTCATTCTTTTGACCTCAAATTGGCCTAAATCGCGTTTTAGTTCGTTCAGGGCTGAAACAAATGAATTTCACAACAATATTGGACTTTCTAGAATCCTCTTGAAAAATGGAGTGCGTATGTGGGTTTTCAAGGCATTATGTGACAGTGACCAAACTTTCATTCTTTTGACCTCAAATTGGCCTAAATCACATTTTAGTTCGTTCAGGGCCGAAACGAATGAATTTGACAACAATATTGGACATTTTAGAATCCTCATGAAAAATGGAGTGGGTATGTCGGTTGTCAAGGCATTCTGTGACAGTAACCAAACTTTCATTCTTTTGACCTCAAATTAGCCTCAATTGTTTTTTTTGAAATTCAGGGCCCAAACGGATGAATTTGACCACAATATTGGACATTCGAAAATCCTCATGATAATGGAGTGGGTTTGTGGGTTTGTGGGTTTTCAAGGCATTCTAAGAGAGAGACCAAACTTTCATTCTTTTGACCTAGAATTTGCCTAAATCACGTTTTTGGCAGTTCAGGTCCCAAACGGTTGAATTTCAAAACAATATTGGACGTTCAAAAATCCTCATGATAATGGAGTGGGTATGTGGGTTTTCAAGGCATTCTGTGATAGAGAACAAACCTTCTTTCTTTTGACCTCAATTAAGCTAAATAGCGTTTTTGGGCGTTCAGGGCCGAAACAGATGAATTTGACAACAATATTGGACTTTTAGAATGCTATTGAAAAATGGAGTGGGTGTGTGGGTTTCCAAGGCATTATGTAACAGTGACCAAACTTTCATTCTTTTGACCTCAAATTGGCCTAAATCTTGTTTTTAGAAGTTCAGGGCCCAAACGGATGAATTTGACAACAATAATGGACATTCTAGAATCATCATGTAAAATGGAGTGGGTATGTCGGTTGTCAAGGCATTATGTGACAGTGACCAAACCTTCTTTCTTTTGACTTCAAATTGGCCTAAATTGCGTTTTTTGAAGTTCAGGGCCCAAACGGATGAATTTGACAACAATATTGGACATTCTAGAATCATCATGAAAAATGGAGTATGTATAAGGGTTTTCAAGGCATTGTGAGGCAGTGACAAAAGTTTCATTCTTTTAACCTCAAATTAGCCTAAATCGCGTTTTGGTTCCTTCAGGGCCGAAACAGATGAATTTTGCAACAATATTGGACAATCTAGAATCGTCATGAAAAATGTAGTGGGTATGTGTGTTTTTAAGGCATTGTGAGACAGTGACCAAACTTTCATTTATTTGACCTCAAATTAGCCTAAATAGCGTTTTTTAGCTTTCTGGTCCGAAACGGATGAAGTTGACAACAATATTGGACTTTCTAGAATCGTCTTGAAAAATGGAGTTGGTATGTGGGTTTTCAAAGCATTCTAAGACAGAGACCAAAAATTCATTCTTTTGACCTCAAATAAGCTAAATCGTGTTTTTGGGCGTTCAGGACCGAAACGGATGAATTTGACAACAATATTGGACTTCCTAGAATCCTCGTGAAAAATGGAGTGGGTATGTGGGTTTTGAAGCTATTCTGAAACACAGACCAAACTTCAATTATTTTCACCTCAAATTAGCCTAAATCGTGTTTTTGGAAATTCAGGGCCCAAACGGATGAATTTGACAACAATATTGGACATTCTAGAATCGTAATGAAAATTGGAGTGGGTATGTGTGTTTTCAAGCCTTTCTGAGACAGTGACCAAACTTTCATTTTTTTACCCCAAATTATCCTAAATAGTGTTTTTGGGCGTTCAGGACCGACACGGATGAATTTGACAACAATATTGGACTTTCTAGAATCCTCTTGAAAAATGGAGTGGGTAGGTGGGTTTTCAAGGCATGCTGAGACACTCACCAAACTTTCATTCTTTTGACCTCAAATTAGCCTAAATGGCGTTGTTGGAAGTTCAGGGCCCAAACGGATGAATTGGAAAATGAGATTGGACTTTCGAGAATCTTCTTGAAAAACGGAGTGTGTATGTGGGTTTTCAAGGTATTATGTGACAGTGACCAAACTTTCTTTCTTTTTGACCTCAAATTGGCCTAAATCGCGTTTTGGAATTTCAGGGCCCAAACAGAAGAATTTGACAACAATATTGGACATTCTAGAATCCTCATAAAAAATGGAGTATGTATGTGGGTTTTCAAGGCATTCTGAGGCAGTGACAAAACTTTCATTCTTTTGACCTCAAATAAGCCTAAATCGCGTTTTAGTTCATTTAGGGCTGAAACGGATGAATTAGAACACAATATTGGACGTTCTTGAATCCTTATGAAAAAAGGAGTGTGTATGCGGTTGTCAAGGCATTATGTGACAGTGACGAAATTTTCATTCCTTTGACCTCAAATTTGCCTAAATTGGGATTTTGGAAATTCAGAGAACGAACAGATGAATTTGACAACATTATTGAACCTCCTAGAATACTCCTGAAAAATGGAGTTGGTATGTCAGTTGTCAAGGCATTGTGAGACAATGACCAAACTTTCATTCTATTGACCTCAAATTAGGCTAAATAGCTTTTTTTCACGTTTAGGGCCCAAACGGATGAATTTGACAACAATATTGGACTTTCTAGAATCCTTTGAAAAATGGAGTGGGCCAAAAACACGATTTATTGGAAATTCAAATTATCATAAATTGGGTTTTTTGAAATTCAAGGCCCAAACAGTGACCAAACTTTCATTCTTTTGACCTCAAATTAGCATAAATTGGGTTTTTGGAAATTCAAGGCCCAAACGGATGAATTTGAGAACAATGTTGGACATTCTAGAATGGTCATGAAAAATGGAGTGGGTATGTGGGTTTTCAAAGGTTTCTAAGACAATGACCAAACTTTCTTTCTTTTGACATCAAATTAGCCTAAATAGCGTTTTTTGGCTGTTCACTGCCGAAATGGATGAATTTGACAACAATAATGGACTTTCTAGAATACTCGTGAAAAATGGAGTGGGTATATGGGTTTGTAAGGCAATCTGAAATAGAGACAAAACTTCCATTCTTCTCACCTCAAATTAGCCTATATCACGTTTTTTGGAAGTTCAGGGCCCAAACGGAAGAATTTGACAACAATATTGGTCATTCTAGAATCCTCATCAAAAATGGAGTGGGTAAGTCTGTTGTCAAGGAATTATGTGACAGTGACCAAACTTTCATTCTTTAGACCTCAAATTGGCCTAAATCGAGTTTTTGGAAGTTTAGGGCCCAAACTGATGAATTTGACAACAATATTGGACATTCTAGAATCGTCATGAAAAATGGAGTGGGTATGTGGGTTTTCAAAGGTTTCTGAGACAGTGACCAAACTTTCTTTCTTTTGACCTCAAATTAACCTATATAGCGTTTTTTGGCTGTTCACGGCCGAAATGGATGAATTTGACAACAATATTGGACTTTCTAGAATACTCGTGAAAAATGGAGTGGGTATGTGGGTTTTTAAGGCATTCTGAAATAGAGACAAAACTTCCATTCTTTTCACCTCAAATTAGCCTATATCACGTTTTTGGAAGTTCAGGGTCCAAACGGAAGAATTTGACAACAATATTGGTCATTCTAGAATCCTCATGAAAAATGGAGTGGGTAAGTCGGTTGTCAAGGAATTATGTGACAGTGACCAAACTTTCATTCTTTAGACCTCAAATTGGCCTAAATCGCGTTTTTGGAAGTTTAGGGCCCAAACTGATGAATTTTACCACAATATTGGACATTCTAGAATCGTCATGAAAAATGGAGTGCGTATGTGGGTTTTCAAAGGTTTCTGAGACAGTGACCAAACTTTCAATTTTTTTCACCTCAAATTAGCCAAAATCACGTTTTTGGTTATACAGGGGCGAAACGGATGAATTTGACAACATTATTGGACTTCCTAGAATACTCGTGAAAAATGGTGTGGGTGTGTGGATTTGTAAGGCATTCTGAAATAGAGACAAAACTTCCCTTCTTTTCACCTCAAATTAGCCTATATCACGTATTTTGGAAGTTCAGGGCCCAAAAGGAAGAATTTGACAACAATATCGGTCATTCTAGAATCCTCATGAAAAATGGAGTGGGTAAGTCGGTTGTCAAGGAATTATGTGACAGTGACCAAACTTTCATTCTTTTGACCTTAAATTGGCCTAAATCGAGTTTTTGGAAGTTTAAGGCCCAAACTGATGAATTTGACAACAATATTGGACATTCTAGAATCCTCATGAAAAATATAGTGGGTATGTCGGTTGCCAAGGCATTATGTGACAGTGACCAAACTTTCATTCTTTGACCTCATATTAGCCTAAATTGGGTTTTTGGAAATTCAGGGCCCAAACGGAAGAATTTGACAAAAATATTGGTCATTCTAGAATCCTCAAGAAAAATGGAGTGGGTAAGTCGGTTGTCAAGGAATTATGTGACAGTGACCAAACTTTCATTCTTTCGATCTCGAATTAGCCTAAATCGCGTTTTTGGAAGCTCAGGGCCCAAACGGATGAATTTTAATACAATAATATTGGACTTTCTAGAATCCTCATGAAAAATGGAGTGGGTATGTCGGTTGTCAAGGCATTATGTGACAGTGACCAAACTTTCATTCTTTTGACCTCAAATTAGTATAAATTGGGTTTTTTGAAATTCAGGGCTCAAACAGATGAATTTGACAACAATATTGGACATTCTAGGATCCTCATGAAAAATGGAGTGGGTATGTCGGTTCTCAAGGCATTATGTGATACTGAATAAACTTTCATTCTTTTGACCTTAAATTGGCCTAAATCGTGTTTTTGGAAGCTCAGGGCCCAAAAGGAAGAATTTGCCAACAGTATTGGACATTATAGAATCCTCATGAAAAATGGAGTGTGTATGTCGGTTTTCAAGGCATTCATAGGCAGTGACCAAACATTCATTCTTTTGACCTCAAATTCGCGTAAATGGTGTTTTTGACTGTTCATGGCCGAAACGGATAAATTTGACAATAATATTGGACTTTCTAGAATCCTCATAAAAAATGGAGTGGGTATGTGGGTTTTCAAGGCATTGTGTGACAGTGACCAAACTTTCACTCGTTTGACCTCAAATTGGCCTAAATCGCGTTTTTGAAAGTTCTAGGCTCAAACGGATGAATTTGACAACACTATTGGACATTCTTGAATCGTCATGAAAATTGGAGTCAGTATGTGTGTTTTCAAGGCAATGTCAGACAGTGAACAAACTTTCATTCTTTTGACCTCAAATTAGCGTAAATAGCATTTTTGCACGTTCAGGGCCGAAACGGATGAATTTGACAATAATATTGGACTTTCTAGAATCCTCTTGAAAAATAGAGTGGGTATGTGGGTTTTCAAGGCATTATGTGACAGTGACCAAACTTTCATTCTTTTGACCTCAAATTGGCCTAAATCGCATTTTTGGAAGTTCAGGGCTCAAACGGATGAATTTGAAAAACAATATTGGACATTCTAGAATCTTCATGAAAAATGGAGTGTGTATGTGGGTTTTCAAGGATTTCTGAGGCAGTGACAAAAGTTTTATTCTTTTCACCTCAAATTAGCCTAAACCGCATTTTAATTCGTTCAGGGCCGAAACGGATAAATTTGACAACAATATTGGACTTTCTAGAATCCCCTTTAAAAATGGAGTGGGTTTGTGGGTTTTCATGGCATTATGTTGCAGTGACCAAACTTTCACTCTTTTGACCTCAAATTGGCCTAAATCGTGTTTTTGGAAACTCAGGGCCCAAACAAATGAATTTAACAACAATATTGGACATTCTTGAATTGTCGTGAAAAATGGAGTGGGTATGTGGGTTTGCAAGGCATTCTGAAACAGAGACAAAATTTCCATTCTTTTCACCTCAAATTAGCCTATATCGCGTTTTTGGAAGTTCAGGGCCAAAACGGATGAATTTTACAACAATAGTGGACATTCTAGAATCCTTATGAAAAATGGAGTAGGTATGCGGTTGCCAAGGCATTATGTGACAGTGACGAAACTTTCATTCCTCTGACCTCAAATTTGCCTAAATTGTGTTTTCGGAAATTCAGGGCCCAAACGGATGAATTTGACAATAATATTGGACATTCTAGAATCCTCTTGAAAAATGGAGTTGGTATGTCGGTTGTCAAGGCATTATGTGACAGTGACCAAACTTTCATTCTTTTGACCTTAAATTAGCCTAAATTGGGTTTTTGGAAATTCAGGGCCCAAACGGATGAATTTGACAACAATATTGGACATTCTAGAATCGTCATGAAAAACTGAGTGGGTATGTGGGTTTTCAATGATTTCTGAGACAGTGACCAAACTTCCAGTTTTTTGACCTCCAATTAGCCTATATCGCGTTTTTTGAAGTTCAGAGCCGGAACGGATGAATTTGACAACAGTTTTGGTATTACTAAAATCCTCTTGAAAAATGAGTGGGTATGTGGGTTTTCAAGGCATTATGTGACACTGACCAAACTTTCACTCGTTTGACCTCAAATTGGCCTAAATCGTGTTTTTGGAAACTCAGGGCCCAAACAAATGATTTTGACAACAGTATTGGACATTCTTGAATTGTCATGAAAAATGGAGTGGGTACGTCGGTTGTCAAGGCATTATGCGACGCAGACCAAACTTTCATTCTTTTGACCTCAAATTGGCCTAAATCGCGTTTTTGAAAGTTCTAGGCTCAAACGGATGAATTTGACAACAATATTGGACATTCTTGAATCGTCATGAAAATTGGAGTGAGTATGTGTGTTTTCAAGGCATTGTCAGACAGTGACCAAACTTTCATTCTTTTGACCTCAAATTAGCGTAAATAGCATTTTTGCACGTTCAGGGCCGAAACGGATGAATTTGACAACAATATTGGACTTTCTAGAATCCTCTTGAAAAATAGAGTGGGTATGTGGGTTTTCAAGGCATTATGTGACAGTGACCAAACTTTCATTCTTTTGACCTCAAATTGGCCTAAATAGCATTTTTGGAAGTTCAGGTCTCAAACGGATGAATTTGAAAAACAATATTGGACATTCTAGAATCTTCATGAAAAATGGAGTGTGTTTGTGGGTTTTCAACGATTTCTGAGGCAGTGACAAAAGTTTTATTCTTTTCACCTCAAATTAGCCTAAACCGCATTTTAATTCGTTCAGGGCCGAAACGGATGAATTTGACAACAATATTGGACTTTCTAGAATCCTCTTTAAAAATGGAGTGGGTATGTGGGTTTTGATGGCATTATGTTGCAGTGACCAAACTTTCACTCTTTTGACCTCAAATTGGCCTAAATCGTGTTTTTGGAAACTCAGGGCCCAAACAAATGAATTTAACAACAATAATGGACATTCTTGAATTGTCGTGAAAAATGGAGTGGGTACGTGAGTTTGCAATGCATTCTGAAACAGAGACAAAATTTCCATTCTTTTCACCTCAAATTAGCCTATATCGCGTTTTTGGAAGTTCAGGGCCGAAACGGATGAATTTTACAACAATAGTGGACATTCTAGAATCCTTATGAAAAATGGAGTAGGTATGCGGTTGCCAAGGCATTATGTGACAGTGAAGAAACTTTCATTCCTCTGACCTCAAATTTGCCTAAATTGTGTTTTTGGAAATTCAGGGCCCAAACGGATGAATTTGACAACAATATTGGACATTCTAGAATCTTCTTGAAAAATGGAGTTGGTATGTCGGTTGTCAAGGCATTATGTGACAGTGACCAAACTTTCATTCTTTTGACCTTAAATTAGCCTAAATTGGGTTTTTGGAAATTCAGGGCCCAAACGTATGAATTTGACAACAATATTTGACATTCTAGAATCGTCATGAAAAACGGAGTGGGTATGTGGGTTTTCAATGGTTTCAGATAGTGACCAAACTTCCTGTTTTTTGACCTCTAATTAGCCTATATCGCGTTTTTTGATGTTCAGAGCCGGAACGGATGAATTTGACAACAATTTTGGTCTTTCTAGAATCCTCTTGAAAAACGAGTGGGTATGTAGGTTTTCAAGGCATTATGTGACAATGACCAACTTTCACTCGTTCGACCTCAAATTATCCTAAATCGTGTTTTTGGTAACTCAAAGCCCAAACAAATGACTTTGACAATAGCATTTGACATTCTTGAATTGTCATGAAAAATGGAGTGGGTACGTCGGTTGTCAAGGCATTATGGGACGGTGACCAAACTTTCGTTCTTTTGAACTCAAATTGGCCTAAATCGCGTTTTTGGAAGTTCAGGGCTCAAACGGATGAATTTGAACACAATATTGGACATTCTTGAATCGTCATGAAAATTGGAGTGAGTATGTGTGTTTTCAAGGCATTGTCAGACAGTGACCAAACTTTCATTCTTTTGACCTCAAATTATCCTAAATAGCATTTTTGCAAATTCAGGGCCGAAATGGATGAATTTGACAACAATATTGGACTTTCTAGAATCCTCTTGAAAAATGGAGTTGGTATGTCGGTTGTCAAGGCATTATGTGACAGTGACCAAACTTTCATTCTTTTGACCTCAAATTGGCCTAAATCATATTTTTGGAAGTTCAGGACTCAAACGGATGAATTTGAAAAACAATATTGGACATTCTAGAATATTCATGAAAAATGGAGTGTGTTTGTGGGTTTTCAAGGATTTCTGAGGCAGTGACAAAAGTTTTATTCTTTTCACCTCAAATTATCCTAAACCGCGTTTTAATTCGTTCAGGGCCGAAACGGATGAATTTGACAACAATATTGGACTTTCTATAATCCTCTTTAAAAATGGAGTGGGTATGTAGGTTTTGATAGCATTATGTTGCAGTGACCAAACTTTCACTCTTTTGACCTCAAATTGGCCTAAATCGTGTTTTTGGAAACTCAGGGCCCAAACAAATGAATTTAACAACAATATTGGACATTCTTGGATTGTCGTGAAAAATGGAGTGGGTATGTGGGTTTGCAAGGCATTCTAAAACAGAGACAAAATTTCCATTCTTTTCACCTCATATTAGCCTATATCGCGTTTTTGGAAGTTCAGGGACGAAACGGATGAATTTTACAACAATAGTGGACATTCTAGAATCCTTATGAAAAATGGAGTAGGTATGCGGTTGCCAAGGCATTATGTGACAGTGAAGAAACTTTCATTCCTCTGACCTCAAATTTGCCTAAATTGGGTTTTTAGAAATTCAAGGCCCAAACGGATGAATTTGACAACAATATTGGACATTCTAGAATCTTCTTGAAAAATGGAGTTGGTATGTCGGTTGTCAAGGCATTATGTGACAGTGACCAAACTTTCATTCTTTTGACCTTAAATTAGCCTAAATTGGGTTTTTGGAAATTCAGGGCCCAAACGTATGAATTTGAAAACAATATTGGACATTCTAGAATCGTCATGAAAAAGGGAGTGGGTATGTGGGTTTTCAATGGTTTCTGAGACAGTGACCAAACTTCCATTTTTTTGACCTCCAATTAGCCTATATCGCGTTTTTGGAAGTTCAGCGCCGAAACGGATGAATTTGACAACAATATTGGACATTCTAGAATCCTCTTGAAAAATGGAGTTGGTATGTCGGTTGTCAAGGCATTATGTGACAGTGACCAGACTTTCATTCTTTTGACCTTAAATTAGCCTAAATTTTGTTTTTGGAAATTCAGGGCATAAACAGATGAATTTGACAACAATATTGGACATTCGAGAATCGTCATGAAAAATGGGGTGGGTATGTGGGTTTTCAATGGTTTCTGAGACAGTGACCAAACTTTCATTTTTTTGACCTCCAATTAGCCTATATCGCGTTTTTGGAAGTTCATAGCCGGAACGGATGAATTTGACAACAATTTTGGTCTTTCTAGAATCCTCTTGAAAAACGAGTGGGTGTGTGGGTTTTCAAGGCATTATGTGACAGTGACCAAACTTTCACTCGTTTGACCTTAAATTGGCCTAAATCGTGTTTTTGGAAACTCAGGGCCCAAACAAATGATTTTGACAACAGGATTGGACATTGTTGAATTGTCATGAAAAATGGAGTGGGTACGTCGGTTGTCAAGGCATTATGTGACGGTGCCCAAACTTTCATTCTTTTGACCTCAAATTGGCCTAAATCGCGTTTTTGGAAGTTCAGGGCTCAAACGGATGAATTTGAAAAACAATATTGGACATTCTAGAATATTCATGAAAAATGGAGTGTGTTTGTGGGTTTTCAAGGATTTCTGAGGCAATGACAAAAGTTTTATTCTTTTCACCTCAAATTATCCTAAACCGCGTCTTAATTCGTTCAGGGCCGAAACGGATGAATTTGACAACAATATTGGACTTTCTAGAATCCCCTTTAAAAAAGGAGTGGGTATGTAGGTTTTGATGGCATTATGTTGCAGTGACCAAACTTTCACTCTTTTGACCTCAAATTGGCCTAAATCGTGTTTTTGGAAACTCAGGGCCCAAACAAATGAATTTAACAACAATATTGGACATTCTTGGATTGTCGTGAAAAATGGAGTGGGTATGTGGGTTTGCAAGGCATTCTGAAACAGAGACAAAATTTCCATTCTTTTCACCTCAAATTAGCCTATATCGCGTTTTTGGAAGTTCAGGGCCGAAACGGATGAATTTTACAACAATAGTGGACATTCTAGAATCCTAATGAAAAATGGAGTGGGTATGTGGGTTTTCAAGGCATTGTGTGACAGTGACCAAACTTTCATTCTTTTGACCTCAAATTGGCCTAAATCATATTTTTGGAAGTTCAGGGCTCAAACTGATGAATTTGAAAAACAATATTGGACATTCTAGAATATTCATGAAAAATGGAGTGTGTTTGTGGGTTTTCAAGGATTTCTGAGGCAGTGACAAAAGTTTTATTCTTTTCACCTCAAATTATCCTAAACCGCGTCTTAATTCGTTCAGGGCCGAAACGGATGAATTTGACAACAATATTGGACTTTCTAGAATCCTCTTTAAAAATGGAGTGGGTATGTCGGTTTTGATAGCATTATGTTGCAGTGACCAAACTTTCACTCTTTTGACCTCAAATTGTCCTAAATCGTGTTTTTGGAAACTCAGGGCCCAAACAAATGAATTTAACAACAATATTGGACATTCTTGGATTGTCGTGAAAAATAGAGTGGGTATGTGGGTTTGCAAGGCATTCTGAAACAGAGACAAAATTTCCATTCTTTTCACCTCAAATTAGCCTATATCGCGTTTTTGGAAGTTCAGGGCCGAAACGGATGAATTTTACAACAATAGTGGACATTCTAGAATCCTTATGAAAAATGGAGTAGGTATGCGGTTGCCAAGGCATTATGTGACAGTGACGAAACTTTCATTCCTCTGACCTCAAATTTGCCTAAATTGGGTTTTTGGAAATTCAAGGCCCAAACGGATGAATTTGACAACAATATTGGACATTCTAGAATCCTCTTTAAAATGGAGTTGGTATGTCGGTTGTCAAGGCATTATGTGACAGTGACCAAACTTTCATTCTTTTGACCTTAAATTATCCTAATTTGGGTTTTTGGAAATTCAGGGCCCAAACGGATTAATTTGACAACAATATTGGACATTCTAGAATCGTCATGAAAAACGGAGTGGGTATGTGGGTTTTCAATGGTTTCTGAGACAGTGACCAAACTTTCATTTTTTTGACCTCCAATTGGCCTATATCGCGTTTTTGGAAGTTCATAGCCGGAACGGATGAATTTGACAACAATTTTGGTCTTTCTAGAATCCTCTTGAAAAACGAGTGGGTGTGTTGGTTTTCAAGGCATTATGTGACAGTGACCAAACTTTCACTCATTTGACCTTAAATTGGCCTAAATCGTGTTTTTGGAAACTCAGGGCCCAAACAAATGATTGTGACAACAGTATTGGACATTGTTGAATTGTCATGAAAAATGGAGTGGGTACGTCGGTTGTCAAGGCATTATGTGACGGTGCCCAAACTTTCATTCTTTTGACCTCAAATTGGCCTAAATCGCGTTTTTGGAAGTTCAGGGCTCAAACGGATGAATTTGACAACAATATTGGACATTCTTGAATAGTCATGAAAATTGGAGTGTGTATGTGTGTTTTCAAGGATTTCTGAGGCAGTGACAAAAGTTTTATTCTTTTCACCTCAAATTAGCCTAAATCGCGTTTTAATTCGTTGAGGGCTGAAACGGATAAATTTGACAACAATATTGGACTTTCTAGAATCCTCTTAACAAATGGAGTGGGTATGTGGGTTTTCAAGGCTTTAGGTGACAGTGACCAAACTTTCACTCTTTTGACCTCAAGTTGGCCTAACTCGTGTTTTTGGAAACTCAGGGCCCAAACAAATGAATTTGACAACAATATTGGACATTCTTGAATAGTCATGAAAAGTGGAGTAGGTACGTCGGTTGTCAAGGAATTATGTGACAGTGATCGAAATTTCATTCCTTTGACCTCAAATTTGCCTAAATTGGGTTTTTGGAAATTCAGGGCCGAAACGGATGAATTTTACATCAATATTGGACATTCTAGAATACTCTTGAAAAATGGAGTTGGTATGTCGGTTGTCAATGCATTATGTGACATTGACCAAACATTTATTCTTTTGACCACAAATTAGCCTAAATTGGGTTTTTGGAAATTCAGGGCCCAAACGGATGAATTTGACAACAATATTGGACATTCTAGAACCGTTATGAAAAATTGTGTGGGTATGTGGGTTTTCAATGGTTTCTGAGACAGTGACCAAACTTTCATTTTTTTGACCTCAAATTAGCCTAAATCTCGTTTTTGGCATACAGGGCCGAAACGGATGAATTTGACAACAATATTGGACTTTCTAGTATCCTCTTGAAAAATGGAGTGGGTATGTGGGTTTTCAAGGCATTATGTGACAGTGACCAAACTTTCACTCTTTTGACCACGAATTGGCCTAAATCGTGTTTTTGGAAACTCAAGGCTCAAACAAATGAATTTGACAACAATATTGGACATTCTTGAATTGTCATGAAAAATGGAGTGGGTACGTCGGTTGTGAAGGCATTATGCGACAGTGACCAAACTTTCATTCTTTTGACCTCAAATTGGCCTAAATCGCGTTTTTGGAAGATCAGGTCTCAAACGGATGAATTTGACAACAATACTGGACATTCTGAATCATCATGAAAAATGGAGTGGATACGTGGGTTTTCAATGGTTTCTGAGACAGTGACCAAACTTTCATTTTTTTGACCTCAAATTAGGCTAAATCACGTTTTTTGGCATACAAGGCCTAAACGGAAGAATTTGACAAAAATTTTGGGCATTCTAGAATCCTCATGAAAAATGGAGTGTGTATTTGGTTTTCAAGGCATTCCTAGACAGCGACGAAACTTTCATTCGTTTGACCTCAAATGGGCCTGAAACACGTTTGTGCCCGTTCAGGGCCCAAACGGATGAATTTGACAAAAATTTTGGGCAATATAGAATCCTCATGAAAAATGGAGTGGGTATGTGGGTTTTCAAGGCATTCCGAGACAGTGACCAAACTTTCAATCTTTTGACCTCAAATGGGCCTGAAACGCGTTTTTGCCCGTTCAGGGCCCAAACGGATGAATTTTACATAAATTTTGGGCATTCTAGAATCCTCATGAAAAATGGAGTGGGTATGCGTGTTTTTAAGCCATTCCGAGATAGTGACCAAACTTTCATTCTTTTGACCTCAAATGGACCTGAAACGCAATTTTGCCCGTTCAAGGCCCAAACGGATGAATTTGACAAAAATTTTGGGCATTCTAGAATCCTAATGAAAAAAGGAGTGGGTATGTGGGTTTTCAAAGCATTCCGAGGCAGTGACGAAACTTTCATTCTTTTCACCTCAGATGGGCCAGAAACGCGCTTGTGCCCGTTCAATGCCCAAACGGATGAATTTTACAAAAATTTTTGGCATTCTAGAATCCTCATAAAAAATGGTGTCTATATATGGGTTTTCAAGGCATTCCGAGACAGTGACGAAACTTTCATTCTTTTGACCTCAAATGGGCCTGAAACGCGTTTTTGCCAGTTCAGGGCCAACACGGAAGAATTTGACAAAAATTTTTGGCTTTCTATAATCCTGATGAAAAATGGAGTGAGTATGAGGGTTTTCAAGGCATTCAGAGAAAGAGAAGAAACTTTCATTCTTTTGACCTCAAATGGGCCTGAAACGCGTTTTTACCTGTGCAGGGCCCAAACAGATGAATTTGACAAAAATTTTGGCCATTCTACAATCCTCATGAAAAATGGAGTGGGTATGTGGGTTTTCAAGGCATTCGAGACAGTGACCAAACTTTCATTCTGTTGACCACAAATAGGCCTGAAACGCGTTTCTGCCCGTTCGGGGCCCAAACGGATGAATTTGACAGAAATTTTGGGCCTTCTAGATTCCTCATGAAAAATGGAGTGGGTTTGTGGGTTTTCAAGCCTGTTTGAGACAGTGACGGAACTTTCATTCTTTTGACCTCAAATGGGCCTGAAATGCGTTTTTGCCCTTTCCGGGCACAAACGGATGAGTTTGACAAAAATTTTGCGCAATCTAGAATTCTCATGAAAAATGGAGTGGGTATGTGAGTTTTCCAGGCATTCCGAGACAGTGGCCAAACTTTCAATCTTTTGACCTCAAATGGTCCTTAAACGCGTTTTTGCCCGTTAAGGACCCAAACGGATGAATTTGACAAAAATTTTGGGCATTCAAGAATCCTGATGAAAAATGGAGTGGGTATGTGGGTTTTCCAGGCATTCTGAGACAGTGACCAAACTTTCATTCTTTTGTATCAGATAGGCGTGAAACGCGTTTCTGCCCGTTCAGGACCCAAACGGATGAATTTGACAAAAATTTTGGGCATTCAAGAATCCTGATGAAAAATGGAGTGGGTATGTGGGTTTTCAAGGCATTCTGAGACAGTGACCAAACTTTCATTCTTTTTTGTATCAGATGGGCCTGAAACGCGTTTTTGCCCGTTCAGGACCCAAACGGAAGAATTTGACAAAAATTTTGGGCATTCTAGAATCCTGATGAAAAATGGAGTGGGTATGAGGGTTTTCAAGGCATTCCGAGACAGTGACGAAACTTTCATTCTTTAGAACTCAAATGGGCCTAAAACGAGTTTTTGCCCGTTCAGGGCCCAAACGGATGAATTTTACATAAATTTTGGGCATTATAGAATCCTCATGAAACATGGGGTGGGTATGCGGGTTTTTAATCCATTCTGAGATAGTGACCAAACTTTCATTCGATTGACCTCAAATGGGCCTGAAACGCAATTTTGCCCGTTCAAGGCCCAAATGGATGAATTTTACAAAAATTTTGGGCATTCTAGAATCTGAATGAAAAAAGGAGTGGGTATGTGGGTGTTCAAGGCATTCCGAGGCAGTGACGAAACTTTCATTCTTTTGACCTCAGATGGGCCTGAAACGCGTTTCTGCCTGTTCAGCGCCAAAACGGATGAATTTTATAAAAATTTTTGGCATTCTAGAATCCTCATGAAAAATGGAGTCTGTTTGTGGGTTTCGAAGGTATTTTGAGACAGTGACGAAACTTTCATTCTTTTGACCTCAAATGGCCTGTAACGGGTTATTGCCCGTTCAGGTCCCAAACGGAAGAATGTGACAAAAATTTTGCGCATTCTAGAATCCTAATGAAAAAAGGAGTGGGTATGTGGGTTTTCAAGGCATTTCGAGAGAGTGACGAAACTTTCATTCTTGTGACCTCAAACGGGCCTGAAACGTGTTTTTGCCCGTTCAAGGCCCAAACGGATGAATTTTTCAAAAATTTTGGGCATTCTAGAATTCACATAAAAAATGGAGTAAGTATGTTGGTTTGTAAGCCATCGGAGACAGTGACAAAACTTTCATTCTTACGACCTCAAAGAGGCCTGAAACGCGTCTCTGCCTGTTCAGGGCCCAAACGGATGAATTTGACAAAAAGTTTGGGCATTCAAGAATCCTCATGAAAAATGGAGTGGGTTTGTGGGTTTTCAAGGCATTCCGAGACAGTGACGAAACTTTCATTCTTTTGACCTCAGATTGGCCTGAAACGCTTTTGTGCCAGTTTAGGTCCCAAATGGATGAATTTGACAAAAATTTTTGGCATTCTACAATCCTCATGAAAAATGGAGTGGGTATTTGGGTTTTCAAGGCATTCTGAGACAGCAACCCAAATTTCATTCGTTTGACCTCAAATGGGCCTGAAAGACGTTTTTGACCTTTCAAGGCCCAAACGGATGAATTTTATAAAAATTTTTGGCATTCTAGAATCCTCATGAAAAATGGACTCTGTATGTGGGTTTTCAAGGTATTCCGAGATAGTGACGAAACTTTCATTCTCTTGACCTCAAATTGGCCTGAAACGCGTTTTTGATCGTTCAAGGCCCAAACGGATGAATTTTACAAAAGTTTTGGGCATTCTAGAATCCTCATGAAAAAGGGAGTGGGTATGTGGGTTTTCAAGGAATTCCGAGACAGTGTTGAAACTTTCACTCTTTTGACCTCAAATGGGCCTGAAACCATTTGTGCCCTGCAGGGCCCAAACGGATGAATTTGACAAAATTTTTGGGCATTCTTGAACCCTAATTAAAAATGGAGTGGGTATGTGGGTTTTCAAGGCATTCCGAGACAGTGAGGAAACTTTCATTCTTTTGACCTCATATGGGCCTGAAACGCGTTTCTGCCCGTTCAGCGCCCAAACAGATGAACTTGACAAAACTTTTTGGCATTCTAGAATACTCATGAAATATGGAGTGGGTATGTGGGTTTTCAAGGCATTCTGAAACAGTGACTAAACTTTCATTCTTTTGACCACAAATGGGCCTGAAACGTGTTTTGCCAGTTCAGGGCCCAAACGGATGAATTTGACAAAAACTTTGGGCATTCTAGAATCCTCATAAAAAATCGAGTGGGTATGTGGGTTTTCAAGGCATTCCAAGACAGTGACGAAACTTTCATTCTTTTGACCTCAAATGGGCCTGAAACGCTTTTTTGCCCGATCATGTCCCAAACGGAAGAATGTGACAAAAATTTTGGGCATTCTAGAATCCTAATGAAAAATGGAGTGGGTATGTGGGTTTTCAAGGCATTCCGAGACAGTGACGAAACTTTCATTCTTTTGACCTCAAACGGGCCTGAAACACGTGTTGCCCTTTCAAGACCTAAACGGATGAATCTTAGTAAAATTTTTGGCATTCTTGAATCCTCATGAAAAATGGAGTCTGTATGTGTGTTTTCAAGGCATTCCAAGACAGTGACGAAACTTTCATTCTTTTGACCTCAAATGGGCTTGAAACCATTTGTGCCCTGCAGGGCCCAAACGGATGAATTTGACAAAATTTTTTGGCATTCTTGAACCCTAATTAAAAATGGATTGGGTATGTGGGTTTTCAAGGCATTCCGAGACAGTGAGGAAACTTTCATTCTTTTGACCTCATATGGGCCTGAAACGCTTTTCTGCCCGTTCAGCGCCCAAACAGATGAACTTGACAAAAAGTTTTGGCATTCTAGAATCCTCATAAAAAATCGAGTGGGTATGTGGGTTTTCAAGGCATTCCAAGACAGTGACAAAACTTTCATTCTTTTGACCTCAATTGGGCCTGAAACGCCTTTTTGCCCGTTCATTGCCAAAACGGATGAATTTGACAAAAGCTTTTGGCATTCTACAATACTCATGAAAAATGGAGTGGGTCTGTGGGTTTTCAAGGCATTCCGAGACAGTGCCTAAACTTTCTTTCTTTTGACCTCAAATGGGCCTGTAACGCGTTTCTGCCCGTTCAGAGCCCAAATAGATGAACTTGACAAAAATTTTTGGCATTCTAGAATACTCATGAAAAATGGAGTGGGTATGTGGGTTTTCAAGGCATTCTGAGAGAGTGACCAAACTTTCATTCTTTTGACCTCAAATGGGCCTGAAACGCGTTTGTGCCTGTTCATGGCCCAAACGGATGAATTTTACAAAAATTTTTGGCATTCTAGAATCATCATGAAAAATGGAGTCTGTATATGGGTTTTCAACGAATTCCGAGATAGTGACGAAACTTTCATTCTTTTGACCTCAAATATGCCTGAAACGCGTTTTTGTCAGTTCATGGTCAAAACGGAAGAATTTGACAAAAATTTTGGGCATTCTAGAATCCTGATGAAAAATGGAGTGGGTATGAGGGTTTTCAATGCATTCCGAGACAGAGGCGAAACTTTCATTCTTTTGACCTCAAATGGGCCTAAAACGCGATTTGGCCTGTGCAGGGCCCAAACGGATGAATTTTACAAAAATTTTGGCCATTCTACAATCCTCATGAAAAATGGAGTGGGTATGTGGGTTTTCAAAGCATTCCGAGACAGTGACCAAACTTTCATTCTTTTGACCACAAATGGGCCTGAAACGCGTTTTTGCCCTTTCGGGGCCCAAACGGATAAATTTGACAGTAATTTTGGGCATTCTAGAATCCTCATGAAAAATGGAGTGGGTTTGTGGGTTTTCAAGCCATTGTGAGACAGTGACGGAACTTTCATTCATTTGACCTCAAATGGGCCTGAAATACGTTTTTGCCCGTTCAGGGCACAAATGGATGAAGTTGACAAAAATTTTGGGCATTCTAAAATTCTCATGAAAAATGGAGTGGGTATGTGGGTTTTCAAGCCATTCCGAGACAGTGACGAAACTTTCATTCTTTTGACCTCAAAAGGGCCTGAAACGGGTTTTTCCCCGTTCTGGGCCAAAACGGATGAATTTTAGAAAAATTATTGGCGTTCTAGAATCCTCATGAAAAATGGAGTGGGTAAGTGGGTTTTCAAGGCATTCCGAGAGTGTGAAAGAACTTTAATTCTTTTGACCTCAAATGGGCCTGAAAAGCGGTTTTGCCCGTACAGGCCCCAAACGGATGAATTTGACAAAAATTTTGGGCATTCTAGAATCCTCATGAAAAATGGAGTAGGTCTGTGGGTTTTCAAGGCATTCTGAGGCAGTGACCTAACTTTCATTCTTTTGACCTCAAATGGGCCTGAAACGCGTTTGTGCCCGTTCAAGGCCCAAACGGATGAATTTTACAAAAAATTTTGGCATTCTAGAATCCTCATGAAAAATAGAGTCTGTATATGGGTTTTCAAGGCATTCCGAGACAGTGATGAAACTTTCATTCTTTTGACCTCAAATGGGCCTGAAACGGATTTTTGCCTGTTGACGGCCCAAACGAATGAATTTTCAAAAAATTATTGGCATTCTAGAATCCTCATGAAAAAATGGAGTGGGTAAGTGGGTTTTCAAGGCATTCCGAGACAGTGAGGAAACTTTCATTCTTTTAACCTCAAATGGGTCTGAAACGCGTTTTTGCCCGATCTGGGCCCAAACGGATGAATTTTACAATAATTTTGTTTATTCTAAAATCCTCATGAAAAATGGAGTGGGTATGTGGGTTTTCAAGGCATTCGTAGACAGTGAAGAAACTTTCATTCTTTGGACTCCAAAAGGGCCAAAAACGCGTTTTTGCCCGTTCAAGGCACAAACGGATGAAATTTACAAAAAATTTTGGCATTCTAGAATCCTCATGAAAAATGGAGTCTGTATGTGGGTTTTCAAGGCATTCCGAGACAGTGACGAAACTTTCATTCTTTTGTCCTCAAATGGGCCTGAAGCGCGTTTTTGCCCTGCAGGGCCCAAACGGATGAATTTGACAAAAATTTTGGGCATTGTAGAATCCTCATAAATAATCGAGTGGGCATGTGGGTTTTCAAGGCATTCCGAGACAGTGAGGAAACTTTCATTCTTTTGACCTCAAATGGGACTGAAACGCGTTTTTCCCGTTCAAGGCCCAAACGGATGAATTTTACAAAAATTTTGGGTATTCTAGAATCCTCAAGAAAAATGGAGTCTGTATGTGGGTTTTCAAGGCATTCCGAGACAGTGACGAAACTTTCATTCTTTTGACCGCAAATGGGGCTGAAACGCATATTTGCCTGTTTCGGGCACAAAGGGATGAATTTGACAAAAATTTACTTCATTCTAGAATCGTCATGAAAAATGGAGTGAGTATGTGGGTTTTAAAGCCATTCCAAGACAGTGACCAAACTTTCATTCTTTTGACCTCAAATGGTCCTGAAACGCGTTTTTGAACGTACAGGGCCCAAACGGAAGAATTTGAAAAAAATTTTAGGCATTCTAGAATCCTCATGAAAAATGGAGTGGGTATGTGGGATTTCAAACCATTCCGAGACAGTGACGAACCTTTCATTCTTTTGACCTCAAATGGGCCTGAAACGCGTTTTTGGCCGTTCAGGGCCCAAACGGATGAATTTGACGAAAATTTTGGGCATTCTAGAATCCTCATGAAAAATGCAGTGGGTATGTGGGTTTTGAAGGCATTCCGAGACAGTGACGAAACTTTCATTCTTTTGACCTCAAATAGGACAGAAGCGAGTTTTTGCCCGTTCACGGCCCAAGCGAATGAATTTTAGAAAATTTTTTGGCATTCTGGAATCCTCATGAAAAATGGAGCCTGTTTGTGGGCTTTCAAGAATTTCCGAGACAGTGACGAAACATTCATTCTTTTGACCTCAAAAGGGCCTGAAACGTGTTTTTGCCCGTTCACGGCCCAAACGGATGAATTTGACAAAAACTTTGGGCATTCTAGAATCTTCATGAAAAATGGAGTGGGAATGTGGGTTTTAAACCAATTCCGAGACAGTGACGGAACTTTCATTCCTTTGACCTTCAAAGGGCCTGAAATTGGTTTTTGCCCGTTCTGAGCCCAAACGGATGAATTTGACAGAAATTTTGGGCCTTCTAGAATCCTTATGAAAAATGGAGTGGGTATGTGGGTTTTCAAGGCATTCCGAGACTGTGACGAAACTTTCATTCTTTTGACCTCAAATGGGCCTGAAATGCGTTTTTGCCCGTTTTGGGCCCAAACGGATGAATTTGACAAAAATTTTGGGCAATCTAGAATCCTCATGAAAAATGGAGTGGGTATGTGGGTTTTCAAGCCATTCCGAGACTGACGAAACTTTCATTCTTTTGAACTCAAATGGGATTGAAACGTGTTTTTGCCCGTTCAGGGCCCAAACGGATGAATTTGACAAAAATTTTGGGAATTCAAGAATCCTCATGAAAAATGGAGTGGGTATGTGGGTTTTCAAGGCATTCCGAGACTGACGAAACATTCATTCTTTTGACCTCAAATAGGCCTGAAACGAGTTTTTGCCCGTTCACGACCCAAGCGGATGAATTTAAGAAAATTTTTTGGCATTCTGGAATCCTCATGAAAAATTGAGTCTGTTTTCAAGGCATTCCGAGACTGTGACGAAACTTTCATTCTTTTGACCTCAAATGGGCCTGAAACGAGTTTTTGCCTGTTCACGGCCCAAGCGGATGTATTTTAGAAAAATTTTTGGCATTCTGGAATCCTCATGAAAAATGGAGCCTGTATGTGGGTTTTCAAGGATTTCCGATACAGTGACGAAACTTTCATTCTTTTGACCTCAAAAGGGCCTGAAACGTGTTTTTGCCCGTTCAAGGCCCAAACGGATGAATTTGACAAAAACTTTGGGCATTCTAGAATCCTCATGAAAAATTGAGTGGGAATGTGGGTTTTAAACCAATTCCGAGACAGTGACCAAACTTTCATTCTTTTGACCTCAAAAGGGCCTGAAATTGGTTTTTGCCCGTTCTGAGCCCAAACAGATGAATTTGACAGAAATTTTGGGCATTCTAGAATCCTCATGAAAAATGGAGTGGGTATGTGGGTTTTTAGGGCATTCCGAGACAGTGACCAAATTTTCATTCCTTTTTGACCTCAAATGGGCCTGAAACGTGATTTTTCCCGTTCAGGGCCCAAACGGATGAATTTTACAAAAATTTTGGGTATTCTAGAATTCCCATAAAAAATGGACTAAGTATGTTGGATTTCAATCCATCCGAGACAGTGACGAAACTTTCATTCTTTTGACCTCAAATGGGGCTGAAACGCGTTTTTGCCCATTCAGGGCCCAAACGGATGAATTTGACAAAAATTTTGGGCATTCTAGAATCCTCATGAAAAATGGAGTGGGTATGTGGGTTTTCAAGCCATTCCGAGACTGACGAAACTTTCATTCTTTTGACCTCAAATGGGATTGAAACGCGTTTTTGCCCGTTCTGGGCCCAAACGGATGAATTTGACAAAAATTTGGGGAATTCTAGAATCCTCATGAAAAATGGAGTGGGTATGTGGGTTTTCAAGGCATTCCGAGACTGACGAAACTTTCATTCTTTTGACCTCAAATAGGCCTGAAACGAGTTTTTGCCCGTTCACGGCCCAAGCGGATGAATTTTAGAAAAATTTTTCGCATTCTGGAATCCTCATGAAAAATGGAGTCTGTATGTAGGTTTTCAAGGCATTCCGAGACAGTGACGAAACTTTCATTCTTTTGACCTCAAATGGGCCTGAAACGAGTTTTTGCCTGTCCACGGCCCAAGCGGATGACTTTTAGAAACATTTTTGGCATTCTGGAATCCTCATGAAAAATGGAGCCTGTAGGTGGGTTTTCAAGGATTTCCGAGACAATGATGAAACTTTCATTCTTTTGACCTCAAAAGGGCCTGAAACGTGTTTTTGCCCGTTCAAGGCCCAAACGGATGAATTTGACAAAAACTTTGGGCATTCTACAATCCTCATGAAAAATGGAGTGGGTATGTGGGTTTTCAAGGCATTACGAGACTGACGAAACTTTCATTCTTTTGACCTCAAATAGGCCTGAAACGAGTTTTTGCCCGTTCACGGCCTAACGGATGAATTTTAGAAAATTTTTTGGCTTTCTGGAATCCTCATGAAAAATGGAGTCTGTATATGGGTTTTCAAGGCATTCCGAGACAGTGACGAAACTTTCATTCTTTTGACCTGAAATGGGCCTGAAACGAGTTTTTGCCCGTTCACGGCCCAAGCGGATGAATTTTAGAAAATTTTTTGGCATTCTGGAATCCTCATGAAGAATGGAGCCTGTATGTGGGTTTTCAAGGATTACCGAGACAGTGACGAAACATTCATTCTTTTGACTCAAAAGGGCCTGAAAAAGGTTTTTGCCCGCTCAAGGCCCAAACGGATGAATTTGACAACAACTTTGGGCATTCTAGAATCCTCATGAAAAATGGAGTGGGAATGTCAGTTTTAAACCAATTCCGAGACAGTGACCGAACTTTCATTCTTTTGACCTCAAAAGGGCCTGAAATTGGTTTTTGCCCGCTCAAGGCCCAAACGGATGAATTTGACAACAACTTTGGGCATTCTAGAATCCTCATGAAAAATGGAGTGGGAATGTCAGTTTTAAACCAATTCCGAGACAGTGACCGAACTTTCATTCTTTTGACCTCAAAAGGGCCTGAAATTGGTTTTTGCCCTTTCTGAGCCCAAACGGATGAATTTGACAGAAATTTTGGGCATTCTAGAATCCTCATGAAAAATGGGGTGGGTATGTGGGTTTTCAAGGCATTCCGAGACAGTGACCAAATTTTCATTCTTTTTTGACCTCAAATGGGCCTGAAACGCGTTTTTTCCCGTTCAGGGCCCAAACGGATGAATTTTACAAAAATTTTGGGCATTCTAGAATTCCCATAAAAAATGGACTAAGTATGTTGGTTTTCAAGCCATCCGAGACAGTGACGAAACTTTCATTCTTTTGACCTCAAATGGGCCTGAAACGCGTTTTTGCCCGTTCAGGGCCAAAACGGATGAATTTGACAAAAAATTTTAGGCATTCTAGAATCCTCATGAAAAATGGAGAGGGTATGTGGGTTTTCAAGCCATTCCGAGACTGACGAAACTTTCATTCTTTTGACCTCAAATGGGATTGAAACGCGTTTTTGCCCGTTCCGGGCCCAAACGGATGAATTTTACAAAAATTTTGGGCATTCTAGAATTCCCATAAAAAATGGACTAAGTATGTTGGTTTTCAAGCCATCCGTGACAGTGACGAAACTCTCATTCTTTTGACCTCAAATGGGCCTGAAACGCGTTTTTGCCCATTCAGGGCCCAAACGGATGAATTTGACAAAAATTTTGGGAATTCTAGAATCCTCATGAAAAATGGAGTGGGTATGTGGGTTTTCAAGGCATTCCGATACAATGACGAAACTTTCATTCTTTTGACCTCAAATGGGCCTGAAACGCGTTTTTGCCCGTTCACGGCTCAAACGGATGAATTTTAGAAAATTTTTTGGCATTCTGGAATCCTCATGAAAAATGGAGTCTGTATGTGGGTTTTCAAGGCATTCCGAGACAGTGACGAAACTTTCATTCTTTTGACCTCAAATGGGCCTGAAACTTGTTTTTGCCCGTTCAGGGCCCACACGAATCAATTTGACAAAAACTTTGGGCATTCTAGAATCCTCATGAAAAATTGAGTCGGAATGTGGGTTTTAAACCAATTCCGAGACAGTGACCGAACTTTCATTCTTTTGACCTCAAAAGGGCCTGAAACAGGTTCTTGCCTGTTTTGAGCCCAAACGGATGAATTTGACAGAAATTTTGGGCATCCTAGAATCCTAATGAAAAATGGAGTGGGTATGTGGGTTTTCAAGGCATTTCGAGACCGTCACCAAACTTTCATTCTTTTTTGACCTCAAATGGGCTTGAAACGCGTTTTTTCCCGTTCAGGGCCCAAACGGATGAATTGTACAAAAATTTTGGGCTTTCTAGAATTCCCATAAAAAATGGACTAAGTATGTTGGTTTGAAAGCCATCCGAGACTGTGACGAAACTTTCATTCTTTCGTTGACCTCAAATGGGCTTGAAATGCATTTTTGAACGTACAGGGCCCAAACGGAAGAATTTGACAAAAATTTTGGGCATTCTAGAATCCTCATGAAAAATGAAGTGGGTATGTGGGTTTTCAAGGCATTCCGAGACAGTGACGAAACTTTCATTCTTTTGACCTCAAATGGGCCTGAAACGCGTTTTTCCCCGTTCAGGGCCCAAACGGATGAATTTGACAAAAATTTTGGGAATTCTAGAATCCTCATGAAAAATGGAGTGGGTATGTGGGTTTTTAAGGCATTCCGAGACAGTGACGAAACTTTCATTCTTTTAACGTCAAATGGGCCTGAAACGCGTTTGGGCCCGTTCATGACCCAAACGGATGAAATTTAGAAAAATTTTAGGCATTCTGGAATCCTCATGAAAAATGGAGCGGGTATGTCGGTTTTCAAGCCATTCCGAGAGAGTGACGAAACTTTCATTCTTCTGACCTCAAATGGGCCTGAAACGGTTTTTGCCCGTTCAAGGCCCAAGCGGATGAATTTTAGAAAATATTTTGGGCATTCTCGAATCCTCATGAAAAATGAAGTGGGTATGTGGGTTTTCAAGGCATTCCGAGACAGTGACGAAACTTTCATTCTTTTGACCTCAAATGGGCCTGAAACGCGTTTTTCCCCGTTCAGGGCCCAAACGGATGAATTTGACAAAAATTTTGGGAATTCTAGAATCCTCATGAAAAATGGAGTGGGTATGTGGGTTTTAAAGGCATTCCGAGACAGTGACGAAACTTTCATTCTTGTGACCTCAAACAAGCCTGAAACGTGTTTTTGCCCGTTCAAGGCCGAAACGGATGAATTTTTCAAAAATTTTGGGCAATCTAGAATTCTCATGAAAAATGGAGTAAGTCTGTTGGTTTGAAAGCCATCGAAGACAGTGACAAAACTTTCATTCTTTTGACCTCAAAAGGGCCTGAAACGCGTTTTTCCTCGTTCAAGGCCCAAACGGATGAATTTTACAAAATTTTTGGGCATTCTAGAATCCTCATGAAAAAGGGAGTGGGTATGTGGGTTTTCAAGGCATTCCGAGACAGTGACTAAACTTTCATTCTTTTGACCTTAAATGGGCCTGAAACGCGTTTGTGATCGTTAAGGGCACAAACGGAAGAATTTGCCAAAAATTTTGGCATTCTAGAATGCTCATGAAAAATGGAATTTGTATGTGGGTTTTCAAGGCATTCCGAGACAGTGACGAAACTTTCATTCTTTTGACCTCAAAAGGGCCTGAAACACGTGTTTGCCCGTTCTTAGCCCAAACGGATGAATTTGACAGAAATTTTGGCCATTCTAGAATCCTCATGAAAAATGGAGTGGGTATGTGGGTTTTCAAGGCATTCCGAGACAGTGACAAACTTTCATTCTTTTTGATCTCAAATGGGCCTGAAACGCGTTTTTGCCCGTTCAAGGCCCAAACGGATGAATTTTACAAAAGTTTTTGGCATTCTAGAATCCTCATGAAAAATGGAGTGGGTATGTTGGTTTTCAAGGCATTCCGAGACAGTGACGAAACTTTCATTCTTTAGACATCAAATGGGCCTGAAACGCGTTTTTACCCGTTCAAGGGCCAAACGGAAGAATTTGCCAAAAATTTTTGGCATTCTAGAATCCTCATGAAAAATGTAGTCGGTATGTGGGTTTTCAAGGCATTCCGAGACAGTCACGAAACTTTCATTCTTTTGACCTCAAACGGGCCTGAAACACGTGTTTGCCCGTTCACGGCCGAAACGGATGAATTTTACAAAAATTTTGGGCATTCTAGAATCCTCATGAAAAATGGGGTGGGTATGTGGTTTTCAAGGCATTCCGAGACAGTGACGAAACTTTCATTCTTCTGACATCAAAAGGGCCTGAAACACGTGTTTGCCCGTTCTTAGCCCAAACGGATGAATTTGACAGAAATTTTGGGCATTCTAGAATCCTCATGAAAAATGGAGTGGGTATGTGGGTTTTCAAGGCATTCCGAGACAGTGACAAACTTTCATTCTTTTGACCTCAAATGGGCCTGAAACACGTTTTTTCCAGTTCAGGGCCCAAACAGAGGAATTTGCCAAAACTTTTTGGATTCTAGAATGCTCATGAAAAATGGAATCTGTATGTGGGTTTTTAAGGCATTCCGAGACAGTGACGAAACTTTCATTCTTTTCACCTCAAATGGGCCTGAAACGCGTTTTTGCCCGTTCAGGGCCCAAACGGAAGAATTTGCCAAAAATTGTTGGCATTCTAGAATCCTCATGAAAAATGGAGTGGGTATGTGGGTTTTCAAGGCATTCCGAGACAGTGACAAACTTTCATTGTTTTTGATCTCAAATGGGCATGAAACTCCTTTATGCCCGTTAAAGGCCCAAACCGATGAATTTTTCAAAAATTTTTGGCATTCTAGAATCCTCATGAAAAATGCAGTGGGTATGTGGTTTTCATGGCATTCCTAGACAGTGACGAAACTTTCATTCTTTTGACCTCAAAAGGGCCTGAAACGCGTTTTTGCTCGTTCATGGCACAAACGGATGAATTTTATAAAAATTTTTGGCAATCTAGAATCCACATGAAAAATGGATTGGGTATGTGGGTTTTCAAGGCATTCCGAGACAGTTACTAAACTTTCATTCTTTTGACCTCAAACGGGCCTGAAACACGTTTTTGCCCGTTCATGGCCCAAACGGATGAATTTTACAAAAATTTTGGGCATTCTAGAATCCTGATGAAAAATGGGGTGGGTATGTGGTTTTCAAGGCATTCCGAGACAGTGACGAAACTTTCATTCTTCTGACATCAAAAGGGCCTGAAACACGTGTTTGCCCGTTCTTAGCCCAAACGGATGAATTTGACAGAAATTTTGGGCATTCTAGAATCCTCATGAAAAATGGAGTGGGTATGTGGGTTTTCAAGGCATTCCGAGACAGTGACAAACTTTCATTCTTTTGACCTCAAATGGGCCTGAAACACGTTTTTTCCAGTTCAGGGCCCAAACAGAGGAATTTGCCAAAACTTTTTGGATTCTAGAATGCTCATGAAAAATGGAATCTGTATGTGGGTTTTTAAGGCATTCCGAGACAGTGACGAAACTTTCATTCTTTTCACCTCAAATGGGCCTGAAACGCGTTTTTGCCCGTTCAGGGCCCAAACGGAAGAATTTGCCAAAAATTGTTGGCATTCTAGAATCCTCATGAAAAATGGAGTGGGTATGTGGGTTTTCAAGGCATTCCGAGACAGTGACAAACTTTCATTGTTTTTGATCTCAAATGGGCATGAAACTCCTTTATGCCCGTTAAAGGCCCAAACCGATGAATTTTTCAAAAATTTTTGGCATTCTAGAATCCTCATGAAAAATGCAGTGGGTATGTGGTTTTCATGGCATTCCTAGACAGTGACGAAACTTTCATTCTTTTGACCTCAAAAGGGCCTGAAACGCGTTTTTGCTCGTTCATGGCACAAACGGATGAATTTTATAAAAATTTTTGGCAATCTAGAATCCACATGAAAAATGGATTGGGTATGTGGGTTTTCAAGGCATTCCGAGACAGTTACTAAACTTTCATTCTTTTGACCTCAAACGGGCCTGAAACACGTTTTTGCCCGTTCATGGCCCAAACGGATGAATTTTACAAAAATTTTGGGCATTCTAGAATCCTGATGAAAAATGGAGTGGGTATGTGGTTTTCAAGGCATTCCGAGACAGTGACGAAACTTTTATTCTTTTGACCTCAAATGGGCCTGAAACGCGTTTTTGCCCGTTCAAGGCCCAAACGGATGAATTTTACAAAATTTTTGTGCATTCTAGAATCCTCATGAAAAATGTTGTGGGTATGTGGGTTTTCAAGGCTTTCCGAGACAGTGACGAAACTTTCATTCTTTTGACCTCAAAAGGGCCTGAAACGGGTTTTTGCCCGTTCTGGGCCCAAACGGATGAATTTGACAAAAATTTTGGGCTTTCTAGAATCCTCATGAAAAATGGAGTGGGTTTGTGGGTTTTCAAGGCATTGCGAGACATCGACGAAACTTTCATTCTTTTGAATTCAAATGGGCATGAAACGCGTTTTTGCCCGTTCAGGGCCCAAACGGATGAATTTGACAAAAATTTTTGGCATTCTAGAATGCTCATGAAAAATGGAGTCTGTATGTAGGTTTTCAAGTCATTCCGAGACAGAGACGAAACTTTCATTCTTTTGACCTCAAATGGGCCTGAAACGCGTTTTTGCCCGTTCACGGCCCAAACGGAAGAAATTGCCATAAATTTTGGGCATTCTAGAATCCTCATGAAAAATGGAGTGGGTAAGTGGGGTTTCAAGGCATTCCGAGACAGTGACGAAACTTTCATTCTTTTGACCTCAAATGGGCATGAAACGCGTTTTTCCATGTTCAAGGCCTAAACGGATGAATTTTTCAAAACTTTTGGGCATTCTAGAATCCTAATGAAAAATGGAGTGGGTATGTGGGTTTTCAAGGCATTCCGAGACAGTGATGAAACTTTCATTCTTTTGACCTCAAATGGGCATGAAACGCGTTTTTCCATGTTCAAGGCCTAAACGGATGAATTTTTCAAAATTTTTTGGCATTCTAGAATCCTCATGAAAAATGGAGTGGGTATGCGGTTTTCAAGGCATTCAGGGACAGTGACGAAACTTTCATTCTTTTGACCTCAAGAAGGCCTGAAACGCGTTTTTCCTCGTTAAAGCACAAACGGATGAATTTTACAAAAATTTTGGGCAATCTAGAATCCTCATGAAAAATGGAGTGGGTATGTGGGTTTTCAAGGCATTCCGAGACACTGACGAAACTTTCATTCTTTTGACCTCAAACGGGCCTGAAACACGTGTTTGCCCGTTCACGTCCGAAACAGATGAATTTTTCAAAAATTTTGGGCATTCTACAATACTCATGAAAAATGGAGTGGGTATGTGGGTTTTCAAGGCATTCCGAGACAGTGACGAAACTTTCATTCTTTTGACCTCAAATGGGCCTGAAACGCGTTTTTGCCCGTTCTGGGCCAAACGGAAGAATTTGCCAAAAATTTTGGTCATTCTAGTATCCTCATGAAAAATAGAGTGGGTATGTGGGTTTTCAAGGCATTCCGAGACATTGACGAAACTTTCACTCTTTTGACTTCAGAAGGGCCTGAAACGGGTTTTTGCCTGTTCTGGGGCCAAACGGATGAATTTGACAAAAATTTTGGCATTCTAGAATCCTCATGAAAAATGGAGTGGGTATGTGGGTTTTCAAGGCATTCCGAGACAATGACGAAACTTTCATTCTTTTGACCTCAAATGGGCATGAAACGCGTTTGTGCCAGTTCAGGGCACAAACGGAAGAATTTGCCAAAAATTTTGGCATTGTAGAATGCTCATGAAAAATGGAGTGGGTATGTGGGTTTTCAAGGCATTCCGAGATAGTGACGAAACTTTCATTCTTTTGACCTCAAATGGGCCTGAAACGCCTTTCTGCCCGTTCACGGCGCAAACGGAAGAATTTTACAAAATATTTGAACATTCTTGATTCCACAAGAAAAATTGAGTAGGTATGTGGCTTTACAAAGCATTCCGAGACGTTGACGAAACTTTCATTCTTTTGACCTCAAATGGGCCTGAAACGCGTTTTTGCCCGTTCAAGGCCATAACGTATGAATTTTACAAAAATTTTTGGCATTCTAGAATGGTCATGAAAATTGGAGTCTGTATGTGAGTTTTCAAGGGATTCCGAGACAGTGACGAAACTTTCATTCGTTTGACCTCAAATGGGCCTGAAACGCGTTTTTTCCCGTTCATGGCCCAATCGGATGAATTATACAAAAAATTTGGGCCTTCTAGAATCCTCATGAAAAATGGAGTGGGTATGTGGGTTTTCAAGGCATTCCGAGACAGTGACGAATCTTTCATTCTTTTGACCTCAAATGGGTCTGAAATGCGTTTTTGCCCGTTCATGGCCCAAACGGATGAATTATACAAAAAATTTGGGCATTCTAGAATCCTCATGAAAAATGTAGTGGGTATGTGGGTTTTCAAGGCATTCCGAAACAGTGACGAATCTTTCATTCTTTTGACCTCAAATGGGCCTGAGATGCGTTAAGGCCCTTTCAGGGCCCAAACGAAAGAATTTGCCAAAAATTTTGGGCATTCTAGAATCCTCCTTAAAAATGGAGTGGGTATGTGGGTTTTCAAGGCATTCCGAGACAGTGACGAAACTTTCATTCTTTTGACCTCAAATGGGCATGAAACGCGTTTTTGCCCGTTCAGGGCCCAAACGGAAGAATTTGCCAAAAATTTCGAGAATTCTAGAATCCTCATGAAAAATGGAGTGGGTATGTGGGTTTTCAAGGCATTCCGAGACATTGACGAAACTTTCATTCTTTTGACCTCAAATGGGCCTGAAACGCGTTTTTGCCCGTTCGAGGCCCAAACGGATGAATTTTACAAAAACTTTTGTGCATTCTAGAATCCTCATGAAAAAGGGAGTGGGTCTGTGGGTTTTCAAGGCATTCCGAGACAGTGACGAAACTTTCATTCTTTTGACCTCAAAAGGGCCTGAAACGCGTTTTTGCCCGTTCAAGGCCCAAACGGATGAATTTTAAAAATTTTTTTGGCATTCTAGAATGCTCATGAAAAACGGAGTCTGTATGTAGGTTTTCAAAGGATTCCGAGACAGTGACGAAACTTTCATTCTTTTGTCCTCAAATGGGCCTGAAACGCGTTTTTGCCAGTTCAAGGCCCAAACGGATGAATTTGACAGAAATTTTGGGCATTCGAGAATCCTCATGAAAAATGGAGTGGGTATGTGGGTTTTCAAGGCATTCCGAAACAGTGACCAAACTTTCATTCTTTTCACCTCAAATGCGCCTGAAACGCGTTTTTGCATGTTCAAGTCCCAAAAGGATGAATTTTACAAAAATTTTTGGCATTCTAGAATGCTCATGAAAAATGGAGTCTGTATGTGGGTTTTCAAGGCATTCCGAGACAGTGACGAAACTTTCTTTCTTTTGACCTCAAACGGGCCTGAAACACGTGTTTGCCCGTTCACGGCCGAAACGGATGAATTTTACAAAAATTTTGGGCATTCTAGAATCCTCATGAAAAATGGAGTGGGTATGTGGTTTTCAAGGCATTCCGAGACAGTGACGAAACTTTCATTCTTCTGACATCAAAAGGGCCTGAAACACGTGTTTGCCCGTTCTTAGCCCAAACGGATGATTTTGACAGAAATTTTGGGCATTCTAGAATCCTCATGAAAAATGGAGTGGGTATGTGGGTTTTCAAGGCATTCCGAGACAGTGACGAAACTTTCATTCTTTTGACCTCAAATGGGCCTGAAACACGTTTTTTCCAGTTCAGGGCCCAAACAGAGGAATTTGCCAAAACTTTTTGGATTCTAGAATGCTCATGAAAAATGGAATCTGTATGTGGGTTTTCAAGGCATTCCGATACAGTGACGAAACTTTCATTCTTTTGACCTCAAATGGGCCTGAAACGCGTTTTTGCCCGTTCAGGGCCCAAACGGAAGAATTTGCCAAAAATTGTTGGCATTCTAGAATCCTCATGAAAAATGGAGTGCGTATGTGGGTTTTAAAGGCATTCCGACACAGTGACGAAACTTTCATTCTTTTGACCTCAAATAGGCCTGAAACGCGATTTTGCCCGTTCAGGGCCCAAACGGAAGAATTTGCCAAAAATTTTGGGCATTCTAGAATCCTCATGAAAAATGGAGTGGGTATGTGGCTTTTCAAGGCATTCCGAGACAGTGACGAAACTTTCATTCTTTTTGATCTCAAATGGGCCTGAAACGCGTTTTTGATCGTTCAAGGCCCAAACGGATGAATTTTACAAAAATTTTGGGCAATCTAGAATCCTCATGAAAAATGGAGTGGGTATGTGGGTTTTCAAGGCATTCCGAGACAGTGACGAAACTTTTATTCTTTAGACCTCAAATGGGCCTGAAACGCGTTTTTGCCCGTTCAAGGCCCAAACGGATGAATTTTACAAAAAATTTGGGCATTCTAGAATCCTCATGAAAAATGGAGTGGGTATGTGGGTTTTCAAGGCATTCCGAGACAGTGACGAAACTTTCATTCTTTTGACCTCGAATGGGCCTGAAACGCGTTTTTGCCCGTTCATGGCCCAAACGGATGAATTTGACAAAAATTTTGGGCATTCTAGAATCCTCATGAAAAATCCAATGGGTATTTGGGTTTTCAAGGCATTCCGAGACAGTGCAAAACTTTCATTCTTTTGACCCAAAATGGGCCTGAAACGTGTTTGTGATCGTTCATGTCCCAAACGGAAGAATTTGCCAAATATTTTTGCATTCTAGAATGCTCATGAAAAATGGAATCTGTATGTAGGTTTTCAAGGCATTCTGATACAGTGACGAAACTTTCTTTCTTTTGACCTCAAATGGGCCTGAAACTCGTTTTTGCCCGTTCAGGGCCCAAACGGATGAATTGGACAAAAATTTTGGCATTCTAGAATCGCCATGAAAAATGGAGTGCGTATGTGCGTTTTCAAGGCATTCCGAGACAGTGACGAAACTTTCATTCTTCTGACCTCAAAAGGGCCTGAGACGGGTTTTTGCCCGATCTAGGCCCAAACGGATGAATTTGACAAAAATATTGGGCATTCTAGAACCCTCATGAAAAATGGAGTGGGTATGTGGGTTTTCAAGGCATTCCGAGACAGTTACGAAACTTTGATTCTTGTGACCTCAAACAAGCCTGAAACGTGTTTTTGCCCGTTCAAGGCCGAAACGGATGAATTTTTCAAAAATTTTGGGAAATCTAGAATTCTCATGAAAAATGGAGTAAGTCTGTTGGTTTGAAAGCCATCGAAGACAGTGACAAAACTTTCATTCTTTTGACCTCAAAAGGGCCTGAAACGCGTTTTTCCTCGTTCAAGGCCCAAACGGATGAATTTTACAAAATTTTTGGGCATTCTTGAATCCTCATGAAAAAAGGAGTGGGTATGTGGGTTTTCAAGGAATTCCGAGACAGTGACCAAACTTTCATTCTTTTGACCTCAAATGGGCCTGAAACGCGTTTTTGCCCATTTAGGGCCTAAACGGATGAATTTGACAAAAATTTTTGGCATTCTACAATCCTCATGAAAAATGGAGTGGGTATTTGGGTTTTCAAGGCATAGCGAGACAGTGACTAAACTTTCATTCTTTTGACCTCAAATGGGCCTGAAACGCGTTTGTGATCGTTAAGGGCACAAACGGAAGAATTTGCCAAAAATTTTGGCATTCTAGAATGCTCATGAAAAATGGAATCTGTATGTGGGTTTTCAAGGCATTCCGAGACAGTGACGAAACTTTCATTCTTTTGACCTCAAAAGGGCCTGAAACACGTGTTTGCCCGTTCTTAGCCCAAACGGATGAATTTGACAGAAATTTTGGGCATTCTAGAATCCTCATGAAAAATGGAGTGGGTATGTGGATTTTCAAGGCATTCCGAGACAGTGACGAAACTTTCATTCTTTTGACCTCAAATGGGCCTGAAACACGTTTTTTCCAGTTCAGGGCCCAAACAGAGGAATTTGACAGAAATTTTGGGCATTCGAGAATCCTCATGAAAAATGGAATCTGTATGTGGGTTTTCAAGGCATTCCGAGACAGTGACGAAACTTTCATTCTTTTGACCTCAAATGGGCCTGAAACGCGGTTTTGCCCGTTCAGGGCCCAAACGGAAGAATTTGCCAAAAATTGTTGGCATTCTAGAATCCTCATGAAAAATGGAGTGGGTATGTGGGTTTTCAAGGCATTCCGAGACAATGACGAAACTTTCATTCTTTTGACCTCAAATGGGCATGAAACGCGTTTGTGCCAGTTCAGGGCACAAACGGAAGAATTTGCCAAAAATTTTGGCATTGTAGAATGCTCATGAAAAATGGAGTGGGTATGTGGGTTTTCAAGGCATTCCGAGATAGTGACGAAACTTTCATTCTTTTGACCTCAAATGGGCCTGAAACGCGTTTCTGCCCGTTCACGGCGCAAACGGAAGAATTTTACAAAATATTTGAACATTCTTGATTCCACAAGAAAAATTGAGTAGGTATGTGGCTTTACAAAGCATTCCGAGACGTTGACGAAACTTTCATTCTTTTGACCTCAAATGGGCCTGAAACGCGTTTTTGCCCGTTCAAGGCCATAACGTATGAATTTTACAAAAATTTTTGGCATTCTAGAATGGTCATGAAAATTGGAGTCTGTATGTGAGTTTTCAAGGGATTCCGAGACAGTGACGAAACTTTCATTCGTTTGACCTCAAATGGGCCTGAAACGCGTTTTTTCCCGTTCATGGCCCAATCGGATGAATTATACAAAAAATTTGGGCCTTCTAGAATCCTCATGAAAAATGGAGTGGGTATGTGGGTTTTCAAGGCATTCCGAGACAGTGACGAATCTTTCATTCTTTTGACCTCAAATGGGTCTGAAATGCGTTTTTGCCCGTTCATGGCCCAAACGGATGAATTATACAAAAAATTTGGGCATTCTAGAATCCTCATGAAAAATGTAGTGGGTATGTGGGTTTTCAAGGCATTCCGAAACAGTGACGAATCTTTCATTCTTTTGACCTCAAATGGGCCTGAGATGCGTTAAGGCCCTTTCAGGGCCCAAACGAAAGAATTTGCCAAAAATTTTGGGCATTCTAGAATCCTCCTTAAAAATGGAGTGGGTATGTGGGTTTTCAAGGCATTCCGAGACAGTGACGAAACTTTCATTCTTTTGACCTCAAATGGGCATGAAACGCGTTTTTGCCCGTTCAGGGCCCAAACGGAAGAATTTGCCAAAAATTTCGAGAATTCTAGAATCCTCATGAAAAATGGAGTGGGTATGTGGGTTTTCAAGGCATTCCGAGACATTGACGAAACTTTCATTCTTTTGACCTCAAATGGGCCTGAAACGCGTTTTTGCCCGTTCGAGGCCCAAACGGATGAATTTTACAAAAACTTTTGTGCATTCTAGAATCCTCATGAAAAAGGGAGTGGGTCTGTGGGTTTTCAAGGCATTCCGAGACAGTGACGAAACTTTCATTCTTTTGACCTCAAAAGGGCCTGAAACGCGTTTTTGCCCGTTCAAGGCCCAAACGGATGAATTTTAAAAATTTTTTTGGCATTCTAGAATGCTCATGAAAAACGGAGTCTGTATGTAGGTTTTCAAAGGATTCCGAGACAGTGACGAAACTTTCATTCTTTTGTCCTCAAATGGGCCTGAAACGCGTTTTTGCCAGTTCAAGGCCCAAACGGATGAATTTGACAGAAATTTTGGGCATTCGAGAATCCTCATGAAAAATGGAGTGGGTATGTGGGTTTTCAAGGCATTCCGAAACAGTGACCAAACTTTCATTCTTTTCACCTCAAATGCGCCTGAAACGCGTTTTTGCATGTTCAAGTCCCAAAAGGATGAATTTTACAAAAATTTTTGGCATTCTAGAATGCTCATGAAAAATGGAGTCTGTATGTGGGTTTTCAAGGCATTCCGAGACAGTGACGAAACTTTCTTTCTTTTGACCTCAAACGGGCCTGAAACACGTGTTTGCCCGTTCACGGCCGAAACGGATGAATTTTACAAAAATTTTGGGCATTCTAGAATCCTCATGAAAAATGGAGTGGGTATGTGGTTTTCAAGGCATTCCGAGACAGTGACGAAACTTTCATTCTTCTGACATCAAAAGGGCCTGAAACACGTGTTTGCCCGTTCTTAGCCCAAACGGATGATTTTGACAGAAATTTTGGGCATTCTAGAATCCTCATGAAAAATGGAGTGGGTATGTGGGTTTTCAAGGCATTCCGAGACAGTGACGAAACTTTCATTCTTTTGACCTCAAATGGGCCTGAAACACGTTTTTTCCAGTTCAGGGCCCAAACAGAGGAATTTGCCAAAACTTTTTGGATTCTAGAATGCTCATGAAAAATGGAATCTGTATGTGGGTTTTCAAGGCATTCCGAGACAGTGACGAAACTTTCATTCTTTTGACCTCAAATGGGCCTGAAACGCGTTTTTGCCCGTTCAGGGCCCAAACGGAAGAATTTGCCAAAAATTGTTGGCATTCTAGAATCCTCATGAAAAATGGAGTGCGTATGTGGGTTTTAAAGGCATTCCGAGACAGTGACGAAACTTTCATTCTTTTGACCTCAAATAGGCCTGAAACGCGATTTTGCCCGTTCAGGGCCCAAACGGAAGAATTTGCCAAAAATTTTGGGCATTCTAGAATCCTCATGAAAAATGGAGTGGGTATGTGGCTTTTCAAGGCATTCCGAGACAGTGACGAAACTTTCATTCTTTTTGATCTCAAATGGGCCTGAAACGCGTTTTTGATCGTTCAAGGCCCAAACGGATGAATTTTACAAAAATTTTGGGCAATCTAGAATCCTCATGAAAAATGGAGTGGGTATGTGGGTTTTCAAGGCATTCCGAGACAGTGACGAAACTTTTATTCTTTAGACCTCAAATGGGCCTGAAACGCGTTTTTGCCCGTTCAAGGCCCAAACGGATGAATTTTACAAAAAATTTGGGCATTCTAGAATCCTCATGAAAAATGGAGTGGGTATGTGGGTTTTCAAGGCATTCCGAGACAGTGACGAAACTTTCATTCTTTTGACCTCGAATGGGCCTGAAACGCGTTTTTGCCCGTTCATGGCCCAAACGGATGAATTTGACAAAAATTTTGGGCATTCTAGAATCCTCATGAAAAATCCAGTGGGTATTTGGGTTTTCAAGGCATTCCGAGACAGTGCAAAACTTTCATTCTTTTGACCCAAAATGGGCCTGAAACGTGTTTGTGATCGTTCATGTCCCAAACGGAAGAATTTGCCAAATATTTTTGCATTCTAGAATGCTCATGAAAAATGGAATCTGTATGTGGGTTTTCAAGGCATTCTGATACAGTGACGAAACTTTCTTTCTTTTGACCTCAAATGGGCCTGAAACTCGTTTTTGCCCGTTCAGGGCCCAAACGGATGAATTGGACAAAAATTTTGGCATTCTAGAATCGCCATGAAAAATGGAGTGCGTATGTGCGTTTTCAAGGCATTCCGAGACAGTGACGAAACTTTCATTCTTCTGACCTCAAAAGGGCCTGAGACGGGTTTTTGCCCGATCTAGGCCCAAACGGATGAATTTGACAAAAATATTGGGCATTCTAGAACCCTCATGAAAAATGGAGTGGGTATGTGGGTTTTCAAGGCATTCCGAGACAGTTACGAAACTTTCATTCTTGTGACCTCAAACAAGCCTGAAACGTGTTTTTGCCCGTTCAAGGCCGAAACGGATGAATTTTTCAAAAATTTTGGGAAATCTAGAATTCTCATGAAAAATGGAGTAAGTCTGTTGGTTTGAAAGCCATCGAAGACAATGACAAAACTTTCATTCTTTTGACCTCAAAAGGGCCTGAAACGCGTTTTTCCTCGTTCAAGGCCCAAACGGATGAATTTTACAAAATTTTTGGGCATTCTTGAATCCTCATGAAAAAAGGAGTGGGTATGTGGGTTTTCAAGGAATTCCGAGACAGTGACCAAACTTTCATTCTTTTGACCTCAAATGGGCCTGAAACGCGTTTTTGCCCATTTAGGGCCTAAACGGATGAATTTGACAAAAATTTTTGGCATTCTACAATCCTCATGAAAAATGGAGTGGGTATTTGGGTTTTCAAGGCATAGCGAGACAGTGACTAAACTTTCATTCTTTTGACCTCAAATGGGCCTGAAACGCGTTTGTGATCGTTAAGGGCACAAACGGAAGAATTTGCCAAAAATTTTGGCATTCTAGAATGCTCATGAAAAATGGAATCTGTATGTGGGTTTTCAAGGCATTCCGAGACAGTGACGAAACTTTCATTCTTTTGACCTCAAAAGGGCCTGAAACACGTGTTTGCCCGTTCTTAGCCCAAACGGATGAATTTGACAGAAATTTTGGGCATTCTAGAATCCTCATGAAAAATGGAGTGGGTATGTGGATTTTCAAGGCATTCCGAGACAGTGACGAAACTTTCATTCTTTTGACCTCAAATGGGCCTGAAACACGTTTTTTCCAGTTCAGGGCCCAAACAGAGGAATTTGCCAAAATTTTTGGATTCTAAAATGCTCATGAAAAATGGAATCTGTATGTGGGTTTTCAAGGCATTCCGAGACAGTGACGAAACTTTCATTCTTTTGACCTCAAATGGGCCTGAAACGCGGTTTTGCCCGTTCAGGGCCCAAACGGAAGAATTTGCCAAAAATTGTTGGCATTCTAGAATCCTCATGAAAAATGGAGTGCGTATGTGGGTTTTAAAGGCATTCCGAGACAGTGACGAAACTTTCGTTCTTTTGACCTCAAATGGGCCTGAAACGCGGTTTTGCCCGTTCAGGGCCCAAACGGAAGAATTTGCCAAAAATTGTTGGCATTCTAGAATCCTCATGAAAAATGTAGTGCGTATGTGGGTTTTAAAGGCATTCCGAGACAGTGACGAAACTTTCATTCTTTTGACCTCAAATAGGCCTGAAACGCGATTTTGCCCGTTCAGGGCCCAAACGGAAGAATTTGCCAAAAATTTTGGGCATTCTAGAATCCTCATGAAAAATGGAGTGGGTTTGTGGCTTTTCAAGGTATTCCGAGACAGTGACGAAACTTTCATTCTTTTTTATCTCAAATGGGCCTGAAACGCGTTTTTGATCGTTCAAGGCCCAAACGGATGAATTTTACAAAAATTTTGGGCATTCTAGAATCCGCATGAAAAATGGAGTGCGTATGTGGGTTTTAAAGGCATTCCGAGACAGTGACGAAACTTTCATTCTTTTGACCTCAAATGGGCCTGAAACGCGATTTTGCCCGTTCAGGTCCCAAACGGAAGAATTTGCCAAAAATTTTGTGCATTCTAGAATCCTCATGAAAAATGGAGTGGGTATGTGGGTTTTCAAGGCATTCCGAGACAGTGACGAAACTTTCATTCTTTTTGATCTCAAATGGGCCTGAAACGCGTTTTTGATCGTTCAAGGCCCAAACGGATGAATTTTACAAAAATTTTGGGCAATCTAGAATCCTCATGAAAAAGGGAGTGGGTGTGTGGGTTTTCAAGGCATTCCAAGACAGTGACGAAACTTTTATTCTTTAGACCTCAAATGGGCCTGAAACGCATTTTTGCTCGTTCAAGGCCCAAACGGATGAATTTTAAAAAAATTTTGGGCATTCTAGAATCCTCATGAAAAATGGAGTGGGTATGTGGGTTTTCAAGGCATTCCGAGACAGTGACGAAACTTTCATTCTTTTGACCTCGAATGGGCCTGAAACGCGTTTTTGCCCGTTCATGGCCCAAACGGATGAATTTGACAAAAATTTTGGGCATTCTTGAATCCTCATGAAAAATCCAGTGGGTATTTGGGTTTTCAAGGCATTCCGAGACAGTGCAAAACTTTCATTCTTTTGACCCAAAATGGGCCTGAAACGTGTTTGTGATCGTTCAGGGCCCAAACGGAAGAATTTGACAAATATGTTTGCATTCTAGAATGCTCATGAAAAATGGAGTCTGTCTGTGGGTTTTCAAGGCATCTGATACAGTGACGAAACTTTCTTTCTTTTGACCTCAAATGGGCCTGAAACTCGTTTTTGCCCGTTCAGGGCCCAAACGGATGAATTGGACAAAAATTTTGGCATTCTAGAATCGCCATGAAAAATGGAGTGCGTATGTGCGTTTTCAAGGCATTCCGAGACAGTGACGAAACTTTCATTCTTCTGACCTTAAAAGGGCCTGAGACGGGTTTTTGCCCGATCTAGGCCCAAACGGATGAATTTGACAAAAATATTGGGCATTCTAGAACCCTCATGAAAAATGGAGTGGGTATGTGGGTTTTCAAGGCATTCCGAGACAGTTACGAAACTTTCATTCTTGTGACCTCAAACAAGCCTGAAACGTGTTTTTGCCCGTTCAAGGCCGAAACGGATGAATTTTTCAAAAATTTTGGGAAATCTAGAATTCTCATGAAAAATGGAGTAAGTCTGTTGGTTTGAAAGCCATCGAAGACAGTGACAAAACTTTCATTCTTTTGACCTCAAAAGGGCCTGGAACGCGTTTTTCCTCGTTCAAGGCCCAAACGGATGAATTTTACAAAATTTTTGGGCATTCTTGAATCCTCATGAAAAAGGGAGTGGGTATGTGGGTTTTCAAGGAATTCCGAGACAGTGACCAAACTTTCATTCTTTTGACCTCAAATGGGCCTGAAACGCGTTTTTGCCCATTTAGGGCCTAAACGGATGAATTTGACAAAAATTTTTGGCATTCTACAATCCTCATGAAAAATGGAGTGGGTATTTGGGTTTTCAAGGCATTCCGAGACAGTGACTAAACTTTCATTCTTTTGACCTCAAATGGGCCTGAAACGCGTTTGTGATCGTTAAGGGCACAAACGGAAGAATTTGCCAAAAATTTTGGCATTCTAGAATGCTCATGAAAAATGGAATCTGTATGTGGGTTTTCAAGGCATTCCGAGACAGTGACGAAACTTTCATTCTTTTGACCTCAAAAGGGCCTGAAACACGTGTTTGCCCGTTCTTAGCCCAAACGGATGAATTTGACAGAAATTTTGGGCATTCTAGAATCCTCATGAAAAATGGAGTGGGTATGTGGATTTTCAAGGCATTCCGAGACAGTGACGAAACTTTCATTCTTTTGACCTCAAATGGGCCTGAAACACGTTTTTTCCAGTTCAGGGCCCAAACAGAGGAATTTGCCAAAATTTTTGGATTCTAAAATGCTCATGAAAAATGGAATCTGTATGTGGGTTTTCAAGGCATTCCGAGACAGTGACGAAACTTTCATTCTTTTGACCTCAAATGGGCCTGAAACGCGGTTTTGCCCGTTCAGGGCCCAAACGGAAGAATTTGCCAAAAATTGTTGGCATTCTAGAATCCTCATGAAAAATGGAGTGCGTATGTGGGTTTTAAAGGCATTCCGAGACAGTGACGAAACTTTCATTCTTTTGACCTCAAATGGGCCTGAAACGCGGTTTTGCCCGTTCAGGGCCCAAACGGAAGAATTTGCCAAAAATTGTTGGCATTCTAGAATCCTCATGAAAAATGGAGTGCGTATGTGGGTTTTAAAGGCATTCCGAGACAGTGACGAAACTTTCATTCTTTTGACCTCAAATAGGCCTGAAACGCGATTTTGCCCGTTCAGGGCCCAAACGGAAGAATTTGCCAAAAATTTTGGGCATTCTAGAATCCTCATGAAAAATGGAGTGGGTTTGTGGCTTTTCAAGGCATTCCGAGACAGTGACGAAACTTTCATTCTTTTTGATCTCAAATGGGCCTGAAACGCGTTTTTGATCGTTCAAGGCCCAAACGGATGAATTTTACAAAAATTTTTGGCATTCTAGAATCCTCATGAAAAATGGAGTGCGTATGTGGGTTTTAAAGGCATTCCGAGACAGTGACGAAACTTTCATTCTTTTGACCTCAAATGAGCCTGAAACGCGATTTTGCCCGTTCAGGGCCCAAACGGAAGAATTTGCCAAAAATTTTGTGCATTCTAGAATCCTCATGAAAAATGGAGTGGGTATGTGGCTTTTCAAGGCATTCCGAGACAGTGACGAAACTTTCATTCTTTTTGATCTCAAATGGGCCTGAAACGCGTTTTTGATCGTTCAAGGCCCAAACGGATGAATTTTACAAAAATTTTGGGCAATCTAGAATCCTCATGAAAAAGGGAGTGGGTGTGTGGGTTTTCAAGGCATTCCGAGACAGTGACGAAACTTTTATTCTTTAGACCTCAAATGGGCCTGAAACGCATTTTTGCTCGTTCAAGGCCCAAACGGATGAATTTTAAAAAAATTTTGGGCATTCTAGAATCCTCATGAAAAATGGAGTGGGTATGTGGGTTTTCAAGGCATTCCGAGACAGTGACGAAACTTTCATTCTTTTGACCTCGAATGGGCCTGAAACGCGTTTTTGCCCGTTCATGGCCCAAACGGATGAATTTGACAAAAATTTTGGGCATTCTTGAATCCTCATGAAAAATCCAGTGGGTATTTGGGTTTTCAAGGCATTCCGAGACAGTGCAAAACTTTCATTCTTTTGACCCAAAATGGGCCTGAAACGTGTTTGTGATCGTTCAGGGCCCAAACGGAAGAATTTGACAAATATGTTTGCATTCTAGAATGCTCATGAAAAATGGAGTCTGTCTGTGGGTTTTCAAGGCATCTGATACAGTGACGAAACTTTCTTTCTTTTGACCTCAAATGGGCCTGAAACTCGTTTTTGCCCGTTCAGGGCCCAAACGGATGAATTGGACAAAAATTTTGGCATTCTAGAATCGCCATGAAAAATGGAGTGCGTATGTGCGTTTTGAAGGCATTCCGAGACAGTGACGAAACTTTCATTCTTCTGACCTCAAAAGGGCCTGAGACGGGTTTTTGCCCGATCTAGGCCCAAACGGATGAATTTGACAAAAATATTGGGCATTCTAGAACCCTCATGAAAAATGGAGTGGGTATGTGGGTTTTCAAGGCATTCCGAGACAGTTACGAAACTTTCATTCTTGTGACCTCAAACAAGCCTGAAACGTGTTTTTGCCCGTTCAAGGCCGAAACGGATGAATTTTTCAAAAATTTTGGGAAATCTAGAATTCTCATGAAAAATGGAGTAAGTCTGTTGGGTTGAAAGCCATCGAAGACAGTGACAAAACTTTCATTCTTTTGACCTCAAAAGGGCCTGAAACGCGTTTTTCCTCGTTCAAGGCCCAAACGGATGAATTTTACAAAATTTTTGGACATTCTTGAATCCTCATGAAAAAGGGAGTGGGTATGTGGGTTTTCAAGGAATTCCGAGACAGTGACCAAACTTTCATTCTTTTGACCTCAAATGGGCCTGAAACGCGTTTTTGCCCATTTAGGGCCTAAACGGATGAATTTGACAAAAATTTTTGGCATTCTACAATCCTCATGAAAAATGGAGTGGGTATTTGGGTTTTCAAGGCATAGCGAGACAGTGACTAAACTTTCATTCTTTTGACCTCAAATGGGCCTGAAACGCGTTTGTGATCGTTAAGGGCACAAACGGAAGAATTTGCCAAAAATTTTGGCATTCTAGAATGCTCATGAAAAATGGAATCTGTATGTGGGTTTTCAAGGCATTCCGAGACAGTGACGAAACTTTCATTCTTTTGACCTCAAAAGGGCCTGAAACACGTGTTTGCCCGTTCTTAGCCCAAACGGATGAATTTGACAGAAATTTTGGGCATTCTAGAATCCTCATGAAAAATGGAGTGGGTATGTGGATTTTCAAGGCATTCCGAGACAGTGACGAAACTTTCATTCTTTTGACCTCAAATGGGCCTGAAACACGTTTTTTCCAGTTCAGGGCCCAAACAGAGGAATTTGCCAAAATTTTTGGATTCTAAAATGCTCATGAAAAATGGAATCTGTATGTGGGTTTTCAAGGCATTCCGAGACAGTGACGAAACTTTCATTCTTTTGACCTCAAATGGGCCTGAAACGCGGTTTTGCCCGTTCAGGGCCCAAACGGAAGAATTTGCCAAAAATTGTTGGCATTCTAGAATCCTCATGAAAAATGGAGTGCGTATGTGGGTTTTAAAGGCATTCCGAGACAGTGACGAAACTTTCATTCTTTTGACCTCAAATGGGCCTGAAACGCGGTTTTGCCCGTTCAGGGCCCAAACGGAAGAATTTGCCAAAAATTGTTGGCATTCTAGAATCCTCATGAAAAATGGAGTGCGTATGTGGGTTTTAAAGGCATTCCGAGACAGTGACGAAACTTTCATTCTTTTGACCTCAAATAGGCCTGAAACGCGATTTTGCCCGTTCAGGGCCCAAACGGAAGAATTTGCCAAAAATTTTGTGCATTCTAGAATCCTCATGAAAAATGGAGTGGGTATGTGGCTTTTCAAGGCATTCCGAGACAGTGACGAAACTTTCATTCTTTTTGATCTCAAATGGGCCTGAAACGCGTTTTTGATCGTTCAAGCCCCAAACGGATGAATTTTACAAAAATTTTGGGCAATCTAGAATCCTCATGAAAAAGGGAGTGGGTGTGTGGGTTTTCAAGGCATTCCGAGACAGTGACGAAACTTTTATTCTTTAGACCTCAAATGGGCCTGAAACGCATTTTTGCTCGTTCAAGGCCCAAACGGATGAATTTTAAAAAAATTTTGGGCATTCTAGAATCCTCATGAAAAATGGAGTGGGTATGTGGGTTTTCAAGGCATTCCGAGACAGTGACGAAACTTTCATTCTTTTGACCTCGAATGGGCCTGAAACGCGTTTTTGCCCGTTCATGGCCCAAACGGATGAATTTGACAAAAATTTTGGGCATTCTAGAATCCTCATGAAAAATCCAGTGGGTATTTGGGTTTTCAAGGCATTCCGAGACAGTGCAAAACTTTCATTCTTTTGACCCAAAATGGGCCTGAAACGTGTTTGTGATCGTTCAGGGCCCAAACGGAAGAATTTGACAAATATTTTTGCATTCTAGAATGCTCATGAAAAATGGAGTCTGTCTGTGGGTTTTCAAGGCATTCCGATACAGTGACGAAACTTTCTTTCTTTTCACCTCAAATGGGCCTGAAACTCGTTTTTGCCCGTTCAGGGTCCAAACGGATGAATTGGACAAAAATTTTGGCATTCTAGAATCGCCATGAAAAATGGAGTGCGTATGTGCGTTTTCAAGGCGTTCCGAGACAGTGACGAAACTTTCATTCTTCTGACCTCAAAAGGGCCTGAGACGGGTTTTTGCCCGATCTAGGCCCAAACGGATGAATTTGACAAAAATATTGGGCATTCTAGAACCCTCATGAAAAATGGAGTGGGTATGTGGGTTTTAAAGGCATTCCGAGACAGTGACGAAACTTTCATTCTTGTGACCTTAAACAAGCCTGAAACGTGTTTTTGCCCGTTCAAGGCCGAAACGGATGAATTTTTCAAAAATTTTGGGAAATCTAGAATTCTCATGAAAAATGGAGTAAGTCTGTTGGTTTGAAAGCCATCGAAGACAGTGACAAAACTTTCATTCTTTTGACCTCAAAAGGGCCTGAAACGCGTTTTTCCTCGTTCAAGGCCCAAACGGATGAATTTTACAAAATTTTTGGGCATTCTTGAATCCTCATGAAAAAGGGAGTGGGTATGTGGGTTTTCAAGGAATTCCGAGACAGTGACCAAACTTTCATTCTTTTGACCTCAAATGGGCCTGAAACGCGTTTTTGCCCATTTAGGGCCTAAACGGATGAATTTGACAAAAATTTTTGGCATTCTACAATCCTCATGAAAAATGGAGTGGGTATTTGGGTTTTCAAGGCATTCCGAGACAGTGACTAAACTTTCATTCTTTTGACCTCAAATGGGCCTGAAACGCGTTTGTGATCGTTAAGGGCACAAACGGAAGAATTTGCCAAAAATTTTGGCATTCTAGAATGCTCATGAAAAATGGAATCTGTATGTGGGTTTTCAAGGCATTCCGAGACAGTGACGAAACTTTCATTCTTTTGACCTCAAAAGGGCCTGAAACACGTGTTTGCCCGTTCTTAGCCCAAACGGATGAATTTGACAGAAATTTTGGGCATTCTAGAATCCTCATGAAAAATGGAGTGGGTATGTGGATTTTCAAGGCATTCCGAGACAGTGACGAAACTTTCATTCTTTTGACCTCAAATGGGCCTGAAACACGTTTTTTCCAGTTCAGGGCCCAAACAGAGGAATTTGCCAAAATTTTTGGATTCTAAAATGCTCATGAAAAATGGAATCTGTATGTGGGTTTTCAAGGCATTCCGAGACAGTGACGAAACTTTCATTCTTTTGACCTCAAATGGGCCTGAAACGCGGTTTTGCCCGTTCAGGGCCCAAACGGAAGAATTTGCCAAAAATTGTTGGCATTCTAGAATCCTCATGAAAAATGGAGTGCGTATGTGGGTTTTAAAGGCATTCCGAGACAGTGACGAAACTTTCATTCTTTTGACCTCAAATAGGCCTGAAACGCGATTTTGCCCGTTCAGGGCCCAAACGGAAGAATTTGCCAAAAATTTTGTGCATTCTAGAATCCTCATGAAAAATGGAGTGGGTATGTGGCTTTTCAAGGCATTCCGAGACAGTGACGAAACTTTCATTCTTTTTGAACTCAAATGGGCCTGAAACGCGTTTTTGATCGTTCAAGCCCCAAACGGATGAATTTTACAAAAATTTTGGGCAATCTAGAATCCTCATGAAAAAGGGAGTGGGTGTGTGGGTTTTCAAGGCATTCCGAGACAGTGACGAAACTTTTATTCTTTAGACCTCAAATGGGCCTGAAACGCATTTTTGCTCGTTCAAGGCCCAAACGGATGAATTTTAAAAAAATTTTGGGCATTCTAGAATCCTCATGAAAAATGGAGTGGGTATGTGGGTTTTCAAGGCATTCCGAGACAGTGACGAAACTTTCATTCTTTTGACCTCGAATGGGCCTGAAACGCGTTTTTGCCCAGTCATTGCCCAAACGGATGAATTTGACAAAAATTTTGGGCATTCTAGAATCCTCATGAAAAATCCAGTGGGTATTTGGGTTTTCAAGGCATTCCGAGACAGTGCAAAACTTTCATTCTTTTGACCCAAAATGGGCCTGAAACGTGTTTGTGATCGTTCAGGGCCCAAACGGAAGAATTTGACAAATATTTTTGCATTCTAGAATGCTCATGAAAAATGGAATCTGTATGTGGGTTTTCAAGGCATTCCGATACAGTGACGAAACTTTCTTTCTTTTGACCTCAAATGGGCCTGAAACTCGTTTTTGCCCGTTCAGGGCCCAAACGGATGAATTGGACAAAAATTTTGGCATTCTAGAATCGCCATGAAAAATGGAGTGCGTATGTGCGTTTTCAAGGCATTCCGAGACAGTGACGAAACTTTCATTCTTGTGACCTCAAACAAGCCTGAAACGTGTTTTTGCCCGTTCAAGGCCGAAACGGATGAATTTTTCAAAAATTTTGGGCAATCTAGAATTCTCATGAAAAATGGAGTAAGTCTGTTGGTTTGAAAGCCATCGAAGACAGTGACAAAACTTTCATTCTTTTGACCTCAAAAGGGCCTGAAACGCGTTTTTCCTCGTTCAAGGCCCAAACGGATGAATTTTACAAAATTTTTGGGCATTCTAGAATCCTCATGAAAAAGGGAGTGGGTATGTGGGTTTTCAAGGCATTCCGAGACAGTGACTAAACTTTCATTCTTTTGACCTCAAATGGGCCTGAAACGCGTTTGTGATCGTTAAGGGCACAAACGGAAGAATTTGCCAAAAATTTTGGCATTCTAGAATGCTCATGAAAAATGGAATCTGTATGTGGGTTTTCAAGGCATTCCGAGACAGTGACGAAACTTTCATTCTTTTGACCTCAAAAGGGCCTGAAACACGTGTTTGCCCGTTCTTAGCCCAAACGGATGAATTTGACAGAAATTTTGGCCATTCTAGAATCCTCATGAAAAATGGAGTGGGTATGTGGGTTTTCAAGGCATTCCGAGACAGTGACAAACTTTCATTCTTTTTGATCTCAAATGGGCCTGAAACGCGTTTTTGCCCGTTCAAGGCCCAAACGGATGAATTTTACAAAAGTTTTTGGCATTCTAGAATCCTCATGAAAAATGGAGTGGGTATGTTGGTTTTCAAGGCATTCCGAGACAGTGACGAAACTTTCATTCTTTAGACATCAAATGGGCCTGAAACGCGTTTTTACCCGTTCAAGGGCCAAACGGAAGAATTTGCCAAAAATTTTTGGCATTCTAGAATCCTCATGAAAAATGCAGTCGGTATGTGGGTTTTCAAGGCATTCCGAGACAGTCACGAAACTTTCATTCTTTTGACCTCAAACGGGCCTGAAACACGTGTTTGCCCGTTCACGGCCGAAACGGATGAATTTTACAAAAATTTTGGGCATTCTAGAATCCTCATGAAAAATGGGGTGGGTGTGTGGTTTTCAAGGCATTCCGAGACAGTGACGAAACTTTCATTCTTCTGACATCAAAAGGGCCTGAAACACGTGTTTGCCCGTTCTTAGCCCAAACGGATGAATTTGACAGAAATTTTGGGCATTCTAGAATCCTCATGAAAAATGGAGTGGGTATGTGGGTTTTCAAGGCATTCCGAGACAGTGACAAACTTTCATTCTTTTGACCTCAAATGGGCCTGAAACACGTTTTTTCCAGTTCAGGGCCCAAACAGAGGAATTTGCCAAAACTTTTTGGATTCTAGAATGCTCATGAAAAATGGAATCTGTATGTGGGTTTTCAAGGCATTCCGAGACAGTGACGAAACTTTCATTCTTTTCACCTCAAATGGGCCTGAAACGCGTTTTTGCCCGTTCAGGGCCCAAACGGAAGAATTTGCCAAAAATTGTTCGCATTCTAGAATCCTCATGAAAAATGGAGTGGGTATGTGGGTTTTCAAGGCATTCCGAGACAGTGACAAACTTTCATTGTTTTTGATCTCAAATGGGCATGAAACTCCTTTATGCCCGTTAAAGGCCCAAACCGATGAATTTTTCAAAAATTTTTGGCATTCTAGAATCCTCATGAAAAATGCAGTGGGTATGTGGTTTTCATGGCATTCCTAGACAGTGACGAAACTTTCATTCTTTTGACCTCAAAAGGGCCTGAAACGCGTTTTTGCTCGTTCATGGCACAAACGGATGAATTTTATAAAAATTTTTGGCAATCTAGAATCCACTTGAAAAATGGATTGGGTATGTGGGTTTTCAAGGCATTCCGAGACAGTTACTAAACTTTCATTCTTTTGACCTCAAACGGGCCTGAAACACGTTTTTGCCCGTTCATGGCCCAAACGGATGAATTTTACAAAAATTTTGGGCATTCTAGAATCCTGATGAAAAATGGAGTGGGTATGTGGTTTTTAAGGCATTCCGAGACATTGACGAAACTTTTATTCTTTTGACCTCAAATGGGCCTGAAACGCGTTTTTGCCCGTTCAAGGCCCAAACGGATGAATTTTACAAAATTTTTGTGCATTCTAGAATCCTCATGAAAAATGTTGTGGGTATGTGGGTTTTCAAGGCTTTCCGAGACAGTGACGAAACTTTCATTCTTTTGACCTCAAAAGGGCCTGAAACGGGTTTTTGCCCGTTCTGGGCCCAAACGGATGAATTTGACAAAAATTTTGGGCTCTCTAAAATCCTCATGAAAAATGGAGTGGGTTTGTGGGTTTTCAAGGCATTGCGAGACATCGACGAAACTTTCATTCTTTTGAATTCAAATGGGCATGAAACGCGTTTTTGCCCGTTCAGGGCCCAAACGGATGAATTTGACAAAAATTTTTGGCATTCTAGAATGCTCATGAAAAATGGAGTCTGTATGTAGGTTTTCAAGTCGTTCCGAGACAGTGACGAAACTTTCATTCTTTTGACCTCAAATGGGCATGAAACGCGTTTTTCCATGTTCAAGGCCTAAACGGATGAATTTTTCAAAACTTTTGGGCATTCTAGAATCCTAATGAAAAATGGAGTGGGTATGTGGGTTTTCAAGGCATTCCGAGACAGTGATGAAACTTTCATTCTTTTGACCTCAAATGGGCATGAAACGCGTTTTTCCATGTTCAACGCCTAAACGGATGAATTTTTCAAAATTTTTTGGCATTCTAGAATCCTCATGAAAAATGGAGTGGGTATGCGGTTTTCAAGGCATTCAGGGACAGTGACGAAACTTTCATTCTTTTGACCTCAAGAAGGCCTGAAACGCGTTTTTCCTCGTTCAAGGCACAAACGGATGAATTTTACAAAAATTTTGGGCAATCTAGAATCCTCATGAAAAATGGAGTGGGTATGTGGGTTTTCAAGGCATTCCGAGACACTGACGAAACTTTCATTCTTTTGACCTCAAACGGGCCTGAAACACGTGTTTGCCCGTTCACGTCCGAAACAGATGAATTTTTCAAAAATTTTGGGCATTCTACAATACTCATGAAAAATGGAGTGGGTATGTGGGTTTTCAAGGCATTCCGAGACAGTGACGAAACTTTCATTCTTTTGACCTCAAATGGGCCTGAAACGCGTTTTTGCCCGTTCATGGCCCAAACGGAAGAATTTGCCAAAAATTTTGGGCATTCTAGAATCCTCATGAAAAATGGAGTCTGTCTGTGGGTTTTCAAGGCATTATGAGACAGTGACGAAACTTTCATTCTTTTGACCTCAAATGGGCCTGAAACGCGTTTTTGCCCGTTCTGGGCCAAACGGAAGAATTTGCCAAAAATTTTGGTCATTCTAGTATCCTCATGAAAAATAGAGTGGGTATGTGGGTTTTCAAGGCATTCCGAGACATTGACGAAACTTTCACTCTTTTGACTTCAGAAGGGCCTGAAACGGGTTTTTGCCTGTTCTGGGGCCAAACGGATGAATTTGACAAAAATTTTGGCATTCTAGAATCCTCATGAAAAATGGAGTGGGTATGTGGGTTTTCAAGGCATTCCGAGACAATGACGAAACTTTCATTCTTTTGACCTCAAATGGGCATGAAACGCGTTTGTGCCAGTTCAGGGCACAAACGGAAGAATTTGCCAAAAATTTTGGCATTGTAGAATGCTCATGAAAAATGGAGTGGGTATGTGGGTTTTCAAGGCATTCCGAGATAGTGACGAAACTTTCATTCTTTTGACCTCAAATGGGCCTGAAACGCGTTTCTGCCCGTTCACGGCGCAAACGGAAGAATTTTACAAAATATTTGAACATTCTTGATTCCACAAGAAAAATTGAGTAGGTATGTGGCTTTACAAAGCATTCCGAGACGTTGACGAAACTTTCATTCTTTTGACCTCAAATGGGCCTGAAACGCGTTTTTGCCCGTTCAAGGCCATAACGTATGAATTTTACAAAAATTTTTGGCATTCTAGAATGGTCATGAAAATTGGAGTCTGTATGTGAGTTTTCAAGGGATTCCGAGACAGTGACGAAACTTTCATTCGTTTGACCTCAAATGGGCCTGAAACGCGTTTTTTCCCGTTCATGGCCCAATCGGATGAATTATACAAAAAATTGGGGCCTTCTAGAATCCTCATGAAAAATGGAGTGGGTATGTGGGTTTTCAAGGCATTCCGAGACAGTGACGAATCTTTCATTCTTTTGACCTCAAATGGGCTGAAATGCGTTTTTGCCCGTTCATGGCCCAAACGGATTAATTATACAAAAAATTTGGGCATTCTAGAATCCTCATGAAAAATGTAGTGGGTATGTGGGTTTTCAAGGCATTCCGAGACAGTGACGAATCTTTCATTCTTTTGACCTCAAATGGGCCTGAGATGCGTTAAGGCCCTTTCAGGGCCCAAACGAAAGAATTTGCCAAAAATTTTGGGCATTCTAGAATCCTCCTTAAAAATGGAGTGGGTATGTGGGTTTTCAAGGCATTCCGAGACAGTGACGAAACTTTCATGTTTTTGACCTCAAATGGGCATGAAACGCGTTTTTGCCCGTTCGAGGCCCAAACGGATGAATTTTACAAAAATTTTGTGCATTCTAGAATCCTCATTCAAAATGGAGTGGGTATGTGGGTTTTCAAGGCATTCCGAGACAACGACGAAACTTTCATTCTTTTGACCTCAAATGGGCTTGAAACGCGTTTTTGCCAGTTCAGTGCCCAAACGGAAGAATTTGCCAAAAATTTTCGGCATTCTAGAATACTCATAAAAATGGGAGTGGGTATGTGGGTTTTCAAGGCATTCCGAGACAGTGACGAAACTTTCATGTTTTTGACCTCAAATGGGCATGAAACGCGTTTTTGCCCGTTCAGGGCCCAAACGGAAGAATTTGCCAAAAATTTTGAGAATTCTAGAATCCTCATGAAAAATGGAGTGGGTATGTGGGTTTTCAAGGCATTCCGAGATACTGACGAAACTTTCATTCTTTTGACCTCAAATGGGCCTGAAATGCGTTTCTGCCCGTTCAAGGCCCAAACGGATGAAATTTACAAAATTTCTTTGGCATTCTACAATCCTCATGAAAAATGTAGTGGGTATGTGGGTTTTCAAGGCATTCCGAGACAGTGACGAAAGTTTCATTCTTTTGACCTCAAATGGGCCTGAAACGCGTTAAGGCCCGCTCAGGGCCCAAATGAAAGAATTTGCCAAGAATTTTGGGCATTCTAGAATACTCATAAAAATGGGAGTGGGTATGTGGGTTTTCAAGGCATTCCGAGACAGTGACGAAACTTTCATTCTTTTGACCTCAAATGGGCCTGAAACGCGTTTTTGCCCGTTCAGGGCCCAAAAGGATGAATTTTACGAAAACTTTTGGCATTCTAGAATGCTCATGAAAAATGGAGTCTGTATGTGGGTTTTCAAGGCATTCCGAGACAGTGACGAAACTTTCATTCCTTTGACCTTTGGGCCTGAAACACGTTTTTGCCCGTTCAAGGCCCAAACGAAAGAATTTGCCAAAAATTTTGGGCATTCTAGAATCCTCTTGAAAAATGGAGTGGGTATGTGGGTTTTCAAGTCATTCCGAGACAGTGACGAAAGTTTCATTCTTTTGACCTCAAATGGGCCTGAAACGCGTTTTGGCCCGTTCAGGGCCCAAACGAAAGAATTTGCCAAAAATTTTGGGCATTCTAGAATCCTCATGAAAAATGGAGTGGGTATGTGGGTTTTCAAGGCATTCCGAGACAGTGACGAAACTTTCATTCTTTTGACCTCAAATGGGCCTGAAAAGCGTTTTTTCCCGTTGAGGCCACAAACGGATGAATTTTACAAAAGTTTTGTTCATTCTAGAATTCTCATGAAAAATGGAGTGGGTATGTGGGTTTTCAAGGCATTCCGAGACATTGACGAAACTTTCATTCTTTTGACATCAAAAGGGCCTGAAATGGGTTTTTCCCCGTTTTCGGCCCAAACGGATGAATTTGAAAAAAATTTTGTGCAATCTAGAATCCTCATGAAAAATGGAGTGGGTATGTGGGTTTTCATGGCATTCCAAGACAGTGACGAAACTTTCATTCTTTTGACCTCAAATGGGCCTGAAACGCGTTTTTGCCCGTTCCAGGCCCAAACGAAAGAATTTGCCAAAACTTTTTTGCATTCTAGAATTCTCATGAAAAATGGAGTCTGTATGTGGGTTTTCAAGGGATTCCGAGACAGTAACGAAACGTTCATTCTTTTGACCTCAAATGGGCCTGAAACGCGTTTTTGCACGTTCGAGGCCCAAACGGATGAATTTTACAAAACTTTTGTGCATTCTAGAATCCTCATGAAAAAGGGAGTGGGTATGTGGGTTTTGAAGGCATTCCGAGACAGTGACGAAACTTTCAATCTTTTGACCTCAAAAGGGCCTGAAACGCGTTTTTGCCCGTTCAAGGCCCAAACGGATGAATTTTACAAACTTTTTTGGCATTCTAGAATGCTCATGAAAAACGGAGTCTGTATGTGGGTTTTAAAGGGATTCCGAGACAGTGACGAAACTTTCATTCTTTTGTCCTCAAATGGGCCTGAAACGCGTTTTTCCCCTTCAAGGGCCAAACGGATGAAATTTACAAAAATTTTCGGCATTCTAGAATGCTCATGAAAAATGGAGTGGGTATGTGGGTTTTCAAGGCATTCCGAGACAGTGACGAAACTTTCATTCTTTTGACCTCAAATGGGCTTGAAACGCGTTTTGGCCCGTTCAGGGCCCAAACGAAAGAATTTGCCAAAAATTTTGGGCATTCTAGAATCCTCATGAAAAATGGAGTGGGTATGTGGGTTTTAAAGGCATTCCGAGACAATGACCAAACTTTCATTCTTTTGACCTCAAATGGGCCTGAAACGCGTCTTTGCCCGTTCAAGGCCCAAACGGATGAATTTTACAAAAATTTTGTGCATTCTAGAATCCTCATGAAAATTGGAGTGGGTATGTGGGTTTTCAAGGCATTCCGAGACAGTGACGAAACTTTCATTCTTTAGACCTCAACTGGGCCTGAAAAGCATTTTTTCCCGTTGAGGGCAGAAACGGAAGAATTTGCCAAAAATTTTGGACATTCTAGAATCCTCATGAAAAATGGAGTGGGTATGTGGGTTTTCAAGGCATTCCTAGACAGTGACGAAACTTTCATTGTTTTGACCTCAAATGGGCCTGAAATGTGTTTTTGCCGGTTCACGGCCCAAACGGATGAATTTTACAAAAGTTTTGTTCATTCTAGAATTCTCATGAAAAATGGAGTGGGTATGTGGGTTTTCAAGGCATTCCGAGACATTGACAAAACTTTCATTCTTTTGACATCAAAAGGGCCTGAAAAGAGTTTTTCCCCGTTTTGGGCCCAAACGGATGAATTTGACAAAAATTTTGTGCAATCTAGAATCCTCATGAAAAATGGAGTGGGTATGTGGGTTTTCATGGCATTCCTAGACAGTGACGAAACTTTCATTCTTTTGACCTCAAATGGGCCTGAAACCTGTTTTTGCCCGTCCCAGGCCCAAACGAAAGAATTTGCAAAAACTTTTTTGCATTCTAGAATTCTCATGAAAAATGGAGTCTGTATGTGGGTTTTCAAGGGATTCCGAGACAGTAACGAAACGTTCATTCTTTTGACCTCAAATGGGCCTGAAACGCGTTTTGGCCCGTTCAGGTCCCAAACGGATGAATTTTACAAAAATTTTTGGCATTCTAGAATGCTCATGAAAAATGGAGTCTGTATGTGGGTTTTCAAGGGATTCTGAGACAGTGATGAAACTTTCTTTCGTTTGACCTCAAAAGGGCCTGAAACGCGTTTTTGCCCGTTCAAGGCCCAAACGGATGAATTTTACAAAATTTTTTTGCATTCTAGAATGCTCATGAAAAACGGAGTCTATATGTGGGGTTTCAACGGATTCCGAGACAGTGACGAAACTTCCATTCTTTTGACCTCAAATGGGCCTGAGAAGCGTTTATGCCCGTTCATGGCCCAAACGGATGAATTTTACAAAAATTTTGGGCATTCTAGAATCCTCATGAAAAATGGAGTGGGTATGTGGGTTTTCAAGGCATTCCGAGACACTGACGAAACTTGCATTCTTTTGACCTCAAATGGGCCTGAAACGCGTTTTTGCCCGTTCAAGGCCCAAAAGGATGAATTTTACAAAAATTTTGTGCATTCTAGATTCCTCATGAAAAATGGAGTGGGTATGTGGGTTTTCATGGTATTCCGAGACAGTGACGAAACTTTCATTCTTTTGACCTCAAATGGGCCTGAAACGCGTTTATGCCCGTTCAAGGCCGAAACGGATGAATTTTACAAAATTTTTTGGCATTCTAGAATGCTCATGAAAAACGGAGTCTGTTTGTGGGTTTTCAAGGCATTCCGAGACAGTGACGAAAGTTTCATTCTTTTGACCTCAAATGGGCCTGAAACGCGTTTTGGCCCGTTCCGGGCCCAAACGGAAGAATTTGCAAAAAATTTTGGGCATTCTAAAATCCTCATGAAAAATGGAGTGGGTATGTGGGTTTTCAAGGCATTCCGAAACAGTGACCAAACTTTCATTCTTTTCTCCTCAAATGGGCCTGAAACGTGTTTTTGCCCGTTCAGGGCCCAAAAGGATGAATTTTACGAAAATTTTTGGCATTCTAGAATGCTCATGAAAAATGGAGTCTGTATGTGGGTTTTCAAGGCATTCCGAGACAGTGACGAAACTTTCATTCCTTTGACCTTTGGGCCTGAAACACGTTTTTGCCCGTTCAAGGCCCAAACGAAAGAATTTGCCAAAAATTTTGGGCATTCTAGAATCCTCTTGAAAAATGGAGTGGGTATGTGGGTTTTCAAGTCATTCCGAGACAGTGACGAAACTTTCATTCTTTTGACCACAAATGGGCCTGAAACGCGTTTTTGCCCGTTCAAGGGCCAAACGGATGAAATTTACAAAAATTTTCGGCATTCTAGAATCCTCATGAAAAATGGAGTGGGTATGTGGGTTTTCAAGGCATTCCGAGACAGTGACGAAACTTTCATTCTTTTGACATCAAATGGGCCTGAAACGCGTTTAGGCAACGTTCAGGGCCCAAAAGAAAGAATTTGCCAAAAAAATTTTTAATTCTTCAATCCTCATGAAAAATCGACTGGGTATGTGGGTTTTCAAGGCATTCCGAGACAGTGACGAAACTTTCATTCTTTTGACCTCAAATGGGCATGAAACGCGTTTAGGCAACGTTCAGGGCCCAAAAGAAAGAATTTGCCAAAAATTTTGTTCATTCTAGAATCCTCATGAAAAATCGAGTGGGTATGTGGGTTTTCAAGGCATTCCGAGACAGTGACGAAACTTTCATTCTTTTGACCTCAAATGGGCCTGAAACGCGTTTTTGCCCGTTCAAGGGCCAAACGGATGAAATTTACAAAAATTTTCGGCATTCTAGAATCATCATGAAAAATGGAGTGGGTGTGTGGGTTTTCAAGGCATTCCGAGACAGTGACGAAACTTTCATTCTTTTGACCTCAAATGGGCCTGAAACGCGTTTAGGCAACGTTCAGGGCCCAAAAGAAAGAATTTGCCAAAAATTTTGTTCATTCTAGAATCCTCATGAAAAATCGAGTGGGTATGTGGGTTTTCAAGGCATTCCGAGACAGTGACGAAACTTTCATTCTTTTGACCTCAAATGGGCCTGAAAAGCGTTTTTGCCCGTTCAGGGCCTATACGTAAGAATTTGCCAAAAATTTTGGGCATTCTAGAATCCTCATGAAAAATGGAGTGGGTATGTGAGTTTTCAAGGCATTCCGAGACAGTGACGAAACTTTCATTCTTTTGACCTCAAAGGGGCCTGAAGCGCGTTTTTGCCCGTTCAGGGTACAAACGGAAGAATTTGAAAAAACTTTGGGGCATTCAAGAATCCTCATGAAAAATGGAGTGGGTTTGTGAGTTTTCAAGGCATTCCGAGACAGTGACGAAACTTTCATTCTATTGACCTCAAATGGGCCTGAAACGGGTTTTTGCCCGTCCAATGCCCAAACTGAAGAATTTACCAAAAATTTTGGGCATTCAAGAATCCTCATGAAAAATGGAGTGGGTATGTGGGTTTTCAAGGCATTCCGAGACAGTGACGAAACTTTCATTCTTTTGACCTGAATCAGGCCTGAAACGGATTTTTGCCCGTTCACGGCCCAAACGGATGAATTTTGCAAAAATTTTTGGCATTCTAGAATACTCATGAAAAATGGAGTTTGTATCTGGGTTTTCAAGGCATTCCGAGACAGTGACGAAACTTTCATTCTTTTCACATCAAATGGGCATGAAACACGTTTTTGCCGGTTGAGGCCCAATCGGATGAATTTGCAAAAAATTGTGGGCATTCTAGAATCCTCATGAAAAATGGAGTGGGTATGTAGGTTTTCTAGGCATTCCGAGACAGTGATGAAACTTTCATTCTTTTGACCTCAAATGGGACTGAAACGCGATTGTGCCCGTTCGTGGCCCAAACAGATGAATTTACAAAAATTTTGGGCATTCTAGAATCCTCATGAAAAATGGAGTAGGTATGTGGGTTTTCAAGTCATTCCGAGACAGGGACGAAACTTTCATTCTTTTGACCTCAAATGGGCCTGAAACGCGTTTTTGCTCGTTCAAGGCACAAACGGATGAATTTTACAAAAATTGTTGGCATTCTAGAATGCTCATGAAAAATAGAGTAGGTATGTGGGTTTTCAAGGCATTCCCAGAATTCCCAGAATTTGGAGGGGGTATGTGGGTTTTCAACCAATTCCGAGACTGTGAAAAAATTTTCATTCTTTTGACCTCAAATTAGCCTGAAAACCTTTTCTGTCAGTTCAGGGCCGAAACGGATGAATTTGACAACAATATTGGACATTCTCGAATCCTAATGAAAAATGGAGTGGGAATGTTGATTTTCAAACAATTCCGAGACTGTGAAAAACTTTTCATTCTTTTGACCACAAATTAGCCTGAAAAGCGTTTATGTCAGTTCAGGGCCCAAACAGATGAATTTGACAACAATATTGGGCATTCTCGAATCCTCATGAAAAATGGAGTGGGAATGTTCATTTTCAAACAATTCCGAGACTATGAAAAAATTTTCATTCTTTTGACCTCAAATTAGCCTGAAAAGCGTTTCTGTCAGTTCATGGCCCAAACGGATGAATTTGACAACAATATTGGGCATTCTTGAATCCTCATGAAAATTGGAGGGGGTATGTGGGTTTTCAACCTATTTCGAGACTGTGAAAAAATTTTCATTCTTTTGACCTCAAATTAGCCTGAAAAGCGTTTCTGTCAGTTCAGGGCCGAAACGGATGAATTTGACAACAATATTGGCAATTCTGGAATCCTCATGAAAAATGGAGTGGGAATGTTCGTTTTCAAACAATTCCAAGACTGTGAAAAAATTTTCATTGTTTTGACCTCAAATTATCCTGAAAAGCGTTTTTGACAGTTCAGGGCACAAACGGATGAATTTGAGAACAATATTGAGTATTCTAGAATCCTCATGAAAATTGGAGGGTGTATGTGGGTTTTCAACCAATTCCGAGACTGTGAAAAAATTTTCAATCTTTTGACATTAAATTAGCCTCAAAAGCGTTTCTGTCAGTTCACGGCCCAAACGGATGAATTTGACAACAATATTGGGCATTCTGGAATCCTCATGAAAAATGGAGTGGGTATGTGGGTTTTCACGCAATTCCGAGACTGTGAAAAAATTTTAATTCTTTAGACGTCAAATTAGCCTGAAAAGCGTTTTTGTCCGTTCAGTGCTCAAACGGATGAATTTGACAACAATATTGGGCATTCTAGAATCCTCATGAAAATTGGAGGGGGTATGTGGGTTCTCAACCAATTCCGAGACTGTGAAAAAATTTTCATTCTTTTGACCTCAAATTAGCCTGAAAAGCGTTTCTGTCAGTTTAGGGCCGAAACGGATGAATTTGACAACAATTTGGGCATTCTCGAATCCTCATGAAAAATGGAGTGGGAATGTTGATTTTCAAACAATTCCGAGACTGTGAAAAAATTTTCATTCTTTTGACCTCAAATTAGCCTGAAAAGCGTTTCTGTCCGTTCAGGGCCAAAAAGGAAGAATTTGACAACAATATTGGGCATTCTCGAATCCTCATGAAAAATGGAGTGGGTATGTGGGTTTTCAAGCAATTCCGAGTGTTTGAAAAAATGTTCATTCTTTTGACCTCAAATTAGCCTAAAAAGCGTTTCTGTCAGTTCAGGGCCAAACGGATGAATTTGACAACAATATTGGGCATTCTAGAATCCTCATGAAAATTGGAGGGGGTATGTGGGTTTTCAACCAATTTCGAGACTATGAAAAATTTTTCATTCTTTTGACCTCAAATTAGCCTGAAAAGCGTTTCTGTCAGTTCAGGGACGAAACGGACGAATTTGACAACAATATTGGCAATTCTGGAATCCTCATGAAAAATGGAGTGGGTATGTGGGTTTTCACGCAATTCCGAGACTGTGAAAACGTTTTCATTCTTTTGACCTCAAATTAGCCTGAAAAGCGTTTCTGTCAGTTCAGGGCCCAAACGGATGAATTTGACAACAATATTGGGCATTCTGGAATCCTCATGAAAATTGGAGGGGGTATGTGGGTTCTCAACCAATTCCGAGACTGTGAAAAATTTTTCATTCTTTCGACCTCAAATTAGCCTGAAAAGCGTTTCTGTCTGTTCAGGGCCGAAACGGATGAATTTGACAACAATATTGGGCATTCTCGAATCCTCATGAAAAATGGAGTGGGAATGTTGATTTTCAAACAATTCCGAGACTGTGAAAAAATTTTCATTCTTTTGACCTCAAATTAGCCTGAAAAGCGTTTATGTCAGTTCAGGGCCCAAACGGATGAATTTGACAACAATATTGGGCATTCTGGAATCCTCATGAAAAATGGAGTGGGTATGTGGGTTTTCACGCAATTCCGAGACTCTGAAAAAATTTTGATTCTTCTAAACTCAAATTATCCTGAAAAGCGTTTCTGTACGTTCAGGGCAAAACGGATGAATTTGACAACAATATTGGGCATTGTCGAATCCTCATGAAAAATGGAGTGGGTATGTTGGTTGTCACGCAATTCCGAGACTGAAAAAATTTTCATTCTTTTGACATTAAATTAGCCTCAAAAGCGTTTCTGTCAGTTCAGGGCCCACACGGATGAATTTGACAACAATATTGGGCATTCTGGAATCCTCATGAAAAATGGAGTGGGTATGTGGGTTTTCACGCAATTTCTGAGACTGTGAAAAAATTTTAATTCTTTAGACCTCAAATTAGCCTGAAAAGCATTTATGTCAGTTCAGAGCAAAAACGGATGAATTTGACAACAATATTGGGCATTATCGAATCCTCATGAAAAATGGAGTGGGTATGTGGGTTTTCACGCAATTCCGAGACTCTGAAAATTTTTTCATTCTTTTGACCTCAAATTTGCCTGAAAAGCGTTTCTGACACTTCAGGGCCCAAATGGATGAATTTGACAACAATATGGGGCATTGTCGAATCCTCATGAAAAATGGAGTGGGTTTATGGGTTTTAACGCAATTCCGAGTCTCTGAATAAATTTTCATTCTTTTGACCTCAAATTAGCCTGAAAAGCTTTTCTGTCCGTTGAGGTCCCAAACGGATGAATTTGACAACAATATTTCGCATTCTGGAATCGTCATGAAAAATAGAGTGGGTATGTGGGTTTTCACGCAATTCCGAGACGCTGAATAAATTTTCATTCTTTTGACCTCAAATTAGCATGAAAAGCGTTTCTGTCCGTTGAGGGCCCAAACGGATGAATTTGACAACAATATTTGGCATTCTGGAATCGTCATGAAAAATGGAGTGGGTATGTGGGTTTTCACGTAATTCCGAGACTGTGAAAAAATTTAAATTCGTTTGACCTCAAATTAGCCTGAAAAGCGTTTCTGTCCGTTCAGGGCCCAAACGGATGAATTTGACAACAATATGGGGCATTCAGGAATCCTCATGAAAAATGGAGTGTGTGTGCGGGTTTTCACGCAATTCCGAGACTCTGAAAAAATTTTCATTCCTTTGACCTCAAATTATCCTCAAAAGCGTTTCTGTCAGTTCAGGGCCCAAACGGATGAATTTGACAACAATATTGGGCATTTTGGAATCCTAATGAAAAATGGAGTGGGTATGTGGGTTTTCTAGCAATTCCGAGACTATGAAAAAATTTTCATTCTTTTGACCTCAAATTAGCCTGAAAAGCGTTTCTGTCAGTTCAGGGCCCAAACGGATGAATTTGACAACAATATTGGGCATTCTAGAATACTGATGAAAAATGGAGTTGGTATGTGGGTTTTCACGCAATTCCGAGACTGTGAATAAATTTTCATTCTTTTGACCTCAAATTAGCCTGAAAAGCGTTTCTGTCCGTTGAGGGCCCAAACAGATGAATTTGACAACAATATTTCGCATTCTGGAATCGTCATGAAAAATAGAGTGGGTATGTGGGTTTTCACGCAATTCCGAGACGCTGAATAAATTTTCATTCTTTTGACCTCAAATTAGCATGAAAAGCGTTTCTGTCCGTTGAGGGCCCAAACGGATGAATTTGACAACAATATTTGGCATTCTGGAATCGTCATGAAAAATGGAGTGGGTATGTGGGTTTTCACGTAATTCCGAGACTGTGAAAAAATTTAAATTCGTTTGACCTCAAATTAGCCTGAAAAGCGTTTCTGTCCGTTCAGGGCCCAAACGGATGAATTTGACAACAATATGGGGCATTCAGGAATCCTCATGAAAAATGGAGTGTGTGTGCGGGTTTTCACGCAATTCCGAGACTCTGAAAAAATTTTCATTCCTTTGACCTCAAATTATCCTCAAAAGCGTTTCTGTCAGTTCAGGGCCCAAACGGATGAATTTGACAACAATATTGGGCATTTTGGAATCCTAATGAAAAATGGAGTGGGTATGTGGGTTTTCTAGCAATTCCGAGACTATGAAAAAATTTTCATTCTTTTGACCTCAAATTAGCCTGAAAAGCGTTTCTGTCAGTTCAGGGCCCAAACGGATGAATTTGACAACAATATTGGGCATTCTAGAATATTGATGAAAAATGGAGTTGGTATGTGGGTTTTCACGCAATTCCGAGACTGTGAATAAATTTTCATTCTTTTGACCTCAAATTAGCCTGAAAAGCGTTTCTGTCCGTTGAGGGCCCAAACAGATGAATTTGACAATAATATTGGGCATTTTGGAATCCTCATGAAAAATGGAGTGGGTATGTGGGTTTTCAAGCAATTCCGAGTCTGTGAAAAAATTTCAACTCTTTTGACCTCAAATTAGCCTGAAAAGCGTTTCCGTCTGTTCAGCACCCAAACGGATGAATTTGACAACAATATTTGGCATTCTGGAATCCCCATGAAATATGGAGTGGGTATGTGGGTTTTCACGCAATTCCGAGACTGTGAAAAAAATTTCATTCTTTTGACCTCAAATTAGCCTGGAAAGCGTTTCTGTCAGTTCAGGGCCCCAACGGATGAATTTGACAACAATATTGGGCATTATCGAATCCTCATGGAAAATGGAGTGGGAATTTTGGTTTTCAAAAAATTCCGAGACTGTGAAAAAATTTTCATTCTTTTGACCTCAAATTAGCCTGAAAAGCGTTTCTGTCCGTTCAGGGCCCAAACGGATGAATTTGACAACAATATTGGGCATTGTGAAATCCTCATGAAAAATTGAGTGGGTGTGTGGGTTTTAACGCAATTCCGAGTCTCTGAATAAATTTTCATTCTTTTGACCTCAAATTAGGCTGAAAAGCTTTTCTGTCCGTTGAGGTCCCAAACGGATGAATTTGACAACAATATTTGGCATTCTGGAATCGTCATGAAAAATGGAGTGGGTATGTGGGTTTTCACGTAATTCCGAGACTCTGAATAAATTTTCATTCTTTTGACCTCAAATTAGCCACAAAAGCTTTTATCGTCCGTTGAGGTCCCAAACGGATGAATTTGACAACAATATTTGGCATTCTGGAATCGTCATAAAAAATGGAGTGGGTATGTGGGTTTTCACGCAATTCTGAGACTCTGAATAAATTTTCATTCCTTTGACCTCAAATTAGCGTGAAAAGCGTTTCTGACAGTTCAGGGCCCAAACGGATGAATTTGACAACAATATGGGGCATTCAGGAATCCTCATGAAAAATGGAGTGGGTGTGTGGGTTTTCACGCAATTCCGAGTCTATGAATAAATTTTCATTCTTAAGACCTCAAATTAGCCTGAAAAGCTTTTCTGTCCGTTGAGGTCCCAAACGGATGAATTTGACAACAATATTTGGCATTCTGGAATCGTCATGAAAAATGGAGTGGGTATGTGGGTTTTCACGCAATTCCGAGACTCTAAATAAATTTTCATTCTTTTGACCTCAAATTAGCCTGAAAAGCGTTTCTGTCTGTTCAGGGCCCAAACGGATGAATTTTGACAACAATATTGGGCATTCTGGCATCCTCATGAAAAATGGTGTGGGTATGTGGCTGTTCACGCAATTCCGAGACTGTGAAAAATTTTCATTCTTTTGACCTCAAATTAGCCTGAAAAGCGTTTCTGTCAGTTCAGGGCCCAAACGGATGAATTTGACAACAATATTGGGCATTCTGCAATCCTCATGAAAAATGGAGTGGGTATGTGGGTTTTCACGCAATTCCGAGACTCTGAAAAAATTTTGATTCTTCTGAACTCAAATTATCCTGAAAAGCGTTTCTGTACGTTCAGGGCAAAACGGATGAATTTGACAACAATATTGGGCATTGTCGAATCCTCATGAAAAATGGAGTGGGTATGTTGGTTGTCACGCAATTCCGAGACTGAAAAAATTTTCATTCTTTTGACATTAAATTAGCCTCAAAAGCGTTTCTGTCAGTTCAGGGCCCACACGGATGAATTTGACAACAATATTGGGCATTCTGGAATCCTCATGAAAAATGGAGTGGGTATGTGGGTTTTCACGCAATTTCTGAGACTGTGAAAAAATTTTAATTCTTTAGACCTCAAATTAGCCTGAAAAGCATTTATGTCACTTCAGAGCAAAAACGGATGAATTTGACAACAATATTGGGCATTATCGAATCCTCATGAAAAATGGAGTGGGTATGTGGGTTTTCACGCAATTCCGAGACTCTGAAAATTTTTTCATTCTTTTGACCTCAAATTAGCCTGAAAAGCGTTTCTGACACTTCAGGGCCCAAATGGATGAATTTGACAACAATATGGGGCATTGTCGAATCCTCATGAAAAATGGAGTGGGTTTATGGGTTTTAACGCAATTCCGAGTCTCTGAATAAATTTTCATTCTTTTGACCTCAAATTAGCCTGAAAAGCTTTTCTGTCCGTTGAGGTCCCAAACGGATGAATTTGACAACAATATTTCGCATTCTGGAATCGTCATGAAAAATAGAGTGGGTATGTGGGTTTTCACGCAATTCCGAGACGCTGAATAAATTTTCATTCTTTTGACCTCAAATTAGCATGAAAAGCGTTTCTGTCCGTTGAGGGCCCAAACGGATGAATTTGACAACAATATTTGGCATTCTGGAATCGTCATGAAAATGGAGTGGGTATGTGGGTTTTCACGTAATTCCGAGACTGAGAAAAAATTTAAATTCGTTTGACCTCAAATTAGCCTGAAAAGCGTTTTTGTCCGTTCAGGGCCCAAACGGATGAATTTGACAACAATATGGGGCATTCAGTAATCCTCATGAAAAATGGAGTGTGTGTGCGGGTTTTCACGCAATTCCGAGACTCTGAAAAAATTTTCATTCCTTTGACCTCAAATTATCCTCAAAAGCGTTTCTGTCAGTTCAGGGCCCAAACGGATGAATTTGACAACAATATTGGGCATTTTGGAATCCTAATGAAAAATGGAGTGGGTATGTGGGTTTTCTAGCAATTACGAGACTATGAAAAAATTTTCATTCTTTTGACCTCAAATTAGCCTGAAAAGCGTTTCTGTCAGTTCAGGGCCCAAACGGATGAATTTGACAACAATATTGGGCATTCTAGAATACTAATGAAAAATGGAGTTGGTATGTGGGTTTTCACGCAATTCCGAGACTGTGAATAAATTTTCATTCTTTTGACCTCAAATTAGCCTGAAAAGCGTTTCTGTCCGTTGAGGGCCCAAACAGATGAATTTGACAATAATATTGGGCATTCTGGAATCCTCATGAAAAATGGAGTGGGTATGTGGGTTTTCAAGCAATTCCGAGTCTGTGAAAAAATTTCAACTCTTTTGACCTCAAATTAGCCTGAAAAGCGTTTCCGTCTGTTCAGCACCCAAACGGATGAATTTGACAACAATATTTGGCATTCTGGAATCCCCATGAAATATGGAGTGGGTATGTGGGTTTCCACGCAATTCCGAGACTGTGAAAAAATTTTCATTCTTTTGACCTCAAATTAGCCTGAAAAGCGTTTCTGTCCGTTCAGGGCCCAAACGGATGAATTTGACAACAATATTGGGCATTGTGAAATCCTCATGAAAAATTGAGTGGGTGTGTGGGTTTTAACGCAATTCCGAGTCTCTGAATAAATTTTCATTCTTTTGACCTCAAATTAGGCTGAAAAGCTTTTCTGTCCGTTGAGGTCCCAAACGGATGAATTTGACAACAATATTTGGCATTCTGGAATCGTCATGAAAAATGGAGTGGGTATGTGGGTTTTCACGCAATTCCGAGACTCTGAATAAATTTTCATTCTTTTGACCTCAAATTAGCCACAAAAGCTTTTCTGTCCGTTGAGGTCCCAAACGGATGAATTTGACAACAATATTTGGCATTCTGGAATCGTCATAAAAAATGGAGTGGGTATGTGGGTTTTCACGCAATTCCGAGACTCTGAATAAATTTTCATTCCTTTGACCTCAAATTAGCGTGAAAAGCGTTTCTGACAGTTCAGGGCCCAAACGGATGAATTTGACAACAATATGGGGCATTCAGGAATCCTCATGAAAAATGGAGTGGGTGTGTGGGTTTTCACGCAATTCCGAGTCTATGAATAAATTTTCATTCTTAAGACCTCAAATTAGCCTGAAAAGCTTTTCTGTCCGTTGAGGTCCCAAACGGATGAATTTGACAACAATATTTGGCATTCTGGAATCGTCATGAAAAATGGAGTGGGTATGTGGGTTTTCACGCAATTCCGAGACTCTCAATAAATTTTCATTCTTTTGACCTCAAATTAGCCTGAAAAGCGTTTCTGTCAGTTCAGGGCCCAAACGGATGAATTTGACAACAATATTGGGCATTCTAGAATACTAATGAAAAATGGAGTTGGTATGTGGGTTTTCACGCAATTCCGAGACTGTGAATAAATTTTCATTCTTTTGACCTCAAATTAGCCTGAAAAGCGTTTCTGTCCGTTGAGGGCCCAAACAGATGAATTTGACAATAATATTGGGCATTCTGGAATCCTCATGAAAAATGGAGTGGGTATGTGGGTTTTCAAGCAATTCCGAGTCTGTGAAAAAATTTCAACTCTTTTGACCTCAAATTAGCCTGAAAAGCGTTTCCGTCTGTTCAGCACCCAAACGGATGAATTTGACAACAATATTTGGCATTCTGGAATCCCCATGAAATATGGAGTGGGTATGTGGGTTTTCACGCAATTCCGAGACTGTGAAAAAAATTTCATTCTTTTGACCTCAAATTAGCCTGGAAAGCGTTTCTGTCAGTTCAGGGCCCCAACGGATGAATTTGACAACAATATTGGGCATTATCGAATCCTCATGGAAAATGGAGTGGGAATTTTGGTTTTCAAAAAATTCCGAGACTGTGAAAAAATTTTCATTCTTTTGACCTCAAATTAGCCTGAAAAGCGTTTCTGTCCGTTCAGGGCCCAAACGGATGAATTTGACAACAATATTGGGCATTGTGAAATCCTCATGAAAAATTGAGTGGGTGTGTGGGTTTTAACGCAATTCCGAGTCTCTGAATAAATTTTCATTCTTTTGACCTCAAATTAGGCTGAAAAGCTTTTCTGTCCGTTGAGGTCCCAAACGGATGAATTTGACAACAATATTTGGCATTCTGGAATCGTCATGAAAAATGGAGTGGGTATGTGGGTTTTCACGCAATTCCGAGACTCTGAATAAATTTTCATTCTTTTGACCTCAAATTAGCCACAAAAGCTTTTCTGTCCGTTGAGGTCCCAAACGGATGAATTTGACAACAATATTTGGCATTCTGGAATCGTCATAAAAAATGGAGTGGGTATGTGGGTTTTCACGCAATTCCGAGACTCTGAATAAATTTTCATTCCTTTGACCTCAAATTAGCGTGAAAAGCGTTTCTGACAGTTCAGGGCCCAAACGGATGAATTTGACAACAATATGGGGCATTCAGGAATCCTCATGAAAAATGGAGTGGGTGTGTGGGTTTTCACGCAATTCCGAGTCTATGAATAAATTTTCATTCTTAAGACCTCAAATTAGCCTGAAAAGCTTTTCTGTCCGTTGAGGTCCCAAACGGATGAATTTGACAACAATATTTGGCATTCTGGAATCGTCATGAAAAATGGAGTGGGTATGTGGGTTTTCACGCAATTCCGAGACTCTAAATAAATTTTCATTCTTTTGACCTCAAATTAGCCTGAAAAGCGTTTCTGTCAGTTCAGGGCCCAAACGGATGAATTTTGACAACAATATTGGGCATTCTGGCATCCTCATGAAAAATGGTGTGGGTATGTGGCTGTTCACGCAATTCCGAGACTGTGAAAAATTTTCATTCTTTTTACCTCAAATTAGCCTGAAAAGCGTTTCTGTCAGTTCAGGGCCCAAACGGATGAATTTGACAACAATATTGGGCATTCTGCAATCCTCATGAAAAATGGAGTGGGTATGTGGGTTTTCACGCAATTCCGAGACTCTGAAAATTTTTTCATTCTTTTGACCTCAAATTAGCTTGAAAAGCGTTTCTGTCAGTTCAGGGCCTAAACGGATGAATTTGACAACAATATTGGGCATTCTCGAATCCTCATGAAAAATGGAGTGGGTATCTTGCTTTTCAAGCAATCCCGAGACTGTGAAAAAATTTTCATTCTTTTGACCTCAAATTAGCCTGAAAAGCGTTTATGTCAGTTCAGGGCCCAAACGGATGAATTTGACAACAATATTGGGCATTCTCGAATCATCATGAAAAATGGAGCGGGTATGTGGGTTTTCAAGAAATTCCGAGACTGTGAAAATTTTTTAAATCTTTTGACCTCAAATTAGCCTGAAAAACGTTTCTGTCCGTTGAGGGCCCAAACGGATGAATTTGACAACAATATTTGGCATTCTCGAATCCTCATGAAAAATGGAGTGGGTATGTGGGTTTTCACGCAATTCCGAGACTGAAAAAATTTTCATTCTTTTGACCTCAAATTCGCCTGAAAAGCGTTTCTGTCAGTTAAGGGCCCAAACACATGAATTTGACAACAATATTGGGCATTCTCGAATCCTCATGAAAAATGGAGCGGGTATGTGGGTTTTGAAGCAATTCCGAGACAATGAAAAAATTTTCATTCGTTTGACCTCAAATTAGCCTGCAAAGCGTTTCTGTCAGTTCAGGGCCCGAACGGATGAATTTGACAACAATATTGGGCATTCTCGAATCCTCATGAAAAATGGAGTGGGAATGTTGTTTTTCAAAATATTTCGAGACTGTGAAAAAATTTTCATTCTTTTGACCTCAAATTAGCCTGAAAAGCGTTTCTGTCCGTTCAGGGCTCAAACGGATGAATTTGACAACAATATTGGGCATTATAGAATCCTCATGAAAAATGGAGTGGGTATGTGGGTTTTCAAGCAATTCCGAGTCTTTGAAAAAATTTTCATTGTTTTGACCTCAAATTAGCCTGAAAAGCGTTTCTGTCAGTTCACGGCCCAAACGGATGAATTTGAAAACAATATTGGGCATTCTGGAATGCTCATGAAAAATGGAGTGGGTATGTGGGTTTTCCCGCAATTCCGGGACTGTGAAAAAATTTTCATTCTTTTGACCTCAAATTAGCCTGAAAAGCGTTTCTGTCCGTTTAGGGCCCAAACGGATGAATTTCAACACAATATTGGGCATTCTCAAATCCTCATGAAAAATGGAGTGGGTATGTTGGTTTTCAAGCAATTCCGAGACTGTGAAAAAATTTTCATTCTTTTGACCTCAATTTAGCCTGCAAAGCGTTTCTGTCAGTTCAGGGCCCGAACGGATGAATTTGACAACAATATTGGGCATTCTCGAATCCTCATGAAAAATGGAGTGGGAATGTTGGTTTTCAAAATATTTTGAGACTGTGAAAAAATTTTCATTCTTTTGACCTCAAATTAGCCTGAAAAGCGTTTCTGTCCGTTCAGGGCCCAACCGGATGAATTTGACAACACTATTTGGCATTCTGGAATCGTCATGAAAAATGGAGTGGGTATGTGGGTTTTCACGCCATTCCGAGACTGAAAAAATTTTCATTCTTTTGACCTCAAATTAGCCTGCAAAGCGTTTCTGTCAGTTCAGGGCCCGAACGGATGAATTTGACAACAATATTTGGCATTCTCGAATGCTCATGAAAAATGGAGTGGGTATGTGGGTTTTCAAGCAATTCCGAGATTGTGAAAAAATTTTCATTCTTTTGACCTCAAATTCGCCTGAAAAGCGTTTCTGTCAGTTAAGGGCCCAAACACATGAATTTGACAACAATATTGGGCATTCTCGAATCCTCATGAAAAATGGAGTGGGTATGTGGGTTTTCAAGCAATTCCGAGACAATGAAAAAATTTTCATTCGTTTGACCTCAAATTAGCCTGCAAAGCGTTTCTGTCAGTTCAGGGCCCGAACGGATGAATTTGACAACAATATTTGGCATTCTCGAATGCTCATGAAAAATGGAGTGGGTATGTGGGTTTTCAAGCAATTGCGAGATTGTGAAAAAATTTTCATTCTTTTGACCTCAAATTCGCCTGAAAAGCGTTTCTGTCAGTTAAGGGCCCAAACACATGACTTTGACAACAATATTAGGCATTCTCGAATCCTCATGAAAAATGGAGCGGGTATGTGGGTTTTCAAGCAATTCCGAGACAATGAAAAAATTTTCATTCGTTTGACCTCAAATTAGCCTGCAAAGCGTTTCTGTCAGTTCAGGGCCTGAACGGATGAATTTGACAACAATATTGGGCATTCTCGAATCCTCATGAAAAATGGAGTGGGAATGTTGGTTTTCAAAATATTTCGAGACTGTGAAAAAATTTTCATTGTTTTGACCTCAAATTAGCCTGAAAAGCGTTTGTGTCCGTTCACGGCCCAAACGGATGAATTTGACAACAATATTGGGCATTTTGGAATGCTCATGAAAAATGGAGTGGGTATGTGGGTTTTCCCGCAATTCCGGGACTGTGAAAAAATTTTCATTCTTTTGACCTCAAATTAGCATGAAAAGCGTTTCTGTCCGTTTAGGGCCCAAACGGATGAATTTCAACACAATATTGGGAATTCTCGAATCCTCATGAAAAATGGAGTGGGAATGTTGGTTTTCAAACAATTCCGAGACTGTGAAAAAAATTTCATTGTTTTGACCTAAAATTAGCCTGAAAAGCGTTTCTGTCCGTTGAGGGCCCAAACGGATGAATTTGACAACAATATTTGGCATTCTGGAATCATCATGAAAGATGGAGCGGGTATGTGGGTATTCACGCAATACCGAGACTTTGAAAAAATTTTCATTTTTTTGACCTCAAATTAGCCTGAAAAGCTTTTCTGTCAGTTCAGGGCCCAAACGGATGAATTTGACAAGAATATTGTGCATTCTAGAATCATGATGAAAAATGGAGGGGGTATGTGGGTTTTCACGCAATTCTGAGACTGTGAAAAAAATTTCATTCTTTTGACCTCAATTTAGCCTGAAAAGCGTTTCTGTCAGTTCAGGGCCCAAACGGATGAATTTGACAACAATATTTGGCATTCTCGAATCCTCATGAAAAATGGAGTGGGTATGTGGGTTTTCAAGCAATTCCGAGATTGTGAAAAAATTTTCATTCTTTTGACCTCAAATTAGCCTGAAAAGCTTTTCTGTCAGTTCAGGGCCCAAACGGATGAATTTGACAATAATATTGTGCATTCTAGAATCATGATGAAAAATGGAGTGGGTATGTGGGTTTTCACGCAATTCTGAGACTGTGAAAAAAATTTCATTCTTTTGACCTCAATTTAGCCTGAAAAGCGTTTCTGTCAGTTCAGGGCCCAAACGGATGAATTTGACAACAATATTTGGCATTCTCGAATCCTCATGAAACATGGAGCGGGTATGTGGGTATTCACGCAATACCGAGACTCTGAAAAAATTTTCATTCTTTTGACCTCAAATTAGCCTGAAAAGCTTTTCTGTCAGTTCAGGGCCCAAACGGATGAATTTGACAATAATATTATGCATTCTAGAATCATGATGAAAAATGGAGTGGGTATGTGGGT